>CM053502.1:141081184-141757679 GCA_028627145.1 Eidolon dupreanum
AATAGCATTAAAATACTATTCAAAAGTATCACCAGAAGATGAATAAAATGACCTTAGTCTATTGTTATTGTAACTTCTTGTGAAGTAAGACCTATATTGTTAGTGATATTATTCTCAAATATTAGTTTTAACCAAAAAATGTATAAAAATATAACAGAAAAGTAACATTGAAAAAAATAATTTTATCATGTAGTATGGTTTCATACACAAGAATAGCTTATTGCATCAAGTTTTATGAGGCCATCTGAATCTAAGACAATTCTTCACAACTTATTGCTATTTTCTTATAAATTCTTGCAATATCTAGAATTACCAATGTTTACTGTAAAATACATGTGTTAAAATTAGAAACAAGATATTCTGTGTTTAATGTATGAACACTTAAACTGATACAAATTCTAGTGTATACCAAGAGTAAAGTCATTAAGTTGTGCAATATTAAAAAACAAATTCCAATCAGAGATTCATAGCATAATAGGGCAGTCAAACTTCATTTCTCAAGGGAGACCATTTGCTTACTGTAATGATAATCCTGTGTGTCAATAGACATGGAGATAGCTATGCAGTATGAAAACAAGCTGTTAATTAAGTCAATTCAGTGAGGAGTAAAAATCAAACCAACTGGCTATTTGGCATCAGTTATTCAAATTACTCTGTTGATTGAATTTCCCCACTCTTTCTATCAGTTATTTTGGTATATTGTAGTCAGACTATTATTTCCTCAGTGGAGGCTAAATGAAGCCTCTCCCTACTATGAGTATGGGTTTAAAAATCAACATATAATCTATCAGAGGAGAAATGTTCAGAGAAATTTCCCAAAAGCTAATTAATATTCAATAAAAAAGTAATGAATTTTGCATGTAACTGCTCATGCGAAAGTGTCATTTATTCATTCATTGCTCATTTGTTTATATAATAAATATTAAGCACTTACTATGCACCAAGCCTGCTGTCCTTTCCCTTTTGGAGCTTACAGTATAATGGAGAGACTAATATTAACAACAACAACAACAAAAATGTCAATCAAAACATTAATCAAACTCTAATAAGAACCAAGAAATGAAATAACACTGAGATGTACAGAGGAGACCCATCTCATCTGAGAAGGCTTCCCTGAGCAAGTAAGAATTGAGATCAAATCTGATGGATAAATAGTCTTTAAGGCTTTCCCCACTAGTGTTATATTCACACTAATAACCCAAATTTCACTTGATGTAGTATTTATTGACATAATGGAGACCATCTAGTCTGTACTGACCCTAGGTTTCACTACGTTATTTCTAGAACTCCCAGCAGTGTCTCAACTGAATTCTTTCGGTCTTCTATTTTTCTGCTCTAACAAGCTTTATAGACATCTTTGCCTGAGAAGAAACCTTGAAGGTAGTAACTTCTCAGTCAAGGTCCTTTTGGAAGGACATTAGATCCTATGAATTCTATGTTACAATGGCTTAAGAATGCAGTGTAGTCTTCACAGAACCTTTGCATGTACTTGATGATCCACAGATCCTCTAATGCCCCTCTCTGACCTCTGACACAAGCCCAGAGTGCTGGACCAGGGCCAGGTGACCACTATCTGAGAACATCACAGTGCTGTCCTCTATAGTCTTTTTCTTTTTAATCTCTTTTCTTTTATTACAACCCACCTGAGCCATCCCAGCTGCCCAAGCAAATCTCCAATTTCTCCTTCAGCTTAAAGTCCACTGATCCACTTAGACCTAGCTTTGTAGTTCAACAGATAAACCACAATGGAGATGCATCAAAATTACATATATGGTTCAGATATTACCTCATAGAGAACATAGTATGCCTGTGATATATAAGTTAATTTCTACATGTGAATACCGGTTTAACTGTTTTCTTAGTTAACGTTTTTATCTCGTTTATTGCTTATTTCTGAAAGTAACTCCATATTTCTTCCTGCCAGAATTACATTTTTTTTTTTTTAATTTTCTGGCCCATCCCTGTATTTTCGCACATCGGAGATGCTGTTGAAGGACAAAGGGTTCTATGTGCAGGGTTTCCTCGATTGTTGACTGATCGTTAGCCGCAAAGAGCAGCACAGACCGTATTTATAAAGAAGAGAGTAATGTTACCATGTTTAGTATAGAAACGGATGAAGATTTCCTTAACTCTCAAGTGGCTCCCTCAGAAAACAGTCTAAAATATAAAGTGGTTTGTTTTTTAAAAAAAATATGTAAAATTTCAGAACTGCTATATTTGGTGAAATCTTCTGCATTAAGCAATGTGAAAACTTTATATCAGTATTTCCAAATACTCTTATCTTTTATTTTCACAATTCACCTGAAAACTTGCTGCTTTATTTGATTCGTAGGGAGTCTAAGGCATTCTGGGGGATTTCTTTAAAGATATTGCTTAATTACACTGTTCAATAAAAATATTTTTCAGAATTCCACCCCCCCCCCAAAAAAAAGACAAAAAGAGACAAAGGTACATGTTTCTTAGCATTAAGAAATTACTACATGACTGGTTGCAACTTAATATCATAAAGCAATGACTAATTAATCACACCAACATTGCATAGGACCATAAAGTTGCCAGAAATATCAAGTAAAAAGACAAATTGTATTTGAATACTTAGACATTATATTTTGAATGAAATATTTAAAAGAAAAAAATGATAGTTTTAGTGTGTATGGTTATAAGCCTGAATAACATTATGTAATGAATTATGTCATTTAGTCAAGAAACAAAACCATCAATGATCAGCTTTATTTTCCTATTTTACATTTGAAAAAATAAATCTCAGTCCCATTTTCTAAATAAATAAATATTTTCATTAATAAATCTGCAAATCCTTATGACTGCAATGAAAAAAAGAGGACTATGTGTATTTTTCTGTTAATTAGCTAAGCGGATATAACATTTCTTGAATTAATGCTATGAATTTAAAGTTTTTGTTTAATAACTATTTGATTATATTCTTTTCTAAACACAAGAGTAACATCAAAGAATCTTTTATGTGTAACTCAAAATTTAAATCAGTAACAAGAAAATGTTTATTATGTGATTTAACAAGATAAGACAGATTATATATTAAAACGTCCAAAACAAAACAAAAAAATCTTTTCAATTTCATTTCACATAAATGACTTCTGAATTCATAAATGTCTATACACCAATCAAGCAAGTGAGGTATGTTTATTGTTTTTTCCCATATAAGAAGCTCAAGGTCAAGCAAATTGTTTTCCAATTGATTTTTTAATAGACAGAGCCTATACAAACCTTTTACAACCCTTCAGAGAACTGAAAACCCAGGGAAACTAAGCAGCCTGAAATCTAAGGAAAGATAGATGCTTAAAAGAACAACAGGATGTGAGCACTGGCTCACCTATGGCAGAGCACAGGAGTACGAGACATGAAGCACCACAAAAGTAAATAATAAAAACTCATCTAAAATTTTTAACAACTTTATAAAGGTCAAACAGTGTGAAATTATAGACCTATGGGAGCTGCAAATACAAGAGAAGTTTGCACTCACTCTCTACCTCTTATCCCCAAATCTCTAATAAGCACTCATAGAGAAATTAGGGATAGAGCAGGAGACTAGAGAAAGCCTCCCAACAATATGCAATCCTGAAAGAGAAGAGCAGCTAGAGCTAAAGAAAAGTAATGAAATCCTGCTGAGACTCTTCTCTTCTATAGAACAAAACCATTGTCACTTAGGAGCCAGGGTACAAATAAAAACCCTTTGAAGCAGGAAAAGGATAAAATTATTTGCTATACCCCTAGAAGAAAAGCAGGAAACAATTCTGGGCCCAGGATTCCGTATTACTATTATTAAGGCCCTCCGATTGCCAGTAAACAGGGAGGAAACTCCTACAGAAGAACCATTTAAGATGCAGGTAGAGTTTAGCTAGGTTACTGCTATAGTCTTGTCCCTGAGACCAATGAACACAGAGCTTGCCTAAGGTTGAGACTAGAGCAGAAATAGGAGACCTCCTTCCCCTTTTCCTCCCAGCACTGGCTAGCACTCAAAGAATAACAGGCAATAGCAGTATACTTATAAAGAACAGCAAGAGAATAGACAGAAATCCCTCTGAGGGTGGCTACACAGGAAAGGCCATAACCTGAGAAAGACATAGAAATACTCCAAGCACAAGGTAACACTAGAAGAATCTGAAGCTAATGGTGCACTAAAAACCATAGCAACATCAAAGCCCAAACTCTGACCAACTCCTGATGAGGGTGACTTAACCACCTACATTAAGAGTACAGTGGGTCTACGACCATGCCACCCTGAACAAGCCAAATCCTGTCTGATCTCAGAAGCTAAGCAAGGCCAGGCCCGGTTAGTATTTTGATGAGAGACCACCTAGGAAGACCAGATGCTGTAAGTTTAAAAAACAAAAAATAAAGGACTGTAAACTGACAAGTTCCTTGCAACCTGTGAGGTCAACCAAGGGTTGCCTCCCTAAAAAAAAAAAAAAAAAAAAACACACACAACGGAAGATATAAGCCATTTATAGGCATACATACTATTTACCTAATTTTATGCTCTTCCAGGCAAGATTTAAGATTTCCAGCATTTAGTCACAAATTACAGTGAAATAAAATGTCAAGGGGGAAAAAACATTGTTAAGGGGAATTAGGTTCATCATGGACATTGTTATTGGAAAATATCAAGCAGAGAATTTAAAATAATTATGGTCGATACCTATAAAGTTATAGAGGATAACATGGACAACATGAATGATGAGGTAGACATTTCAGTAAAAAGATGTAAACTACAAGAAAGAATCAGATGAAAATTTTAGGAAGAAAAATTTCACTAACAGATGAAGAATAACTTCAGTGGGTTCATCAGCTGACTGCATATGTCTAAGGAATCAGTAAATTTAAACATAAATCAACAGAAATTGTACAAACAAACAAAAAAAAACAGAAGAGGGAAAAAGAAAAGAACATAAAATCTATGAGCTGTGAAACAACATGAAATGGAATAACATTGCAATCGGAGTTTCAAAAGGAAAAGAGAGAAGAATGGGACAAAAGAAATATTTAAAGAGATAATAGTGAGAAAATTCCAAAAATAAGGCAGCAAACCACAGATCCAATAAACTTAGAGAATTCTAAGCAGAAAAATACCTCCCCCATGTACACACACAAACTAGTAAAAAAAAAAAAATGTTCAAATTCTTGAGATAAAGAAAAAAATCAGTCTGTACAAGACAAGCTTATTTTCTCACAGTTCTGAGGTTTTGGGTGGTGACAGCCCAACTGACTGAACAGAGATAGAAAGAATAGATTTGCCCTCCAGGGCCTGTGTAGTCTGGGCTTGTGGTGAGAGTAGAAGCCCTGGAGATTTCTGAAATGCCTTTGGGGTCATTCATTTGCAACTGAATAGTTCTACTGTCCCGTCCTGTTGAATCCAGGAAGCTCAATAGCCTTCCTTTATTTTGTTCCATCTCTGTCTCCTTTAGTCCAAACTTGCAATATTACTCAATATTGCTGCTGGTTTAATCCCTACTCACTTTATCAAGTGATAGTCCAGCCACACCCTTGATATTCTTTCCAGAACACAGCATTCTCAGTTTTGCAATGTGGATAGGCTGAAAATTTTCCAAATCTTTAAATGCTGGGTTTTTTTTGCTTAACAATTCTTTCAATGTCTCTCCTCTTTCACTTTACTGTAAGCAGAAAGAGGAAACCAAACCTTGTTCTCAACACTGCTTAGAAATCTCCTCAGACAAATATCCAAGTTTGTCACTTGCAATTTCAACTTTCCACAAAACACCAGAACACAATTTGGCCAAGTTATTTGCTATTTTATAACAAGGATCATCTTTGCTCCAATTTCCATTAACCTGTTTCTTATTTCTGCCGGATATCTCACTAGAATCGCCTTATCATCTATATTCCTACTAACAGTGCCTTAAAGACAATCTAGACTTTTTCTTTAAAAAGAATACCCTTCTAGACTCAAAATGCTTCCAGTTTTTATCCGCTACCTAATTCCAAAGCCACTTCCACATTTTGAGGTGTTTGTTATACCAGCATCTCATGTCTTGGTATCAAAATCTGTCTTAGTTCCGGCTGCTATAACAAAATACTGCAGACCACGTGGCTTCAAAACAAATTTATTTTCTTACATTTCAAGATCAAGAAGCCAACAGGTTTGGTTTCTCTTGAGGTTTCACTCTATGGCTTGTAGATGGCTACTTTCTCACTGTGTCCTCATATGGCCTTTTCTCTATGCACATACATCCCTGGTATGTCTCCCTATTCCTATAAAGACACCAGTCATATTGGATTAGGTCTGAACCCTGATGATCTCATTTACTCTTAATTACCTCCTTAAAGATGCTATCTCCTAATATAAGGATATTAGAGGTTATGATTTCAACCTATGAATTTAGGCGGCGGGGGGGGACACTCAATCCACAGCACAGACTGATTTCAATACTGACTAGAAAGCTATGATATTTAACACAGTCTGGCATGAGTAAAAGGATGAGCACATAGATCACTGAAATAAAATTAAAACTCCAGAAAAGACCCACATATTTTTGGTCAAATGATTTTAAACAAAGGTAAAAAGACAACTCAATGGTGAATGATTGTCTCTTTAACACATGGTATTAAAACAATTGGATATTCATATAGAAGAAAATGAACCTTCTACTATACACCCAAGTTCACTCAAGATTAATCAAATACCTAAATTAAAACCTAAAAATACAAACCTTCTAGACAAAAAATACAGGAGAAAAATATTATCACCTTGAGTTAGGCAAAAAAAATTTTAATGACACAGAGCATGATCACAAAATGTAAAAATTGATAAATTGGACTTCATCTAAATTAAAATCTTCTACTCTTTTAAATAAAACTGGTAATAAAATAAAAAGACAAACTCATGGTTCATGAACTCATCCCATAAACAGAGGATAAGGAGATACCCCAAAAAGAGGAAGGCCATTACAGATTGATAGGAAGCAGTTTTAATAAGAAAAGGAACTTACTCAAGGAGGTTTGTCTTGGGCAGCCAAAAGATGAGTAGATCTCCACACCTGCCTGCCAGAATCTTAAAAGTTTATATAGAGGCTTTAACTGGGTTCAGTCGCGTATCTAGTTTAAGAAGGCAAGTGAACTACACACATATTTCTAGGACTGGAGGGGTGTGGAGCTTCCAATTGCCCCATCCAGTTGAAAGGTCAACCGGAGGTCATGTCCTTTCCCTGAAGTTTTTCAACAAAGCCACATTTTAGAATACAATGTTTGAAGAACATGCAACTGATATGTAATATGTAAAGACTAAATTGTAAGAAAACAATCAACCTAATTTGTAATAGGCAAAAATTTGAACACTTTAACCAAAAATAATATCTAAATGACAAATGAACATGTGCTCAATATCAGTAGTCATTAGAGACATACAAATACAAACTAAAACAAAAATGAGATACTATTACATACCTATTATTATGGCTAAAACAACAAAAACTTAACAATACTAATGCGCTGATGGGGAGACAGAACTAAAAACACACAGAGAGCATATGGTGCAATGACTTGGGAAAAAGTTAGACAGTTTCTTTTAATGGTCAATATACATTTACCATGCAACTTAGCATTTTTACTCATGATATTTTTTAAGAATTTGTTTTTAAAGAGCAGTTTTAGTTTCACAAAATTGAGAGGAAAGCAAAGATTTCTTATGTATCCTAAAACTAGAAAAAATGAATACTGCTGCATATAACAATACAGGTATATCTCAAAAGAATTATGGTAATAGAAGAAGCCAGACTCAAAAAGTACATATTGTAAGCTTCTACAATATGATATTTGGGGGTAGTCAAAGCTATAAGAAAATAAATCAGTGGTTGTCAGGGGCTGGTGTGTCAGGAGTCAGTAAGAATGACTATATTGTAACATTTAAGGGCTTTTGGGGGTGATGGATATGTTATTTATCTTGATTGATGTGGTTACAGGTCTAGCAAAAAATTTATAGAACTCTATTCCTTCATCAAAACTCATAGAAATATACACTAAAAATGCGGAATTTTATATGTTAAATTTTTTCAACAAACTTGACTGTGAAAGAGGATTTTAGAATGAATTTCTTCATCCAGATAACAACCACAGCTAATATTTTGGCTTAGTTTCTTTTATTTCTGTGTGTGCCCATGTATTATCATCCACATATAATTTTGTATTCTTCACTAAGCACTATACTTAAAACATTTTCTCAGCTTTAAATCATCTTCCAAATAGGGATTTTTAAAAAATGGATGGCATCAAATTTTACGTTATGGAAAAAAAAAGTGTGCAAACTTTTTTTGTTAATTATTTTTAACATGTTCATGTGTTCATTCTTCATTTATTTATTTTTTTAATTTATTCTCTTTAACAAATATGTATCAAGCATCACTGATAGAAAATAAAATAAAATTGAATGGGATTCATGCTCTCAAAAATGTAAATGAGTAGTGAAGAACCAACCAATTCAACAACTAATTACAATCCTGGTGACATATGTTATAATGGAGGTATAAAAAAGTGCAATTATTTATAATATTATTCATAAATTACCATGAGACTTTCATGTTGAATTATTTTATACATTTAATCACTATTAAATTTAATTGTTTTTTAAATTTGCATTCATATGCCTACATTAGTAATATTTTCTTTGTTCATAGTGATTTTGGTCACTTTCATTTTGAAAATATTCTATATAAACCTACGATTTATAATTTCAAAAATATGTGATTCTTTAACTTTTTTCATGTGTCAGATTTGAGCTACAACTCTTTCTAAGAAAAATTCTTGTTCCTGAGCATGTTTTTCCCTGGGCTGGAGTCAAGGTGACCATGAACTAAAGGGTGGGGCCTTTCTAGTTTCATCAAAGGTCAAGATTTTTGCCCAGTTGTCTATTTTTAACCCTTAATTAGCAATATAGAAACATTATTTAATTTTATGCCTTCCCATGAAGTTTAAGTGCTCTCTACAGTAATATATTCTATAAAAAGGCTAAACACACACACACACACACACACACACACACACACACACAGAGTTTATCTTCTGAATAGTCTAGATCTCAACTCCAAATAAAGCTGTCCTACAGAAGCGCTACGTTTGGACAACATTATTTGGAGAGCCTCAGGATTCCATTGGGAGGTCCTAGACTAATTTGCACTGCTTCCTCAGCTGCCATGAAAGATAATGTAAGAATCTGAGGAATGCTGAAGTATAGATTGTAAAATATTTTAAGAAACCTACTTGTATGAGTCATCTAGGGCTGCCATAACAAAATACCATGTACTGGGTGGCTTGAACAGAAATCTATTTCTCACAATTCCAGAGGCTAGAAGTCCAAGATCAAAGTGTCTGCAAGTTTGGTTTCTTCCCAGACCTCTCTCTTTTTCTTGCAGATGACCATCTTTTCCTTGTGTTCTTACATGGATCTCTCTTGATCTCCTGTTCTCATAAGGACACCAGTCATATTCAATTAGGGCTCACCCATATGACTTTATTTCATCTTAATTACTCCTCTGAAGGCCTTTTTCCAAAAACAGTCACATTCAGAAGTACTGGGGGTTACAACTTAAACTTATGGATTTGGGGGTAGGAGTGACATAGTTTAAAGTATCACAGCAGCTATTTATTAGAAAAATGCTACTGAAAAAAGTGTTCACTATATGCTCATAAAGAAAATGTATTGCTGACTTCAAAACAAGTAATGTATTATTTCCTCTGAAGACGTCATAGATTTTCTTCAAAACGGTGAATCATGTGACATCATGTTTTGCATTTTGCTTTGATCAACAGGAATTCTAGGCTCAACTTATGTAAATGTATTTTACTTAATCTATTGTCTCTACTTAAATTTGAACTTCCTCCCATATTCAGTTTAACTGTATTATCAGAATCTTAATTCTTACTATTTTTTATCTATTTTATTATAAACGCTATGCAATATGACATCCTGGGTGGCCAGACTAAATAAATAAATGGTTGGAATATTTATTAGCAGACCTTAAAAATACCTAACATCTAAGTGACTACAGGTGATCACATCTGATTTTCCTTAGCAAATCCTCTTCATTGTAAGCAATATCATCTCTAACGTAATCAGCATTTCTGTGGTCTAGTTGTCTCCTCTACTTGGGTTGATATTTATTGTCTTTTGACCACAAACTCCTCTAAAAATCTGAAAAGTTACAAAATATATTACTTATCAAAAGACAGCACAGTTTATATGCTGAATAAGAGTATAAACCCTGGAGCCAGACTTTTGAGTTCAAATGCTGGCTTGACCCCTTAGTGGTTATAATATTCTAGGCAATGTGCATGAAATGTTTGTAAATCATTTTTCATCTATAACATGAGGATGGCGGGAATACTTGCATCTTATGGTTTGTATTGAAGATTAAGTGAGCAAAGCTCATAAGACGAATAGAACAGTTCCAAACAAATAAGAACTGTTCAATCATTATAAAGTCATATCATCCCAGAAAAATACACTCCAAACATCACATATCATTTCAGAATCTTCACAGACTCCCTGAGGATCCCTGGGCACCCACCATGCAGTTCCAGGGTTCACAAACCCCCATTCATAACTCCTACTCTACTATTTTATCATGAACAATAGATACAGTTAAATTAACTCATATATATAGTATCTATTCTTGTTTTGATATTTGTTGAACATCCATGGAATGTTTAACAGAGAAGTGTCAGAATATGATAGTGTTTTGTGCTATATTTCACTTTTTTAAACAAAAAAGTCAAAATAGTCTAAATGGCATTGGACTGTAGAGTACCATTTGGCCTTTATTTTTCTGGGAAATAATATCAGGTAATATGGCCTTCTTTCATCTTACTCTATCATAAACTTTAGTGAGCATCTTCTTTATGCAAGAAGTCAGGTAGAGAGAGAAAATGATATAAAGTGTTGGGTCTTGCCAAGCTAAGACTCAGTGCGAATTGTGGTCAGATCAATGAAACCACAGAAATCGGTATTGACTATGAAGACAATCAAAAGGAGGACTAATTGTTCTTTGTGCTGGATTCCTTAACACATGTAGACAATTTCAAGTATCAGATTTACAACTACAATTTATAGTAGCATAAACTCTTCCTTTTCTTATTTTATTCACCCAAAGATTGCTAAAGTTACCATTTGAATACATTTTCATACACGTCAATACACAAAATAAGTGGAAATGTAAAACGTGTTAAGCTGAATTCAGCCTGTTCTTGTTAACATAGAATTGTTTTTAATATCGTTTTTTTCACCATTCTCCCACATGACCAAATCATCCACGAAGCTTTAACAATTGTGGACTGAATAAAAAATGAATTGAGTGTACTTGATATGAGCAGTAAAGAGAAAAAATTCTTTGTACAGAAGCTTATATTTTCTTACATAAAAGCTCTGCATTCTTCCATTATTGTGTGCAAAAAGGACTCTCTAGTTTTCAAATAATTTTGCATTAGCTTTGGTTTAGCAGGGATGTTCTTTTCTTTGAAACAGCTTGCCCCCAGCTCTATAAGGCTCTACGTGTAAATTAAAGAGAATAAAAGATAGCTAGCATGCAGCATCTTACAGACCTTGACACTCCATCATTATTGCCACAGATGTCCTCATTAAATTTAATTCATTGATATTCCTTGTCTAAACTACTTTTTCTCCTAAGAACAAAATATATGGAATATTTATTTTCTAAAACTGATTTATTCTTATCTGATCAGTAGAAGAAATCTTTAAATTAGTTAGGTAGCAAGGGCTTATAGGAGCTTCAACCATTGTGGAAGAATTTCCTACATAGGCACAGCCTTAGTCATTCCTGTCTCAATTTGATTTAGTAATACCTACTATTTAGAATAATCTCATAAAATGTTAAAAATGTATTTATAATAAAATAAATATAACAATGAGGTTAAATAATTATTTCAAGGGTTGCTGTTAGTATTTTAGTAAACTATATAAATATCTTATTATTTGGGGAAATAAGTGATGCAACATCAATGAGTTGAAAGAAAAAATTGCATTAATATTTTCTAGAAGAAATTTAACTGAATGAATCTCAATCGTTGCTTTGAAATGTCCTTATTATTTAATTTTTAAGGGCTTGTGTAAGCAAACCAGCACTCTGAAATTATAGCTTCTGAAAAAAACATTTACACAAATGCTAAGATAGTCATTAGCAGAAAGAGAAAATAAATTGAGATATAAAGAGGGATTTAAAAATATAATTCTGAATAGAATAAAGATGAAGATAAATAAATGGAGGGAGGATGGTTTCATTTCATCATTTAGTACTAGGAAGAGCTTCCAGTTTTTAAAATCATAGATCTATGTAGTATCTTTATATTAGTATCCATCCATCAACTGGTGAATGGATAAACAAAATGTGGTATATACATACAATGAAATATTACTCAGACATGAAAAGAATGAAGTTCTAATACATACTTCAGTATCAATGAAACTTGAAGAGATAATGCTAAGTGAAATATATCAGCTAAAAAAGGACAAATATTCTATCATTCCATTTTTCTAAAATACCTAGATTAGGCCAATGAACAGAGATGGAAAGTCGATTTTAAGTTCCCAGGGGCTTGGTGGAGGGGAGAATGGGGAGTAATTACTTAATGAGAACAAAGTTTCTGTTTGAGTTGACAAAACTTTTGTGTACATAGTAGTGATAATTGTACAACATCGTGAATGTAATTAATTCCACTGAATTGCACATTGTAAAATGTTTAAAAAGGTAAATTTTTTTAACTGCAAGTCAAAAACATCAAGAGATAATGCATATTAAGAACTTAGTATAGAGTTAATGCAGATACCTGGCATATAGTATGTATGCAACAAATATTAATTGTTTTTAAAAGAAAAAAAAAACGGATCTTTATCTCTAAAAAAACAAAGTCCACAGGAGTAGAATGTAAGTTCCTTGTCATTACAAACTATTTGCTTTCCATATCCTCCACAGGATGTAGTACAGAGCTTCACACTGGTAGGCATTTGGTATATGTTTGTTGAATGACTAGTTGAGCAAGCTTGAGCTTAGTTACCTTGAAGGAGTCAGGGTCACCTCTACTTTTATAAGAAGGAAATGAACTGATAAGATAAATAATAAAGAATGGCAATGCTTTTGGTGAAAAAATAATTAAAGTATTAAAAAGGCGATAAAGAGAGTGAACTGGAATTCCTGATTTATAGAATTACAGAATGTTTCAGCAAGAAACTGGAACTCTAATATAAGCTTAATCTTTTACAGATGAAATTGAAAGTGAGGAAGAAAATAAAATGAAAAGGAATAAAAAAAGAAATGGAATAAAAATGTGTTAGCTTGGGCCAAGGAGATCCACACAAATGTCTTCAGGCTTTATTAGTATTGTGGATTCAGAGAACATCATCTTATGTTTCTCCTGAGACTAGTACAGTGCTTCATCATGTCGCATGACATAATCAGTAATATTTGTTAGTTAGTTGATTCTGGTATATAACTATTTAAAGAGATTAATGTAAAGAGATTAATGTAACTATACTGTAAATAGAAGGAGAGGCAGAAGTGCAAAATTTCCAATCCCTGGGCCTAGTATGTTCAATTTATATTAGACAGAGTTAAAAATAGGAAGCTCTATACAATCATGTGTACAAAGTTGGTTTATCCTTCTAGTTTATAGCTATGCCTTTTAAAAAAGCAAAATCACTAAGGGAAAATCTACACTTTAAGAAAAAGTATAGTGTGGTAACCATCTTTTTTTTATATAGTAACTGTATCCTCTCTTGTAATATAGTTGCTTTTTCTTTCCAAAAATATGCTAAACAAATAAATCAAATACCCTAACAGGCCTCATTTAGAGCTACTATATATATTGTGAAGAAATATTATACAAGATAAATAAATACAATTAGAAGAAAGGACAAAAAAATTAAAATTCTGTGGATAAAACTGATAGAATTAACAGATAAAACAGCATAGAATCAGAAAGTATGTAGAGCACATTTCCTTCTCCTAAGGACTTGGAACTGAGAGAATAAGTCTTTGTCTTTAGTATTCACTGCTCTAATTTCAATAGAACATTTGAACTTTGTGACAATTATATGTATAACATTAAAAAATAAATAATATTATACTTAAATTTTCTTTTTAATAAATTTTTATTTTTATACCTATAAATAATATTACATTCAGAGGTCAAATGTTTAACATGAGAATAGACTTTATGCTTTAATTGAAAATTACTCTAAAAATATCATTTGACAAAAAGAATTTTTGGAGGATATCATTTGTTTTATGTCTATAACATTTTATCCAAACTTATGAGTACCATTTATAAAAATTGCACTATAAAAACTATACTCCTCTCTTAAAAGAAAATTATAAACATTTTAGCTTTGTCTAAAAGTGATGGAATGAACAAAATGACTTTTAAGTATCTTATTAACCCTATGACTAAGTAAGATGATAGTGTATATTCTTCAGATATTATAAATTATATGTTCCATTTTTTCCATAATGATTCCATTAATGTAATTATTTTACATACCTATAGATTAAGTTGATGTTGAGTAAAAGCATATTATAAATTACATTTACTAATTTTTTATTTCAGAGACATTTATCATGTAATTATTTTGTGCCACATATTGACACCAGCAATTAATTAAAACAAGCCTGCTAATTACTATAAATACAACATGAAACTTCCTTTTAAGTAATACAAATCATCGACATAGTACTCAAAAGCTTTATTTTTTATCTCGTAAATATTTGTATTTTTCGTGTGTGTGTGTGTGTGTGTGTGTGTGTGTGTATCTTATCTGACTGTTTCATTAAACCAAATCAAAAAATTTTTTTTCAGAATATCAAATGCAGTCTACCTCTATGGCTCTTATTTATCAAGATCAAATTCACACCGTTCATGTGAATCTATAAATTGATATTTCTTTTAACAACAATTGTTTGTTAAGCATGTACTGAATATTAGGCAATGAAGTAGGTACCAGGAATACAAAGATAACATACATGGTGCATAGTCCAACCTGCATCACAAGAAACTCACAGAATTGTGAAGAGAATGTTTATCTTTCCCTTCCTCAGTGACAACATTCATAATTTGCTCAGAGTCACATCAACCTCAAGTCTGGAGTTCTGTCTGCTACTGTCCAGTCACCCCAGCCTAGCATCTTTCATGTTATCATGCCTTAGTCCTTGATATATAATTACACTTTCCTGTTGTTGCATGCATCAGCTTTTACATTATAGAAAGTGGCTTTACTAAAGATTCTAGATGCTCTGTCTATCTTATAAGACATCCTACTACCATCGATAAACTAAGGTAGACATCTTTGATATCCAGTACTTGTTCACACTTCTTCTTTGTACTTCCACTTATATTTCAAGCTACCAAAATCTTTCAAACAACACCAGCATGCATTTCCTGGATCATAACCCCTTCTCATTTGTGATATCCTTTATCAGTCAGTCCTTTTATCATGGCACGTTGGGTAGGGAAAAAATTGTTTCTGATCTAGCCATTTCCTCTGTAGAAGGAAATTCTACTTTGAATAAAAATTCCACCTTGAGTCTGAATAAAAAGCATTAAGAAGCCCACTTAATTTTTTTCTTTCCTGAATTTCTTTTATAAATATTCTAAATAATTATTAATGATTATTTTTCAAAACATCACTGTAACTTTTCCAAAACCAACATTTTATAGACATGGTAAGTAAAACTCAAAGAGTCAAATGACTTTTTCAAGTTTAATGCCAAAGGCATTTCTTTTTCTTACCTCTAAAATGGATGTTACATTATTAAATATCAAATATAGAAGAAGACCTAGGTAGTGTATTTGCCAAAGTTTCTGAGTTCTGTTATTTGGTGGGTAGAATTTTGACCTTTAACATAGAAAGATTGTAAAAACTATCCTCAGTGCATCTAACTTGTTATACTACAGCAATTATATATTTAGAGGTATCTGATTTTGAATATAATATACTTGACACAGACATTTGCTTTATAAGAAAGAAGATAACAAAAGATGTTAATATAGAAAATGGTGATATATACATATATCAAATGCTATATACTATTATGGCTCTTAGTTATCAAAATCAAATTCATACCATTCATGTGAATCCATAAGCTGATATTTCTTTAATAAGTGTTGGTTAAGCAAGTATAGAAATATACATGTTATATATACATACACACATACATATATATATATATATATATATATATATATATATATATATCTTTGCCTCATTTTCTATAGAAGTATGTGTATATGTATTACGCACACACGCACACACACAAAGTATATAAATGAATGGCAAGTAAAAAGTCTTGGATCCTAAGATGTTAAAATAACGGACATTCCCTAGCTAAAGCATCATTGTCAATTTGCTATAAAATAAAATTATCTGTATCAGCCTTCTCCAAAAATATATCCATTACAGAACTCAATGAAGATGTTTTAATACAAATCTTAAAGAATAAATACAACTAAACAGGAAAAAAATTCTTTCTAAAATACAAGATCTGAATTCTGAATGTGTAGCATTGGCAAGGGTATCTGACATCCATATGAAAGAAGTTTTGCCCAAAATATGCAGCTCATGCTGTGACAGTGACAGTGATGTGCACTGTGTAATGTCAATTCAAGAGGAGAGGCCACAGTAGAGTGAAAAAGAGTCCTCTCAACATGCATTTCATGGCATTATGGAATCACTTAAGAACACTGACTGGAAACTGACTGAACAATGGGCCAGATGTGACACTTGATTTTTGGCCACTTAATAAAAAGCATCTAATAAAATGTCTTTCCATTTGGTTGAAAGGGCATTTTTATTCATTTACCATTCTGTATACCTCCAAACATTGGTCATGCTTTCTGTATCCTCAGTGTAAGATAACATATTCATCTAGAAATATCTGTTATGATATTGACAAATATTATTTTAACCACCTCTGCTCCTCTCCAAGAGGATGTGATTGTGGGGAACAGGCAGGTCAGACACTGAACCAAATAATGAATGAAACAGCATAGCCATTTTAGTCAATAGCAAGAAATGTATCACACAATTATTTTTTGCACAATTACTAACTGGTGGTTACTCATTAGTTAATATTATTTCAAAATCATAACCTAATTTATTTCACCAGTAATAAGGTCCTTTCTTTGTGACCTATAAGTCTTCATATGTTAGTCACCTGTCACCATACCTTTAAAATCCCAGGAGCTATTTAGTCCTGGTTGGCATAGTAAGATTTATGTTTCTTGCACAAGACTATGTAACTACCATTACTGGAGTAAGGCTTTATTAACCAAGTATCTCATGGGAAGCATACTTTCTGTCAAGTTTCTTTCAACTCCATGAAGTGAGCCAAAAAGATAATTGACCTTTAAATATTTGGAGGAAATTCTTTATTTTATTTTATGCAATATTTATTATATCACTAAAGGTACAACCACTGGTTAAGCCTAACAGCTGTGTTCTTATAATACTTTGGACCTAAGAAAATCATCTTCTAAAAATTGAAACAACAGAAAATAATGCTTTATCATTATGAATTATGAAAAATGCCTTTATGTGTATGTATGTATGTATGCATATTTCATTTTACCAACATCACTATTTTCTTCAATGACATTGTCTTGGCTGTAATTGTATTATCTCATGCATTAGAGGTGACTCACTCCATACAAGTTTACAATCCTGATGGCTTTCACAGTGGAAAAAGCTTATTAATTTATTTGTAACCTTGTTATTTTGACATCTTTAATTTCTCTCAATAATATTTTTTCATAATATGAAATGTGACTATGTTTGGTGGAGTAGTCATTTTATGAGTATATGACAACTGTTTTTCCATTTCTCAATAGATGCATATTAAAAAAAATGTCAATATCATGTTATCTCTAGTTCAGATTTGTAGGCAACAAAGCTCTATGTGTGGGAATTTTACAATCTGACCTGGAGAATAAATGTCCATACCAACAAAACCAGAAGGCTTACCTGTTAGAGCTCCCCAGTCCCTGTGGCTTAAAGAGATTCTCAGAGAAGAGGAAATGCTCCCCAGCAGGCCCATTATTAGTTTTTATTCTCTGTGTGATTTTCTCTTTTTACTTTCCTGCAGTAATCTCAAAAAAAAAAAAAAAAAAAAAAAAAGGCAGCATGTTGCCATAAATAATTTAGAGATTTAGAGCAGGATTCCTCAACCCCTGGGCTGCAAACTGGCCTGTAAGGAACTGGACTGCACAGCAAGAGGCGAGCGGTGGGCCAGCGAGAGAAGTTTCATCTGTATTTGCAGTTGCTCTCCAGCACTAGCATCACCGCTTCAGCTCCACCTCAGATCATCAGGCATACAATTCTCATAGGAGCACAGGTCCCTGGTGCCAAAAAGGTTGGGGACCGCTGCTATAGAAGCTTCTGTGGAGGAATAATCATCTACAAATCTTACAATTTATTTTTTCACAAGTTATGGAATTGAAGAAAAGAAACAGAATTTTTAGCTAAAATTATTGCTTTTCTAATTTATCTAAACATAGGTGTTTGCTAAAATAAAATAACTGATTTGCTTTTTCACCTTTGGCAAGGAGCAAGAACGAAGACTCATTCAAATCATATATTTTCTTTCCTAGCAGTTTGTGATTGAATTAACATAATTAAAATAATTAGTTTTAAATTTGGAATTAGAATATTGCAGAAAGCCATCCTCTTAGTCACCTATGGCTCTTGTGTCCTTATTCCTTCTACATAGAGAAGATGAGACTTTTATTGGAGGAATATCTTAAAACATGAGGTCCTGATAATGATGAACATTTTATTTTAAAATGTGTTCATACAAATGATTTCATAAGTAAATAAAATTTGAGGATGACCATTTTGATGAAAGTTACTATTGTTCAAAGTGATGTATGAGAGAATCCCACAGGCCCTTTTTTCTACCCAGAATAAAACAATACATCCTTGATTTGCAGATACAATTATTGATTGCCTATTCTGGTGTTTTACAAATTACACTTTAAAATTCTAGTTGACTTCTGCTTAATATGGCTTCTACTCTTGAGAGCTGCAATTATGATTGTGTCCTTGGGAGCTCTCCTTGTTTGGAACTGTAACTCAATTTGTCCCTACAATATTTCTTCTATCTTGAGACAGGATAAATATAAACACAAAGGACAGAAGAATTTCCTATCTTTTGGTACCAATTGATATGATTTACAAGAAGAATTCCTGAAGCAGTTTGATTTACACATGTAATCTCAAGAAACCACATCTTTCAAAATCTAGAAAAATTAAGAAAGCTTTATATCAGCATCCAGTCAAGATGGCAGAGTAGGTAAATGTTGTGCTCGCCTCCTCCCACAATCATATCAAAATTACAACTAAGCTACAGAACAACCATCATTAAAACTGCCTGAAGTCTAGCTAAACAGAAGTCCTATAATGGACATACAGAAGAAGCCTATCTTGGCTCATGTGATGGCCTTTCCTAAAATCTCTCAAAGGTTCACAAACCCAAACAAGCAGCATCTGACTTCACCATGCCTCAAACCACTTGCTAAAAAGCCCCAAGCCTACAACTGGCCTCAGTTCACAGCTTAGCATCTCCCAGGCATCTCTAAGCCCAGTATAAGATTCACTTACAGGTCACTTCATATTTTATACCAAATGGCCTCAAGCATGGCACAGACAGCAGCTGACCTTGAGCTGCATCAAAGCCCCTCCAAAAAGTCCCCAGAAACAACACTCCCAGTCACCAGCTTCTGACCACACCACAGCACCACCCAATCACCTCCACAATGACACACCAAAGGACAGACTTAGCAAGGACCAGAGCCCTACTCAGGCAAATTCTGCTGTATAGGGTCAACCCCTGCACAACAGTTCTTCCACTATAGTCACAGCCAGCTCTCACAACCAGTTTGAGGGTCATTCCCTCCCATTAACTTGCAAATAGCAACCAAGGTTCAACTACAAGAAGAGAGCACATACAACTCACACAAGAAACATAGCTGGAGCACCTGGCTCAGATGACCAGGGAGACTACACCACTGGGCCCCATAGGATGCCTACCATATAAGCCACTCTCTCAAGACTGGGAAGCAGCTCTACCTAACACATGGAAACAAACACAGGGAAGCAACCCAAATGAGGAGATAAAGAAATGTCCCAAATGAGAGACCAGAACAAAACTCCAGAAAAAGAACTAAACAAAATGGAAATAAGCAATCTATGAGAAGGAAATAAACAGAAGGAAATAAACAGGAAGCTCAGAGAAAACCAAACAAGATGAACCCAAATAGGCTCACACCAAGACACATCAGAATTAGAATGCCAAAGGTTAAAAACAAAGAGAGAAAATTAAAAGCAGCAAGAGAAAGACAGTTATGTATAAGGGAGCTCCCATAAGAGTGTCAGCTAATTTCTCAAGAGAAACTTTGCAGGCCAGAAGAGATTGGTAGAAAATAATCAAAGAGATGAAAAGCAAGGACCTACAAAAAAGACTACTCAACACAACAAAGCTATCATTTAGAACTGAAGGACAGATAAAGAGCTTCGCAGAAAAAAAAAAAAAGAAAAGAAAAAAAGAAAGAAAAAAAAAGAAAAGAAAAGCTAAAAGAACCTAAATCAGTATTAGAAATGTTAAAGGAAATTCTTTAAGAAGAAAAAGTGAAAAATATAAAAAATAAAATGGTAATAAGTATATATCTATTAATAATTAATTTAAATGTAAATGGAGTAAGTGCTCCAATCAAAAGATACAGAATGGCTGAATGAATAAAAAACAAGGTCTTACATATACTGCCTATAAGAGACTCGCTTCAGATTGAAAGACAAACATACTGAAAGTAAAGGGGGAAAGGATGTTTCATGAAAATGGAAATAAGCAAAAAAGTTAGGTTAGCAATACTTATACCAGACAAAATAGACTTTAAAACAAAGGCTATATAATAAGAGACAAAGAAGGACCCAGTAATCCCGCTTCTGGGTATTTTATTCAAAGAAACCCAAACACTAATTTAAAAGGACATATGCATCCATATGTTCATTGTAGCATTAACTACAATAGCCAATATATGGAAGCAACCTAAGTGTCCATCAATAGATGAATGGATAAAGAAGTGGTACATATATACAATGAAATATTATTCAGCCATGAAAAAGAATGGCCATCTGCAACAACATGGATGGACTTAGAGGGTATTATGCTAAGTGAAATAATTCAGACAAAGACAAATACCATATGAACTTATAAGTGGAATATAAAGAATGAAATAACAAAACAGAAACAAACATAGATACAAAGAATATTTTGATAGTTGCCAGATGGAAGGGGGTGGGGGGATGGGTGAAAAAAAGGAAGGAATTAATAAGTAAATTGGTAGTTGCAAAATAGTCATGGAGATGTAAAGTATTGCATAGGGAATATAGTCAAAATTATTATAATAACTATGATATCAGATGGGTACTAGGTTTATCAACGTGTTCACTTTATAAGTTTTATAAATGTCTAATCACTATGGTATATACCTGAAACTAATGTAATACTGTATCTCAACTATAATCAAAAATAAAAAAATATTTTAAAAAATAATAATACCAAAAATCTTTGATATCTCTGGGCAAGATTGTACTCTAATTAATTTTCCATATCACAATGATATGGAAATTATATAAAATATGAAGAGCCAGATGAGAATTGCAGATGCCTTTTAGTCTACATCAAATTCTGTGACAATTTGAATCTAGATATGATCCACATTGCTCTTGCCTATACTTAGTCCAAAGGTGGGATTGCCAAAGTTTTCAAAAGGGTCTATACTCCAAGGAAGATGTCACTCATTCCATGATGGGAGGAAAATTTATTCATTCATTTATCCATCTATTTATTCATTTATTCATTCACTCAATGTTGTGCTCCTCTACATGTTAAGCACTCTTATATACTGAGAACACAATAAGAAAATAAAATAAATAAATACATAGATAAAGTTATTGTTCTCACGGAGGTTACACATTACTGGGAAGAAACAAACTATAAATACATAAGTATATATGTCAGTATTTATGGAATAAGTGCAATGAAAGAAATGAAGGCAATTAATGAGATAGAGTAACAGTGGGATTTGCCATTTTTAGCTAGCATCGTCATGGAAGACTGGGAAGAGAAGGTGACATGTCACTGGATACCTGAAGGAACTAGAGTAGCAACTTATAGAAGTCAGTCAAGCTATATAGACTCAGATCATATAGCTCTAAGTGTGGACTGGGGACCATCGGCAGAGGCTCATTAGAGATACAAAACTTCTGGTCCCACCTCAGACCTCCTGAATTAGAATTTGCATTTTAACAATATCCTCCACATGCACACTAATGTTTGAAAAGGCCTAATGTATGTAGTAAATTAGTAGCCAAGTAGGATTGAAAAACAGATCTAATTTCTGGTTTCTTTTTATCGCCAACCTTTCATCTCGACACTATGTATGCACATTTTCATCCTGCTTATTATAAAACAAACCAAAAGAAAACTTATATGGATATATTTTAATTTTATAAATAACATATTAAGATGGTAAAAAAAAATTCTTTTCATACTTATCTAAATGTCAGAGCTATTGCTAGTACTATTGAATCCAGTCAAGTTCATACACCAGAATTGACTGGAGTTTGAAGGAGCTGAGCTATATTCACAGGTGAAAGACAGGACTTTTTCTTCTGCATCCTGGTGCTAAGCACAGGTGCCAAGTAAGAAAGCAGTAATGATAGAGAAAATGGGGAGAAATTCATTCACTGAGCTTTCTGCCCAACTTCATATCAAGTCAGACTCAAGCAGTGCACTATCAATCAGCTCCTGTGTCCTGGCCGAGAGACTGGGAGCGCCTATCCCTGTCTCAGCCCATAGCCACCCTTTCTGTATCCCAAGGCCCTCTCTCTGTTATCCTGCCCAACCTTTCTTTATACATTTTGGAAAGCAAAATCCTTTGCTTATGGCATAATTAACAATCATTTTCCACCCTCTTTGAGCGAGGTCTTTTCACATGGTGCCAGAGAATTTCAAGTGGAGTGACTCATCTTTAGGCATAAGCCATCACTGAAGAAATGCCACTTGCTGGCATTCATTACAGTCCAATTATCACTATATTTATAACATTGAATCAGATCAACTGCCAAAAAAATATTTAACAAAGCTAAAATATAAAAATAATAAAAGAATCAAGCTTGCATGCTAATTTATAAAAAAAACAACAATGTATCACCGTCTTCACTTTTTTACCCTGATCTTTTGAAGTGATTTCCCAAAATGCTTTCCTCTCGAGTAACTATTCAGAAATATACCAGAGGGCACCTTACCAACTCATTCTTTCTCTGTACAATGACAAATTTCCATTCCATAAACTCAGTGCTCAAAGTTGTTAGTTGGTAGTGTGTTGGTAGTGTGTTGTGGCTACATTTGTATTAGGAGTATGGCAATATTCCAGATTATTTACTATGGACTCCAAGTATTCACTCATGTGGAAAATGACTCACTCAAAGGCTTCTAATATTAGCATGGAGGAGGGATAAAAATTACAGTAATTTTTTTTCTCTAGATATACCAATCTCTTTTTCTGGAGATATTTTTAAGGGTCTTTGTATTGTTATATAAGCAATACAATGCCCTAATTTGTTTACCTCTTAGAAATTCTAAATAAAAGATTTTTTTGTTCACTATAGTATTCTGAAAAGATAAAGCATATACACAACTGAGGAAATTGATGGAATACCTGAATATAATAAATCACACATGCTGTCAGAGACAATAGGTGGTGGTATTCTTCACCAGACTTTGATTCTCTATAGTGTTTTCCTGCTAGGTGTTCTGTGAAGTACGTATTCATTGTTATCCTCCTCAGTTCTCTATTTTTAAGTTCCTGATTTCTGTCTGGAAGGTCAGCTACAGATGAGCTTTCCCATGGGAGTGCTGCATTCCTTCCTTTAGCAATCAAGTCTCTGACAATTTTTTATGGAGACATTTCTTTAGGTGAAGAGTTGCTAGACTATAGGGAATCCCTAAATTAACATCAACAAAAATGAATGATGCTAAATTGCAAGTTCTTCAATGCATCACCATTGCCATAGGGCAAATAACTAGACTAGAACAGGCTTTAAGATCAAGCTAGATTCCAGATGATATTCTTTTCTTTAGTATTTATTATTAGCATTATCTCTACCACATTATTTATATTACTTCTAAAGTCCACTTAAAACATTCCCATTGAAATACATACATAATTTGACCATTTAAATATGGGGGAAAGAGAGACTTAGAGCATCCCAACTAATGGTTCTTAAGCTTTTACGAAAGTTTAATGAAAACTATGAATCTTCTCCCTAGAAAAATACAGACATATATATTTGGACATCGAAGGTTTTGAACTAAAACCAAAGGTTGAAAATTCAACTGCCTAGGAGACAGAAAACAGAGTGAGTGGCCTGGGAGGTATATGGTAAGAAACTATGAAGCCTGAGGAACACCAGACTAGAACCTCACCTAACCTCATCTGCTGTCAGCAGCTACTCAGTTCCTGCCGTCTGTTGCCAGGTGCCATGTGACCTCGATGCTACTGCCAGAGCTTCCAACTTTTCAAGAAAAAACCCAAGTCTAGACTTCCATGTAAAATTTCTCAATGCCTAAGTTTTAGCAACTAATCCAAATTTGTTTAATGTACAATGCAAGAAAAAAAAAAAGAAAGCCACAAAATTAAAAAGAAACCACAGTTGTGGCTGAATAGCAAGTGTCTGGAACATATATATTCTGTGTTATTTTGAAAAAGATTTATATTGTTCTGATAATAAATTCTCACCAAAAAAAAAGCTGCCATTTTCTTATAGAAAGTTAACTACCTACCTTACCACTTCATCTTTTAAAGAATAAAAACTCAGAGTGTCTGAAGATAAGGCCAACTTTCTTAAGAAAGCTGCTTTGGACTTGTTTCAACTTATGAAAACTTACATTAAAGCCACAGTTTTCCACAAGGCAGAAAATTTGTCCTAAAAATTCCTGAGGTTAGTAGCTACAAATCAGGAACTTCATCCTTTAAAAGGCCTTAATATAGTAACTAGAGCACATTTGTTCTCAAACAGACTTCATGCTGACTGGTTGACCCAGATCAACTAGCTGCAAAATGTTTGACCAGACCACTCTGGGAAATGAACCATGAAGTAGAGTTATTTGGGATTGTCTATGCAAGGGATCAAGAGCATCTGCATAGAATAGTTACTTCGTTTCTGTCACTAAAGGTAACACTAAAGCTTTCAGATGGCTTGACTTGAGGAAAATTACTAAGTAAACCTAATATGACTATATCTATCAGAAAATTTTCTAGCCCCCTCCCAAATAGGTAGGTACCCTTGATGGCATAGACCAAAAAATCTTCTGAGAGTGCCCAGAAAATTAGCATTAATGGATCCTCAATTCTGCTCAAAGTTCATTGATATAGATAGATGCAAAGTAAACAACTTGCTGAAAAGCTTTCTTAATGTCCATCAGTGTACGTGCGCCCAAATGTTACTGTGCCACCAAAAACCAGTGAAACAAAAGATAAATGTCTATAGCCTAGTAATGTCTCTCTGTTCTGTTAGAACAGTCCCATGGTGTGATTGGGCATTTATCTGGCTGCAAAGCCTCTAAGCTCATTTTCCTGGGCCCTCTGGAAATTCTATAAGCTATTTATTGCCATGTAATGTACCTATTTTGCTTAGACTGCCTAGAGCCAATTCCATTCCAGAAACTAGAGCTCTAACTGATAAAATACCAAGATTTCAGTGCCGAGGTCTCTTCTCACCTTTTATGAGATGGGAATATTGCATTCCAGGCAATGAGCTCCCAGCCTCACCAGAGTCCTCTGCCCCAAAAATTGCATAGAAGAAGGCAAACAACATAACCAGAAAGTAGTTCACAGTTGCATCAGTAACCACTGTTTGACTAATTGCCATTGACTAGAGAACTCATCTCAGTGCTTTGACTCTAGAGAAAACCTAAAAAATTTTGCATAATTCTGGCTGAGGAGAAGGGGTGAGCAACAATGACGAGATTGAATTTTCTACTAGCTAAGCAAGAAAAGAGCTCTGACATAAGTTGAAATTGATTTTTTAAAATAAGAGATATTATTATTTGTTGCACTCCTGAGTTTACTGAGTAAGGTTTATATCCATGATAACAAAGATAATAATTATACTCATCACAAACTTAACAACATTGATACATAGTACATTTTGACTTATACAGCACTTTCATTTATATGATCCAGATGGCAATCAGCCTGCATTAGTATGCATCAGCATTCCTACAAAACACATAATGTTTTTCATCTATATTTACTAGATTAGCAACAACCATGAAGTAGGATGATCAAAGAGAAATTCAAACTAAGGAAATGCGAAAACAGCTATTGAGCATCGAGTTAAGGTAGAAGTATGGAGCTAAGAGATCTTATTATTGAAGAGGAATGTAAAAAATCAAATATATTTCCAGAACATAAGATGTCTACAATATCAGAACTAAGAAATAGTTTCCACTTATTATTTTAGATGTAAAAATTGACAGTCTCTTAATATAATATTATTCTTTCAGAAGAAGCTACTGTCTTGAAAATCTTGTCAGTACTAATACAGTGAGCTCAATGTTCTTAGGTATTCTGATTTAAATAGTAAGATTAGCTTAAATCTTACAGATTATAGACTTAGATTTTCACATTAACCTAAAGTGGCATCTGGATGAAAGGAAAAAAAAAATGGGTTAAGGAAATGAATGTAGTTTTTTATTGGATCTCAGTGATTTTGCTCAGTCTAGTTCAAATAAAAATGAATCTAGCTCATAGAATGCCACACCGAGGTTAGCAACTGTGTCTTTTCTAATGGCAACATTTTAAAATTTAATTGAAAATATACATTTTAGTAGGGCAATTTTATTTATTCAACAAATATTTACTAGGTTTTACTATTTGCCAGGCACTGTTCTTGTACACACACACACGCATGCACGCATGCACACACACCAAGTGATGATAAGTTCCATAAAGAAAAGTAAAGCAAGTAAAAGATTTGATAGAAACAATTAGGAGGAGTTCCATGTTAGGTAAGGTATAGTCAAGGAAGGCAGTGAAAACCTCTCTGGCTTCACAGATGAAAGAGCTGATAATGGATCAGAATAAAGTAAAGACACAAATTATAAAAATATTCCAGAGGAAATCATGGTAAGCTGAGAGAATAAGATGTCTGCCAAACACAAAGGCCCTGAGACCAAGAATGCCCGTTGTGACTGAAGGACAGCATGAAGGCCATTGTGACTGGAGCACAATGTTCAAGATGAAGGTAGAAGTTAGAAGATAAAATCATGTATAGCAAGTTCCAGTCATGTGAGTTGTGGGGTAGTCTTGAATTTACAGTAAATGAGAGAAGCCTTCGGAGGATCTTGAACTGGGGAGTTAGTTATAAGGTATAACTTGAATACTAAAGCATCATTCAGGCTGCTGAGAGGATAGCAAATTGCAGGGGGCAAAAGCAAAGCAGGCAGGTCAGTCAGAGGCTACAGAAACAATTAAAGAAAGAGGTGATAATTGCTTGAAATCATGTGGTAGTGGGGGAAATACAGCATATGGATATATTTCAAAGACAGAACAAATGGAATTTTCAAATAGATAGGATGTGAGAGAGGAAGAGCAAGGGAAGTCAATGTGTTGCTCCAAGTGTTTGGGCCTAAGCACATCTAAGCAGGCTGTTTTCTGAGATAAAGAAGACTATAGTAGGGTTGGTGGCAGAAATAAAAACTGCATCTTGGACATCTTAGGTTTTAAATGCTTACTAAATCTCCAAGAGAAATGGCTGAGGGTATTTGTATATGAGTCTAACTTTCAACAGAGAGGTCAAGGCTAGAGCATTAACACTGAGAGTTGTAGCATTTATGCAGCATTCAAAACCATGGGACTAGATGAGAACCCTTAGGCAGTAGTGTTCATAAAAAAATAAAAGAGGATCAAAAGTCCAGAGTCTTATAATATCCCATTATTTAGAGCTTAGAAAGATAGAAGAGTTCAAAATATGTACAATTGTAACCTCCAAAAAATGAAAACAAAGTAATGGGAATAAATATTTAAAACTACATTTTGAGGAAAGTTTTTGAAAATAAAAAAATTACCTATATATTATATACAGTAAATCATCTACATAAGAAAATTTACACAAACAGTCAATTCTGAGACAATTAAACCTACTAGATTCAAAGATAAAGAAAAAAATCCTCTAGCCTTGTAGGAATAAAAGAGAAATTATAAAAGAGAAATTAAGCTGGCATCAGACTTGTTTATAACAATGTACAAAAGAAGACAAAAGTAGAACAAAATGTTAAGATACTTGAGCAAAGAAAATGAGGAAATGGAAAATAAACAAAAAGAAAGCATATCACACAGAGAAAATACAGTAAATAAATGGGACGTGAGTAAATATAACAAAGTAATTTTAAACATTTGTAACCAAAAATATTAGTTATAATAATAAATGTAAATGAGCTTAACTCAACTATTAAGTAAAAAAATTATAGATTGATTAAAACAAAAAGAGAAACAAAGAAAAATATAATTTAAACAATACAATTTACAATAATAATATCAGAAAATTTTAATACAAAAGAGTAAATTTAACAAAAACGTATGCAAAAACTGTACCAAAAACTATGAAACATTATCAAGAAATATTTAAAATCTAAAAAAATGGAGAGATATGTCATGAGCATGCATCTGAATATTTAATATTGTGAAGATATTAATTCCATCCAAACTAATCTAAAGATTCAAATTGATCCCTGTCAAAATGACAACAAATTTGTATATGTGAGTGTGTAAATGTATGTGTATGTACACAATTTTTTAAAGTTATAAAAATTCATATGGAAGTAAAAATTATTTAGAAATTCAAAGCAAACATAAAGAAGGACAAAACCACATGGTATAAAGGTGTATTAAGAAATTATACTAGTTAATACTGTATGATCTGGCAAAATAATAAATAAGCTAACCAATGAAATAGAATAGTCTAGAAACATAACTGCATAGATACAGTTGCTCACTTTATTTAAAATATGATAGTGCAGTGAAATGTGGAAAGGATAGTTTTTTCCATAAAAATGGTGCAGGATCTAATTATATATCCATAAATATATATCCAAAATATATCTATATCATAATTTCCTATATTCCACCATGCACAAAGTGATGTCCCAAAGGATCAGATATGTGTGAACAGTAAAACAATAAAGTTTCTAGAAGAAAACATCTTCATGATCTTAAAGTTGGAAAGATTGCCTTAAACAGAATACAAAGTCACTAGTCATAAAAGAAAAAAAGAACAAAAAACTTCATTAAGAGAGTGAAAAAAAAACTAGAGAAAAGAAAATATTTTCAATGTACATAATCAACAAAGGATTTGTATCCTATACATGAGGAATACCTACAAATCAATAAGAGAAAGACAGACAACTCAGTAGAAAAATTAGGCAAAAGATATCAGACATTTCACAAAGATATAAAATAAATATTTCACACAAGATGCAAATAAATAAATAAAATGACATTCAAACTTTTCTTCCAATATATGGAAATTATAAAAACAGTGTGATACAACGTACCAACCAGAATGGCCAAAATGAAAAATGTTAAATGTTGTGGAGAGTATGGAGCAACAAGCCGTTAGTGAAGTAAAAACATTTACACTCTCAATGGAAAACTGTTTAACTGATATCCATTAAATCTAAACATATGCTTGTCCTGGGACACAGAAATTTTATTCATAAATATATATATGTATATATATATACACACATATATATATATATATACACATATATATCCAACAGAAAATAAAGTATACACACACACAGTTATACATATATCAAACTTTATGTACTCAAAGTAGAGAATATACTTTCTCTACACAACATTTGCACAACATGCACAACAATTGACTGCACATTAATTCAAAAGAAAACTTCAATGAGTTCCATAAAGTGGAGATAACATAAAAAAAAAATTAAAAATAAAGCTAGAAAGTCTTATCAGGAGATATTTAAAAACTAATTGTTAAACACTCTAGGATAAATAAAACGAGAAAATCACCCTTAAAAAATGGCAGATTCCATGTCAAGGCCAGAGAAAGCAAAGGGATATCTTGTGCCAAGAAAGAGATGAGGCATGTCAAAAAGACACCAAGTCAGGTTAAAGAACTTCTTACTGACAAAACTGAAACAATTTCAATGTTAAAAAGAATAATCATGGTAAAGAGTTACAATTTATTGAATCTAAAACATTCAAAAACTTATAGTGATAGTGATATTCAATAAAGAGGGAGAATACCTAATCGGAACAATGCCAGTTAATAAATGTAAAAAACACAAATAAATTGGAAAACCATCATTTTATATCTATCGGTATAATAATTAATTAAGAAAAATTTCACCAGTGGATGCTAAACCCATCAGGTGAAAGATAATGGCAAACCAAACAGGATATTTATACATTGTCAGAGTATCACTCCAATACTTATTAATTATGAAAGAGAAAAGGCTTTCTTTATATTGGGGGCATCTGTTAAACTCACCTTAATGCAGAGTCGATCAGACAAACTGGCATTATGTGTCTCTTGAATCAATGCAATGGGAATACATATCACCTGTATTCTTGTTCAACCTAAATCTAATTATTAGGAAACAATGAGACAAATCCAGGTTGAGGAAGATTCTACAAAACTACTTATTTGGAAGTTGTAATGTCATTAAAAACAAACAAAAGTTAAAGGACTCTTCTAGAAAAAAGGGAATTGAAAAACCATGAAAGTTAAAACCAATAAAGATTTTTAATTATTCCTGGATTTATAAACAAAAACAGCTATAAAGGACATTTTATGACTAACTGGGCAATTTAAATACGGACCATATAATATATAATACCACATCATTGTCTAAGTATTGCATGTGATAGGATTATTATGTTTATCTTAGAGAATTCCTTTATTCTTAGGAGACTCATGATGAAGTATTTCATGAAAAATGAGATAGAAAGTACTTTGAAAAAGGCTAAAATTTCTTCATTCCACAAAACTGAAACAAAAAATAATTCTGTAATAAAAAAATTTAAATTATCTAGCAGCTTAAGAGAATATGACTAAATTGGTACAGAGAAATGCAGTAGGTGTGCTGAACAGCACCAAGCAGCCCCAGTGCTAGCTGTCAGTCACTCATGAACTTAAAATGGACTGTTATAAGTGATTGTTTTTTGTTTTGTTTTGTTTTTCCCCACCACATTCAGGGCTGTAGTATAGGCATTGAGTAAGTGATAAAGCAATGGCTCTAGAGTATGTTCCTCAGCATAACTTCCTACTAGCTCTTTCTTTCAGACCAAGGAGCCTGCCTCTGAACTACTCTAGGTCTCAGGGATTCTACCTTCTAAACGTCTCTTCAATCTGCATATCTCCTCCATTAGATATATTTTATCTCCTGTCTTCACATCATTCATTTTATTCTTCATTTCACCCATAGAACGATTCTTAAAAAGCACAAGTATGATCACATTAGCCCTGCAGTGTCAGGGGTCAAGGTCATACTCTTACACAGAGACCACAGAGGCTTGACCAACGATCCTCAAAGGCACCTATTCTTCAGTCAGACAAAGCTGCATAGTCTCTACCACGATATCTCTGTACCCTTATGTATGCTGCTCTTACTGCTAAAGCCAGCAATATTTTTCTCTTCTTGTGACCTGTTGAATACCTGCTAATTGTTCCAGACTCAGCTCAAATGCTCAGCCCTTCATGAGGTTCAAATGTTACTCCTCTGCGATTCACCATGATCATCAACCAGCAATCTACACAAGTTAGCCACCTGTCCTCTGACCTCTCATACAACTTGTATCTGTAAATTATTTTTGTTTTGCTTTGTTTTTATTTTGTTGTATCTTTTTCAAGGGGTTTAACATTAAACAAAGTTGAATTTAAATTCTGACTTTGATTTTTATCTCTGTAACTGTGAATATATGCCTTAACCTCTTAGTTCCTCAGTGTTTTTCTCAGTTAAGAGAGAGAGAATTACACATGTTATCTTGGTCTCTATTCTCAGAAGCACTTGTTTCCATCAGTCAACAGATTAAACAACACAAAAAGAAAAGATATCTCCAAACCATTTCCATGACAGGACAGACTTAATCTGCAAAGAACTCTTTAATTAAGATATTTCAGCAACAGTAACTAATACTACCAATACCACCAGTATAAAACCATTAACAAACTGACAAAAAAAAAATAAGAAATATGAGGAAATAATAGCAATAACTATAATAGTCCCTCTGAGGAGACTGAAAATTTCAAAAAGTATACCATATATAAAATACTAACATGTAGAAGACATTAGGTGAGGAGCTGAGCACACATAAAAAAAAAATCTTTGAATCACTCCTTGAGAATTTTTGTGTGCTGTGTTGGGATATATTGGGAAGAACACATGGTGGTTAAAAAAAAACATTTCATGTTGTGTTACGTACTATTGTCAATGACAGCAAGTTGATCGCAGCTTCAAATTTGCAGTCATGGGCTCAGATCAGTTAGTCTCAGTGATTATATCTAGGGTAATATCGTGTACTGCATTCCCCTTGCTTTTACTGGCAGAGCCTTCAATTTCACTATAACTGCACTAATTAATTATGTATTACAATCTTTAAGTAAGAGAAAGATTTTACCCTAAATTTACAAAGACATAAAAAAGGTTAAGTAACCTTATCAAGGTCACACAGCAGTCTATCCATAGAGCCAGGCATAAGCCCTTTGAATACTCACCAGTGAAATATTTAATATTAAAAATGAGTTTTCTCCAGGTACCATCAAGGAACACTATGTTTTGTGTATAAAATGAAAAATGAGAATGCTCTGAGGGAAAACAGTGAAATGATTCACTGTTGGTTCTAGTTAAAAGAAAAACACTCATTATAAGTGTCCCTGTGTTTCAAACCACATTCTGAAGAAATTCTGAAAACCTTTCACGATTTGTAAGGTCAAGATATCCCAGACTATTATAAAATGGTCTATAGTCCAAAGAGCCCTCAGCTATACTTGGAGTCAAAAGATCTGGGTTTGAGTTCTGACTTTAATTACCACCTGTGTGACCTTGAACAATCACTTATGCTCTCAGAGCATCAACTCCATTATCCATAAAAATGAGAACTATGACAATAACTTCCAGGGTTATCGTGAGGGTTAAAAGGGATAATGGGAGTGAAAACCGCAGACAGCAAATTGCTATACAAATAAATGGTATTATTATAGGGAAAGAACACAAAACTATTTTCTGTTAGGAAATGATAACTGTATAACATTGGCTCGGAATTTCATTTAGGTTTTAAGCATGAAAATCTCTGCCAACTGAAAAAGAAGCTGTGAAATCAAGAGTATTGGCTACTTTTCACTGCATCAGAACAGTGTACCCTTTTGGGTCTGAACAAATCTGTCCCTTATTCGTTGTCAGACAGCCTAATATAATAAATCCTGAGGGATGTGCTGAACTCATTTGGCCAAGGTTTTCAGCTTGGGGCTAAAAATCTTGTGGAGCAAGCACTCTGGCCTCACAAAACCACTGTAGAGTCATTAGTGTCCATATTGAGCAGGTCAGGCTCTGCTTCAGATTTTATCACAAGCGAAACCTTTGATATATTTTTCATGTTCATTGCATTAAACATTAATATGTGAATGTCACAATAAAGGATGCAGTTTTTCATTAAATAAATAAATATACACCAAACTTGAATAAGAAAAAAACCATTTTAAATCACATTCATACAGCAAGGAAAGTGAACGAATGTTTTCATTACACTTAACAACTGTAGACATGACTTATAGGGAGAAGTAAAAAGGTCAGACAGAGGGGATAAAATCTTTGACATGTCAAGTAAAGAACATCATATCTGCTTTTTTTCCTCTGAAGCCTATAAGGCAATCAACATAATTCTTCCAGTGTATGTTTTCTACAAAAAGAAGATTCAACAGAAAACTACAGGTGACTCACAGCAAGAAAGATAGCATAATTCATGCAAGAGCCCCCAAGATTTCCCAGTGAACAATATAGATATTGTTGATTTTGCCTTCCAATAACTTCAGAAATTACATTAAAATTAAAAGCAGAGACATAAATGTAGCACGTTATACAATTTCTTCAGAAAAAAAAATCTAAACATATTGCCCTTAGAAATAACCCATTATTTCCATATATATAATACTAAAATTTATTAAAATGAAAACTTCATTTTAAAATGCTAATTAATTTTTAAGAACAATCTTTCTCCCAAAAGAACACATAAAAACTGTTTATTTGTTTTTGTTTTTTTTTTTTTGTTGTTGTTGTTTTTTTTTGAGGTAAGGGGAGCATGCTTTTGTTGGTCAAAAAATCTATTTCATTAAACTGCCAAGTTCAGAAGTGAACAGAGCTTGTTTCTATAAATACAATGACACAACCACAACTGAAGTACTCTAAATATTATAGAACAGAAGAGACAGTTTTGCAATTTTCAGTGTAATTGAGTGGGCAATTGTTTTTCCACAAACTTGGCTCTTAAATCTGAGAAGTCTATGTGTGTGAGAGGGACAGAAAGAGACAGAGACAGAAGGAGACTGGGGAGGAGGGGAAATGGAGAGTATACGTGTGTCCTGTTAGAAAAAAAAGCCGATGTTGACCACAGTTCTCACGAAATACCTATAGCAGTTTTAGTTGATGACTCATAGTTGGGGGAAAAAAATGAAAATATTTTTTATAGGAAATTTGGGTGGGTTGAAAATGGTGGTGGAGGAGGTGGAGGTGTTCAGGGGAAATAGTGAAAACACTGAAAAGGCGGCTTCATTCCTAGGACGACTTCCTTCTTGAACCAAAGAAATTGAGGTGGTGATGGAAGTCTAGGCAAGTTAGAGAGTCATTTCTAGGAATAGATTAATTTCATTTGGATCGGCTGGATGTGGAGGGAGCAAAGAAAGGATATAGTTAAAAGTGACCTAGTGCTGGGAGTTTAGGTTTGAGTAGGAAAGTGACATCATCAACTGAGTTCAAAATAGAGGAAGAACCACTTTGGAAGAATGATCATAAATTCCATTTGCAGGGGAATAAAAGCTGCCTCTGATTCAGCCAGATGGAGATATAAAGTCAGTATTGGGAACTACAAATCTGGAGTCAGGGAGAATTCTAAGGCAGAGCTTCTAAAACTTTAATGTGCATAGAAATCATTAAGCGATTTTGTTAAAATGCAGATTCTAATTCAGTGGGTCTGTGGGAGAGCAGAGCTTCTGCATTTTTTACTAGCTTTCAGATGGTGCCAATATTGCTGGTCCAGGGATGACACTGAATAGCAAGGCTCACACTAAACAGGAGGAGTAAACTATTCAAATAGGGTTCCGCAAATAGGAAGGAAATAAGCCTCAGATATGGACTAGCCAGGGTAGTCCTTAAACTGATGGAGAAATAAGATTATATCACATAATATAGCTTCATTTGTTTTGTTTCACCTTCCAGATAGAAACTCAATAAGGGATACATGAGTTGAACCACAAACAAAAAAAAATTCTATTTAAAATGACTGTGTTTAATACGAATTTATAATTTGGTCAATGTCATAATCTCAGAAACTGTAGCACCGAATCAGGGGACACAGTGATGGATACGTTCACAGATTTCCCTGAGGGAAACGGTTTCCAGTTCCAGTTTTGCCATCAGCTTGCTGTGTGACTATCTGGGCCTCCCAAAACTCATCCATTAACTGAAGAATTTGATCTTAAAGACTTCTATTTCTCTGTCTCATTTCCCCACTGAACTTTTCACCCCTATTAAATCATGTATTTGAGTTGGCCTCTATGCGCCACTTGAGTGGGTGCCTCTGCCCTTCGGTGAGCTGCCCACAGGAAAGGCAAGGACTATATTTGACTTCCTTTTATGCTTAATCCTAAACCCTCATACGCAGGCCTTTACTCATAATAGCAGTTTCATTAAATGTGTGTCTGATTAATCTCAAGCTCTAACATTCTACAATTCCTTAATTTTAAAGTTAGCATCACTACAAGTGCTGTTATCTTTTAGTATAAAAGATCACACAGTGATCTGGATCAGTCTTTTCGTTGTGCAGCCATCTGCTCAGTGTACACCCCTCTGCTACATGAGGTTGTGGGGAGGGGGTTGTCTGAGAACAAGGGCTAAGAGATGACCTGAAGCTTTGAGAAGTATGACCAGTGATTCTGATTCCTCCAAAATTTGCTTACATCTTTCTGTTTTATAATCTCAATAAGATCAAAATTCTGTCCTCTTAGAGCTAATATCCAAGTTTACAGACACTCTGCTCTGATCTCAGGGCCTCAGGCATCAGCAGTGAAGTGAGCACGCATTGGGTCCTTATTTATAATGAACCTACTTTATATTCCCTTCCTTGCACTTGATGTTCCTTCCTATTGGCCATATCTGGGAAGCCCCATGAGCTGAAACCTAGATGGACCCTGCTAGTAGAAGGGATTTCCTATACAAACCTGTTATATCTGTATTTACTCCTGCCCTAAATAAAATTTGTTTTTAAGCAATATGTATCTTTTCCTGGAGATTCTGAATTGTCATATATGCCTTTGCTATCTTTACCTTGACTTTCTTTGTCTTTTCACTGCTTAAGCCTATCACTGTTCTGCATCATGAGTCTCTGTCACAGTCTTCTGATAAGTTAAGTTATCCTAATGGCCTTCCTAAACATCCTCTGCAGTACCATCTGTTCCTCTTGGCACTCGAAAACACCAAAGCTTGTTTGAGTACATTCTGTTTATAATCCTTCCTGGCACTGTCATAGCACTCCAGTGACAGAGCTCATTGTCCCAGAGTTCAGTGGCTGCCACAATGAGAAAACTGTGTGAGCTACAGGAGGCTGCTCATCCAGACTCCAGTCTGATGATCACCACACCCTCATTATGTCTTGAACGACTTGTGAAAGTGCCATTAGAACACACTGGCATGATTATGCCCTTCTAATACGAGAATCCAGTGCAGTGCAGCAAAGAAGCCTGGCGTACGGCACAGCCAAATGGCTTTGCTCCTTTTAACATGATGACGAATCTATACAGCGGGTGCCAGGCCACTGCTAACGCTGCTCTTGGATAGAGTAGGTTTGAAAACAATACCAATAATAACTTCTATTCTACAATCAGTCAAGAATAGTATGTATTGAGCACACAGCCATTACAGGTACCAAACTAACACCACAGGGTTTACAAACAAAAAAGACATGATACTTTCTCACCACAAACAAACATCTTTCAATACTTTCAAGGAATAAAAGCAGAATTTTAACAAGCCATTTTTAATCATCATGATGAAGTTAAAGGATCTTTGTTCCTCCTTCTGAGTACCCCCGTTAATCTTTGAACCTCTGTAAATCATTCGTCTGAGCTGGCATTCTATCAACCATTTGTGTGGTTTCCTCTGTCTTTTCATCCTGTACCAATCTGAGAAAGACAGACACCACACTTGGCTTCTTTTGATGCTCAACTCCCCATCCTTTCTCAGCCCTTTACTTACAGGGGGTGCTCACTAAATGTGTGACTGACTAAATTCTAGCTCTAACATTCTTAGACCATTTTAAATAGGTAAAGAGAGTCTGTTTCCTCCAATGTCTCCCTTATATTTATCAATAGATAAACATTCACTAATAGAGCCTGAAGGATTATATAACATTATAGCTATAAAAAGTCTTAAATATCCTCTAATTGCAACACAGGCCCCCTTAGTGAAGGAAAAGAAAGCACTAAAAGCCAAAGAAACTTCTCAAGGTAACAAGCCTCATTTGTACCAGTACCATGAGTAGAACCCAGGTCTTACTTTTTCCAATCTAATACTCTCCATACATACTATGCTATGATCCTTCTGAGCTGGTTGCCCCTAATGTCCTCATCACGTTTCACTAAGCTCAGTCTGCTGGACTCAACTCAAAGGTGTGCATAAAAGATGGTGATATTTCTTTCCTATTAACATCCTAGCAGCATCCAAGACTACAGCCTTTTAAGGCACAAATTATAGATAGCTCCACTCCCAAGTTCCCAATTTTTCTTCAATAAACAAAGGTCCTTCATGAGGACTGTTCATTCAGAGAAAAGCCTGGGCTGGGCCCTTCTGCTTGGCATTACTCAACATGCAGCCCTTTCAATGGTGTGAATGGGGGAGGCGGTGTCTCGCTCATCACCTATTCAAACTCAGCAATTACTATCAGGCCGGTTGCTATGCCAGTGTCCATAGAGGTGACAAACAGTTTGCTAAATCCTTTCCTTTGGTCTAGTATGAATTTGACAAATGAGCAGAACTGAGAGGGGAAGACATATTGTAGAGAAGTGTCTTGTTTTAAATAATACTGGTCATAAAGACCGCTGTATACCTATGACAATGTATACAATTTAAAAGATGGACCTTATCAAGTTTTGTGAGGATGTGGAACAACTCTAATTATTAAAAATTGTTACAGGAAATATAAAATGAGGCAACTATTTTAGTAAACTGTTCTTTAAAATTTGATCAAGTATATACCATATCATAAGCCATTCTACTCCTGAGTTTTTATGCAAGAGAAATTAACGCATATGTCCACACAATAACTTCCATGTGAGTGTGATGGCAACTTTATTGGTAATAACCAAAAACTCGAAACAGCCTAAATATCTGTCCATCAATAGGAGAAAATGGATAAATAAACTGTGATATAGGCATACAATATAGTAACACTCAACAATAAGAATGAATGAATGATTAATACATGCAATTAGTATCAGTGAATTTTAAAATAGTTATACTAAGTGAAAGAAGCCATAAAAAAAGAGAGTATATATTGTATAATTCCATTCATATAACATTCTAGAAAATGCAAATTAATCCAGAGTTACAGAAAGAATATCAGTGGTTATCTGGAGACTGAGATTCAGGGAGAAATAGAAGATGGAAATATATATAAGGGTCATAAGAATGCTTATTTGAGGTGATGGTTGTCTTGATGTGGTTATGTTTTTACAGGTATATACAGATGTTGAAATATTAAATTTGAAACCTTAAGCATGTGAAGTTTATTATATGTCAGTTATACCTCAATAAGCCTATTATAAACAATAAAAAAAAAAGCTCTTTAAAAATTCATGCTCCCTCTTGAGGAAACAATTCAATAATATGCAATTTAGAAAAAAAAAAAACACATTTCCACTCCACGAATTTTCCCTTTATCTTACCAATTAAACATATAGCCAACTTTCTGGGTTTTTTTTTAAATCTTATCTCTTTTACATTACTTATTACTTTTTATCCTCTATATCAGTTATTGATATTCATTTGGCAAATATTCGTTGAGCATGTTCCCTGTGCCAGGCAAAGTTCTAGCTCCTGTGGATACATTAGTGGACAAAACAGCAACTTCCCTGGTGAAGCTGATGTTCTAAAGGAATACAAACATTAATAGATTTCAAAACAAATTACTAAGACTGTTGCAGAAAGTGTTATAAAATGAGAAACGAACGGCCCTATGAGGGAGTGTCACAAAGACCTAACCTGGTCTACAGGGTGCTGGAAGTCTTGCTTAAGAAACTGACACTTGATATAAACTCCTTGAGAAAAGGTACAGGCTCCATTATGGATTCAAAGCACATTGCCTCTCTCCAGATAGATGTTCTATCTAAGTTTTTGAATTAAGTAGAATATTTCCTTGGACTGAGTAAGTTTAATACTTTGTTAATATTTTGTTTCTCCCTTTTTCAAGGTAACCTCTGAATATTTAAAGCTCTATTTAACAAATAAAACAGATTTAATCAGATTAAAAGTATACTCATCTCTTTATTTTTCTGTCTTTTTTAGTATCTTGATATTGATCTCTTTATTTTTTATCATGTCTTTTAAAAATTTAATTCATCATAAATCCCTGACAAAATTGTTCTATTTGAAGACAGATAATTGAGGGGAAAGCATTCAGGGGCTTATTTTAAATTGTATGCTCACTCTCTATAGTTGCACTATTAATTCTTATTTATTTGTTTGTGTGTTTGTGTGTTTGTTTTTGAGACTGATATTTTCTTTCCGTATAATGTATTTTCCCCTAGAGCTCATGAAAGTTGCAACTGGAGAACCAAAGTGGTCATAGTAGCTTAGTCTTTTTTGGACACCACTGTTTTTCCTAAATTCACATTATAATGACCAGCTGATACCTTCCTCCAGCCAACAGTTTGCAGTTGAAGTCTTGATGAAGCAGGTTCTATATATATTTTTCTCACTTATCTACCTTGGTTCATGTCGGGTATTTTTCAAATAAATTTCAACTAATATTTACTCAAGATCAATACTCTACCCAAAATGCATATTGTCTTTCACATAGTACAGACAGGTAAATAAATTTAAGATGCTGTCTTTTTGAAATAGGTTTTTAAAAATCTGAACTAACGCTTTTTCAGGTATGACAATATAATACATGTACTGATTCATTTTTTTAATTTACCTCTAAAGTGTTACTTTTTATTTTCTTTTGCATACTTAGGTGCTTAGTCCCAAACTATGACTCACTTGGAAGATCAGATTATGGCAGACTATGCTCTGCAAACTCTATAACAGCCTTTGATAAAAAGTAATAAAGCCAGACTTGATCTAAAGACCATCATCAAGAAAAACAAGGAGACTTACTTAATACTTTTCTGCACCATGGCCAGGAGTGAGATGAGATGGAATTATGTGTCACTTCCATATTACCAAGGAGGGAGAGAAAAATCTTGGAAAATGTCTATAAGCATCATGGAGGTTAGAGGTATGAAATATTGGGAAGAATTTTTCAACCAACCCTTGCTTTCTTTGTGTCTCCCTCCCAGATGAGATTCTAGCTTGCTTTCCTAGATGATGTTCACTCTCACAAACCACTCCCTTGCCCCCCTTCAATGCTGTAGTGAGCCCCTGTTACTGAAAGAGGTGACTTTACTAGACCTTAGGCATGTTGGATTGGGCAGAGCGGAAGACTAGGGTATCAACAGAGGAATCAGAAATGTAGAGACTCTTGCCTGGCAAGATAGCTGTGTGCTTTCTAATTTATCAAAAGAAAGTGGAGTCATTGCTGAAATTTGTGTTCAAGAGCCAATAATTTGGATCGGCATCACTAGTCATCATGCTACCTCCTAAGATCTAATTTTCAAACTAGAAAAGTAGAACAATGATGTCTCTAAGGGGTCGTGTCAAGTAAACTTCCTAGGCCTGAACAGCACACTAGTATTAGGCATTCACTAAGTAGACAACCTATATCAGAAGATCTCTATTCACCCAAGTGTATTACTGATTTCAGTTCCACCTCTCTGCAGGTTTAATGGTGATAATCCAAAAAGAAATATGGCTTAGAAAGAAGCTGCTACCTTTGTAGTTCTGCAGACTGAATGCAGACAGTGGAAAACCTATTCCCTAGTTGTTTGGCTAATTGCACACTATCATCAAGGTTAGCATGTCCCTTTGTTCTTGCAAAATCAGTTGGAATAAGCCATTAACTTTCTATTAGACCAGCATTAGTGGATTCAGTGCGTTGATCCCGTCCTGATATAAAATTTATATGCAATAAATAATTTAACATTGAAATTTACATTACACAGAAATTTCCTGGTGTGATATCAGGGATTATTATCTGGAACAAATTATAGGCAAATAAAATCACTTGTTCAATATCCATACACCAAAGACAGAGTTTAGAAAATTACCATTAAACCAATAGGCCATAAAATGACAATAGGCACTATTAATTAAAAAATAATAATTACCAGCTTTTTCATTGAAACATTTACACAAAATGGTAAGTCACAATTGGAAAATCAGTACATTTTTAGAATTAAAGATAAGTCAATAAAAAGGAAAATTCTCACAAGGGCTTTTAAAAATTATTTACTTAAAATTATATATGCCTCTTTAGCACAGTTTTAGTCCTTAATTATGAATGGGGGAACCATTCTAGATAAAATAAGAGATTCACCACTGACCATACACCAAAAAATGTCAGAGGAAGAACAATAACTTTGATGTTACTAGAAGAATAAGACATGTGTGGCTTTTTAGAATTGAGAGAATAGCTATATATTTCCTTTACACCTCAATATATTTCTTTCCCTATAGAAATCTTGCTAAAAATATCAACTATAACCAGAGACAATATATAATAATGCAGGTAGATTCCCCAAAATATTTTCGAATCAATGACTGCTACTTGAATAAGAAAAGAACAGAAGGAAATGCACTATTGCAACATTAAGCAATTAAGAAAATATCAAATTAGAACATCTAAAGAATGTTAAAGGTTGGCATAACAAATTTTTTCTCCCTGTCTTGGGTCAAGCATCAGTCATTTAATTCACAATACTTTTTAAAATAGCATCAATATAACTGTCCTCTCAGCTTTCAAAGAGGATGTAAACAACACTTTCTCCTGGCCATACAGAGTGGGAAAAAAATATATCTTTTACTTTCTACCAGCATCTAGGCTAAATTTGCCAAGATTCAGCAGAGAATTCCTTGTCAAGTCTCAGAAGTCACTCACAAAACAAATCCCTGAAAAGCAATACAATAATATATCAAAACAAAAAGTTATGTTGTGGCAGCTGTGTGATAGGAGTGTGTCACCAGCATAGAACCTGAGGAATCTAGGTTTTAGTCATCATTTATCATGTCAGTTCACCACCCACAACATAATGGAGTCCTGGGAGTAGACAGTAGCATAGATTTATTTTCTTCTCCTTCTTCAAATAGAGTTGAAATAGAGGTGGGACGATATTTTTTGGTGGATGTTGACCCTTCTGATCGAAATAATGAAAACATCACAAAATCCCTTTATTCACATCCTTTCTCTAGAACCCATTTTGAGTGAGATATGGCAAAGGACAGCCAAGGCCTATATGTGCTTTTCTGTCAAGAAGGCCTTGTAGCATCTGAAGTATTAGCCTGGGCCAAGGCCTGGACCAGGGGGAAGACACCAAAGAGATGGCTTGGTCTTGATATTTGGGAGAAAGTTAATGGTAGGAAATTTATGGTAGTGTCTCTGCTTCCATTAAATAATTAGCATATGTATCTTTAGTGAACAGCAAAACTAGTGTAAATACCCCTTCAAGTAGGAATATCCAATGTCACCTAAAGGTGTCATGGGATGTCACAGGGAGCTAAAGAGATAATGCAGGGAAAAAAATTTTGAAATATGTGACTAGCAATAGCAATCAACATTTTTGTGAGATTTAAAGTTTACAATGTACTTTAACCTTCTTTTATACAACAGTGATAATTATATTACCCACATCATAAGATTGGTATAAGAATTAAATCAGATAAAACTTGCAATAAATCTGAAATAGTACTTAGTACATACAATACTATTCTGTATATATTATACATATTAATATTATTGCTGTCATTATTATTTGTTTTTATACTCCCCTACAACTCAAGCATCTCAAAGTTACATATGAGAAACTGAACTTTTCTAACTATAGATTTCGTGTTCTTTCTGACACACGATGCTGTTTTAATAACAGTGATCATTACTATTATTACTAATACAATTAGCATTTTTTCAGTGCTTATAATGTGTTAAGGCTTTCATACATGTTAGCTCATTTAATTCTTGCTGCTATTACATGAGGTAAAAGTCTTATCTCCATTTTAATAATGAAATTACTAAAGCCCAGAAAACCTAAATAGATTTACTAGTCATGCAAGTTAGGAGATGTTGAACAGGGAAGGATGTGAACACAAAGCATGTTGCCTAAAAAGCTTAAATCCTTAACTATTCTTGCTATTGTCTTGTATTCTATTACAATCACTATAGGAGTTGTCCGTTTTTTCAAATGAATCACCAATTGACACATGGATCAAATGGCCGGACCTTAGAGGACTTCATATCCTTTCTTGTGCCCCCAGCCTGATCTAGCAAAGAAGAAACTGGGGATATTATGGTGCTATACTTTCAACAATCACTAACCATCCTCAACATATCAGTCTGACTCTTTGACATGAAACTCTTAGCTTTGTTAGAGGTAGGGAGTGGAGGATACTTATGTGCCTCGTAGAATTTTAAGCAGCACCTTTAACCTGTACCTGCCAGAAAGAGCACACCATCACCTCCAATAGTGACAGCCAAAAGTGTCCCTAGATATTGCCAAATGTCCCCTCAGGGACTAAATTGTTCCTTGCTAAAAATCACTGATCTAGAATTCCTTGTTGAAATGTTTTTTATCTTTTAGGAGATGACAAGCATTGTCCAACAATAGCAATTTAAACCAAAATTATAAGGAAGGACTGGGTACAGGTTAATTTGGGGAAGATGAGAATTGTCAGCTGCAACACAACTGGCTAGAGGTCACAGAGACACACTTCAACTTAAATCAGTTCAATAAACATTCAGCATGTGCTGACCAGACACTAGGCTGAAAGAAGAAACCAGGACAACCCAAATCTGAGGCCCCACCACCAGCCACTGGCTCCTCCAAGCCTGCCTGAGGCCAGCTCTGCCCCAGTGAGGCCTTTCTTGGATGGTTAATTCCTGTGATTTTAACTTGCTGACTCCCACTTGTTTCCCTTGTCTGAAATTGTCTAGAAGACGGGAACTGGATTTAAACTTTCAGTAAAAAGGCATAGAATAAAAAATCTGTGTTCCCTGAGGTCACAGAACCAGTTATCTCAAATTCAAAAGCATAGAACTCCACATGGATAAAAGCAAAAAATTTCTCTGAGACCATGACAGTCTAAAAGTGTTTTATCTTCAAAGTTTTCTGCAGCTATTTCAGGAGTTCTTTGTTTTTTGTTGTTGCCATTGTTATTGTTTCTATTTTTTCTGTATAATTTTTAATAAACTTTTTTTTTTTTTAAAAAAAAAGCTTTAGAGCCAGACTATCTGAGATCAAATCCTGGTTCTGCCACATTCTATTTGCATGTCCTTGTGCAGATTACCAAACTCTGTGCCTCAGCTTTATTTAAAAATTAGGAGAACTAGAGGAGGCAACATCATTAAGCTTATTGTGAAGATTAAATCAGCTAATATTTATTAAGCACTTAGGGAAGTTCCTAGCATATAGTAAATAACAAATGTTAGCAGTTTTGTTGTTGTCGTTAGTGTTGTTGTTGTTATTGTTATCAGATAACATTCAGGCATCCGTTATGTGCCTACCGTTGTGCTAGGCACCTTAGATTTTTTATCTTTTTTAGAATCTTCAAAGAAATCCTACGATGTAAGTATTACTGTCTTTATATTGCAGATATAAAAACTGAGATTCAAAAATGTAAATAACTTGTCTAGTTATACAGTTAGTAAATGATGAATTCAGGAGCCCTCAGCTCTCTAAATAAGTAAATTAACAAGAATTAAGAATAGAGGAAGATGTGGCAATTAGACATTGAATTCAGGAAGAGGAGAGCATTAAATTAATGGTTAAGAACAGTCTTCAGAAACAAGCACCCCTGGGTGTATGGTGTCATTTGGACAGGCTTCATTCATAAATCATTAATTTTTTCTAAGTTTTTGACACCTGAAGGGATATTTCTGTTCTTTGAAAATATTTCAGTTATGAGGGAGAATATTAACTAAAGGATACTAGGGGGAAAAAAAACCTTCATCTATTCATCCATTCAGTATATGTATATAATTATCACTGTTATGGGTTGAATAGTGTCTCACAAAATTCAAACATTAAAGTCCTAATTACCAGCACCTCAAATTGTGACTTTATTTGGACATAGAATTGTTGCAGATGTGATTAGTTAAATTAAAATGAGATTGTAGTGGAGAAAGATGGGCCCCTAATTTGGTATGATGCATGTCCTTATAAAAAGGGAATTTGGAGACAGATAAGCATAGGGGAAAGACTAGGAAGAGACATGCACATAGGAAGGAAATAGCCTTCTATGAGCTAAGCAGAGAGGTTTGGAACATTCTTCCTTAATCTGTCAAAAAGAACCAATTATACTGACACTTAGATTTCAGATTTTTAGCCTCCAGAACTGTGAAAAAATAAATGCCTGTTGTCTAAGCCACCCAGTTGGTGGTACTTTGTTATAACAGCCCTGGTAAGCTAATACGATCCCAACCATGTCACACAGGCCAGGTTATGCTGCAATAACAAATGAACCCACCCAGCTCACAGGGTCTTATCCTAATAAAAGTTTATTTCTCTCACGTATAGAGTTCCTGCAACTCTCCAGAGAGGTTGTCCACTATGCAGCTGCTCAGCATTTTAGATTACTTCCATCTTGTGGCACCATCAGTCAAACAAACTATTTTAAGATGTTCCACAATATGAGAGAGAGCTCAGGAGGATCTCACACTGTTAACTACATGTCACTTCTACCATTGCCTATATCATGGCCATTTCCAAGTAAAAGTGGCTGGTAAAGATAAGCATCTTTACCAGATTTAAGTGAAATGATTCACATTTTAAAAGAGTACTCTGAGAATTGGAGTGGGTGGAGATGGAAATCTGGGAAGCATCTAGAAAGCTAAATATAGTGCTTGTATTAGTTTTCTATTGGTGCTGTGACAAATGAGCAAAACTTTGGTGCTTAAGTCATAGATTTATAGTTTTACAGTTCTATAGGTGAGCATTCTACACAGATTTCACGGGGCCAAGATCAAGCTATGGGTTCTTTCCCAGAAACTTGAGGTGAGAATTCATGTTTTTGTTTTTCTCATTTTCTAGAGGCTACCTGTTTTTCTTGGCTTATGGCATCCCTCCTCTACCTTCAAAACCAGCAACTTCAGACTATCTGGCTGAGTACTTCTTATGCTGCCACCTCCCTAACTCTCTCTTCAGACTTCCTCTTCCATTTTTAATGATCCTCATGATTCTATTCGGCCCACCCTGATAATCCAAAACAATCTCTTTCTTTTAAAATCGGCTGATAAACAACCTTAACTTCATCTGTAATTTAATTCCCCTTTGTCATATAACCTAACATATTCATAGGTTCCCAGGATTAGGATGTAGACATCTTTGGAGGTCAATCATTATGCCTACTGCACTCCTTAAAGACTATAAAGAATTGTTGGATTTAATAAACTATAGGATAATCTCATGATGAATTTATTGGCAACCATTAAAAACAAACAAACAAAAAAAGTTTATGACATGAAAAGATGACATGGAAAGATTTATGTATGTGACAAACTGCGATGTAACATATATTCCATCATCTCTCATTCCTGGATTTCTTCCAGATAGTTAGGCCAATAAGAAGGACCAGTAAGGAAATGTTTGCTTTATTTAATGGCCTATGAAAGTGCCAGGTGAAAACAGCAAGCATATCAGTTCTCAGAAAGTCACCAACATGATACCTTTGACCTAAATTTTTTCCAGTAAGAACTCAACCTTTTCCCTCTGCATAGACTCCTCTCACATTCGATTCTAGTTCCCCTCTCTCTGATAGTCTCAAGTTTCAAGTCTACCCATTCTTTCCTTTTTTATTCCATCTATGTTTCTGTAATCACACAAGAACTCTGTTTCTTCAGTATGACTTTTTCCCTAATTCAAACTAGCTTTGTTCAGTCTGACAAGACTATGATTCATTTTCTTTCAATAGGATCCTTGCAACTTAGCACATACCACAAGTCTGCTCCCTTAATCATTAAGCTCTTAGGACTTTAGATTCTGGTCAAACTCTCTTAAGAATAATACCTCCAGTCTACCAACCATGAATAGAGCAGAGTTTCAGGCAAACTAAAGATAACTTAATTGTGTTTCAGTCTAAAACCCGTAAGAAGAAATGACCCTATGGACAACATCCCCTAGAGACCAGACAGAATAATGCCATAATTGACATCAGGACTTGATGCAATGACTGACTGCCTTCTACCCTAGTCCTGACCGATCACTAGAGCCCACAATCCCAACTCCCTTAGAAACCATTGCTAATGAGTCTTCCCCTATATAATCGTCACTTAGAGGCATTTGAGCACTGGCTCACTTGTATCTCCAGGTTTAGTGCCCTTTTCTTAAACAAACTCTCACTTTCTTTTCGCAAACCTATTTGTATCTTGTTTGGCTTTGATATGTGCAGGCAAATGAACCCCCTTTAGTTCAGTAATATTTCCAAATAGCTCATTGACCAAAATATACCTTTCTTATGATCGAGTCATGTTTTTGGTTGTTGTTCTACTAATTTAACTCTTTCTGTTTTACACACCAAAATATAAATTTTAAAATAATGTATTTCCTAACATGTGTGACAACCTACATAACCACCTAGAAAGTTCGTTTGCCAAAGAATTAACCAGTCTATCAATAACTATTGTAACTATGGATGACCCTCTGATTAGGATCATCCATACTTCGCACCTATTTTATGTCTTTCTAAAATTTAACTTCCAATAAAAATCTGTGTTTTCGCACATTCTTTATTCCTGACCAACATAAAAGTAAAAAAAAGGAGAGGGGAGTTTATATCACAACATCATTAGTATGAAATGTGTAAGTGTGAGTGGGTATATGTGGGTATGTTACCCATATGTGGATATGGGTAAATTGGTGTTGAATGCATTCAAAAGAGTCTATAAACATACACAGTAAGTTGTCATCAAATATTACCTCTTAGAGAGGAATATAAATGAGAAAAATTTTTAATACCTTTCTTTTTTTATTTCCAAAATAACTATGTCTAGAGAAAGAAAGAAAAGGCCATTTCCATTTGTCTAAATGTGTGTTTTAAGAGGATTAGAGGTAACTGGTGCTCTACCTTACCTTCTGTTCATGACTCTTCAGATTTCATAGAACTGCTAACAGACCCACATGTGCTGTCCCTGGTTTACAGGTCACATTAGACTCTGTCTTCAGGTGCTTGAGAAATGCTGACCCTGATTAAATAAATAAATTGATCTTGGAAGCTAATAAAATTACCATCAACAGATCAACAGCATTCCAGTAGCACCAAAACTCACCTCAGTAAAGGGAAAAGAATCCACTTTGCCTCATTCACTTTCTGAGGAAGACTGTTTACACTTCATTGATTTTTCTCTCCTCATTAAATAATGTTTGCCTGCCCATTTAATTTGAAGACTGAAGGTTGGGACTGTACATTGTTTTTAAATTTATGTTCTGTACTCATCTTTTCCCCTTCAGTTTCTTAACCTTTTACAATAACCATAACTGCTACCTAACACCAGAAGCTGAAATGGAGTTCAGCAGTGCTTAACAGAGCTTTTAATGCAGAACCTGCAAAATAATTTTGAAAACAGAATGTGTGTGCACGTGCGCTCCTTGATGTAGCCTTCCTTTACTCCCAACTATACAGCATTCACAGTGATTCCTTAATTTCTTAGCTAAAAATAAGGCCCATGTACTTTTGCATTTGAAGGAGTTTTTGGAAAGACATTGGAGTGATAAACACACTTGGGCAACAAAATAAGCCAAGATATACAGACTATGAAAAGGTGACATTTATTGTCACTGACATATGGTTATGAAAATCATCTTAGCAAATTGGACTCCATTTTTTATAATCCTGAGGATCAGGCTTGGTTCAACAAATCTTATATCCATCTAATATTTTAGCATTTGTCCTCATTATTTCTACCTAAAAAATAAATTGATTGACCTTACTTCTTTTTAACATATTTCTCTCTTTCAAAAGTCAGTAAAAACATTAGAATAGTATATGTGTTAGATTCATTCATTCCACAAAAATAATATTGTGTTCCCTTCCATGGGCCAGATACTCTTCCAGGTGTTGAGGACAAATAAAATGAACAAATACACAAGAGTTATTGCCCCCGAGGGAGCTTACATATGAGAGAGGAGAGACATAGAGTAAAAAAATACGCTAATCTATATATAGTTTGTATCTAGAAAAGTAAAGCGGAGTAAAGGTAACAGGAAATGACAAAGTTCAAGCTGAGTGAGATAAGATGTTACTCTTTCAGATGGTCACTGATAGATTGAAAAGTGGTTGGATAATGTCCCTTGTTATTTTGCTCTTTACATATAAACACTTTTATTTTTTACCATTAAAAACTCCTACAAAAATATGTCTCTGAACTCCATTTTCTTGAACTTACTGCCCATTGTTTTTCCATTCCTTCAAAACCAGGTTTTATGAAGACATTTCCTCACTTTTTGTGTCCATTTCCTCACTTCTCATTCACTTGTAAAACCTCTACAATGTATTCCCAACTTGCTAAGAAAACTGCTGCAGCAAGGTCATCAGCAACATCTCAATTGCCCAACTGTTTGACCTTCTCCTAACCTCTCTGTGGCATTGTCACCACCAATCACTTTCTCATTGAAATTCTCTCCACACTCCCCATACAAATCCTCCTATTTCTCTCTCCTCCTTCCTGATCTTTTTTCTCTGAATTCTTTGCAAACTCTTCTTTCTTTGTCCACCTATACCTTAACCTGGGTTCTCTAGAAAAGGGAGTTGAGGCAGGGCTTACAGTGCTATTATTTTAGTTGGATGGTGCAAGTCCAGGAAAAGTGATGAAAAAATCAAAGCCTATGAGCAATGAAGAAAAAGAGCAATTTGCTCAATAGTTGCATTTACTCAGTAAGCAAGACTCTTCAGGAAAGCTGACAGTAGAAAAGCCCTCAGAATACTACACAGGAGAGAAGAAGGAAGAGGATTTATCTGTTTACTTCCTAACACTTCCCGTTTCCCATTGATCAAAGTCTCAGGAGTATTGACTCCTTTGAACTGGCTGGTTTGACTCCTTTGAACTGACTGGTGATAGGTGGCATCATCCAAACCCTTCGATGCCCCCATTTAGTCCTTCAAATCCAGTCCATCTTTGATGGTACAGTCAGAGTGTTCTTTCTCAAACAAAACTATGTATAGCATTGCTATGCCCCTGCCTAAAATCCTGCAGTGGCTCTGGATTTCCAGCATCAGTATTGCCAGCCCTATGGTCCAGCTCAAAGCATTTCCTAACATATATGTTGTGCTCCAGCCAAGTTTTCTAATGGTGGAGACATCATGCTGAATCCAAGGTTTAGATGAGAGATCAGTAAAATCAGACTCATGGCCTGTTTACATGTAGCCTTTGAACTAATAATAATTTTTACATTTTTAACGGTTGAAAAAATTATATGCAATAGAGAATAAAATGGCCAACAAAGCCTAAAGAAATTACTATTGCTCTTTAACAGAGAAAGTTTGCCATCTCTGGCCTGCAAGGCTTTTTTTCTGCACTGCTGGGACAGTTAAGGGCCAACTTCACAAGAGAGAAAGTGTAGAAAAGTGCAACAATCTTCCAGGGCTCTTCAGCATCATCTCCTGCTCCCATCAACCTCCTGCTCTGTGCTTTCACCTTGAACTTGCCCTCTCTTTTTGCATTCTATGCCTTTGATCATGTTTTCCACCTTACCTGAATGCAATGCACATTCCCCAACCCCTGTGTGCCTGGAAAACTGCTACGCAAAATTTAAGATCATGTATCGCCTCCTCCATGGACTAACCCTCACCTCCTGTACCACACCCAAAACAGTTTTACAGCTCCTTTATTTCTACCTATAACTGTTTCTCATACTTAAATTTAAATTTTTGAGTTCAAAATAATATTAATAATAGATAACACTTAGCATTTGACAGGTTGATTCAATATGATTTACATAAATTAAGTCTTTCCATAATCACCACAACCTGAGATAAGGACTTCTATTATGCCATATTTGCAGGTGAAAAGAACAAAAACAAAAATCAAAATAGAAGTACATAGATCTTAAGTAACTTGCTCAAGGTCACAGGAATTAAAACAAGCTCTATTCTACCTCCAAAGCTGATACTTAACCACTATACTATTTTCCTACCAACTAGCAGCTTAATAACAAAATAACCTGGATATTATGAGTAAAGCTGAATTGAAAAACAGGGTGGTATAAGAATCTGAAATGAAATTTCTACTCTTTCTTAAATTAATCTATATCAGATGCAGTAAAGCCTGATCCAATGAGTTTATAAGGCTTATCCTCAGGCAAGAGGGGAGTAAAATATGCAAAGAGCACATTTTAAGCAAGCAAGCAAATGGGGAAAGAATGCAAAGCTGGAAATTACTATTTTATGACCAGAATAAATATAAAACAATGTAGAGGAGCCTGATAAATATGGCTTTGATTAATTAATTAAAATTTCAAGAATATTACAGTAACTTTTACTCATGGTTGGAAAAGATCTGAGTCCATGGTTGAACATCTTCTATAATATCCCCCCCAGATTTCCTGCTATAATCACTCCAATCTTTGGCAATATGCTATCCCTCAAGGCATTGTATTCCAATTGCAAATGGTTTAAATGGTTAGAAAGTTTTTTGTATTTTTGCTGGTATCCGTCTCTCATTTACTATTATTCATTTGCCTTGGTTTGTTCTTTGGAGACAAAGACAAGACATTTAATTAACTCTATCCAAATTTCTTCTGGTCTAGAGCAAACGTCACCAGTTTCTGCATTGTAGATCATGGTTTCCTGCCTTCTCACTGTTCAGTCATTTTTCTCTGGACCTACACTCATCTGCCAATGTGTCTTCTGTTTAGTGGTATCTCAAATTGGATACAATACTGTAGTTTTATGGTCTCACCAACCTATCACTTCTGCTTTGACTAAGATAGTACTCTTCTGTTAACATAATTAACTCACCATTCTATTTCAAGGGAGTGGTATATGATACTGTTGCTTCATACTAAGCTTGTGATTAATCAAAACCTGAGTTTATGTTGTTTAGATTTTTGTCTTTTTGTCTGTTTGTTAATAGTGCTACTGTCTAGCTATAGATTACCCAATCTTTGCATGTCCGAGTTTGTCGGGGTTTTTTTTACAAAAACATATACAAAGAGCTACACATTTATCCCTAAATAATTTTATTTTACTATACTAATCCAATATTTTTAGGGTATTGACGATCACTTAAATTTCTGGTTCTGTTATATTGCTTATCCATCTTCCTTTTTCTATTTGTTTATAAACACACTATGAATATGCTAATTAATCAGTCATTTGCTCATCAATTATAGGTGCCCCTTGAAATTCTTTTTAAACCAAGTTTGTGCAACTTTGTGAACCTAAAAGTTAAGAAATTTTATTTCTTATAAATATTCCTTAAATACCTCAGATGTCTCACTTTTCAGACTGGCCCACTCCTAATTAGTGTAAATTATTGAGGCTCTTCAGAAATTAAATCAATGCAATTTGTCAGCAATCTGTAAAGTGATTTGCCATTGCATCTGGCACTGACAGTTGGCAGCAAGTGTACTTCACTTTTAAATGGCCTGGTGACAGTTGATAACTGTCATTCAGTCAAATCCTGAGTGCACCTCCTGTCTTAAAGTGAGCTATGCTCAAAGTTGAAGCAATGGAATTGTTCAACAGACTCTTGGATGTATCCACAGGAGATCCTTAACAAATTATTCTGGGTGTTACTCTTGCTATCACTGAGTACATGTTAGCCCAAAGTATCATTTCTAAAGTATGCTAGATAGTTTTAAAATCAAGCTTCCCATTAATAATCTAATTCTTATGTGTATTACTTTGACTTTTTTTTTCTCCCAAACAGGCTTCTGCAACATTTTGGGGGGCTAGAAGTATTTTTCATCACATATTGGTAATATTAAACCTACTCCCACAAAAACTGGGGAAAAAGGAACAATTCAGAAAGGGTTGGCAGAGGTAAACATGGTCAGGATTTATAAAAATTATAATATAAAATCGAGAGGTCAGCTATTGCTATTTGTTTTTAGAATCAATAGATGTTTTTTAGCATCATTTATGGCATATAAGGAGAATTGAAGAAGGCACTGTGATCAATGCATAAATAAGACATTCTCTACACTTAAAAGTTTCAAAATTATTTGATAGAAAGAAGAAATAAATGCTTGTTAAGATAATGACAGATGAAGAAAACTACAATAAATATAACAATACACAGTCTTTGGCACAAAATTAGTAGTCAGAGGAGGTTCAACGACAGTTAATGTTATGAATTGAGAAGCTTGAGATTGATTAGCATCGACAAGATGCAAATGAGAACTTTTATGGGGAAGGAACTATTTGAGCAAGGTTTGGTGGAGATGGTTTAACTTCATAAAATTATAAATTATATGAGTGAGGAATAATAAAAACTGATAATTTACATTCTCTAACATTCCTTTTCAATCAGTAAATTATTGATTAGAATTGAATAGACGGTCACTCAGCTTTGATGACAACAAAAGACCAAGAAAAAGTACTCTGCCCTCTAGACAGATAAAATCTGGCATAAGAAACCAAAGAAATACATATGAAAAAGACATACATAGAATCAAAGGTGAAACAATAATTATATAAAATCTGTGATTTATATAAAATCTGTGATTTGTATAAATCCTGTAATATCAGTGTTGGAATGAATGGCATAGTTAATCCACTTGGAGGTGAATTATATTACATTTATATTATATATCTATAAAGTAATAGATATTAAGATTTTATACTTAAAATATTTAGATTTAAATTACTCCTCAGATTAAATTGCATGATATCTAATTTTAAATTCCTTGGAATCAAATTTTTATAATATGATTGTTACTTCACTGTCTTTTTCCTTGCCTATGAGTTCCTATAAAGCATTTGTTCATAGAAAATATATTGTGGACTAGGACTTTTATGTTCTGTGTTTCAAGAATTCTAATTGTTATGCAAAGGTCTCTTTAACATTCTGTATAATGAAGAATATTACTCTTTAATCATTGCTTGATGGATTATAATCAGCATGTCTAGACAAAGTGAGTTCATGTTTTTCTCCCAAGAAAATTAGCAAGCAACAATTATGCGGCTTGTCCACTTTTTGCAAAGGAAGTTTCAAGAGCTTCAGTAACTCAGGCTCTTAGACGATGGCAAATGATCAATAATAATCTTCTGGCTTTAAATGGCTTTAAGGTATTCTCTGCAGGTACACAGTTACTGCTACCAATGAGGCTGCTGACTTAGATTGCCTTTAGTCTTTAATATTTTTCTACCGATAAAAAGAATATTTGGTGTTTAGGATGTAAGGAATATTGAGGAATAACCTATTTATGCTGAATGAATTTCTCCTTTAATACACTATTATTTTGTTCCTAGCACTTATCTTCAGTATTGTGTTTTTTTTAGACAAATCAGTGAAATCATTTTAAAAAAAGTAGTAAATGAATTTTATTACAAATCTCCTTAGATAGTATCTAAAAGGCAAATCGATTATTCCTTCTCTTTTCTTCCATGTGATTATTAAGATGCATATCTTTATGCTAGGATATAAGTATAGGTGGTAACTATTTCTTCTTCCCTAATATTTGAATTCTCCCTATGTTGCATAATCTAAGCTAAGAAACAACCATATAAACAAAAAATCCAATGCACTAGAAGCTATAATACAAATGTCAATATGACAAATATCTCCAACTGGGAGACTTAGAGGGATTTCATAGAAGAGATGACATTTCAAGTGAGTTTTGAAGAATAAGTAGTTGTCCACCAGGTGAAGAAGAGGGAAAATAGTTACCTAAAGAAGATGTAAAAGCATATACAATGCCATATGCCAAGAAGGAATGAAAATCTTGGCATATTCAGAAATGAATAAGTGTTCTGATGATTTAGCTCATTCAGGCTGCTATAACAGAGGACCACAGACTGGGTGGTTTATAAACAAAATAAATTTTTTTTTCTCACAGTTCTGTAAGCTGAAAGTCCAAGATCAAGATGCCAACATGGTTGGGTTCTCATGAGAGTCTACTTCTAGGTTGCAAATGTCCATTTTCTCATTGTATCCTCACATGTTGAAGAGCAGAGAGAGGAAGCAAGCTCTCAATAACTCTTATAAGGGCAGTAATTTCATTCAAAAGACCTCTACCCTCATGGCCTCATCTAATTGCAATTATCTAACAAAAAACCCACCTCTTGATACCATGACACTGGAGAATGGGGTCTTAACATATAAATTTTGGGAGGTCACAAACATTTACCTGCTTTGCGATATATACATATATCAAATTATTATGTTGTATGCCTCAAACTTATACATCATTTTATGTCAGTTATATCTCAATAAAGATAAAAATTAAAAATTCGCCTGCTAAAGAGCTTAGAATTTATGCTACAAGCAGAGGCAAATCAATAGAATTTTTAGAAAATAGGTGATATAAAGAGGTGTACACAGAAAAAGAAATTAAAAAGTGGATGGGATAGAAAATAGCTTTAGTATGCATGTAGATGTTTTAATTTCTCACAAAAATATTACAAATTTTTTTACATCATACTTACAGTCTTGATCTCCTTTTGCAGTCTTCACTTTGGTTCTCATGACCCACAAAAGATAGATCTTGAAACAAACAGAAAGACCATTTGATTCAATACTCTCTGCTTCCAGATAAAGAAACTGAATAAATAAACCATTCTGAAACTTCGTGGTTTACAATAACTACAATTTATTTAATTCGTTAACCTGTGGGTTGGAAGTTCCTCTGTTCTGACTACTGACCTAGGCTAGATTCATTCATGGCTCTGTGGTCAGTTGCCCAGATGGATGGGGGCTGGCTGGGATAATATCATTCAGCTCACCCTAGGGCTCATCCTGGAACCACATGAGCTCTCCAGATCAGCTCTAGCTCATGGCTGGGCTCAAGAGAGAAAGAAAAAGTGTACAAGGCCTCCTAAGTCTCAGACTTGAAACCAGTCCAACTTTACTTCTTCTCTTCGATTGGTCAAAAACAAGTGACAAAGCCAGCTTATTGAAGGGATGGAGAAATAGGCTTGCAAAGAACTGTGGATTTTTTTCTTCAATCTACTTGCCAAACAGAAGCTGTATGACCAGCTGTGTTATTTTTACTTCAGAACAACTTATACGTCAGTTTAGCTATTGACAAAATAGCTGATTAACAGAAATTAACATTCTCAGTTTAAATTGAAGTATATTCCTTTTTTTATTTCTATTATCCATCTTTCTAACCTATATCCCTTTTTATCACACAATTTTTTGTAAAAAAAAAATACCACACATAAATTAATAAAAATATTAGTTTTCATGAATCATTATGCACTACTCTTAGTCTTTATGAAACTTTTATGAAAGGTTTTCAAAGTAAACATTTTGTATGTTTTGTTCAAGCCTGGAAATTAACTAGTGTCCACCTGAAATCTTATCTTCCTAAGGGGGAAGAACAATTTTTGCATCTCTTCACAGCCGCCCAAACACAGCCCTTTTGTTTCCAAGGATACTCATTTACAAATACAAGTAAAGGCATAAAAGTATGAATGTAGATTTACTATTTTTTAAAAAAAACAGATTTGGATCATTTTAGTATATTTTTGGAAAACTTTGTTCACTTTATCTTCTTGGCATTTCATTATATTTTACGATCACAAAGTCAACTCTCCTGCAACAAAACGAAACATGGCTCTTTGAAATAAATGTTGTCATTAACAAGCCATGCCAGGAACGGTGACAGATTTGCGGCTGTAATGAATAACATTTCCTGAAAAGTTCTTCTGTCTGATAGAAAAGCTGTGACATTACTGCAGGCAACAGTGTTGAAAACTAAAAGATTGATTGATGCAAGTGGATAATTGAAACCTCAGTTCTGTCACATGTGTGTCAGACTAACAACCAAACTACTACTCCAAGATAATATTTATCATAATACAGTTTTTCTATGAATAAAAAAAATACATGTTGAAAAACGTAGACTATACCCACTAAATATGATTTAGAGGATGGTATTGTAGATGAGTCCATCAACAGCAACAAATTACACAGTATTCAGACTTACTCTAAAACTCGCATTGTGGTTGAAAATTCGTTTCTGCAATGAAATCGTCAAAGTAGTTACTTAACTCTTTCTTAATAGTAAAGTGGAGGGTGTGATTTCTAGTTTATCTGTAATTAACTTTGCTGCAAGCTAGTATTTAGGTGGCTGAATTTGGAAAAGTAGGATAGAACCTTACTAAAACTTTCTTTTTAAACCATATATTCCCATGTCTATTTGTTTATACGAAATTTTCTTCCAAATACTTGTAGTTCTGTATCTAGATAGAGAACATATGGAAAATATACGTCCTTACAAAGAAAAATTATATAGCAAAATATAGAACATATATTTTGCCCATGATAGCTGTTTCATATTTGATAGTTTAGAGGATAAAATGGTATGACTATAGAGAGGCAAAGATTGTAATGTGTGAATTACCTATTCAAATGGAAAAGATAGGAACCCTGAGGGCCCAGCTTTTCCAGCAAATTCAGAATCTTTGGAAATCCATACCACTCTTCTGGGTTTGAGTTTCCATATATATAAAAGAGTTACAGTAGCCACTAGGGGTGATCAACTTGTGCTGCTTTTCCCAGGATGTTTCCTAGTTTTAAAACTGAACATCTTGCCTTCAGGGAAATCCCTTGGTCCAGACAAGTAGACACAGTTGGTTATACAGGTAATCATGAATACCTTGTGTGTCATAGATTATTTTAAGACTGTAATGGACAGTATGAACCCTTCCTTCAGAAAAATGTACACAGGTACCCAAAATATATTCCATAGCATTTCATAAAGTCATTGACCTGTTTGTGAATTCCAGATTCATAGCCTATCTACAAGATTATAATTCCAGCTCTCTCCAGCTGATGCTATATCCATAATTAGTGAGACAATCCATTGTGCTTGTCGCCAACATAGAGTTTGCACTGTACTTAACAAATCAGAGAGGGTGGAATGAGTTTTGTCACCCAAGGGCTTTATTATTCCAATAACATAAAGAACAAGGAAAATGACATTTTTTCCCCAGTAAGTATAGTGGAAAATAGTGACAATACAATAAAAATGGCATTCAAAATATTTTTAATCAAATCTGCCTCATAGGTTTTGTTGTACTGTTAATGTCAAACATCTTCCAACCTTTTAACTAGATTTCTCATTTCCTGTTACAATGCTCATCAAAGTCTGCATTCCTTAAAACCGTTTCTTCCTGTTTAATTATGTTCTTTTTTTTTTTTGCTTTTGTTTTACTTTTTCTATAATATAATATCATGTATCTAGACTTTTTCTTTTCTCCTAAATATTTTATTTTGGTTTTATATCATTACCTGGGTCACATTTTCATCTTATTTACATCTCTTGTATTATATTCAGGTTCTATGCATAGGTTATTCAGAATTCTGGAAGCATCCTCATCATTGGCAGTGATATCTAAGAGTTCAGATTAAGCACACAGTTCTATAATTTTTTACCAGGAAGCTAATCTTCAATTTTTATTTAGATTCTTTCTTACTCGTTACAGCATGGATTCAGGTGAAGTTCAAATTTAACTTGCTCTTCTGCATTGCCCTGGTCACTCATAGTCTCAAATTTGATGTGTGTTCACCTACCTTCAGCTCTCTGCCCTTAAGATTATCATGTGTTCATTCTTTCATTACTGCATAGTCTTTCAATTTTAATTTCTCTGTAGTTTGTCAATTCAATAAATATTTATCGAGAACTTGCTATGCACCAGGTACTGCTGTAGTGCAAATTAGAAAAATAAAAAGAAAAGAAAATCCTTGTCTTTATAGAGTGTTTTATTTTAGCAGAGGAGATCCTTAATAAACAGTGAACATGATTTCAAAATAGTAAATTATATAACATTTTTATAATTAATAAGTGCTATAAAAAAGGAGAGAGAAATAAGAGGGTTTGGTAGAGGTCAGGAAGGCAGGATGACGCCCAGTCTTTCTGATATGGGGCCAGCTTTACCCAACTCACAGAAACAGTGTCACAAAATTGAAGACCTTCAAGGACAGCCTCTTTTTCCACATCTTTTCCATTTCTCAGCTTTGCCACCCACAATACCTCCTTAGCCCCCTTCATATATCTTTATGAAGAAATCAGTCTTTAAAATTAAATTCTTTTTTGTCTGGATCAGAAGGGTGTGTGTGTGTGTGTGTGTGTGTGTGTGTGTGTGTGTGTGTGTTTTATCTTTGCATCTCTAGTCATGATACTTAATAAATATTTATTGAGTTAATGAACCTTGGAATTCATTTAATAGGCTTTTATTTTTACAAATGTGAAAAGTGAAATCCAAAAAAAATAAGAGTTCTACCCTGGTCAAGCAGATGGTTAACAGCAGAGCCAGAATCAGCCAGCAGGTAAAACGAGATGAGATCACCCACTTAGGAAAAGGAATATCTATGGCATATCATTTCAGTGAGTACACAATGAATCGCTCTGGTATCAAAATTCATGTATCTATATAGTGAAATATGCTACTAAAATAAACCAAGTACTTATGGATAGCATTCTCATTAACTGCTTTGATAAAAAGCAAAGCACCTACCGGACTCCTAAGGCAATATGAAGTCTGCAGAAAGTTAGTCTCTTTTTGCTCTCTAACTTATCTCATTTATCTTTAATGTATTCCTATGAGACCAGTCATTTGCAAGCCATCTTCTCAATCCTTCCCTAGGGTACATGAGAAAATATCAGGTCAACATAATAAAAACCCTCACCCCAGATATAAGCATATTTTGAAATAATATCTAAATTTTCAGTTGAAATTCAAAGTCTCTTATTTTAGGGACTGCACTAGCATTTCTGTGAACACGTAGAGGAACATGTAGAGTTAGCACTGTGCAATCCCCTTTGATATAGTCCAAACCCAAAACATTGTCGAGCCCTATATCTAACTGTGCGTCTGAAATCTGTTTCTTACTTGTTTTCTCTTAGCTCTTACTTACCTAGAGGTCTTGCTCTGCCCCCTTGGCTTTCAATTCCTAGAGCAAACTTATTTTGCATCAAACAAATATATAACCTCCATTTTTACATGAAGCTGTCATGAGATCTACTGTTGAGGGAGGCACCCCTTGATTCTCAATTCTCCATGTGGACCAAACTGCATATGCCAAATCTATGCTTTGTTTCAGTCTTTGATCATTGTCCCTCCCCACCCCATCCCACCCCACTAAGTCAATGGGCATTAGCTCCATTTGTGCTGTTTATTACATGCCATCCTTTCATAGTGAATCACAGCTCCTCCTCTGTTTCATCCTTCATTATAAACTTTGCCAATTCATTTTAATGGAGAAATGTCATTTTTTTTTTCCCTTCAAGCCCAGCATTCATTCCCAACTTGTGAAATTAATTTTTTTAGGTAGGTAAATAAAACCAAGTACAGTTAATTAAAGAAGAAAAAATAAGGAATTTATTGGATGGTAGATGGTGACTCATAAAATTGAAGAAATGATTGAATAATAGCTTTCAGAATAAACAGGAACCAGGTATTTTCTGGGATCTGACATCTGAATCTACGGAGTTATTTCTTTAAGACATCACTGTTGAGATTAATCACTGTGGTAGGCAGAATAACATTCCATCCCCAGAAGGTATCTATATTCTAATCCCTGGAACCTGTGAATATGTTATTTAACATGGAAAAAGAGACTTTGCAGACATGATTAAGGATATGAACCTTTAGATGAGGAGATTATCTAGGATATCCTGTCAGACCCAATGAAATCATAAGAGTCCTCAAAAGCAGAGAATTTTTCCTGGCTGAGTTAGAGACAGAAAACTGTAATGATGGAAGAAGGGCCAGACTGATGTGATGTTGACTTTGAACATGGAGAATGGGGCTCATGAACCACAGGAGGACGGCAGCTGCCAGAAGCTGGAAAGGACAAGGAAATTGATTCTCTCCAGAGCCAGAAACAAACACAGCCTTGCCAACACTTTGGTTTTAGCCCAGTGAGAACTGAGTTGAACTTCTGACCAATAAAACTATAAATACTTGTGTTGTGTTAAGCCACTAAATTTATGATAATACATTACTGTAGCAAGAACAAACTAACACAATCAGGTTTAGGAGAACTCCAAAATAAAAAGTTAAAGATAAATCGCAGCACCTTTTGCCTTTAACCTCAAAAAAAAAAAAAAAAAAAAAAAAAAAAACAAAACTGGGTTCATTCAGAGTTTTGGAGGCACTGTAAATTACATTTGGATGATCTGCTATGCTACGACCCATTTACAGCAAGTGCGCAAACACCGGCTGCTCATCTATGTCTCCACCTTTTTGACACAGCAGATATTACAGTATTCGAAATGTGTGAATTGGAATTATTCGTGGGGCTTATATTAAGCTCCAAGAAAAGAATCACAGCATAAGTCTCTGGAATTTTATAATTAAGCAATGTCTTCTTTGACAAGTACCTATATCCTCTAGGAAATAAGTTTGTTTTCCTTCTAGCATCTGATAGGTATTGAACATGGTTGTGGTTTGCCCAGTGATCATGTATTCGAGCTGTCCATGACTAACTGCTGTCTGTTCTACCTCACCACTAGGTTGGGCAGGTCCAGGTACAGATGGCGCAGGCCTGAGCAGACTTTGATGATCCAATAAAGTGCATGAGCAAATGGTTCTCACTCTTAGTGACAGTACTCCAGAGGCACTGTCAACTCACCCTCAAAAACACCTGTGGCCTCGATGTGAGTCGAGAGGGGATGAAAACCAATTGTTTTAGTTTAAAGGTGGTTCTGAACAAAACACTGGTATCACACAGAAGTTTACTGCGGAGGGGTTAGTCCCTCACCCTAGAGCTGCTTTGAAAATCATGGACAAAGCAGCAATACTGGAGGTTTTAAGACAAGATGTGAAATAGGAATATGGAGATGGGCTTCTTAGATGGGCCCAGAGTTTGAGAGATTTTCATTGCATGTAAATGTATGGTAGAAAAGGCCTTTAAATAATAAGGTAGAAAAGATAGTCTATCTGGATTTCAAATCCTTCTTGTCCCCAGGTACCCCAGGATCTCCTTAAGGGCCTCATGAACACCTTGACTATGTACATAATGTCAGCTTCACATGGAGTTTACTGAGGCTGATCTGACTTTATTTCTGACAAACATTCCAGAAGCAGAAAGAAGCATTAAGTTCCTCTCCATACAGTATCATATTTCGAGATGCTATCCAGTGGAATATATTTATACTGCACCCATTCTATAATAAGAAAGGAGCAGTTTGTCTTCACTGGAACATCATTTTCATACATAATGGAATTCATTCCTTTGCCCCTTATTGCCCCTGGCAACCCCATCATCTGTGGGTTCCCCTAACACTTCATAGAACCTCATGGCATCTTAAACACCATAGCCTTTAACCAAAAAGCTTACATGGAATAAAATTAATGCAATGAGTGTGTTCCAGAATGAGTTTCTGTTATTATTTCTTAAGTGTATTATCATCATTATCGTGAACCCCTTCACCCAGAAGCAGGTATGAGGCCAGCATGGAATCTCATAGGAAAATGAATGAACCTGTCACCAATAATGTGGCTTCCATAAACACAATGTCTGGTTCTAAGAAGTAAGGTGAAGAAGTAGAAAAGGCCCCTTTCAAGATGTTACACAATAACCGTCACATTTTTTTCTTTCTACGCCTGTGGCATTAAGCTAAGACATTGTGTAGAAATCTTGGTACCAAATAGAAAAAGGCTTTTACCAGAAATTTTGTGGTCATTTCATTTAGTTGCCTATTTCAAATCATCATTTGGTCAACAGATATTTCACATTTCACTAGACAAAGAGGAAAAAAGAAAAAGAAGGGAAAAAGAGTAGTAATCATAATGTTTTCTAGAGTGATTACTGATTTCAAATAGAAAATAGAATTTCTACTACACATTGAGTCTAAAATGGATAGAAATTTGAATTCCATTGGTATTTCTTTATACAACTGTTAAAAGAAGATATAATAATCTTATAAGGTAGGGCAACCTAGGGTCTACATCCTTCAGGGATCAAAATATGAAATAAAGAACCCTAAAAATGTTAGTAGGGAGCAAGGAAAGCTTTGAGTAATAGAAGAGGAAAGTCACAGATCTAGCAGTAGCTTCAAAACCTGTTGCAGACAGAGGCCTCTATTTCCCTTCATGTTTTGGGGTGTGTGTGTGTGTGTGTGCGCGCGCGCGCACGCGTGTGAACGTGCGCACATGTGTGCACGCACATAATTTTACTTTTTTTACTTATTGTACATAATCTTTGTTGGTGATGGGTAAATTAATCTCAGATACATAGGATGTATAACATAATGACAGGAAAGAGACTAAACCAGGGTAAACTGTTCATCATTCAGATATTTTTAAATTAAAGTTAAACAAAACTACTAGATATGTGTTTGACTATACACAGAATAGTTGTTTTGATGGTGCATTTTTGATACGAATGTAAGATGTTATGAATGTGGGCAGACGAGGTCTGGACTACTGGGAACATCTGTTGTGCTTCCTGTTCAGCATTACTTCTCATATTGCCAATGTCACCTTATTTGTTTTCCTTTGGAGAGACAACCCTTTTCTGTTGTAAACTGTCTGCAAACTTGTGAGTACTGTGTTCTGCACTCTCTTGGACAAACAGCACACATATGGCCCTGCTGAAATAATCAAACATGGAAGACCTTGAACAACTGTAGCTTAAGCAGAGTGTAACACAGCTGGAGAACAGCTGACATTGATTCATTTTAATAGCAAAACCCTGAAAATACTGTTTATAAATTTCTCCTCCCAAGATTCCCAGAACTGCCTGATTCCTGATATCTCTCTGCCCTGGATTTTTAGCTTTTTCTTCAGTAATGTAAGTGATCGAATTACTAGTTAATTCCTTAAAAAAAAAAAAAGTGGTTTTTTTTGTTCCTTGCTATTAATGAACTCTGACACATTTGCTTAAATAATCACCTGAGATGTGTGTAAAAGAAAGTTTATTTTATACCATTACTCCAGACCCATTTTTAATGAAGAGTGCCCACTCTGAGATGCACCATGGAAATTCACACACGGGGAAGTAACTAACCACATGGGAAGCAACTTCTCTGGCTGGCATTTGGTCAGCTTAAATATTGGGTAGAATTCTTTGTACCCCTTGCAAAGAGTTGTCTCATTTGTTTAATATTTGAAACCAATCTTGTTCCATTTTGGGGGGTATTCATTCCTCCTTGGAAACCCTTCAAAAATGGAGAGTTATTGGGTCCACCTTCATGTGTTGTCAGACTCCTCTCCCTACTCTAAGTTACTATCCACTCCTGATTCACTTCACTGAATGAATGGCAGCTCATCTAATCATGGCCGTTACTATCAGGAGGCAGCAATAGATGACTACCACTACCACAGATACCTCTATCATCACCACCACCTCACCACCAGTGATCTTATGTATGAATGGTTGTTAGGATTCATTACCTAACCAGCTTTGGTTCTGGGGAGCCAGTCCACATTATTAACTAGTAAGAATCTGAACTACTTTACTACTAGATAGAAGCCCCTTTCATGGTTCACTAGCTTATATCTACCACAAAATTTGCAGTAAGACCCCATCTCCAGTGATAGCTCCTTGCCTATCACTGGAGTTAAGGAGCCTTTGCTGGTACACAGTGTCAGGCTGTGCTAAGTATTCAAAGGTATTGAGTAACTTGGATTCTGCTCCTCATTTTAATTGCATAATCATTAAAACTATCCATTCTGACTTCTCCCTGTTGGCCTATGACTGTCTTGGATCCATCTCAAATATCAATAAACAAAGAGGAGAATTAGTAACATTATTCTAGTGGCACTGTATGCATGACACAGATGGCAACGTATTGGCCCATACCTAATAGCATCTTGACTTTTGGAGTTCAGAAAATGCTATGATTAGATACTTAGAGAAGCTAAGCACTGAAAAGATTATTGGAGCACCCATTTAGAAGTCAAAATAAAAATAAGTATACTACAAATTAAAGTTGAACTTAATCTTATTTTTCCATTATTACTGTTTTGACTTTTTTCAAATACAATGTATGAAATTATTTCCCCAAATTGTTTTGATGTTTTTGCTTTTCCGGTAGTATATGCATGTGCTTAAGTATCCATTAGGTAATAAAAAGACCTTCCCATCAAAACTGAACAGTTCTGTCAAATTTCTTAGACATTTTGATGATGATTTTTGTCAAATGAAATAATGTCTTACAGCAACTTACTCTCCAATTTCCTTCTTTGTTTAGAACATATGTGATCAGGAAATTAATAAATCTAGATCTGAACAAGTTGTCCATAACTGAAAAAGTTTTCCTAGAATACTCATAATGGTTCTTTCTGAACAGAAAATTATCTGATGTAACATGTAAAGTGGGCTGTTTCAGTGATGTTCATATATTTGAGGTGGCTCAATACATCAGGTACAGGTAATATATTTTGCATGAACCTCCTCTACCTTCTTGGGGTGGAGAAAAAACTACTTCTAATTATTTGCTCTGGCTTCTGTTCCTTCGTCAAAGGCCCCAAGACTAATGTAGTACACACAGTATTTTTTCTAAGACAAGAAAACCTACATCTAAGGCAATAACAACACATACAGTTCACCATTAATCTGTGATAATTCCATCGGTTTACAGAGCAGAGTTCTGAAGCTGGGGACCGCCTGTATTCTTACCACTGTCAGGGTTTCTTTTCTCCTTCCATAAGTGACTCCAGCTATGAATCACACCACAGCACTCTACATTGCCTCTCTCAATTCTCTCCCCCTCATTGGGGACAGAAACAAAAAGCGAAGACGTATAATTTACTAAAGATATAGTGACAATTCAGAGGAGAGGCCAAAGCTCCTAGCCATGCTCTCTTTTATCATAGGTAGCGTGTTTGCTAACCCAGATGGCATTTAACTCTAAACTAGATATGGTGTCAGTGCACATGAAGGGGCTGCTGAGCCAAAGCAGGTATAGCTGTTATACTTAACCCATCTGTGATCAACATGGAAAACATAACCCCTAAGACATCCAATCTTTCTAACTACATCTAATTTAACTGAAGACATTTGTGAGGGAGTTATCAGATCTCAATTAGAAGGAAGCCCCAGACAAAGTCCTTTAACTTATGCATGATATACCACTTCAGGGGTATATATTAAGTTTATAAATGAGATATCAAGCTGCTCTATCAGACAGATTATAACTAGTGGCTCTTTTCCCAGAAGACTCTAACACAGCTGCACACACAGGCTATCCACTCAGGTGACAGTATTTATATGAAAGGCTGATTTGGGCCCCAAGTTTCTCTGAATAATAACTTTCCCCAGGTCCACACTGTTCTTACCAAGGCAAAGGCTCATTTTGGCCATTTCTTGTTTGACAAAGAATTTTAGCACCAGGATACAAACCTTGAGCAAAAGAATGAGAGCCTTGGGTATATAAGTCTAATATTTGACTCTCCACTCACAGTAACTGACAAATCTTCCAAAATGTTTGCAATTAAGGTTTGTTAGAGCTAGTAGGGGGTTATAGTGGGTTAAATACTGCCTCCCAAAAAAGATCTAACCATACGACACCTTTAAATATTGCCTTATATAGCTAAAGAGTATATATTACCTTCTAAGAAGTGATATTTAATCGCACTTCTTGAGAGGAAGAGTCTATCCTGGATTATCCAGGTGGACCCTAAATTCCATCACATGAATCCTTATGAGAGAAAGACAGAGGGAGGGAGTTTTGACACAAACAGAGATGAGCAGAAGGCAATGTGAACACAGAGGCAGAAACTGGAATAATGTGGCCATAAACCCAGAAATGCCAGGGCAGTCACCAGAAAATGAAAAAGAAGAGGAACTGATTTTCTCCTAGATCCTCAGAGGCAATGTGGTCCTGGTGACATCTTGACTTCAGACTTCAGGCCTCCAGAATTGGAAGAGAAGAAATTTCTGTGATTTTAAGCAACCGAATTTCTGATGATTTGTTATAGCAACCACAGGAAATCAATGTAGGAGACAAAAAGTCTTTTCTGGACTTATGTTCATACCTTGTTCACGGATACTTTGTTACATATCCTCCAACAGCATTAGAAAGATATTTAACCAGTGACGGTTTCAACATTATCCCTCAAGGTAATTAAAAGCACTTGTAATTTGAAAAAGCTTACCAACATACAATTGTCATCACTCAATTACTTCATCCAAATAAATTATCACTCCAGCATTTTCATGTAGTTTATGCCGCCGGATAGAGTTGGGGAAGGGAGTGTCAATGACATGCAGAAGCACCTCCCAAACTAGAAAATTTATCTTAATGGAGTTTTGTTTTTCTTTTTCCTTCTTTGCTAATAGAAACACCTTAAACAACATTGATCATCACTGACTTTCCACCCAGCAGGCAAAGATACTCTCAGCTTAAAGTATCATGTTCTGTTCAGGTTTAGATAATTTTTTTTCAATTTTTATAAACATATAACCATCCAAATTATGCCAAATTTCTTCAGACCACACAATCAGTAGCAACTGAGCTTTGATATCACTAACTAGAGGATATTCATCCTGGTGCATTAGGTCATTTGAAGCCTCCTAGATTCCTCCCATAAAGTCACAGGGACTCCATCTCTGTAAGATGTTGCTCCCTTTTCAAGCAGCCCACAGCATTAGAAAAGATGCTTAACCAGTAACAATTTCAACTTTATCCCACAAGACAATTAAAAGCTCTCATGATTTGAAAAGGCTTACCAACACACAATTGTCATCACTCAATTATGTCACCCAAATAAACTGGCACTCAAGCACTTCCAAATAGTTTATGCTCCTTGATAGAGAGAAAGAAGAAAGAATACCACCCAGAAGAAAGAATACCATCTCCACCATCTCACAGTTACTTTTATAGTTCTTTTATTCTTTAAATGTCAAGGTACCTTCAAAATCAAAACAAATTCAAATTCAAATTCCAGTCTTCCCTTCTCCTAGCAAAACCTGAATGCCGAAATACATTAAGAAATTCATCCTGGTCTCCTGTCTTATATTTGATTGTACACATGGCAGATATATGTAGTTTAATCAGATACCACTTAACTGCATTTGCCAATACAAGCAATATGACATGTGACATAGGTTGGAATTTGTCCCAATTAGTTCACATCTCCTCAAATGTGCAGGATTTATGCAAAGACCTACACCAGTCTCACCACTAGTCTAAGCTGCAGAAGTCAAGGACAAAAGTTGAAGTGGATTAGTAGGACAATCATGTCAAGATGTTGGCTTTGATTTTTCTAAAGGCCTAGGATTCTGTTGAAAAGCTGGCCCAGAGTCTGGACTTGTGTAGCTGGAATGTTATGAAAACCTTGATAAGGAAGGTTTACAGTAGACGATAAGCTTTAACATTAAATGAAATAAGACATCTAGGTATTAGAGGTCTATGGATATATCATTATTGAAAAAAAATCAAGCTAAAGAAGAAAACTAAGAAAAAAAGATATGACTAGAAAAGTCTAAACTCAATTTTTGTAGCATCAGGGACCACAGATTTAGAACGGTGGTTTTCAAACTTTAATGTTCATATAAAGCACCTGGGAACTTGTTAAAATGCAGATTTTAATTCAGTATATCTGGGACTGGGCCTGAGGATCTGCATTTCTGACAAGCTCTAAGGGAATGCATATTGCTGATCTAAGGACTACACTATGAGAAACAAAGCTTTACAGCATATGTGAATGTCTGACATACTGTACTACCTTTTTATAGTTAATTAAGACAGCACATATGCTGCTCTTGGGTTTGATTAGTGAAGTGCCCTCAGCTACATGTTTATCTATAAGCCTAGAAGACCAATATCGAAGCTGATGCCCTGGGCCATCTGTCATTGCAGATTCCCAATTATGCTGTATTCTTTTCACTAGAAGTTGTTATGTTACAAGATCTCCCTGACCAAGCACTCTGGTTGATCAAACCACAGTGACTTGTAACTAAAAGTGGTTGGCTAAGAACGTAAACAACTGCCTGAGGAATTCACACTGGTCATAAACCATTGGTATGAGTTAATAGCATATAAAAGATAATGAATCTTATTTCCCTTCCAGAAAGCAGCCATTGCAGAACCTTGACCAATGAACTTATTGTTCTTTGCATTATCGTTCCCATCAAAGTATTGGCTAGAATCTATAACTTGCAGAGACATATGGAGAAGGAACTAGAATTAATTCCAATTCAGAAAATGAAAATATTTGTAAGGTTTATAAAATGCTAGGCTCTTCAGCATAACTTCTCCACAGTTTCTATATTTCTATGGCAAGGATTCAAGAAGCTTTAAAGAGGAATTTTATTGAACAGATATTTCTTGATTGTGTTTCAAAACTCAATCAGTTACTGATTTTAAGTCAAACCACTACTGCAATCGTCAGAGTTTGTGTGCTACCAAAAGAGCTTTGGTTTAAAGTCAGGTGAGCTTGATTTGTCAGTGATGCCTCATGTGAGTGTTAGCAGAGGAAGACACTGAAGGAAGGAGAAGAGCCCAGAACCTGACACCAGCCCTTCCCACTGAGTCAGAACATGTGGAAGGGTGTGAGACAGTAAATGATTAAGGGTGTTCAGAAGCTCCTGAAGTACAGAGGCTTGTTTTTGGAGTAAATAATATGAAAACTTTCTAGGTTTCCCAAATATGGAAGTAATATCATTATGATTATTTCATTATGTTATGCTTGAGATATTTTATGTTATAAATTATGACTTTTTAAACATTTTAAATGAATTTTGAGGTGAGACATCTAAAAGGATAAAACTTAAGCTAGGATTTTAAGTAATTTGGTGAAAAAAGCAATTAGACTTTGTCTGATAATAGACAAAGTCGGATAGTGAAGCAAGCAAGACCTTTTAAGTCCATTTTTTTTTCCTTCAGCCAGACTAACCAGTGCATCTTCATGTTCAACGAATGGAATTAATACTGCTGAGTTTATTATGAAGCAACATGCCTTACTGTCTCCATCCAAACTTAACTAAGATAACTCAAACATATTGCATATAATAATGTATCCTTGCTCTTCACACTCCTATGCCACCAAACTCCTTTTTGCTAAGACTGGTGGTAATGGGCCAGAGTTGAGCCATTGCACTGGCATAATTGAGATCTGAGTCACACAAGTTCCCAGGTACATATGGACAAGTGTGATGCTGCTGCATAAAGCACAAAACATATTCTTACCAAACATAAAAGTTTTAGGAACATTTCCTGTCCAGTTGGTATTGTTTAACATTTTTGAAGATCATACCTCATAAAAACTCATAAAAGCCATGAAATAACAGAAACAATAACTTTTCTCTGGCTATCATTATCAGGAGAGGAGCAGATTTTTTTTCGCCTGCCAATAGAGCACAGTCATGTTCTCATAAATTATTCTTCCTTATTATTTAAATAATGATGTCCCTTGGGAGTATATGACAAGGAATAACAGTGTGACACACTAATGTCCATTTCATTCACTGGGGTTCTGCATGGTGGTTTGTGTAAGTTTTCATGTGAGCATGTGATGGAAAAGAATAAGGGAGAAAGTTAAATGGGAGTAATTATGCAGTATTTAAAATGTATTTTTAAGAAGTCTACTCTTATTTGCTTCTTTATTTCCAAACACAGTATTTTACTCCTTTTCTAAGTTCATCTTCTTTGCTTCAGAGTTAATAGCAATGTCCATTGAACATCAAAACTCCAAATATTCATTATATGGGTCATCACTATGTGCTTTGGAGAATTAAACCTTTATGAACTCTGAGTCGATTTTGATTCCTCAATATCTATGCAAAACAGTTGCTAAATGCTAATAATATAGAAAGTAAAACATACTCAATAATCATTTGGAATATTTTATAAGAGAGACCATGAGTGAAAATTCAAATCCACACAATTATTATGAGCTCATATATCTGCTCTGTTTATAATTACCATAATAATTTTCCAGCTAACAGAATAATCATTAGGAATAGATAATTTAATAATGTACACTCATTAATTATTTCCAGATATACTTTCTTGACCTTTAAATGAAAACAATTCCTTCTAGGTAGAAGACAAGAGAGTTCATAGTTGGTTGTTTGGGATGCAGAAAGACATGTTTTCAGCATTTGTCTAGAAGAACCAGTGGATAGATGAAAGGAAGTTAGGGGTTTGCTGATCTGAATCAAGATGTGTCAAACCATGGAAAGGCTAGGGCATACTGAGTAACTATCACTATTTATTAAGAGGAAGATGCATAGCAGCACTTCCTACTTCATTGTAAGGAAACTAAGAGTTACTAAAGAAAGGCCACCGAGCTCATCTCCTAGAATTATTTCCTTTGTGGCACAATCCAGACTGATTATCATCATTCACTTCTGACTCATCCGGGGGATATCTTGCCTTTTTCTATTATTGTTACTGTATCAACTTTAATTAAATGTATTCAATTATTGTCTAATAGGAGATGTTTTATTAATAACTGTAGAAATTATCATAGAAAAATGTTATTTTCAATAACACCATCACATCAAAATCACATACACACACACAAAAAAAGACGACCAAGAGTCCATGTTTAGCATAAAAAAAAAAGGCACCATCCTCAGTGTTCCATGTCTCATTGTCAAACAGTGCCCGCATCATAATTACAGCCACCATTAGTGATCACCAGAAACTGACATTGTGAAAAATATAATTTAACGAAGCTCCAATACACTACAATGACATTACCCTCTTAAAATTCATGCCCTTTGAAAATGCAGATTTCGAAATTACTAATAAAAAGCCTATTTGCTTCTCTGTTCTTTGTTCAAGTAAAATTAAGTTAACCAATGTTGCTTTTTTTTTAAATTATAACATCAGTGTGCCAGGCAATGAATATATAATTTCAATATTCTAACAAAATTAAAGTTTTATTATTTGAATAACTATAATAAAACAAACATATTTGATATGATTAGTTCTTCACCTAAAGGGTCTTCTGCTCAAAGAAAAATGTGAAGAGTATTAAAAACTTTAATAAAACTAGCAATTAGTATTCCAATTACTGTAATTTTAAAAAAAGAAAAAAAATATTAGTCAAACAGTGTTATTCTACATAAACAACTTTGTATACACTTCTGATACTTAAAACATTACTATGAGCCCTATTTCTATTGAAATATAGAGTTACACTTTTAAATCATATTTACGGTGAATGAATTCTTTACATTATTACAATAATGAGAAATGTGCTTAAAGAATAGAATGTGGAATTTTAAATTGGTATTTTTCCTCTAATGAGCAAAACACTGTTGAATACACTAATCTATTCATGCCGTCAGATCTATTATCTGCTATTATATTTTATATAGGTATAAGCCCTGCAATAAACACAAAGATAGTGAAATGAGAAGATAAGTAAAATATTAAAGTCCTGAAAAAAACCACAACACATTAACCTGATCCTTTGGGCATTTGGTTCTCTATTATTTTTAGGTGGAGTTACCAAAAAAACACCTTAAATTTTGAAATCAGTCAGATTTTTCCACATACCAGCTATATAAACTTCAGTATGTTATTTAATCTTTCTGAGGTTATATGATAGGTGGAACTATTAGAAATTACATACAAGAGATACGTGTTCAAGATAACTATCTAGACTCAAGCATTTATCTCTCTTCAACTCCAAATTCCATTAAAATAATACAACACAAATAAAAATACATTTCTAGCAATGCTGAAAGTCTGGGATCATATCACCAATTGATCAGAATAGTCAACTTTCTGTAAAATATAAAGGAGATAACATCAAGACAAGAAAATCTAAGAGAGCCAAGAGAAGAGCAAAACCATACAGGAAAATAAAGGCATCACCAAAAATTAAATGTTGACAACAGAACCCAAGAATGGCATCATGCATAATTAAAGCAGAAGAATGGTAAAAAGGAATGATCAGTGGCCAGTTCACCAGGTCATTGGTTGAAGAGTAGAGCAGTTGACTCCTAGTTCTACTCTGAGATTATAATCATGAGAGTAGCTTCCAAACTGGAGAAGCTGACATTGGATGGATACATTCAGAGTAGGTATTAGAACAGGAAAAAAGGAAAATGCTCCTTTTTAACTGTCACCAAGACAAGGAGTACCTACTCAGAAGTCAAAGCAGTTTCGTACTCTAGTCATATAACCTCCTCATCCCCCAATATACACACATAATCACATATGTACACATTCAACCACCTGAGCTGGGGGTACAGCAGTCTACAATTACATTCACATTTGCTTTCAGGAGAAAAGATTCTCACTTGGGCAGAAAAAATACACTCTGGCAAATAATTCTAATAGTCAAGATCCTTATCTATAAATAGCAATAACATCAATAGACATTTAAAATGAAAAAAAAACATAAAACAGGCAAATAAATCTGAAAAATTAAATCACTAACAAAATATTAATATCAGAAAGAAAATAAATATTAAGACAAGAAAAACTAGGAGTTTAAAAGATATTCAAGAGGATAGTGCAATTATTTAAAAATAACAAAGAAAAAACTTTCAATGAAAAAGAAATAGTAGAGTACTGGAAAATTTAGCACATAATTACTGAAATAAGAATTAAAGAGACATATGCTAAATTGCAGGTTTTACGTAAAGATTTAATTAGAGATCTGAAAAATCAAGTCAAGAAATTCTCTTAGAAGGCAGTGCAAATAAACAAGCAAATGAAAAGCAAAAGATTAAAAGAAAAGGATGTGGGGATAAAGGCAGAATTTCAACCTCATTGTAGTAAAAGTTCCAGAAGAAGGAAACCAGAAGAATGGAAACAGGCTAGGGAAATAATATTAACTAGAATTTGAAATTAAATTGCCAAAAAATATCATTTAGGTTGAAAAGTATAATTCTCTCTCTCAGGGATGTGACTGCATAATATCCATCAAAAGGTGATACCAAGATATTTACAGAGTTATTACCAAACCTGAAAAATAACCTGATGTCCATTAATAGGATAGAAGAAAAATTCTGATGTACTTATACAATGGAATAATAAAATGAACTAATGCTGAATGCAACAATATAAATAATATCACTGACAATGATGAGTTGTAAATAGCCAGAAACCAAAAAGTACATATATGATTTCATTTAATTGTGAATCAAGAACCGACTAACAGATGATGAAAAGAGACATTATATTTCTTATTATTGAGAGGTGAGACTATCAACCAAGAAAGAACATAAGGGAGACTTCTGAAAGTGACATTTTGGTTTTTACATGGGTATGTGTATATGTGTAAAACTTCTAGTTAGACACTGAAGATTTCAGTTATACACTGAATACTTATGTTTAGCTCAATAAAAAACCATTATGGAGTTCAATTCACCAAGAAAATAGAACAGTCATAAACCTTTATGTAACAAAGAGCTTTCACTAATCACTCTACATATTTCTGTCTTTTGATTGCTTTACAAGTGTTACACACCTAGTCAAAAATTTTAATGACAAATAATGTAAGCCATACACCTATCATAGTGCTTTCTAACTCGAGAAATGATAACTCTTTGCCATACTTTAAATTTAATGACTTGTTTTAGTCAAGTAAATTAATTAACAGAAATGTTTACATAGCAAGTATATAGTATCCTTTGTGTATCATAATACTCAAGAGATTTAAAAATATTATATGGTCTCATTTTCTTAGAATCTCACTAAAACTCTGCTAGGGTTTTTATGTTTTATTTCTTATCTGAAAAATGACATTACTGGGCTTCATATGTTCAATGATCTGCTGGAAAATTATGCCGTCAGGAGTGTAACCCATATCTGCTGATTTCAAGTCGATTAAAATTTCCATTAACCATTCTGTGAAAATCTACTAAAACATGTAAGTGAAATACTGTTTTTCTCATCATGGATCATGGAGCAAAATAATCCTATCAAAGTTCAATATCCAAAGTAATAAGGATTTGTTTTATGTATCACCACTGAGCCATGATCTGGTTACTACTTCTCTCATGGTGTCCCACCAATTCACACCCTCAGTGAACATTTGGAAAACATAGATATCCAAAAATTAGAATGGCTACTTGTCCTTTAGCAAAGTAGACACTTAGGTAAATACATCCCCTCTAGTAGAAAATGTGGAAATTGAAGAAGCAATGAAGAAATATATTCCCATAGATTCTAGCTGGTAGCTTGTGAATTCTGAGCACTGAAAATTGAAACTGATTTCAAGGTCACAAGTAATATGAAATTGTTAGGTATTTTTACAATCAAGATTTTCAGAGAAAACAGATAATAGACTAGAAAAATGGCAATATTGCCAGAACCTCAACATGTGTTGATTTCCTTCACTCTACTGCTTAGTACTAACATGAAAAAAGAAAGGTCAGATAAAAGTTCTCTAATAATTTAAATTCTAAGAGGTCATTAGGTGAACCATCTCAAAAACAAAAACTAATAAAGATAATAAGGAATTAGTAACCTGATTCATATTACTTATTCACATTTCCTTCCTTGCCTAGTGCTTAAGCTGATAAAACTATTTCTTCTTTTCTACAAATTAAAGGCACATACTTAAAGATAGTAAAAGCATGCAAGTGCTATATTCTTATAAGTAGCTCATCTCCAAATTGATGTTATCAGTAAGAAGTCTGTATAATACAAAAGTGTCTATGTCACAGAGAAGTCTCTGTTGTTCAATTTCCACGTTCCTGAGTTTTCAAATGATTATGGCAATTTATTGTCCTTGGAATTTATGTTCATTATATGGGAAAATTCAAATTGCCGTTTTCTTTCAGCACATGTTATAATTTCAGAGCTATTTAAGTAATGCACAAAAAAAGCACAGAGAGTAGATAAATGGAAATTGCTAAAAAGTAATCCAATAAATAATAATCAAAGCAGGACAATCAACAAAGAACATCATGTGAAAAATGCCAAATTTAGAATGTTTTAAGGCAAGTGAACTAAGTGTTCTCATTTTTTCTTCAAATGTTATTTAACATTGTCTTTTTATTGGTTCTGGGAGATTACGTCACAAGTGGAAAGGGAATAAAGTTCACCTTCTTAATTGGGCACCCCTATGCTCTCTGCTCCAGTTTCTCCAAGATCCTGATGTTCTGAAATAAATTCAAGCATGATTACTCTGAGTGAGGTGCAGAAATTCCAACTCCATTCCTTAGGAACTTAGCATTCAGCTCAAAAGTTCACATGAAAATTTTGTTAAAAACAAAGCATGCAAAAAAGATTGCACCAGTTTGGATAGAGTAATACACAGGGACTCTTGCTAAGACCAGATTCTCTATTGCTCTAGATATTCCACAAAGATATCAACTTCTACTCAGGTAAGCACTGAAGTCACACTACTTATCTAGTCTCTATGCTGAAAGTTTCAATGTCTCTCCAGATTTCTTCCCTAGTCTACTTCTATATATAGACCACTACTCAAAAGCCATTTTTGTCTCTCCTTTGACTTAATTCTCTTGCAAAGATAAGAACTTTATGAAAAAGAAGCTTTTCTGTACTCCAAGTGGGATAAGAATATACCCCTCCTGGCTGTGCCTGGATTTCCTAAGACAGAAAAAAGAGCCTATCCATGATAAAGAAAACAGAGAGGAAGAATTGTACTGAAATCTGTGGGGTACAGAGAGAAGTGAGGGAGTAGCCAGTGATAATAGATAAGAGGATTCCCAGTGAATGATGCAGCCTCAGAGATTTTTCAGAACCAAAATGTCAGAAAGTCTTTCAAGTTATTTGCTGTACTGGATACTACATAAACTTGCTTCTTCATTTTTCTTTCATTTATACTATTCTACATTGTTTGCTAAGGCTTTAAAAAGTGGATAGCATTGTTTAGGGACACTCAAGAAGGCTAGGAATTGGCTGTCATATAAATTCTAGACATTTCTAAATGCCTGCTTTATACTTGCTAATCTGGTCCTCCGCATCTCCTAAATTCTTCTGGACAAGTTCAGGAACTTAGTAACTGCCCCCCTATTGTGAAAGTTGTGTTGCTAAAAAGCGCTATGATCAGCAAAATTTGTTTGGCAAGCTAAAGGCCTACACAAAATATGAGTCAAGAGAAAAACAATAAATTGGCAATAAATACAACTTTAAACCAGTAAGCAAACTTTCGAGGATCATGTGTTTCCAAACAAAACTAGATTTATCCATTAAAATCTGCTTTGGTAGGTAGGTTTTTTTTTTTTTTTAATCCTCTTTATCAGAAAATTCTGTTGCGTTTTCTGCTGAGACATATTTTTTTCATAAGTTTTATGCTATGCAGACTCAGTGGCAACTCCAGATTTCTATATAAAAAGAAATAATGGGGGCTTGACTTAAAGCAGGACTTACTATAAGAAGTGCATTGCTCTAAATGTTTATTTGGCAATTAAGGGTCATAGGAAGATCAAGGACCATCAAAGTCCCCCCAAACAACCCTCTCCACATCACTATGGTATAAACCAGATTTCTTTTTATACTTTCCAAACAGATCCTGCAATTTAACATCATTTACATAGCATTTTCCTTTGTTGTAGTTGTTTTCTAAAAGTTCCATTAAATGCCTGCACTTTACTATTACCTCTGGACCTCATCCTTCATGTATATATTGAAATGGTGGAGTACATAACAGGTAGATTTATTGTACTGTATTTACTATGTAAGAAACCTAGACAGCTCCTTGTTCTGTTTAAGAAAGTTTGAAAGTTATACAAAAATACATTTTGGATAATATCAGTTTCCTTTTTTCAAGGAAAATGATACTACATTACCTTGGTCGAATTAGCCAGAATGGATATGCTACCATTAGAAAGAGGAGCAGAAGAAAAAATTCAGAATCCTTTTGCCTAGACATCCATTGTTTTCAGTACTATGCCCTTTGTGTTCTCTAACAGTTCTATGTTTTTGAGTCTCTCTAGCTAGGCTGTACATTTTCTGAAGCTGAGAATTTCTTTCATATGTACTTTAAATATGTTAAAAATTTCTAGCATAGGTCTATGTAAAATATTGTCAAAAAGAAATACATGGGTTAAGTCTTGGACAAAATAAAGAACTTTACAGGCAGGTACAAAAGGAGTATTCCAGAGAAAACACTGCTTGTCAAAGCACTGAGGCATGGGGCAAGTCATTCAGTGGCGTCCCAGCAAAGCAAGGAGGTGTGGAATGGTTCATGAAGGTTGTCTGCCTAGCCATTTAATTTAGCACCTTGGTGAAAGGGATATCTGATAAACCTGTAAATAATACTTCAAGAACTAAATTTCTGAGATCTATACCTTCTTCAGTCCCTCCCAGCATCAGTGACTGCTAGGCGTTCCAGGACCTTCACAATCACCATTCTTTCTTTGCCGGCAAGTCTCTTCCTCTGGGTCTTGTTGATGACTACTTCCTTGTCATTACTCAGGATTCAGTGTATATCTAACCATGTCATAGACCACTCTAACAAGCAGAACCCCCGCCAATCACTCTATATAAAGTGTGTATGTTACTTTCTTAGTATTTGTTTATTGGTCAATAAGTTTTGCATCGGCTCCATGCCCCTACCTGGCAATGTAATTTTGAGCTCTTTAAGAGGAGCTCTGAGTACCTTTTCTTCACTGTATCCCAGTAACAAAATGGTGCCTGACCCACAATGGCACTATGTTATGAACTGAATGTTTGCACACCCCGCCCTAACACACACACACACAATTCATATGTTGAAGCCCTAACTCTCAAAGTGATGATATTAGGGGATGGGATCTTTGAGAGCTAACTAGGTTTAGATGAGGTCATGGGTGTGGAGACCCCATGGTCAGGTTAGTGCTCTTATAAGAAAAGATACACCATATCATCTACTCTCCACCATGTGAAGATTCAGCAAGAAGGCAGCTATATGCAAGACAGGAAAAGGGTCCTCACCAGGCACCAAATCTGCTGACACCCTGATCTTAGACTTCTCGGCCCCTAGAATACTGAGAAATAAATATTGTTTAAGACACCTAGTATATGGTATTTTGCTACAATAATCCAAGCTGACTAATACACATTCAGTATATTTTTCTTGGCTAATATGACTCACTAATCCTCCACTGGCTGTTCTGAGACAATCCTTAGAAAAATAAGATTATGAATAATGTTGGCCTAGAAGCTAAGGAGATCTAATATTAGTTTTTCCATTTTGGTTCTGGCACCCAGCATATTAGAAACAAGCTCTGAATATTCACATAATTTCTAAGATACAGCTTCTTCCCACATGTTTTGGAGCCAACTAAAGCTACTAACAATAATAATATTATTTATTATTTATAGCTAAAATGTATTGAGTGCTTACTAAGTGCCAGGTACTGTTTTAAGTGTTTTATATATGTCATTTCTTTAACCCTAACAAAAATCCCATGAAGTAGGTTTTATTATAGTTCTCATTTTACAGAAAGGAAAGGTGACTTGTCCAAGGACACACAAAAATTGCATCAATTTCCCTTCTTTGACTTCACTTGCCATCAGGATTAGAGCTGTATGATAAATACCTGCATTTCTTAGCTGAAACTACATAACCACCTGACTTGGTAGTTTTTTTGGTCCTATGTGGATAGAAACTTACTTCCATACTTTGTATCCTTACCTCAGGAATGCCTCACCTTTTAGGTCTCAGCATAAATGCCATTTCCTCCAAAAAACTTACCTTATTTCTCAGGATTGGTTTAAATGTTATTCCTGAATGTTCATATGCCTATATCATCTCTATTGAAGTACGTTTATTTGTTTATGTGACTCCTATTCCTAGACTGAAAGCTCTTTGGGGGCAGGCAGGAAACATTATCACAAGTATATATAACTAAATAGTCTATCTTTGATATACTAACCCTTTGCAAAATGCCTGTTATACTGTAAGCTGTTCAACAGATAATTTTGTGAAGGAGTAAAAAATGAATAAATGAATACTTCTCTCTAGACTGAGTTCTGATATAAATTGAATGACCTCCTAGTCCATGACCTTGCCACTAGCCTGTGTCACTTTGGATATTCCTTCCTCTCTGGACTCCCTCTGTTACTCCCCTATCTGTTAGACTGAATCCCCATTATAACCCTCACTTGACCGCATTGAAACTAATTGAAAGATTATAAAGTCTTTACAGGAAAAAGAATGTATCATGTTCAGTACTACATCTCAGTACCAAGGACAGTGCCAAAATTTCCAAATTAGGGAAAACTGGAGAATAAAATTATTTACATTGCAGAAGCCACAAAGTCTCAGCAATTGGTGGATCCAGGTATCTTCAAAAGTTGGGGTGAAGATAGAGCTAAAAACAGTTTCAGACACTAACCACAGCCATACATCAACTTGTGGTGGGGAAGGAAGACTCTATTTAAAACATTTTACAATGTAGACACACTAATGTTTAGACCTTCAGCTTTCTTCCACCTCTAGTCTTCCAGAATTCTGGCATTCAGATATAAATGCTACCGTCAGGAAACTGGAGGAGTCTTACCTTGGAATTCTGCTCAAGAGAAAACATCTAAAGAAATTGACATTCAGGGCTACTGAGTTACCCAAGCCAATTGACAGTCTGATCATGATAGGAGTAAATATCACATTTAAGGAGCTCCATTCACATCCACAGAGCTCCTATGAGTTTATTATACCTCTTTAAATATGAGGCAGAGATTACCAATATTAAAGTTTCCTCAATATTTGAGGAAACATCTAATATGAAAGATGTTAACTGAAAGTAAAAAAAAAAAAGAAAAAAGAAAGAAAGAAAAAAGAAAAGCAATCTGGAGGAAAAGAGGATATTTAGAAAACAAAAGGAGCTCTTTGAATTCAAAATATAACAACAGAAATGAAAAATGAATCTCATTAGAATGTTTGGAAGATAAGGAATATGCTGCAAAGACAAAAAGATGGAAACAGAGATATGATAATATAAAGAGCTCCAGAAGGAAAAAATAGAAATGAAGGTAATTAATTCTTCAAATAACTATTTTAAGAATTTTTCCAGAAATGAGGCTCTGATTTGCCTTATTGGAAAGGCCTGAAAAGAGTCCAACACATGGATAAAAATGGAACTTTTTATCATGCTAGTCTACATTATCATGATATTTCATAATTTCAGAGAAAAAAAAATACATATTTTATACAAAGGAGGACCTTACTGAAGGACCTAATGCATAGCCGGGTGATTACAGTTAATATCAGTGTATTATATATTTGCAAGTTTCTAAGAGAGTAAATCTTAAATAATCTCACCACAAAAAAAGAAACAGTAATTATGTGGCACAATAAAGTTGTTAGTTAATGCTGTGGTGGTAATCATTTTGCAAGATATACATGTATCGAATCAGCATATAACTTACACAATGTTGTATGTCAATATATCTCACTAAAGCTGGGTGGGGAGGGAATTAGAACATCATGAGACTCCTCAACAGCAATCTGAAAGAAAATTATTTCCAATATACAAATTCAGCCAAATCTCTAAAGGTAAGAGTAAAATAAAGATATTTTCAAGTTCTCAAAAAAACCCACCTCTCATGTATCCATTCTCAGAGAGCCATGGAGCACATAAACTATTAAAATGAAAGAGTAAACCTATAAAGAGAAAGACATGGGATCTAAGAAATGGAGCTTAAACCAAAGAGAAAGGCAAAATACAGAAAGATGATATGATGATGCTGTGCAGCAGATTGCAAAAGCAATCAGCCATTTTGAAGCAGTGATAAGTCTCAGATGAAATATTTTTAAGAAAATGAAATTGATAGAATATTTAATGTTTTTTAACATGTTGAGAGTATAATTTAACAGTTTCAAAGAAGGTTGGCAGATCGAAGAAAATCATGACAAATATTAGCACTGGGTAGGGGGTGAGGAACAAAATATAGACAGAAAAGGAAAATTTATCATAGTGTACTAATGGTGAATCTTGTTACATAGTCAAAATAATATCAGCATTATTTATTGATCTAACTGAAATTCCAATGCTTCTACACACTTATACATGTGTGTGTTGGGGCAGAGTAATGAAGGATGGCTAAATCCTCATCTTCTATAGATGAAAGCCAGTATAGGAACCAAAACTTTTTTAATGGATCAGGGAGTTAGCAATATAAGCATATTATTTAGACATATGCATGAATATATGGGCAAATACCAAGTGGAGCACATCAGTATAACATAAAGTAGAAGAGAGAGATGTAAGAAGCCCTTATCATATTTTACTTTTCTTGGAAAATATCTTATTAGCAGAGAAATGTCTCTATGTGTCTATTAGCAGAGGTCATGGATCTGTATTGTCATCTAAAGCAGCAGTCCCCAACCTTTTTGGCACCTGAGACTAGTGCTCCTATAAGAATCTAGTGCCTGATGATCTGAGGTGGAGCTGAGGCAGTGATGCTAGCACTAGGGAGAAGGCCACAAATACAGATGAAGCTTCACTTGCTCCTCTGCCACTCATTTCCTGCTGTGCAGCACAATTCTTAAAAGTCCATGGACCGGGGGTTGGGCTGTCAGTGCTATATTCAAAAATTAGAGAGCCATCATAGTATGTTCATTCTAACTTCAGAACTTCCTATGCTATTCTCATGTGGCTATTTATTTTAACCTTAGTTTATATTTGCTGTTAGTCCTTCCCAGTAAAGTTTAGTCTTTCTGTTTTCACATTCACATCTGCAATTTCTAGTCTCCATTTTCCATCATAGCTACACAGAGCTTCTTCACTCATGTGCTGCTGCAACATGATCGCTTTTTGGTTAAATAAAGGTCAAACACAGGCACTCCCTGTTCTTCAGGCTAATATGGCTGCTCTGACTTATTACTCTTACCAGTATTGATGGCCTGATTAGATTCCAATTACAGCTCCCTTCGGTCTGGTACCTAATTGAATTAGAATCTGGAGGCTTTAACTACACAAGCTCTCTCTGCTCTTAAAAAATGCAGATAGTCTTTGAAGAAATATGCTCTGCTCTCAAATAAATTAGACACAGAATAGCCATGTCTGGTATGTTTTGGCATTAAGTTTCAACATAGGTGTGTCTGTTGTGTAGGGGGTTAAGGGCCAGTTAGTAAAATAATTTAAAATTCTCAGGAAAAAAAGTACTGACTAAAAAGATGATAACAACACTATAGAATAACCATGAGTTTACTCATCCAATCATTCGACAAACATTGGGATGAGAATCTGCTCTCTGCTTGTAATGCTGGTCAGTAGGGATGGAGAATAGCAGAAGCATGGTCTCTGCCCCCTGGAGCTCATAATTGAATCAGAAAGTCAGTCATAAGAACCATTGATTATGATGCGTCTTTTAATAGCTCTATGAGAAGGATTTAGACCTTTTTCACTCAGAATTCTAGAGCACATTTTCCAAAAATGAAAGTCACTCAAAATTATAAACAAAGCTTTCATAGATGGAGGTGGGAGCAAAGAGGTGTATTATTCATACTTTCCAGAATGCCCACTTCTCCAGCTAATGGTGATGGGTGGTTCAACTGAACCACCAATATTTGCTTATTTGTTGTAGGAGACTGCTACAGAGACACAGAAGTCAACTGAGTAGCCACAAAAGAAAGGAAATTATCCAATTATTTGTCACCCTTCCAAATGCAAAGCAGTGCATCCTAATGGTCTTTGAGTCCATGGACTTCAGCCCCAGTCCATGTTCATTTACATCCTTATCTTACTAACTTTTTCATTCCAAGCTTGAAGTAGCCTCTCTTACTCTACAACTGTGTCAGCAGAGGTAAGCTGTTCTTTAATTTTCCTTCACAGCTGGAAATAGTCTGATTTTATAGAGGGTGCCATGATAAAGCTCAATTGAGATTTCTTATAAGTGGTTGTTGATGACATGTTTGACTGAACACATCCCTGGCAGACAGATAACATCATATGATCATATGTGGTAGATGCACTGATACACTACCTAGATTACTCTTAAGGAATGTCAGATTTGTTCTCGCAGCTATTGAGAATGCTGATAGAAGACGATTTTCAATCCCTAGCACTCTTTGAGAATCACCTTAGCTGAAAAAAACTACTTTGCTCAAAGTTTTACCTCCTTCCAGGGGAGATCACATTCACACATCAGTGAGGGACTACAAAGACCCTGTTCCCTCATCCTTAGTCAAGAAAGCTCTACAGGGCCATCCCCACTCCAGAGCTCCCCATCAGGTGAGATAACACAATTATGGAAATTGTTTTCAACTCAATGTCTCCCTAATGAATCTGCTTTTTTTCACTCCCTTTTACGACCCAATAGCAATCCCTAATAAATGCCTTGGCCATTAATCTCCATTTCAAAGTCTGTTTTCTAGGGAATATATATGATTTGTGACCATAGATTAACTAATTTAGATACGTTATGCCTCCTCTAGAACTTTGATTAAATAAAGGCTCTGGAATTACTTTCTAGTTGTCTTTCATTGGATTTGCTATTGTTGGTAAACATCAGTGATGGACTTAAAAATTAAGAATAAGAGCTGTCTCTCAGCCTTAAGTCAAAACTCTGCCACTAAAGAGGATTCTGACTTGCCAGCTTCAAGCCTCTTTTCCTTTTCATTAAGTTGACCCTTGCCTGAATAGAGAATTGGGAAGACGGTGGTCAGAAACAGAGGAAAAAACAAGAAGCAAACACTGGTAAAAGCTGGAGTGCTTTGGGAGAGAGGTTAAAAATGAGTGGCTAAGAGAAGAGGTGGTACACATGGGCAATGAATAGGAGAAGGGGGAAGGGAGGTTGTAAGAATTATTACTGAACATGAAGTAGCCCCTTCATGATGACCAAGAAGTACAAATGGAAGACATTTTGAAATTTCTCTTGTTTTCATATACACTTTTGACCAGAGTACCATTTGGGGTGCACCTGTGGGTCATGTCTTAATAGTGTTATACATCTCAGTGAAGACAGAATGGGCTTCAGCCCACCTTCTCCCACCGCATCCATGTAAGATCCTTCCTGGCTGGATAATCAGTTCCAAGTAATAGTGTATACATTTGGGTGGATACAAAGTATTCTCAATATTGGCCACAAATTGGCATAAAGACTGACCTCAATCATTTTACTCTTTTTATTAAAAGCAGGTCAACTCAGAGTTTAAGTTAAAGAGTAAATAAATTTCAAAATGTGAAGAATTAAAATACAATAAAAATTATTCTACTTAAAACAATTATTACTTGGTATGCTAATATAAGGATAACTTTGCTGCAAGACAAAATAGAAAATGGAAATTATGTCTACTAAGTAAGCTCAGCTTTCTAAACATTAGCAATTATTTATATAGTAGTTCTGATAATTTGCCTTACACTGCAGAGATAGACATGGGAATTTTTGCTATATAGGTGATAAAGCTAATGTGATCCTTTGTTAAATGAAATAAAATATATTTTGGGAAAAAAATCCAAATACAAGAGTATTTTTTTCCTTGTGATAAAATCTGCATAATTTGAACTCTGGCCCCTAAGAGAAGAGAGTAGACAGTGGCCTGGAGGAAACATACACACAGATTTGATTCAACTGTATATTCAAGAACAAGGGGTATATGCCACTAAAAGAGTGATTTTATAGTGGTCAAATGTGGTGGCCTAGATGTCATCAGGAAATAGAAATCAGACAGTAAGTTAAATAGTGAACATTTAATATAAAGAATGATTAACTATAATAAAAGAGTAACATAATTTATAAGGGAACTCTATATAGTACCCTAGCACTGAGGATGCATGCCCAGGGAAGAATTAGCTTGGAAGGGGTAGAGTAAGTGTGGTCCAAACCATCAGAAAGTAGATGGGGAACATGTGATTAGCAATTAATTCCCTGCAGCTATGGGACTTAGATCCCTGTTTGCTTTCTGGCTGTAGGCTGAGGACTGCTTTTACTTTGTAGAGGTCACCCATATTTTTCTCACAGCCACCCATCTTCAAACTCAGCAATGGGTCATCAATTCCTACTCGCACTTTAAATCTCTCTGACTTCACCTACTGCCACCACTACCTACAATTAAAGAGCTCAGGGGATTAGATTAGGCCCATGTAAATAATCTTTCAGTCTTAAAATCCATTGATAATACATATACAAGACTCCTTTTGCCATGCAAGATAACATAATCATAGGGCTACTAGAAGGTGTCAAAGGCTACCTCAAATTCTACCTACCACGGAGCTTCATTTTAATCGACTCTTACCGAAGATGCTTTTTAGTACACAGTATTGATTAAACAACTCTTACAACTAGAAAACTGTGACTACAGACTCTTCAGTATCAGTGTGTTGGTAGTGAAGTTTATGTTTGTTTGCTTGCTTGATTGCTTGATTGAGTTCCTAGAGCCATAGATTATGAGGATTTTGAATCTGGGTGTTTATCAGTCTAATTTCCCTGGTATATTATATTAGTACATGATAGTTGGTGAATATCAATTCTGTTATCATTACTTTCTCATTCTGCACTCCAGAGAACAATAATTATAGATAGACCAGTTAAGAGCTATATGTGGCCTTTCAAGCTGGTGTAAAGCAAATTGCCTGTTAGCTCCCAGATGGTGGTGTTACTCTGTCAGATAATTGCTATCTGCCAGAAAACTTACCCAACTCCATATATTCCTTTATAAACCAATATCCATGGGTTAAAGGGTTAGAGACAGCTAAGAGCTACAGAGGATGCATTTCAAAAGCATCTTGAATTCAAAACACACAACTTCATTCTACCAACACTTAACATACAAATGCCAAAAGCCTACTGGGACATGTACCAAGCCTTTGGGTACACAAGATGGTAAGGTCTGTGCTCTCAGCAAGTTTACATGCTAGTGAAGACGACAAAATATAAACACACAAATATTCATTTAAATAATATAAATAAGAAACTATTAGAAAGTGCTAAGGGTTATAGAGAAATTGTAAATAGGATGGCATGAGAAAGTTAATTTCTGGGCATGTACTTTAGTTTAGGTGGTTAGGAAAGGCACCTCAAGACCAGACATTTAAGATGACATCTGAATGGCAAGAAGAAGCTGGGCAAGCAAATTTCGGGTGAAAGAGAATTCAGGCATAAGGAATAGCTGATACCAAGGCCCTAAGTCAGCAGAGACCTGGCATGTTTGACGAAGAAAGAAAGAACTACTCTGGCAAAAGCATAATGGTTCAAGGTTGGAGGGGTAGAAAGTAAGGAGGTTATTAATATGTCATGAGATACATAAGGTAGGCAGGGAACAGATTTATTTATATATGAGTATTGTAAGCCAGGGGAGATGATGAGTTTAAATTTTATTCTGAGACTGATGAGAGCCTTTGGGATATTTTAACAGGAAAGTGACACAAGACTATTACTCATTTTAAAAGATTACTCCTAATACTCTAGTGAATGATAGCGAGGGAAAATGGAGGCAGGGAAAGTAATTAAGAAGCTAGTATAGTAACCTAGGCAAGAAACGTTGGTAGCCTAGACTAGGGAGGTACTGTTAGAAATGAAGTGAAAATTAAGGATATGTTTTAAGAGAAAGACAACAAAATCTACTGAAGATTTGATGTTGGATTAGAAGGAAAAGAGAAGAATTGAGAATCTTTCCTCATTTGTGCCTTGAGCAGCTAAATGAGTGCACTGTTGTGCTGTATAATAAGTTGGAAAAGACTGAAGTTGGGGGAGCAGGTCTCAGGAGAAAACTAAAAGCTCTAGATGTCTGTGTTATAGAGATATCAAATACACAATAAAATATTTTTAAATTCATGAAGTGTGATAGTGTTAACTAGAAATGCGGATTTTGAGGATATAAATGGAAGTTATGGGATTCAAAGCCCATCCAAAGAGAGAGTGCAGATAGAAAGGAAGGGAGGGAGGTGGTGGAGGACAGAGTCCCGTAGCTACCAAAGAGAAGAAATCAAGCCCAGGAGGCAGAGCCAGCCACGACAACTTAGATGAAGCAGCTAATGAGACAGAAAACACGGAAAATGTGATGTTCCAAAATCTAAGAGAAAGAAATGTTCCAAGAAGAGGAGAGTAGTTAGCTGTATGAGAGATGGGTGAGAAAATTGTTGGTATCAATGAGCAGAGCAGAATCAATGGAGCAGAAAGCATAAAAGTCCAATTGGTGAAGAAATAGAGTCAGACACCCAGACAGTCCTAAAGGTTTGCTGTAAAGGGAAGAAGGGAAATACGTTAGTAACTAAAGAGTATGTGAGCAAGGGAGACTTTCCTTTTAAATACTTATGGCAATGATCCACTAGAAAAAGAAAAATTGATGAATCTCTTTTCCTGAGTAGTCTTTTTTTTTTTTCCTACTCTAAAGCCAGAAGGAAACTATTATCCTCATTGGATAATAGTATTTATCCTTCAATTGGTAATCAAATATTGGCTAGTCAATCAACAGAAATGAAAGAAAATGTTCAAATAGAATGAGAGACAGAAGGAATAAGCAAGATACTCAAGAATATATAATACAATGTAGAATTGTTTTATGGAATATAAAAATATGAATGAGGTACCATGTAAAATCAGTGGAGAAAGCAAATCTAGCATCAATAACAAGCTACTGTGCCAAGCAGGGAAAGGGCTGTTGAATTGCCCTTGGCCAAGTGTAGCTGTAAAACTACATGGAAGAGAAAATGCTATGAACATTCACTTGACTAATGGAAGAATTATGTACCTCTTACAAGATTATACCAGTTCCTCTGTATGTAGCTCAAAATAAACCTTCTCAAACTTTAACCTCTGTTCACATGAAAGCCATAGAGAAAAGAGTAACCACAAGCATATCAAACTATAACTGTCTGTTTTCTAAAGATTCAAATAAAATGTTAGCAACCAAAGTATAATACTATGCAAATATTCTTACCTTGTTTTCCTGTTTTATTGTTTCTCTAAATTTAATGCCACCTAAAGGGGAGTCCCTGGTCTATATCTTTCTTAGGAAAGGTATTCATGCAAATACACATATATTTGTACACATGAATTTATTCACATACACACATATACATGCATTCACACATATGTTATGTGTGTATGTGTGTGTACACACACACACACACACACATATATATACACACACACACGTATATATACACACATACAGAGAAAAATTGATGTCAACATGAACAACGCAAATTTCAGGTCACATTAACATAAAAGTCTATATTAATAAATTGGAGTGTATTTTGTCCTGCATTAAACAAAGTGTTTTAAAACTTGACTTTTAGTAACAGTAATAAATATAACCCTGTTTCATTAAAAAAAAAGTAATAATTTTAAAAATTGTTTCTTTTACATTTGGACTCTTTCCTGGTTTTACTGCAGAGAAGTTGCAGCTACAGAAAAAGACCTTCCTCTGCATCAGTAGATTCTCTAATGGAGTTCCTTTATCCGCTAAGGGAGGCAGAGTTTGCCTGCTTAATCCAGGGCTCTCTGGTTGACCTGGTTGAGTTCCCATCTTATTTTGACAGGTCCTAGTTATATTTCTATAGACAGGTTAATTAACCGCTCTGTGCCTCAATTACTTAATCATTGAAGTTTGGTCAAGAAGACTGCCCACCTCATAGAAGTTTTCTCAGGATTAAACAAATAATATATGCATGTTATTTTACATAATACCTACCCATAGTAAGTATTCAGTGAATGTTATTATTTTATTAATAATTTATTGATTGCTTTCTATATTAAAATCTATTTTCTTAACTGTTTCTACATTGTTGAGTACTTGACTTGTGTCAAGCCCAGTCCAGTGTTAGGTGCTGTAATACAGAACAAGACCCAGAATCTGCCTAAAAGAATTCATAGAATCGATTGCTCACAGGCCCAGACACAGGCCAAGCAAAACTCCAGGGGTTCTTCTTCATTATTCCCGCCATCCTCACATTCACATATCTGACAAATTATTTGTATATGTACATTCTAGATGCATATGTATTATGTGTTACTGTCATAATAGAAAGAGATCATTCCAAGGGAAAACGAGAAAAACAAGTCAACCTACTTTATATACTTTAAGATTACATTCTTGGTAGCCAAACAAAACAAACAAAATAAATAAATAAATACATCATAAAATTTTCTCTGGTAAAAAAATCCTATCAGTAAAATGTGACAGCAAAACTCACAGCACTGTCCCTGCCAGTGTCTCCCTCTGGGATCAAGCTCCACCAGCCTGGCCTAAGGGTTTCTATTATTTATGCACTGCTAGCTGCAGTAGGAGTAGCCAGTACTCTTTTCCAAAAACTATTCTATTTTAGTATAGACAGTAAAGAACCTTTTTAAATGCATAGATTTACATTCTTGTTTGTAAAGAGGACTTATATATTTTTAGTTAATTTCTGTTGTTTATTCAGATTTTCATGACCAGTTACATTATTCTTCTTAGTTCACTGTCCTGGGTAAGTGGCTCTGTGAGAGCTCTAGGATGCCTGACTTCCACATGTGCACCCACATTTCTCAGTAGATATCTAAGTTCAGGGCTGTTGCTAAGGGCTCCCAGTTTTCCTGAGACCAGGGCTCTGCCTTTGGCTGTGCAGTTCTCTCATTCCCAGTCATCACTTTGACCATCAGTAATGTACTGTCTTCCACCATTTTAACTTTTTATGAGTTCATAGCTTCTGCCTTACTAAACAGATTTTAAGGCCCTTGAGGCCACAGTACTTTGGGGTGATCAATAATTTTGATTTTACTTAGAATCAAACTCAGTGATCTTGTTTTAAAGCTGTTTCCTTAACTTAAAAACAGTTCCATGATTAATGTTTGTAATTATTGTTCTATCCCACTATAAAACAATAGTTTAAACTTATATATCCTAACAAGCAGGTACACAAGCATACTATATGTAGTCAGAGAGGAAATATAATATTCTTTAAAAAACTACATGGATATATACATAGCTAAAAACTCAACTAAGAACTTTTCAGTGAAATAATAAAAATTTAAGAAAATATCATTATTTGAGCTTCTGCTATATATCAAGGATATATGTTTACATATTAATTTTAAACCTTATAAAAATTATTAAATTTGGCTTTAATGACCCTATTGTACAGATGAAGAAGAACTGAGTCTTAAGTTTAATAACACACATATTCTCACAGCTAGCAAATGAGACAGCCAGGATTTACATCCAGATCAGGCTAGGTATAAAACCCAACTCTGAACCATTACATTTTCCTTTCTCCATGCTGTCTAATGCTGTATGATAGACTATAAGCACTGAGTAATGAGTCACCCTAATTCAAAGGCCTTGCTACTGCAGCTACTATGCTTATCTGTCTCTTTCAGTTGTCACAATGCCCAAAGTCCAAACCTTCCTGGCAGCTCATCCCAGAAAACTCTATTGTTGTTTCCAAATTCCTAAAGGGTTGGGCAATAAAACAAAAGAAGGAGAAGGAACTGCCTTTATTTCTACCAGTTTAAGAGGTACCTGTAAAATAAGTAAACTTTTGCTCTGAGACTTGATCTTTCAAAGATTCTTTCATCTAAGGGGGGAGTACTAACATTCCCAAGGAAAGCAATACATTTTTATTTAAGAAGTTATTTTGAGTTATGTCAATTACTTTAAATACTTCTGGATTGAATCTATAAGAAATATTCTTTAGCCAACTGTCTTCATAAGGATCGCAAATTTTTTCATTTGGAGATTAAACTCATCGAAGATTCCAAAACTGCTACTGAAATCATAATAAAGAATTCTTAGTATACAAGTTTTTATTTTATATTTGCAGTGCATGTGTCTGATATTTGGAAAAGGGCCTAGAAACCCTACAATTATAATCAAGTTTATAAATTCTGCACTCACTTAATTATAAATCCTGATTACATTTTCTCTGCCAGATTCCTGCCTAATGTTCCCATTTGATAATGAGCTCCATAAAAGCTACCCAGTGCACATGATTTCATGTGATGTTTCCCCAGGTACCAATGTACTCTGACTTGAAAAGATTACTCTGAGTCCATGCATTAAGAAGTGAATTTCTTGAATTCTGTCATTCTCTGGTGTGCTACAATGAAGCTTCCTAACTGGGTCACAGAAGTAGAAAAGTTTTCCTTAGTAATAAGGATGACTTATACTCATTTCCTAATGTTAAGAATTCTTTGCACTAAGTATGGCAAAATGTAGCTGTGGATGACAAAGGTATCGATATAAATATATAGCCATGCAATTTAACCTCCTCTAGAACAATTTTCCTAGAATTAGTGAAGAGAAGAACTTAGGTCTGTCTATCTATTAAAGAATAAACATCAAATCTAACAGGATTTCTTCCTGTTTATAGAGAAGTATTCTTAAACATGTTCTGGAATCTTTTCCTCTAAATTAAGCAGACCAAACATCATCACCAGACTTTCTTAACAAAGTTAGTCATTGCTGTAAGTAAATATACATACTATGCAGATAAAATGTAATGTTATAATATTCAAATTAAACAGAAATGTTTTCAGTTAGATATATTTTATTCTGCATTATAGAAGAAAAGATTTCTTATTTTCAGATATTTTTCTTAGGTAAATAATCAATTTTCCTTGGCTCTGATTTCAGCTCAGTTCATTTCATAGCTCATCAGTATACTCCCAGGAGAAAAGGAAAGGAAGGAAGATCACCAGAGTTTTAATTTATGGATTTTGATACCATTTAGATAAGAAGAAACTTCACTATTAGTCTCCCCAAGCCCAAAGGCCTCTTAAATAAAGACAAGATGCAACTCATTGGGATTAAGATTGCTTCATTCTTTCCCTTTCTTATTTCTGCAGTGAAAAATTCGAGATTCTTTTCTCTTTTTCTCAGGTACTTTTATTTTTATAAAATTCACTTTACACCGTATAATGTATTCCTCTTTACAAACTGTGTGTTAGTCCAAGCAATAAGTTTAATCATTCCACTAAAGATGAAAAATATTACAAATTATTTTCACACATTAACAAAGAACTTCAGAGAAGAAGATGAGCCAGAAAGAATGAAAATTGGAAATGAGTCACTCTTGTCACAAAATTAGTCAGCCTATTATAATAATTAACAGAGAGAAATGAAGCACATCATAGAAACTTTTTTTTCAAAACAACCAAAAGTCTCCAATCTTATTTAATGTTGCTTAATAGGTATATTGGCCTTTTGTTGCTTATGACACAGCATTTAGTGTTCTCTATGGCCTTCAACCTAAGAAAAGAAAGAAATCATAAATACAGAAGAGACAAGTTTTTAAATGAAGAAAAATGCCAAAACAATGAGAATTATCATTTTTCATCAAAAGTGTTTTTATATTCAAATGACTTTGTGATTTGTTAAGAATAAAGTAAAGAACATACAATAATGGCAGTTAAGATTTCCAAGTAAATTTATGTTTAAACTAAGAGATATTTTCAGAATCTGATTTATAAACAAAATTCTGAGTGATGTTCACAAAAAACTCAGTCTATCAAAAGTCTAATAATATCTATAGCTCTTATGTGTCTGACTTCAAGGAGGTTTATATCATCTTTCAAGTACATGTGTACTTGAAAATATGTGTTTTTTTTTTCTCTATGGGCATATAAGTCTACATTTTATAAGTAGAAGGAAGAATTGACACATTGTCAATAGAGAATGATGCAAAACAAAAACAATTTATAAATGTTCATGTTCATTTATCTCATTCATTAAAAAAGGGATTAAAAACTGTCCTGTCTAAGTTCTCCACTGGTTCTAGGTAAATACGTATCAACAATATGCTGTAGATTTTATACTACCTTTACTCCAAAGACATATGAAAAGATATGCCTTAAATGTGGTAAATAAACATGAAGCAAAAGTACAAGTGAAGGAATGTCTAGAAAACAGAATTTTCAGGTAAAATGGGGGAGCCAGTTAAATTTGAGTTTCAGATAAACAAATAATTTTTCAATATAAGTATGTTTCTAATATTGCAGGGGACATAGTTATACTAAAAACAAATATGTTTATCTCAAATTCAGATTTAACTGAAAGTTGCTTTGTTGTTTTTCTAGTCTGACAGCCCTACTAAAAAAAAAAAAATGAATGAGGACTACATTTTTCTATATTAGAGGGCCACCAAAAAATTGCCAAATTCTACATTTGCATAAGAACTTGCACTGTATTGTGTGTATATATTAAAATACACAGGTTTTGTTTGCACCATTGTTTGGAAAACAAACTAATTTCTTCTTTAACACATTTTAGAGTCAACTCCTAAACTATACTTGCCATTGTATAATTAAGGTTCAGTTACTTAGCATTTTTCTCTTCAGTCATCTTACATATAAAAATTAGGATATTACTACATACTTCATAAATACAATGAAGTAATTGAAATATTTTCCATTATGTTCTTATCACAATACCTGAAAAGTGATAATAGATTTAGTAAATTGTAGGGATTAAGAGAGAGGGCTCTGGAATTGTGTATTCTGGATTCAAAGCTTGACTACATTGCTTCCTGCCATGTGGCCTCAGGTAAATTACTACACCTTTCGCTGCTGCAAGTTCTTCGGTTGAAATTAGGGATAATAATAGTAAATCTTTCAAAGAGCTGTTGTGGAATTTAAAGAACTGTTGCACATAAACTCCTGACTCTGGGCTTTATAATAATTTGATGATGATGAATTCAAATAACAAATACTCTTGAAGATTTTGACAAATACTTGCTAATTCATAAGTTAAATGCAAAATTTGTTACCTAACATTACCAAATACATGTACATTGCATTCACATCCTTTACTGTGGATTTTGTATTAAAAATCACTTCCTAAATTCTAGGCTCTATTAGCTTCAGAATAAAAATTTGCATCTAAACTGTAGATATGTTTACTAGAACATTTGAAATATAAATTCAGGAGAACTAGATATTCTCTCACTTGGCTTAAAGTTAACACACAGTGCCTGTTTAAGAACTGTCAGATCTTTTTAAAAATTGTTTCTATCTTTCATAAAGTTAATATCAATCTTGGAGCACATGGACGGATTTGATTAAAAGATGCTTCAACCTAAAGAAAAAAAAATACTCAGTTGATGAAATTACTGGTAAAAGTGCACCCTGGCAGAAGAATTCACATTTTTATCTGTATCTAGTGGTATCAAATATGACCCCATAATACAACTGGTAAAACAAAACAAAAGCTTTAAAATAAAGTTGAATAAAAAGTTAAGAACATGATAATTTGTCTTCTACTCTCTTCACCTCCCTAAATTATTTGTTTTTAAAAAGTGAAATGAGATACTTCAAAAAATGATAATGAAACAATAAAATTAGTATGAAGTCTGAATTAGCAACATCTATGCAGTTGTATTAGTTAGTATACCCTGATTTACGCCATAACAACAAATTAACCCCCAAACTTAAGTGACTTAATACCACGGTGTTTACTTCTGGTTCATCTATAGGTCAGTGCAAGTCAGTGAAGGCTTCTGTTCCATATACTACTCTAGGGATCCTAGGAGGTGAGATTTCACTTTGGTGTTCACAGTGACAGAGAAACGGAAAACTTAACACTTGTCCAAAAATTATTTGGCCCAGAAGTGACAAAGTCACTTCTACCCCAACCTGTTGGCTAGAAAGTCACATGCTTTCATGTCACTGAAAGAGAGCCAAGAATGTGAGAGAGCACAAGAATCTAGTGAACAGTAAATTTGCTGCTAAGAGACCAATATCAAATTGTCAAACTCTCACCATATTAGCTCTTCTGAAAGATATGAAGTTCCTAGTAACAAAACCCTCTCCTTGCTTCATAGTATACAATCACAGTTCTATTCCCCCCCCCCCCGCCCCGTCAGTTGAGATAAAAAAAAAAAGTGAACAAGCTTACAGTTCAGGAAATTTAATTATTTTTTCTAACCAGCTGTAGTTGCACTTGTCAGCCATGTTGATATTGAATAACTGCCTATGTAGATTGTCTCGTTTCACAATTTGCTCTTTTCATAATGAAAGCTCAAGAAATTTGTTGTTTCCTTTAGTACAGATGTTCCTCATTTGATGTTATAAACGTGCTACTGAAAAGTGCATAAATCAGATTTTTATAAATCGAATCACATTCCCATTAACTTTATCTTTGCTTCTGCTTCACAGTAGCACTGGACAATTTATCTTTAAATTAGTCTCAGTTTTACAGAAAAGAGTGACAGGTCAGAGGGTATTTCGCAATAGGTTGGGATAAAAATAGACCTTCCATCACTAGGATATGGACTGTTTCTTCATACTGAGATGTTAAGGTTCTCAGTTTTTTAAAAAATAAAAAAAAATTATAAAAAAAAAGGAAACACTGATAGAGAAATAAGGTGTGGGAGAAAGAAATTTATTTCCATTGTAAGAGTGTATCACCCAATAAATACTACTTAATCTGAGTGCAAGTGATTTTTCTATAATGCCTCACACTAGTACAGAGCATTGAAATCTTTTTCATCAGATATATGAGTTATATTTGAAACAGAAAAGGAAGTAGATGTCAAAAAGACGTAGGCAAGGTATTTGATATTTTTTCCAGATGTGTGTTCCTGCACTAATTTTGTTAAGCAAACAGTGAAAGAAACTGAACAATCTTTTTAATGACAACTGAACAGTACAATTCTCTTGTTTTTTCTCTGCCTTTTCCACCAAAATGATTTGCTATAGTCTCTGGTGACTTGGAGAGCAGTTGGTCTAGCATGAAAGAGATTTCCTTATCTTCTATGGTGAGTTTTTTTTTTTTTTTTCTTGAAGCCCAATTTTATTCCAATGGTCATTCACTGATCTATAGAAATCACAGACTCATAGAATCTTAGGGTAGAGAATGACATTAAAAGGCCACTAATCTTCTTTTGTGTGTTCTAAGCCATATTCCACCAAAGAGGAAATATCAGTAAAAAATAAGAAGATCAGAGTATGATTACCACAGAGGACAAATGCTTTTATGGGAACAAGGAACAGCTAAGAAGATACTGAATTTCTATGGCAGAATTGAAAGAACTAGTAAGGCTATACATGTTAAATGTAACAAAGATGTTTCAGAACAGTAATATTTTATCAGAATCAACATCCATTTTTAGAAGTTAGTATAAACATGAAAGGAGAAGTTAAGAAACAGATGATGTTTACAAATTAGGAAAACCAGGATTAAATTACCAAGGAATAAATTACTTAGTTAAGGCCATAGATTTAAAAACAATTTGAGAAACTATGTAGAGGAGATAACATGTCACAGAATGAGAAACTCGGGGTGTCCATTAAAGCCTAAGAAGTTTCCTGAGACTCAGGACAATGATTTGAGAGCCCCTAGATTTTAAATTTGCTACTTAATTTATATATATATATATATATATATACACACACACATATATATATATACACACACATGTATATATATATGTGTATATATATATACGTGTGTGTGTATATATATATATATGTATGTATATATATATGTGTATATATATATGTGTGTATACACACACACACACACACACACACACACACAGGAACATAAACACATACAATAATTGCAAAGCTACCTATGGGGAAAAGAGAAAGAGTGGGTACTTACGAAAAAAATGCAACTAATTTATTCAATCAGAAAGGGACTTCCCCCTGAATCCTGTAGTAGTGGGAGAGCTCCAACATCCTGGTGGTTTCTGATGACTGATCTGAGCAGGTCTGCAGAATTACTACAATAGTGACTATAAACCCCAAACACCATGGACTGTGTTGGGCAGTAGAGTTGCCAGGGGCCCTGAAGATTTATGAGGATAAGAGGACCTGAGACAAAACATAGGAGGTGTCTGACACAACCTCTTATGAATCAGTGTGGCAATTTCTTTGGGATTTTTATCTAGGAACACAATTGCTGGATTAACAGGTATTTAAATACTCCATTTTACTAAGCAGTGCCGAATTGCTTCTCAGAAAAGCTATACCATTCCACACTCCCACCAACAGTATATAAAGGTTCTTGTATCCCTATATTATTGCTAAGAATTGATATGATGTGGTTTCTGACTTTTGCCCTAATAATAAACACAAATTATTTTTCATCACTATTTTAATTTTATTTAGTTATTAATAAACTAGAACATCTCTTCATATGCATGTTAGAATTATGATATTTTCATCTGTAAATTGCCTATTTGTAACCTTTGTCAATTTTTCTATTTTCCTTTTCTTTTAATAGTTTTCTTTGGTTTTCTTGTATTCAACATCAGTGCTTTCAAAGCTATCTGATATGAAGGATCTGCTTTGATAATTTTTAACTTAACAATGTCACGTACTAACAATTTTATAAAATAAAATATAAATTAATTATTGGAAAATAAAATTTAAATAATATTAAAATACAAATATATTTTTATTATAAAATCAACAGAAATTTCAATAAATATAATCACAACAAACATAAGATAAGGAAAGTAAATTGACACATTGGCTGAAAGTAATCATATAGGCAAATATGGGCATATAGAGGATCATTATTACACTGAGAAAATTTTGGACTACACAATCATAACTGTATAAAAAGTCATGTGTGAAATAGTAATTCTCCATATTAAATGCCTACTTGCACAATTTTAATGAACATTTTGCATCTATCTTTAAAGTTTCAAATTTGATAAATGGGCTTGATTCTTGAATGTCTCTAAACTAAGTAGGATTGTATTATAGGTATTTTAGGGTGTAATATATCTCTAAATTATTCCTATCATTTATTTTAATATCTCTTATAGTAGAGAAACTAGCATCATAGAGATCTGTTGATAAAATGTTAAAAAGAAATTTTAAAGCAATTCTGAATTCTGAAAACTTAGGATATTTATTTTTAACTTTTATTTAAATTAAAGCAAGTGCTATATTTACAAATTTATCTCCAATCCTTCATCTGCATCCAGTCCAATGATTTATCCTACAAAGTTATGGTTCAATTTAAATTATCTTTCAGTGAAAGAATTGGATTCCAGATTTGTGTTTACATGTGGCTCTTCTTTAAAGAAAAGTGAAATTCAATTTGTTCTATCAAATTTATAAAATTCAATTATAACTTTTTATAAATGTACAATATCAAGATCACTACCTACACTGTAGAAAATTGCTGTTCATTATGAAACATGCCATAACAATCTGTAGAAACTGTGTTCTTCTAAGCCTATAAATTTCCATTTTTGCTCTTTAATATTATCTGACATAAAAAAAAATTGTTTTCTTTTTTCCTTGCATGGAAGTATTATTAAAAATATGACATAGACTATAGACTAGTGGCTAGCGAGTAGGAGAGGAGGGAGGAGGTAGATGGGGTAAAGGGGTCAAACATAGAGGAGTAGGAGGAGGATGAAGTGGGTAAAGGGGATCAAATATATGGTAACTGAAGGAAACTGGACTTTGAGTGATAAACACACAATAGAATATATAGATGTCAAATTATAATGTACACCTGAAAATTATATAATTGTATTAACCAATGTTACCCCAATAAACTTAATTTTAAAAAAATATGAAATATATCAGACAAATTGCAAGTTCAGATGTCTAATTCACATCTTTAAAAAGCTGAGACAAAACTGTTTACTTACTTTACAAAGTCCCCAGAAGTTTATTTTGTTGTTATACATTTTTGAAATAACTTTTCCCCTCAACAACCATCATACTTCAGCATGCAATCGTAGTTGGCTCTCGCCAGCTTTCAACTGACCACATAATAATTAGAATAACAGCATATTTAGTGCACTAGCCTCTATAAATTTCATTATGTCACTAAGCACAGTGATTGTTTTTCATAGCAAGACTTTCTTAATGAAGCAAGTATGATGTTGATTTACATTCTAGCAAAGCTCCTGAGTATAAGTACTCCAAGATGTTTTCCTGTCATTTCAGCTACGCATCAGAACACATTCCTCCACAAACTTAAATCTCAAAGAACAATTGACAGTGTAATCCAATTTTGTCTTATATACTTCAGAGCTAGTTGCATATATCAACAAAGCAGAAAAATTTTTTTCCTTCATATCGCTGTAATGTTTACATTGCACAAACAGTAAAAAAATTACCATGTTAACAATATCTGGGCAATAATCAAGTTTCACTAAGCATATTTGCTGGCTTTCTTTGTTCTATAAGTTGATTTTCCAAATTATTAGCCAGTTCCTGAATATATTAAGCTAAGGCATCATTGGAAAGTAGTACTTGACCTACCTCCTTTGTTGTAGATTCACCAACATTTGAAGAAAATATCATTTATTAATGTCTCAGTGACTGTTTGTGGTATCTTAGTCTTCTAAACACAAAGGGCTACTTTATAAGAAGCCCACAATTTGCTAATGCTTATATGTAACATATGGAACATCTGATTCCATAGGCTTTTTAATTCAATGTTTTTTCTCTCAAGAATTTCTGGTTTTCAACGTATTTCTCTATTTTATATGCAAATGCTACTTCTGTTCCAGATGTTTTATTTCTTCATTAACCAGTACAACTTTGCAAATAGCAATCAGTGATTTAGCACTTTACCACTAAATTTAGTTACAAAACTAAACTCAATATAAAATATAGTACAAAATTTGAGTGGTCTTAATTTCTTTAAAATTACTCCCAACATCATCATTTGGACTAATATTTCTGCTTTCTGCCACATTCAGAAAATATGTATCTTTTCTTGACAAAAAAATAAAAATAAACTTATTCTATATATATTTAAAATTAAAAATAAATAGTATAAATTTTACTTTCTTAATTTAGCTAATAAAGTTAAATTATAAATTTAAAATCAGCTAGATTACTTGTACTTCAAGAATGCACCAAAAAAATAATAAAGTACCAAGAAGACACTATTACCCATCTGCAAATATCAGTAAGACACTATGGCTTGCCCTAAAATACATTTAATAGATTGAGGAAAATAGAAAGTAACCTGGACTTCCTTCTTCTAGAGGAGATAATAATTCCACCAGATGCTGGGAGAGAACAGAGAGCACATGAAGGAGGCTAAGAGAGTTGGCATTGAGAGACCATACATCTTCTGTCTGGTGAAGACCAGCTGCTACCAGCACCAGAGAGCCATGTGGTAGCTGGTTTAGGGCTTGCAGAACATCCAGTAGCCATTTAAACAGTTTTAGTATTTTATTTGTGCTAAGGAGCAAAGTTTACTTCCCTTGTCACTGTCATCCAGGAAAGACAGCCAACGGTAAGTTGCGTAAATACTGTCCAGCAACAATAAACTTTGTTTATGCTTAGGCACATATGAAAAACCAAAGCTCAGTATATACTCCTAAGGCCCCTGAGATGGAGAAGAGGTGATGGTGGTATGAAAAGGGAAGTCCCCAGTATTTACACATGGTGGCTGTGGAAGGAGAGTGAGTGGTGAAAAACTAACTCCATTACATAACACAATGACTCCCAGCAACACACTTTTAACAAAGCAAACAAAATAGACTTTATCTATTTTTGTCCTTATTTTTTTTTCAATTCTTCCTTCTCATTTTACCTCATAATTCTCTAAACTCCAAACTTCTTGAGGGTGAAATTTGAGTCATATTTATTTTTGTATCTGGGACACCTAACAGATTACCTGGCACATAACACATCTTTAGAGAATATTTGTTGAAGGAAGGATTGCTGGGTGGATAAATAGATGGATGGATGGATGGATAGATGGATGGATGGATGGATAGATGGATGGATGGATGGATGGATGGATGGATGGATGGATATATAAATGGGTAAATGGATGAATGGACAAACTGACAGACAGAATAAATAACAATGCAATGAATACATAATTTTCCCTAAATCAGAGAAAATGTGAGACACACATTTTGCTTACCATCTTCAACCAGACAGCCCAACTAATATGAAACTAAATTTCATCATCAGTAAAATGGAGATAATATTACCTACCTCACTGAGGTAAATATTATGTATTTATATATGTGAAAGTATTTGAGAAAAGATATAAATACATAAGCATTAGGAATTGTTATTGTTTCATTTCTACCTTAATTTCATCTGAAATTTTTGTTCTCAACTTTAGCATACGAACTCAATTAGGAACATACTAAAAATATTAATCCTTACTTATTCCCAGAGATTCTCATTCAGAGTTTGAAGTAAGGCCCAGGAACTCACATGCTTAATAAGTTTCTTAAGTGATTGTGATAAGGGGGTCCACAGAATGTACTGTGAGAAGTAAACTTTAACGCAAGTTGTATGAAAATTGTTTTTCCATCATGCTCTAAGAAGAGATATAGGGGCAGAGCATGACAAGTGAGGGCAATAAAGCTATGTCCACACATATATCTGAGCCAGATATTTATAACAAACTGAACTTCCAACTAAATTTGCCAGATTTTATAGGGATTTTCAGACTCAGTAAACATTATGATCATATAAATATCTGAATGAATTAAGTAAAAATATGAAGGGATTAAAATTTTCCTAACAGTTACATCAAATATGTTATAATATATCTGTAGATATTACCTAAATTAGGTGAGAAAATCACTTTGTATATAGAAATTCTTCACACAAATGCATTTTAAAAATGTTTACATTCTCACAGCTTCAAATACCTGCTGCCCTAGTTTTAATTTGTTGAAAAACATGCCTTTGTGCAAGTGACAGGTGTAGTCTCAAGAAACACAATGCTCTATATCCTAAGATGTGCAAAACATTGTTCCAATCTAATTCATCCAGTTGCAGGACCTCAAACTAAGGCACCACTCTTTGCCATCAAAGTAATCTTCACTATACTTTTAAAAGTCATTAAACACTTTCCACCATCAACATGGTGTTGGACTAATTCTTCTCTCTGCTCCAACAATCCTGACAACCATCAGAACAAGAGAATATGCCTCTCAGAAGGGCCACTTCTCATTGTCCTTCCTGTTGCTAGAGCAGAAGTCACACTGTGCCAGTGTCACAAGGCATGAAAGCTGGTCTGTTGATATTGGGAGAATCACTTCCTCCTCATGCCTCAAATGGTTTTGTGCCATATTCTGTCACAATTACCCTGAATGTTAAGCTACAAAGCAAAATTTTCTCCAAATATTGAGTGTGAGAGTTACTGTTTCTTTTTCATCTTTCATTTCCACTTTCCCTTAAACTCAGAAAACATGGGAACTGGCCAGAAAGTCAACTTCAGAAAACATCCCTCTCCTTTCCAAAAACCCTGCACTAAAGCAATGATTGTCTTCCTCTGCCATCCACATATTATTTGGCATAGTTTTATAAGTAAAGTTCTGGAACCTCTTGCATCTTATCTTCAAAGGTACTTGTAAAATAAGGACAGTCCTGGATCCTATCAAGATGCTGACTCAGAATGTTTGATCATAGAATTTAGCTTATGAAAAAACATCCTGGGTAATTATTATGCATACTCAATTTTACGATTCTTTAGAATTGTACCATTAGCTCGTTCTACACAATGGTTTTATTTCACTTGGAAGCTTTAGATTAAATGAGCAGTTAATCTCTCCTTAAAATTTGAGACTTAGATATAATTGTAGTAGTCTCCCTGAACCATTTAGTCTCAGATGGGGTTGACCAAAAAGGATCTAGAAATTGAAAAAGTCTTTATTTGTATAATGATTATTTGCTCTGATGCCATTTCTGTCATATTTGCTTAAAGAAAGTGGTAAAAAGAAAAATCTAAGAGCCCCTCCTTTAAAATATTACAATAGATATGACCTTGATTTGGACTGAAAGTTTACATACTTTTTTTCTTTGAGTAAAACCACACATCAGAATTGCAGTATATCACCAAGGATTTAGCTAATAAAAGAAAAAAAGATGACATTAAAGAAAATATGGTCTCTTTCAATAACAGTTCTCAGTTGTAGATAGGTGTCCAAGAAATGGATTAGGAAAATTCCAGGTTCTTGACATGGAAATAAAGTTAATAGCAAGAACTGGATGAGGGGGCCCAAGATGAGGCCCCAGTTCCGAATGGAATGAGAAGGCTGAGCAGATACTTTGTCATATGGTAGAGGATGAGGAAGACTAAATAGGGAGATCCTATTTGTTTTCAGAGGAGAACAAAGAATAGTGCATAGAAACAACCAACTTCTTCCAAATTCCCCTGGTTAATGAAGGTAGAGGTCTTAATATAAAGCCAAGCACTGTTATTTTTCTCTGGCTCAAGGATTGGACACAGTTGTGCCTATAGGAAATGAATGTTTCATTTTAGATGTTAGGAGACAGGTATATGATGAATAAATGTTTTTTGAAAGAATGCTAAAATAATTCTGAACAAAGAGCAAACTTTTATTCCCAATCTAAAGAGAAGAACAAAAGACAGAAAAGGGGCTCAAGTGATTAAGTGGCTCTCCTATATGACTGAAGCAAATAAGAATGCATGACCCATGCATATGCTTAGCCATCAATAAGAAAGTTCCCCAAAGTAATACATTATTCGAAATTGAAAATAACTTACTGATGAGAATAAAATGTCCAACACCCAGAAGATTTCAAAGAAAATAAAAAAAAGGGGGGGGGGAGGAAAACTGGAAAAATCTTTTTTTGTATGTTGAAATACTGAGAATTGGGAGAAATAATTTTGTCAATGTTTACACAACACTATTCAAAAGAGATTGAGTAGCTAATTGACATACTTTTTATCATCAGAAAAGTATTAATGTACATGAAAATACTTTGTAATCTGAAAGCGATTATATCTACAAGGTTTCAAACTGTCCTTCATATTGTGGAGATGTGCAGTATAATGGAGAAGGGACTCTTCATGGATTCTTCAAAAAAGCTACTCACTTTAAATATAATCTCTGGTTATTAAAGTCTTTTCCCCGGGTGTCTTGTTATTTCAGGTGTAGCTAACATTTTTGTGTATTCTTTAAATGCCAGGGATTTAGCTAAAGTCTTCTATAGACATTATTTCATGTAATATTCTAGACCGTGTGCTTAACTGTATATTCTTTCATATTCTACTTAGTAATAAGTTATACAACTTATTACAAATTAATAAGTTATACAACTTATTACAAATTAATAAGCTGTCACAACGCTTTATAAGATCAATTTGTTGAATTTGAAAAGTGTATCAGTTTCTTGGGACCTAATTACTTCTTTAAAAGTTGAGGATTCTACCCTGCAGATTCTTAAACACAATCTCTCAAAACCAGCCCATCAAACAATATTTATACCTTTACATATTTACCTTTTACAAAATGTGCCAGGCAAGAACCTAGTTTGTATTTGAATAACTTAAAGCCTATTCATGAGATGTAAAAAATGCTTGTTATTCTTTAAAATGGTTCAAAGTATATTTCTTTCCCAGACAACTCTTTGTGGATTGTAGGATTCCTTTAATTTTCCTATGAATGGCGAAAAAACAAAAAAAGCAGTTCCCTGAACTCAACAGAGGAAATTATTCATCTTGCCTTTACTAGACACCGTCTTAGGAGGAACATAAAAATTAGAGGCGATCCACAGTAGGAGGACATGATAGGATAATGGAAAGAGAAATACTATCTACACATCTCCAGCAGAGGAAGACAGCATATAGCAGAAAAGTAACTATAAAACACTTTCAACTTCTCCAAATGAAGGAGAAACTATATAGAAAAAAATGTGATTTAACAAAAAATTTTAAATAAATACCAGCACTGGATTATTAAGATGGCAGATAAGAGCACTTAACAAAACATGTATCAAGCAAAATCCAGGCCAGAATCATTTGAGATAAAATAGTCTTATTATCATACAATCTATATAAGATTAATGAAACCTTTAATGCAAAGCATTAATGGAGCTGGCTGCATCTTGACCTTATCTAGACTTTTTTAAAACTTTGGCAGTTTTAAGTAGAATAGCTTTATTCAAGAAGGTTTCTTTTCTTCCCAAAATTTGTTCACATTTAAGGAAATGCAGATCTATGGGTTTTTCTCTTACCATGTAGTGCTGTTATCATTCATATATAATTATCCATAAAACTCATTGAAAAGTCTATTAATCTCTTCAGTATACATGAACTTAATACTATAATTATTCTTAACTGTAGCTATAGTGGAAGAACTGCTTGCCTGTTTTTTTGCTAATAACCCACTGGTTTTATGACTGAATTGAAATAAAGCCAGTACTCCTAGTAATAAAGGTGAGGGTGACCCAGATGAATTAGTTAATTGCCTTAACAGGCTATTGATCTTTTATTTAAGGTCTTTTAGGTCTGAATATTTTCTCTTTACTAATAGAGCTTCACAATTTTTCATTTGCTAAGAGATATAGCTAGCGTCTAAAAAATATTAAGAAGAAAAAATCTAGGGTAAGATTATATTAAAACATGCTTGGGTTCACAAAGTCCTTCCATTCCTGACGTCAAGGTGGCATTTTCTGTTACAAAACATGGGACATGTAGCTTAACAATAGGTAACATAGTCACTCAATCATGTGTTGTTACCATGTATTATTCACTATGTTAGACCTACAGATTAAAAAAAGAAATCTGTCCTGAAGAAACTCAGACTTTGGTGGAAAAAAAGATACATATGTAAATATTTAAATAAAATAATAGAGGAATACACAAGCTGTTATAAGAGATGAGATTAGAAAAATCTAGCTCAGCCTAAAGGAAAAGAGCAGAAAACTACAGATGCACAGAACTAAAGTCCAGTCCCATGTTAAGATTCCCTGCTACAAACATGAAAATCCATTAAGGCTCCATGGCTTTGTTCAGGAGAAAGGACACCTCAGTTACTAAAGCTAAAACAATAATCAAGATATTGTTTGCAGGTAAAGTGAGCATTTTAAGAGAGTTAGAGAGCTGTCATGGTAGAAGCAATAGGAAAGAGGATAGGAATTTAATATTTTATGACAATTGCAGAAGAGTAATTGTGATTAGTATCACAAAAATCATTCCGGAAAATGAACTATGCAGTGCTATTATGGACAATCTGTACTGCCACTCAGACCACTTGCTTTGAGATTCATAGTTTACATTTTGTTCCAGCTGTAGTGTCTTTATGGAAAGTCCTTTCCCTTCTATATCTCCAATAAGCTAATTCCTTATGTGATAATGTGATTTATAATAAAAAAATATATATTTGGTCTTAGTCCTCTCAACTTTCCTAATACATAGCTCCTAAATTCCTTGAAATTGCCTAAAGGGTAAGAGCTATTACAGTGTCTTTTGTTATGTTAACAAGGTGACTTTTGGACTGCACCTAAGGGTGGGGGGCTGATTGCCAATGGAGCTCACTGTGTGATTAGAGTGTTAGAATTTCAGTCCCACCTCTCTTCCCTCCAGGGCTTGAGACTGAGTTTAATTACCAATGGCAAATGATTGAATCAATTATGCTTATATAATAAACCCCAATTGAACGGGTTTCAAAGAGTTTTTGAGTTGGTGAACACTTGTTAAATTCTATATCCCTTCCCATATATATCTTGCCTTAAGCATCTCTTACATCTGTCTTTTCCTGGGCCACACCCTTTTACAAGAAACCAATTATCTAGTAAGTAAAATGTATTTCTGAGTTATGTGAGCTGCTCTAGCAAATTAATTGAACCCTGGGAGATGGTTGTGGGGACCTCTGATTTATAGTCAGTTGGTCAGAAGTACAGACAAAACCCTGGACTTGAAATTGGCATCTTGAGTTGGAGGAGGGTTGATAGAAGCTCCAATTTATAGCTGCTCAGTCACAAGCCTAGGTGATAATCTGAGCTTGTGACGTGGGGGTGGAGGATGGGGCGTCTTATAAGACTGAGCCCTTAACCTATGGAATCTGATGCTACCTCTGGGTAGATAGTGTCAGAATTGAGTTGAATTGCTTGGTTGAGTTGAAGCAACTGGTGTCTGAGAATTGGTTGATGTTGTGGGGATATCCCCCATCACAAACATTAGAAATTGGATGCAGAACCCTTTTACTGTATTTGCTGATAGTCCAGTTCTAGACTTACTGTCTTGGTCTGTGTAGGCTGCTATAACAATACCATAGACCAAGGGGCTTATAAACAACAGAAATTTATTTCTCTTAATGCTGGAGGCTGGGAGTCCAAGATCAAGCTGCTGGCAAATTCGATGTTGGCTTATCGACAGCTGTCTTCTCACTGTGTCTTCACATGGTAGAATGGGTAAGAAAGCTTTCTAGGATCTCATTATAAGGCTCTACCCTTGTGATCTAACTACCTCCCAAAGCCTCACCTCCAAATACCACCACATTGGGAATTAGGTTCCAACAAAAGGATGTTGGGGAGACACAAGCATTCAGTCTATAACACCTCTCCCACAAAGCCCACAGATTCTTCCAATCAACACTGCTATTTCTCCATATCTATCCACATAACTTAGCCATTTGAATCACAAGATTTTAGAACTGGACCAGGAGTTCATCACATGCACCCCCCTCATTATTCATATTACAATGAGAAAGCCCAGTGAATTTCAATGACTTGCCCAAGATCACACAGCCAATAAAAATCTAAGTCAGAACTAAAACCTGGATCTTTTGATTCTCAGCTAAATGGAATCTCCAAGTCACAAAACATTCTTATTTCAATATTTGTATGGTTCAGATATAATCATCATTGCAATGATTTTTACTAAATTTGTATGCTAACCATAACCTGCCTTCAACTAACTTGGCTTCACTCTTCCCTTTGCCTTCACCACTCCAGAAAACGGTGTGCTGATAATGGCTCCAAGCCTCTGTGCCCAACTCCATGAAAACCTCCTTTAAGGAAATGTTTAATGTGTTCATTCCTTTGTGGCACACTTGCACTTAACTAACTGAAATTGGAAAATACATTTCTCCTAATATGCTTTTATGTATAAGCACAGAGGACAAGGAAGTATTGTGGGGTTTAGCGGATCTTCTTAAAAGCTTAAAAATCATACTATGTATATAGCTATACACTGTAATAATATCTGCCTGAAACTTGGGAGTTTTCCACGACCCCCCAAAAATTCTCAAGTTAACTAAAACTTTATCTTCTACATTTGTAATCAACACACTAGGCACAAGTAAATGCCTAATAAACTCTTATCAATTTATTCAACCTGACTTTAAATAAAATGGCATGCAGCCAGAAGCCTTGAATTTGTGTTTATATTTAAATTTTCTCTACTGGTTCAGGTGGTTTGCTTACTTAAGGGGAAGAACACAGTTTTCTGAAATTAGAAAAAAATAATTTTTAAAGAGATGATCAAATGTAATGATGGTGTTTAGATTACAAATTGCTGCCCACATGATGGTAACGGTAGTGTTCCCTGTTACTTTCTAGTTTTATAATTTACTCTTTGAGCCTGTTGCTCTGAAGTTAACCCTGCAGGTTCAAGCTTAGGCTACTCTGCATCTATCACATCTGAGGGTCAATCTACACAAGGAAGAGAAGAGGAATGGGACATGGCAGCAAGGTCTAGCTTGTGCCTTCATCTTACTTAGCAATTTACGTTAAAGCTCTATGTAGAGAGCACTGCTCACAGAATCTGAAGATATTCTTCTCAAAAGGGGTCTGAGAGACCCAGAGTAGCATTGCTTTGGAGTTTCTGTGCTGAAATGTGACACTAGGTAGCAGAAATAAATGCATTTCAGAAACATTAAGAGAGTGAACATGGCACAAATCACATCATTATCCTAGTGGAGACGGGTTGCACAGCAGTAATGTCAATGATGAGAGCCTTCCAGCACCCTTCTTGGCAGAGGATACCAATGAGTAGACTCGGGCCCTAAAGCGAAGAATCTGTCAGATGTGAGACTTGTTCATATTTGGATGCACTCTGAGAGATTTCTAAAAAATGAATGAAATTTTGAGGGAGTTGAGAGTGTATGGCGTACACAGGTAAGAGCAGAAATCAGGAAAATATAATTTTCTACTGTTAATGTGACAAAATTGTACCAACCTCCCCTACCTCTACCCAGTGACATCTAGAAGACATGGTCTTACAAAATGCTTAGTATTTAAGAGAAATTTAACCAAAGATAGTTTTTGTTGAAAGTATTTATTAGTCAATAAATATTTATTGAGAATCTAATATATGCCAGGCCCTGTCCCAGGCACTTGGGATAAGTCAGGGGAACTCATATGTTAGCATAAAAGATACAAAATTAGAATCTTTTTCACCTTAAATCTCAAAACTAAACACCTACCTTTATAAACAAATATCCAACTACATGATAATGGCAAGCTCGTGAAGGCAAGGACCATATTTGTTTCTTCCAGTACTGCATCCCCAGCAAATTTGTGTACCTGTAACATGGTGGGTATTCAAAATATGTTTGTTGAATAAATGAAACAAATCCTAAATTGTCTTATCTGATAATACAGGGTGTCACTGTGCTCTGCAACATGTGAGTTTTTATATGCCTCCTCAGATTGTAAAGTAACTTCTAATTTTATTATCATAGAAGGACTCATATAGAATCATAAGATAATCAACTCTTTTTTCTTTACCAGTTAATTCGCAGTCTATACAGAATTTTTTTTCAGAAAAATAATTTTTATATTTTATATCATATCAAAGGGGTTAAAACTTTTCATATACCACAGGATTGTTAGATCACAGATATATTTGTTTCATAAGAGATTTTATGTGATACATTGCGCCACTGAGTCACATCCTGTACAAACTGGTTAAGTTAAATACAGGTTAAGAGACCTCAGCCATCAGTGGAAGGAAGAGATTTTACCACCAAAGAAACCATTTGACTCTAATGTCATGAGCAGTTAATTAGCAACTAAAATTGCAATGTATTTCATTTTCTTCCAAGTTTTCTATCTGAAGAAAAAAGATAGAAAGAATAAGAGCCATATTAAAAGAGCTGGTTGTCCTCAGGCAATTCACCCTAGGTGGGAGCAAGTTAACATTCCTTGGGAAAAGAGGACAAAGCACCCACCAGTGGCAGAAAACTGTTCCAGAAAAAAAGAGTATTTAACCACTTTTTTTTATGAGAATAACCCTAAAGTAACTAACAAAAGAAATTAAGCAAAATATACTACTGATGTCAAGGAATCAATTTAATTTAGACCTTCTTTAAAGAGGAATATTAATAAAATATACTCTGAGATCACAGGGTGTATGTTTTATCACTTTTCAGAGATAAAACTTCATTAACAGGAACATAAAAAACTGTAACAACATGTCAAGGTATATGGATGTAATCAAATTAATTGAGATTATTTCACAATAGTGATAAATCAGACATAGAACCTTCCTAATCTTCATTTTACTATTTACCCTACATTTTTATGTATAATCAAAAGTCACTATTTTCACAGTATCTCAGAGAAAGGTCATTAATATTAATAATTGTTTTATAGAATTCAAGTGAAAAAATTGGTATTGAGTTTTCCACTCTCTGCAAAAGACAGAGCAATGCACTACAAAAGCTTCAGGAAATAAGAAGTGGTCCTTTCTCTCCAGGAGCTTGCATCCTGCAAGTGGGAAGTGACCTGTAAATAGGAAAACTAATTGCTAAACTGCATCATTTAAAAAAAAGAAAAAGAGTGCAGATTACTTTAGAAATGTTTTAAAAGGATCTAGTGAATACATATAATTATTAGGATAACGGAAAGGTTTGGGTGAAGTTGTCATGTTTGAGGGAGATCTTGAAGTTGGAGTAAGATTTCTGTATTCGTAGCTGAGAAACATAACATTGCATGTAGAAGAACCATTTCGGCAAATATGGTTTAGAAGTGAGGGTCAAGTAAGAGAACATATGTAAACATGTTATGATTCCACATGCATTGCTCTTGTAGGGCACTCCACTTTCCTAGAACTACTTAGCACATTTTCTAATTTTAACCTTATGATATTCAGAAATTGTATGCAATCAGAAATTAGCAACTCCATCTTATAGCTAGATATAGGAGTTACAGACAGACTGAAACTCAAAGGACAGGAGAGTTGCCAAAGGCCATCATGCTAATGACTATACAATCCAGATTAGATATCATTGTCACTGACCCTTTACCTAGCTAAGCATGTGTGTAGACCACCATTTTTGTCTCTTTATAAAATTTTAGTTGTCACTTAGAAAAAATGTAGACAGATAAGACAACGGTCATCTCTTATCTTTACCAAGAAAATATTGAGGAAATATTTTTCCATTTCCATTTCCATAGTGCTGATTTTGTGTTTGTCTATTATGCGAAAGATTGATTAGTGGACATTTGATCCTGTCCAAAACATCCATGGAGACAATTGATCTATACCAAAATATCCTTGGAGCTTGGTCCTGTCCAGAATGTCCATGCTTAGAAAACATTCTTGGGTTTGAACAGTCCACACGTTTATTTCTACTTTTGTTTTATAGTATTAATACATAAAAATACTATCATGTTTTATTGATTCAATAATTATGTTGTGGCTTTATTGCCAAGAACAATCCTTCTTGCCTAAGTAGCTTAGCTGGTAATGAAACATGGAAACAAGTAGATGCATTAGGGTTTGAATCTTGCAGAAGAGTGAGATTTACATTAACTATAGACCAAATGTCTCTGGACATTTTGGGCAGGACCAGATGTTCTATAAGTGAAGAATTAGTTTTATTTTTAAAAAGAACAAAAATTTCAAAGAAGGAATTCATGAGGAAGACCATTTTATCATCTAAAAAATGCAATTAAAAATATTTTTTTCTCCGGGTTGTTTTTTGGTTTAAATGAGTAATGAATGTGAAAACTTAGCATACAACTGATAAATTAGTAAATTTCTTCTCTACCTAAAGATTATCAATAATCTTAAAAATCAAGTTTCTTTAACATATTTCTTATACAATTTATATCGTGTTATACCTACTAATAGATAACTCTTTGGATAGATCTAAATAAAATTTATCAAGATCATACTCAATTATAGTGAAAATTGTTAAGATGTCTAGAATATAACAATGAAATATTCCATTCACTCAAATAAATACCAAAAATTCTAAGATGTCATTTAAATGATTATCCAATAAATATCTGAGTGAAAACATTTCTAATAATTTTGTGGTGAAATAATACTGCCTACAGTACTTAATTGAGGTAATACTGACAAAACTCCTGCTTCTCTATGTAAAATCAGCTTGAATAAATTAGAAAAAAAATTATAAACCAAAGTCAATTAATTAACCCAATAATTATCAGATTGAATTAATCATTTTAGTATACCATCAAAGAAATAAATACAAGTCTTTATATTAGCAAGAAAAGACTATGCTAAGGGGACTCGAAATAATATGAGAAAGGAGATTATTGCAATAGGGAGAATACTCAAACCATGGAATCAACCAGTGTCTCTGAGTGAAAGCAGAAAGGAAAGAATTGTCTTTTATAGAGAGAGATAAAACAACCCAGTAGAAAGAACTGGGTGTAAGAGTGTGGGGTGAGTGGGTGACATAATTGAACCATTGAAAAAAATGTTTTTCTCTACAGTGAATAGATTCTCAGGAGGGGCCAATAAAGGAGAGTCATTCCAAGTTCTAAATGCTTACTTAAGCTCAAGGGGTGGCTAAAGTTCTGGGGCCTGGGGAAAGGAGAGGAGCCTGACTAAAGTTTGGTCGGGTCAAGTCAACAGGCATTTTATCTATATTGGTCTGCAAAGACAGAGTTCAACTAATTATTTAGAAGACAGAGAATGAGAATTCAAAGGGTCTTTGTCCTTGTCATAGATAAGAGTCTACTCAGAGCAGAAAGTGAACAAATAAACAAAGAAAACAAACGAAAACCATGAAATATTCATGAAAGAAAAAAAAATGTTTCCCAAAACACAAAAAAAAGTGAGATTTCTCAACTATTGCTCTCTCCAGGAACACAGGTCTCAGGTAAAGTTCAACATTGTCAGTGCTCACAGACTCAGTGGGTCAGGAATCCAGGCAAGACACAGAGAAATGGCTTGTCCACAATCCAGATCCATAATTTCTGGCCCCTCACTGAAAAGAGTCAAAGGCTTGAAGTGGCTTGATGGCTGGGGACTAGACTCACCTTAAGATCTGTTCACTTAGTATGTCTGGTGCCTGGGCTGGATGATTTGAAGACTAGAACAATTACCAGAGGACCTCTATGTAGCATCTCCACATATTTTTTTTTCCTCCCAGAATGGCAATCTCAGAGTAGTCCAACTTCTTACATAGTGGCTTAAGACTCCAAATATCAGTGTTCAAATGAATTAAGACAAAAGCTGCAATGTCTTTTAAGATGCAGCCTCAGAAGTCCCAGAGTGCTACTTCCATAGTACTCTATTGGCCAAAGCTATTATAAGCCCACCCAGACTCAAGGGGAAGCCAATTAGCTACCTGTTGAAAATGGAGTGGCAAGATCACATTGCAGAATAGCACATGAGAGGGATGTTTTATTGCTATGATCCTGAAAAATACAATTTGGCGTAATCTTTAAATCTACATCTATAAACATCATGGGAATATTTACAGGTAAAATATACCCCAAATAGTGGCATATTAAGTAAATTTTGGGAAATAGAAACCATTATGAAATGGCCTTTTATCTCATACTCAATACAATTTAAAAAGACAATTTTAATACCCCAAGCATATACACAATGTATTCAATTATTTTTTATTATTTTACTACTTTTATTATTATTTTATATTTCACAGATATGTTTTTATAAAATTATGTAAATGTACATTTTCCCCTAATGATAAAGTTTTACTGAATATTAGTGTGTCATAAAGGAAAGAACTTAAGCTTTGCATTAGGAAGATATAAATAAAAATTCCAGCCCATTCATAGCTATCCTTAGATGAATTCCCCACAAAATCAGGAATAAAGTAGAAAGCACACTATTACCACAATAATTTAACATTTCACTGCAAGAAATGTACAAGACCTATTGTACAAAAATTAACAGTCTTTTAAAGGACAAAACCTAATATTTAAGCAACAAAAAAGTCATGTCTTTTCTCAGGTAGAAAGATATAATAAAAACATAAATTGCCCTAAGTTTTTTCATAAATCTAATATAAGATTTCAGGAAAAAATAAACAAAATGATTCTAAAGTTTATGTCTAATAAAGAAAAGATAGCTGGAGAAAAAAGAGAAAAATCTGAAAAATAAGGGCAGAGAGAGAAGAGGAGAATTTGTTCTAGAAAATATTAAAACATAAAGCTCCCAAAATTAATAGTGTAGTATTAATTAATCAAAGAGTTGATTTACAAATTAAGCTTTTACCCCATATAAATTTAGGCAACATGGTTTATTTGGGCATACTCTAGTGTAAGATGCAAAATATTTCTGATATATGCCTCATTTTAAAATTAAAATTGATATAATGTTTCTTCATGTAAATAGCTAATGTTGACTAGTTTAAGCTATTTTCATTCACAACTGGTCACACTTTTAACATCCAACTCTTTAAATATCACAAATTTATCTCATGTCCTATATTAAATATAATGCTCTCTCACCAAAAATAATAAGAAAAAATCTAAAATTAAAAATATTTGCACTATTTTAGGCTACTAAATAGCCCTGTGCTAGACAGCAGTGCTAGCTTTTATTTGAAATATTTTTGCATAAAAATTTAATATTGGCTTAAATATTAAATATACTCAAGTATTTAAACTTATTTATCATTCGTAGAACATAGTGCAATATATTGGAACACACAGTCTTCCTCCAAAACCATTAAAAAAATAAGACTTTCTCTCCTGTCTTTCACATTTCTGCTTATCGTCATTCCAGTTTTCTAACCCATAAATTTGAAATTCCTGTTTCATGACTTCATCTTTCTCGTACCACATCTCCACTCACTTTGACCTCCAGAAGTATGATAGACTAAATATTATAATGTCCATATTCTCCCCCTATAGAGCAAGCACCTCCTCCATAAATCTCATTCTTCAGTGATTAGTGAACTCCCCAAAAGTGAGGGAAATCTCTATCTCCACCCTCATCAAAAGGAAAAAACAAAGCAAAATTAAAACACAATAAATAATCTGAAACCAGAAAAGGGAGTGGAGAGCAGAGAGCAATGACCATTAGACAAATCAGAAAGGTAGTGTTGCCATAAACGTGAAGCCGTGAGTAAGGGTGGTTGACCTGAAGCCACCTGCACTGAACTAGAGATGTCTGAAGGGTCCTCAGGTTGGGAGAACCCCTGGCTGCCATGGGAGCAACTGCAAATCCTTTCTAAAGAGAGGTATCTAGATTATGGCCCCCAAGATTCCCACTGATTATGACCAAATAAAAATGGCCTCATCACCAAATATTGCCAAACACAGAATAAGACCAGCCATCATTAGTGAAAATCTAAGGAAATAACGATGGATTTATACACTAAGTACTTTAAATATTTGAAATATCAGATAAAGTACATAATTTTAAAAAATTAACATTTTTAGGAAACATTAGGAAATAAAAATTACTTTGAACCAAATGGAGCTTATAAAAGTGAAAAATAATTTTGTAGTAGAAAATCTCCCCTTGAAATCCATCCCACAGCTTCCTTTTCCAATTCCATTTCTACCTTAGACCAATTTGTCATTAATTTACCTGTATTTTAAGAAAATATATGTGGTGCTATGATGTGCTACCCAGGTCCCCCATTCTAGGACTGCAGCATCCATTTTCCCAGTTGCCTGGCGGTTTGGCTGCCTAAACTTCTCAGCAGGCACCTCTCTGGAACTTGTCCTTGGCTGAAGAAAGGAGACTCCAAAGGTAAGATCTTCTCCTGGGAACAGCTCACATTGGATAACCTGTTGCTCTCACAATAAAAATACCTGAAACCTTCACTTCAATTCAGGACAACTAAAGGGCCATCCCAGCTAGTATTCCCCACAGGATTTACTGAGGGCTTTGTTTGCAATTCAACTCTTCTCTCTGTCCAAGCCTGTTTCCATCATTCTCTCAACAGGTATTGATTCTGATAACTCCTCAATAAATGGACTGAATGTAAATCTCTGTCTCAGAGTAGCTTCCTGGGGAACCTGAATTGTAATAGAGCAAAAACTTTTCTCCACGCTTCAGGTCTCTAATTTCTTCAGTTCACTCTCTTCTAGCCTAATCTTCACAATGCACTACCTTATAGCCTTGTTCTAGACTTCACAAAAGCCTTCAACAGTTTCCCATTACACACCTATAGCTAAAACACTACCTTTTTCTTTTATCATTTAAGGATTTTGGTGGCATCTTATCTTTCCAACTCCATACCCCTACATCAGATCCCATTTTCCAGGCTACTCATTCTGTTCTATTCACTCATGGGCATTTACAATTCTGATCCAGGTTCATGACTAATTTCCTACCTGAATTAACAGGCCTTCATCCCCAGCCTGAAGCCTAGCTTCATAATACCTATCCTTTAACATTCATCCTAATTTTAAATTTCTCAAAAATGCATTTCTTGGCCACAAGTGGTCAAGGCAATGCCTGAGCTAGTGGTGTGCTGCAGACTTTGTATAGATTGGCAATAGACCACAATTTTAAGGAATTTTGATCAATTTCACACTAGTGGTTTAAAATTAGCCACAGTGGGAGTATTTAACACCACAAAAATCAGCAAACGATACAAATGAGGGCTCCTCTCATCCCCTCCCCAGAGATCCAGTTTTTAAACATTTACCTGCATACCACTCACTGAATTTCTCCTTCCTATTGTACAGGATGATGCTGCTCATCATTTGGCAGTAGATTTGAATCCTGAATGGTCTTCTGATTTGCAGATTTTGGTATCATGACATCTCACTAGACAGAATCATTTTTATGGTAGAGAGGATATTTTATACTAACTCATAAAAATTTCCCTTAGTGCTTTTTCCATAGTAATAATTCAATAATTGTTTTTGTAAGAGCAATGTATCCTTCAGCTTCATCTTTCACAGAGAACTTGCAGAAAAAAAAAAAAAGAAATAATGATAATGAGTTTTTATATTCTAAATATATATATTCTTTATCCTTTAAATTACTTAGCCCCAGAATTTTCCTATATTTTTATTTCAGTCACCATATTATAGACTATTCTCAAATCTAATATAAATACACTCTACAATTTTCAATATATATTACTTTTTCCCAATAAGTTATTTTCTTCATATATATATTTGTTCTTTATTTAATAATTGAGACTTCCTTGAGGAGAACTTATTTTTAAAACTTATTTTGTAAAATGTATGACTCAAGGCCTTTTTCTCCCTAGAAAAACATTCTTTGTTCCAAGATGTCACTTGTCATACTCCTGTTTAACCTCTTTTGTCACTTGGGAATGGATTTTTAATACAACTAACAATATTCTTTTCTTGTTGTTTAATGGAATTAATACAAAATAACAGTTGACTTCAGTTATTATGCTCTTCCAGGAGAACAGAAAATAAAGAAATCCATTTGCCTTTCTTTTAGCTGACACTCTGCACTGTGACTGGTCACTGGTGAGAAAGGAGACTTCATGCATATCTGTTAGGATCTGTGAGCTTTGTCAAGTAAGCTGCTCTTCTGCCTCAGGCTCGAAGGCTGTGTAGGCTGTCAGTGAGCACTGCTGAGTCAGCACTGATCGAAGCCTCTCTTCCTTATCTCACTCTTGGGAACAGCAGGCTAAGCCTCCCTAACCAGAGAGCTTTATGTGATTTAGGAAACCAGGTATAACTTGGAGCTGAAAGCACCCTGCCATGTCTCTTTTCAGTGGTGTTATGCTTACCTATTTCTTACTGTGGTAGGACAGTATTACTGACTCTCACTGTCCTGCCCCTTAGACAATCTGCTTAATTCTTGTCTCCTACTTTTCACACTTAGTTCTCTAAATTGATGCATAAGCACACATACCAGGTATTAGAAAATTTGGAAGATACACAGTGTATGTCACTGCATACATATATTAAAACTTCAAGCTCTGTTCTCACACAATCATGTTGCAAGCCCCATTATATAAAGAAAGTCCTTGCTTGAGATTTCACCACTGTGCTTTTCTGGAATAGTTGAGCAGCACTGGATCATTTGGGATTAGAATACAAGCAAAGATGATGTGTTAGAATAAGTGGTGCTATACGTGTAAAAACTACCACAGCTGCCAAAGGATCTCTTAGCCCAGAGCTCCTACCTCTCATTTCCATAGTGAAACATTAAACCATACTTTGCTTGCATTAGGAGGAGAGAGAGAGAGAGAGGGAGAGAGAGAGAGAGAGAGAGAGAGAGGGAGAGAGAGAGAGAGAGCAAGCAAGCGCAAAATTGGGTCAAGAAACTAGAACACTTGACTAAGTTCTGTACTGACTTTTGCTGTCATGCTTTTATAGTACGTTTGGAAAGCAATTTAAGCTTTGTATGTTCCAAGATATTTCTTGATGCATGGTTAAGTATTTTTTGTTTTTTGGGGTTTTGTTTTTGTTTTTGTTTTTGTTTTGTTTTGTTTTTAGTTCTCCTCCTCAGAGTAATTGTAGGAGGAGTAATAAAGCATTTGCTGAACTTTGGTGTTACTGATATATGAGACCTCTGAGAGAACTAGTTACTTGTCTCAGTCTGGATTTTATTGGTCAAGGTATTTATATAAAAATAATCTTTGTACTCCCAGTTTTATCTCTACCATGTAAAAAGCAGAAATAATTATCTCCATCATTACATGAGAAAAAGCTAGATAAACTGAAAATCAATGCCTTTTCTTGGACCCATCAGAGAACTGAGGCTGCGGGGCAAACTGCCACACCAAAATCTGGAGAGATGATACATCTAGAGAGTCATATCTGAGATCTGCTTAGACAATGTCAAAGCAAACAGCAGGAGCTGTAGGCTAGTAGGAGCATTTAAATAATTTTGATGAACTGCTGGAAGCTGAATTCTTGGGTGCCATAGTCTTAGTGGGGCCTCCTACACCGTCATGAGTTTTACCACCAAGAACACTACCCGTTTCTTATAATGAAGATCTAAGAAAGAAACCTCGTAACTCCAGCAGGGGGAAAGGAAAAATAATCATAAAATATACCCAGAGTGTTATATAACAAAAGCCTATTTTCCAGGGGAAAATAATTTACTAGAGATTACAAATTCTTGACTATTAAATTCCAAGTGTCTCAGTCTAGCCTTAAGATATGTAGAATTTGAATGGAATATGATCTGTCAGAATCAACAGCCACTTCTTTCTCCAGTTTTCTACCCTACTAGGTATATATTAATAGCAGAGAGAAAAAATAGAATTGGAGCATGGGAAAAAGGACAGGCTTGCACCCTGCCAGGTCCCCAGGACAGAGGGGAAGGAAGCTGAACCGTTAGGTGAGTTTGAGGAATCCAGAATACAGAAAACCAAATATAAGAGAAAAGTGAATTCTTTCCTTCTATCTTGATCTCTGACAGAATAACAGTCTCCTCAGAGTCCCTCCACTGCATGCATAGAAAGTAAGAGAGGGATGCCTGGGAGGCCATCCTGACCCTCCTATGTGACAAAAAAAAAAAAAATGACAGAGAAGAGACACTGGGGCCTGGCAAAAGCAAAAGTCTCATAGTTGGGATGAAGGTACATTGCAGTGAAACTTGATGTAGACAGTATAAGCACCATCTCAGGGTGCAGGACCCTTGTGCTACCACTAGAAAGAAAAGCACAAAATGAGATCATTAAATATCCCAGTGTGTGAATAGGGTGGGCAAAGGGTACCCAAAGACCAGATGCCCCCTCCTCAACGACTAACACACCTTTGCATGGTAAAAAGCCTGGGATTTAGAGCTACTTTTGCAGAAGAGAAAAAGGATGGAGAAATTTTAATTATCTAAGTTAATTCGAAATTACTAAGACAAATTTTGAAATGGAATTTCTTCAAAAGATCATAGATCAAGAGTTCTTCCATCATAGAGAATGAGAATGCCTAGTAGTTTTAAGTACAGGCATAAGGAAACAAAAAACTACAATTTTGTTCATGAGCATATGCCATGAAAATTATAGCCCAGAACTTATATAATAATAATAATAATAATAATAATAATAATAAATTTTATTAATTAGAAACATAAAACCTTTTAATTATTTCTAAGTGGAACACTCCTCTCTCTAAGTATATATGTGTGTGTGTGTGTGTGTGTGTGTGTGTGTGTGTGTGTGTGTGTGTGTGTGTGTATCAAAGTAATTAAGAAAAACACTATTAAACTGTACCCTAGAGTATAATGTAGGGCTAACACATGATTTCCCTAAGATTAGTCTGTTCATCAGTGGGTGTGACAGACCTAGAACCTTGATCTTTCACCACAAAGCTGGTTCTCTTAAAACTTTACCAAAATGTCACCTGCATTTGAAAGCTTAAAAAAAAAAAAATCACTGGGATAAATCATAAAATAAATTGAGATATCTGCCATCCCTAGAGGTAAATTATGCTTCTGACGACCTTCAAGGGGAGATATCCTGGACACAGCTGTTTCAGGGCAGGCTGGATCTGATTAATCACTGACCAACTAGGCGTTTAGATTCACTCATACATGCACAGACACAAGAACTAATGTAATATTTTACTCCTCTGTACTTCCAAGGACAAAGGTGTGCACAGAAGAATTAGTCAAACAAACTCACAATGAATTAATAATTTAAAATAATACATTATACACATATTAATAGAAAAGAATTAGCAAAAATTATATGTTGCAACAATACTAAACATTTGTCACTACAAACCCTAGTTTTAAGTATATAACTAAGTGATAGATTAATTAAAATTGTCTACAATCGCCGCTATTCAGAAGCCCAATGATTTCTCTCAAACATCACAATAGTTTGAAGGTCAATGATCCTACATGTCCAATTGTCCGAGTCACATCAATTTCTATTCTTCCCAAGTAGAAGGAATAAAAAGTATTTTCTTTTGGGAGTTGGTAAGAAATCACACTCCAAGAAATAATTCTTCAAAAAGAAGTAAAATCAGTATGATTACAAAACTCATCTAAATGCCTCCTAAGGAAGCAACTGGCTTTGTCAAAGTAGCTTGAAAATTCTGTTTCATGAGTTGCGGAGTCCTTGAAGGAATGGAAATGACAGAATCCAAGAAAGCTTCAGGAACCAGAATATTCAGAATCTATGGTTCCTCTTCCTGAGGTGTTGAAAAGCTTTGCCAGTGTTTGATTCTGTAACTTTCTTTTATTTATGCTTTCTTAAAACACCAAGCCCCTCCCCTTTTAATTGATATTCTTTTTCTTTTTATATGTGAATACATTCATTCAGGTTACAATCAAGTTTTATAGCCTTGAGAATTCTTCCTGCTTACATATTTTGGTCTATCCTGCATTAATTTTCCAACTAAACTCTCAGAAGGCAATCATGTTTTTCTTATTTCCAACATTTTAGAAGAATCTTTTTGAAACTTTTATACATTGACCACAGTATTAAAATACTATTCAGAACTATCCTGGACATATTTGGCCTTATGTACATGAAGGAAGTGAATAATAAACAGCAATAATAAAAATAATGATCATAACAATAATAGTACCACATATATGTTTAGTTCTTAGTAATTGACAAAAAGTATTCACACATATTATCTCATTCAGGAAGAATAAAAAAGAGCCATAAATCTAATAAGTACTTAGGATATTCAGGTAACTCAAAACAGTACATACTGGCTAATGCAAGACAGAACACAGCTGAAGACCTGCCCTTAAAACACACTAAACAACATCCTAATCTGTGACCCAGAGAAAGTAAAAAAGCACTAGGTCTAGAAGTCTAAGCTTGTCTAGTAGACAATATGTAGTAACCAAGAATATGCTTTCCAGTACTGTTTTAGGCCAGTTGCGTGCACCAGGGTTCCAAGTAATAGGAATGCAATCACTCAGTGTTGAGTGGTACATAGTAATAGAAAGCCCAGGACAAAATTACATGAAAGTAAATCCATTTGATACAGTTTTTTGTTGCAGATAGCAAACTAATTCTGTTTTTATTATTTATTTAACTAGAATATCCAAAGTAGGCAGTCTGAGGATTGGTTCAGTCACTCAGCAATGTCACTAAGGACACTGGCTATTTCTCACATTGTCTTGCCATTCTCATGCTTTCCCTTCCTGTCACAATATGGCTTCCCTAACTTCAAATATTTTAGTGTTCTAAGCAAGAAAGAAGTATTGTGGGAAGGTTTTCTCCTTGTAATTTTGGAATACAATCCTTCAATAGAGTTTCTGTGCATTTCTTAAGTCAGAATAAGGTCGCATGGTTACCCCAAAACAGTTACTGGCCAAGGGGAATAAAATTGCCATAACCAATTTAAATCAATCATTACTAATCTTCTAGAGAAGAAGGACAGTAAAAGAGTTAAGAGGAATTGTAAAAGGAGAGGATAGAAAAAAATTTCCTTTTCTTAGGACTGAAATTTTGAAAAGACTTTAGTACCCTGACTCCTCCTTCTCTCTCCCTTCCCCCTTTCCGTTCTCATTATCCAATGGTGGCCTGCACACTGCTCTCTGAGAGTGCAGAACAGATGCTTATCTTCCCTCTCAGGGAAATTCATGTTTGGGAGAAGTGATCACATTATGAATCAATAATGAAAGCCAAGCATTTACTTAAGTATTAGATGTAGGGTATGAAAGAAAGAAAAGCTGAGGAAGAACTTCCTTGTTGAGGGCCTGAACAACAAGAGAGCCAACAACAAAAATGAGAAAAATGAGAAGAATAGACATTCATCTCTCTTTCAACATCTAGGCCCACAGGGACATGAAGCTCTGTTCATTCGTTTAATTTTTTTTTTCTTTATTAAAGCTCACAAGGCACCAGTATTTGAAGACAAAATTTAGATCAAGGAAACGATGATCATCTGTCAAAACTTCTAAGTGTTTATAGGCCAAGAACTTGGAGAAAAGAATAAAACACTTAAGCAAGATCCTGAGATTGAAGAATAAGGAAAATGTAGTGAAAATATTTAAACATTCTGACAATTAGTGTTGAAAAATAAAAAAAATAATAATAATAAATAGACTTTATTTTTTTCAGACCCCAAGGCTATGTCATCAGTTCGGCCTCCATTATTTGTATGCCAAAGGGAGCCCTTTTTTTCCCCCTTTTTTTCCCCTGTTTTTAGATTTGATTTAAAGAAATTTCTTATCAAGTATTTCTTCAAATCAAATCGAAAAACAGGGAAAATAACATATTTTATACCTTTAATCTGATCTTAAACAATTTAGACTTTTTTCTGACTACTGTTCTTTTGAAATGTTATAATATAATAAAATCTAGAGAAGTCAGATTCTGAAGTCCATAGAACAAAAGGGAAATAGTATCCTTTTATTCTTTCTCTACCTTCCAGAAATCATGCTGTACCTGTTACTCAAGATTCTCTCAATAAATAGCACCAAAAAAGTGACTCTATAAAATTAGTAAAACATACACTGCTTAATTCCTGTCAGAGGCACCATCAATATAGGAATATATTACCATTCAATGAAGTTTCAGCTGCCAGCTATTAAGATGACCAAGATAAATAGCCAGCATCATCTTAATCTTCAAAAGGTACTTGTTCCTACTGTCATGAAAAATTCCTTCTCTCATATGATGGAGTTTACCCTGTAAATTAAATCTCTCAAGTAATGGAAGAAATAACCCATGACACTAGTGAGGGAAATTAAATTAGAGTCACTAATAGCAGGTCAGCACAGTCTGAGCAGAGGTAATAGAAGTGACCACATGAATGATAAGCAGGTCTTTGCGAGACTGTGACAAGTGTCTCCTGGAGAGTGTGACGAGCATTCATCTAAGTGGCAAGCAATTCACAGTCAAGACACTAATATGTTTATAGCGCAGCCCGACCCCCATCTATGCCGGAACATGTCAGCCTTCCTGAGGAGGATGTTCTAATTCCCTTGTGAAGGCCATTAGGAAGAGTTAAAAACGAGGCTCCCTGTTTTCTAGTGTAAATCAATTTCTCAGCACCTAGAAACCTTTCTGGCCAGGGCAGATGACCTTTAGAGACAATAAGAATCCCAGAACTATACTTAAATAACTTTATTTTCTAAAGTGTTTGTTAGAGAGAAACAAAAGCAAAATAGTTACACGGCTCAACAAGCAGAGAGTGGCCAAAACAAATGGAGTTATTTTAGCTTAGTTGTTAAGGCTTGGGGAGTGCGGTAATGCCAATGACAAAATAACCTATAATGTGGAAAAGTTAAAATGGTACCTTGCACTTTATAGACCTTCTGGACCTCAGCTGTGATTTACTTTCTAATGCCCAATCGAAATCGTTGAACTTTTGATGTAAACATAGCTGCTGAAAATGGGGACAAGAGCAGAAAGGAGGAGTAGTAGAAGAGGAGAAGAGAGCAGTAAAGTGACTTCTAAGAAATCACTGATGTCTGATGGCCACAGTTTAACTTATTATATTAAAATATCTTTTACAAAGATCTCAGATTATAAATGATGGTAAATGACTATTTTTAAATAAGGAAATGTCTGTATTGCCTAAAATATTGTTTTGGGTAGTAACACTAAAACATGTACTTAAATTATTACATATCTGAGATCGTAATATTTGTTATAGTGCAATGTTTTTCCTAAGTGTATGTCCCTAGAGTCACTAATTTGCAATGAGAAATCACCTTTGCATATTCTCTATTCTATTTGCTTTAGTAAGATAGTAATTAGGCATTGTTAGTTGTAATAGTATTTTTTATTATTCACATTAAAAATAGAAAATAAAAAAGTGCTAAGGATAGAAAGTCATTTATGTTGTTAACTTTCTAATTTTAAAGAAGCGTGTTTCTATATAAAGTGTGTTGATATATAAAGCAATATTAAAATTGCCTCTATTTTTACTTTTAAAACTCTATCTTTGCACAATTAATCAAGAAAAGCACAAATTTCATATTTTGATAACATTATGCTTCACAAGTATATGAAATCAAGTCAAAGTTATAGCACACGAGTCAGGAAAAAGAAAGTGAATGGCAAATTGAAACTATGTAATTGAATAGAAAGCTTAATAGAAAACTTATTTGGAAAACACATGGCCTGCACATTTAAATTTAGTAAACCAGGCAATATGAGCTTCAGGAAACATGGTAAATCAATGGCTGAGCAATATACCAGGCAATGACTTCTAGTCTTTTGCTAACTTGCCATATTACTAGGTCAAGTGATTTGTTTCTCTGTTTTCTCATCTGTAAATTGAAATCAGAAAAATAAAAATCTTATCAAATCTGTTTAGAAATGGAATTATAAATGGGCTTGTTGGGTATACTAAAAAAAAAAAAAAACTCATTAATTTCATAGCTGACACCATTATTAATAATAAAGTGAAGCCATGAATTTAAGTGCTATGAAATATGAATGGGCCTATGTTTAGTTCCAAATATGCACATGGCAATTAAAAGTTCTCCCAAATCCAATGGACTGGTTCTTATGATTAATCAAATGGAAGAAGAAAGGGGTCTCCATTTAGCAAAAGATAAGATTATTTCTTTGAATTATTCATTTTCAATTTTTGTTCTATTTTTATTAGAATCGAATTCTGAAAAATGAGGATCTTTCAGATGTTAGTAGCAGTTTTCTTAAAATAGTACATCTTGCCTTTCATTTGGTAAAATTTTCTCTAGGTCTCAATTATGAAGTCAAATCACATTAGAAACTTGGTAAAGAAAATAAAATTAGAGATAGTAATTTTCATTTCTTTGTCAGTAAAGATATAAATATATTTATGTTTATTTATTTATTATGACTTTTTGCTTTCTTTATAGATCTTTCCCCTTTAAATGAACTAAGAAAGACTAATTGGTATAATCAGATTAATTTTAAAATTAAATTGAAATTTTTACCTATTATCTGTTATAAACTAAAAGAAAAACTTATTTCTTTTCTCAAAAATGTACACTCAATTTAGTACCATTAGGAAGTTGTTGACATTTTCAGAAAATTTAAAAAATACTATTCAAAATGTCAATATTTTATTTTGATGTAATTTTTCAGTCTTAATTTTAACTTTTAGTTTTGGTTTAAAATTTTTATTTAATATAAATATATAGTTCTTATCTAGACTTATATTTTCCTACTATAAATATGTACAGTATTTGTAATCAGAAAATAAATGAAATTTATAATCACCCATATGGAAGAGATCAGCTAATATATTCTGATAATACTCTTGCATTTAAAATTTTGCTAAGCATCTTAGGTAAAAAGAATTTATCAAGTTAATATCATTTGACATAAAAATAGGCCAATTTTAGAAAAAAATACAAAATTAGTTACATTATTTTGCATTATTGTGTTGTTAAGTACCTCAAAATTCAGTTAGCCTTTGATCTAATCCACCAGCTGTGAAACATTTTATGCAAAAAATATATATAATTTTTTGTGATATTAGGACAGGTAAAACAATTTGATACTTTTCCATATGAATTAGGTATTACTTAATTGGTTATCAGCTATAGCAACTGACAGATTTATCAATATAAGATGTACAGGGCCCAGGCAAGAAACATAAATGAATAAAGTGAGAAGCTGGGCAAATACTGAACAGTAGCGAGTGATGGAGAGTGGACTAGAAACTACTCTGTTTACTAATTGTTGCCATGAGGGATCACTGAGCGACAAATACTTCTTTCTTTGAGTGAAGACAAAAATTTGGATTTTCCATTACAAGCTAAAGAATTTTAAAACATTGTGTAAATCAAGCAGGACAAGTGTGCTGACACAACATAACTTATTGTAAATTTGCTCTAATCAGTGCTAGACTTGAATATTTCAAATGTGTATTTCTGAACAATTATTTTGTGGCCAAATCAATCGATTGCCCATTTTCATAAACCTTATCACCTACTCTATAAAGACCGATTATATGGTCAATTTATACTTATAAAATATTTTGATATTTGACAGTATGTAAATTGCTGTTATTTATTATTAAGGTTAATTTCAAAATTCATAAAGAATAAATAAATCTTTTGGCGAATCTTCCTCAGCAACACCAATAGAGGTAATACATGGGTACTTCTTGTAAGAATTTTTAAAAGAATTTGTTCAACCTAATTAAACCTTACCAGTATTATCTTCTTTTATCCTAGTCATTTAAAATATATACTTACCATTTAGTGGTTTCATTCTTATTTATTTCTATGTTTAAAATACTATAGATAATGAATTAATATGGTGTTCATATAAAGCCTCAAGGCTTAACCCTACTACATACATCTCTGTAATGTACCGTTAAGAGAAAAAACATCACCTTTTAAAAACCTTATAAATGGAACCTCTGTGTCAAATGAAACAGTCAGTCCATCAATCTGGCATTTCCTTCTATTGGTTAATCATTTAATGTAGTTCTTTTTCTAATTTAACTGCAATGCACTGATTTACTGCTAAAAAAAAAAAAAAAGAATGATACCAGTTTGCAGATATAGGTTTAGCTTCAAGATTCATACACACTCAGTAAACTGAGTCTGCTTGAATATGTAGCCGGAATGCCTCTGTTAACATTAATTTGACATATTTTTATTTAATAATTATTATGAGCTAGTACATGTTCCAAGTACAGTGGATAAAGTGAAGAACTTCATGGTTCTGGCATGATAAAACAGACAATAAAAAATAAACAAGAAAAAGTCAGAGAATAATAAATGTTTTATAAACAATTAGAGTAGAATAATATGGTAGAGTGATAAGGGTCACCTTAGATTGAGTGGTCAGGGAATTTTTCTCCCAGGACATTTAAACTAAAATCTGAAAATAAAAAAAGAAAAAGAAAAGAAAGAAAAAATAATCATGAAAAGATCAGGAGAAAGAGAATTCGAGGAACAGAGAAAAGACCAGTGTGGCTAGGGGCCACGGGCAAGAGGAAAAGTGTTGAGACATGAAATCCATGACATCCAGAGGCAGGACTCAGTTCCTAGGGGGCTTTTAGGGCTTAGGAGGAATTAGAGTTTACGTTAAATGAAGGTGGGATATTACATGATCTGGCAACTTTAAAAAAAAAAATCCCTCTGCTGACTCTGTGGAGAATGAATTATAGAGAGACAGATGTGCAAGCAGAGATAAGTATCACAAGGAAAGGTAATGATGGGTTAGATCATGTAGTAGAAGATGTAGAGGGAATATGTTTTTGCAGGTAGAACCTACTTAATTGATAATGATTTGAACTTGGGAAATGAGAGAAAAAGAGGAAGTCTAGACTGCACATAGATTTTTGACTTGACAAACTGGGTAATACTTGCTATTTACTGAGATGGAAAAGTGAGAAAGAAACAAGTTTGAGTTAAGGGAAGGAAAATCTGTATTGGAACAAGTTAAGTTTTGGTGCCTTTTAGATACCTAATTCTGAAATTGAGAAAACACGAGGAAAGGAGGGCATTAACATGGGAGAGTCATTGGCATGAGGATGGTATTTAAAGTAATGGAGCAGGACGATATTACCTAGAGAAAACTTGCAGGCCAAAAGAAAGAGAAGAAGGAACCAAGACTAAGCTCTGAGGCACTATAACCTTAGACATGAGGGTGGAGGAGCCAGAAAAGGTATCAGAGAAGGAACATCCAGTAAAGTGGATGAAAAAACAAAGCCAAGGGGGGAAGTATCAAAAAAGAAGTAGTTAACACTGCTGAATGCTGCTGTGGTCAAGATACTGAGAGAGAAACTGGTCAGTAGTTTTAGCAACATAGTGATCAGTCGAAGGAGAATGTCTGACATGGAGTAATAGAATGAATTGAAGAGTGAACAAGAGGTGAATTACAGAGACAGTGACAATAAATAACTCTTTCAAGTTCTGCTTTGAAGATAGCAGAGAAATGGGGCAGTAGCTGCAAAAAAAAATGTTATTTTGTTTTGTTTGTTTTACTATACACCATGTTGATGTTATCGGTGGCCAAGATGCTTTAAAGTTCCCCTCAGCTTGACTACACTTTAGACATGCTTCTTCCTGATAGCCCCTGGTCTCTCTTTTCTTAGAGCATTTTCTTTAGAAAATGTGTAATTAATTATTCTTTCTCTGACCCTTTGATATGGAAATCTTTTTAAAGGTTTCTTGTCAGTTTCATAATACCAAACTGTCTTTCTCAAGGACCTGGGAGCCATCTCTTTGAACTGTAATCAAGTAAGATAGTGTACCTATTTCCCATTCTTTGAGAAAGTAAAAACCTAACTGCAGTAGAGGTCTTGTTCCAAGTTGCAGAACTACCCCAAGTCATAAAGTTATGTGAAGTTTACCAGCAAACACAGAAGGTCTGTGACCTCCTTTTAACATCTTCTAGTACAGTTCCACTAGCTCACCCCAGGCTTTAAAAACCTTATTTCTCTTTGTTTTGGTAGAGTTGAGTTCTATCCTAATTCCCTAATGCAATAAACTTGAATAAATTCTTCCTTGCTTGTTTAACTTTGTCCAATGCAATTTTTGCTGTGACACTGACCGGTCCTCCAGATTCACTTTCTACTTCCTCCACATGCTCTCTTGCCCTTTATCTTCCTTTGAGTTCTGCCAGTGGGGGCCATAGGCAGGAGATCCCAGAAGGAAAAACCAAGAGAAAGGAGGATTTTTATCAGACTACCCAACCCCTCTCTATGGGATTGCAGAGGGTTGACTGTGCCCCAACCCTTAAACAGGGGGCAGGTCTGCTAACAGGCAGATTTCTCTACACAGCTATCTCTGCCTTCATCAGGCAGTGACTCACTCCCTTTACTCATCAGGCCTACGAACCAAAAAAAGTGGATGTGGGAAGTTGAGAGAGCCTTACTCCACTGGCACCACACTGCCTCTCATGGTGTCATTACTATACCCTAGCATGACTGTATAAATACACTCTTTATTAATATTTTCTCAATTGAAATGTGCCATCTGCTTTCTGCAGAGATACTAACTGATATATCAACCAAGAGGAATGATCTAGTAATTTACAATGCTGAAGAACTCCAAGGTAATTACAGAAGCAAAGTCCTTGAGAAGATGCCATAAAATGCATTGGCCTTTGATGGGAGTAATGCAATAGGAGAAAAAGGTAGAAACTGTAGATTCCATTGTAGGTTGGCCAAAAAGATCTGGTGGTGAGAAGATGGGAAAGTTCAAGTCTGTAGGTGTGTGAGGCAAGGTTGCAAACTATGAAACATTGTAGGGGTATGGAAGTTTTGAAGGGAGATATAATGTAGTCTTTGTGAGGCATAGAAGAACCAAAGCATGTTAGGCAAACAAACTACATATGCAGGTGAAAGTTCGATGCCCTTTTAGATTTATATTCATGATTTTGATGAGGAATGATCCGCAGAATTAATAGTTCTTTCTCTTAGACACAAATTAGACAGATAGTTGGGCTTAACCAGGGTCAAAGTTTAAATAAACTTGTCTGATAGTAGGAAAGAGAGACAAGAGAGTTAAGTGATTTTCAAGGGATTGAAAATGTACCACAGAATCTGACCTACGTACAATAGAAAGTAAGGACCTGATATCACATAAAGATATCATATAACAGGTGTAGATGCTTGCAGCAGGATAGAGAAAGAAATAATAAGTCTGTCCAACAAAACAAATATTTAATATAGATTTTTTTTCTTGGTCAGAATAAAAAAAATAAACAAGTTCACTTTATCTTTTAACATGGGAAGATAACCTCCTATGTACTCATTGATCCTTTATGTTTGAATAGAAATGTGCTAAGCAGGAAAGCAAGTTACAAATGACTAAAATAAAAGAAAATGAATGTGCATCTTTCAGTTTTCTGCTTCCATCCAGCTCCAAAGAAACAGAGATGACTGTATGGGCCTGAGGATGATAAAGTTATAGAGTTCCAGAGGGGTTGGCAAGGACACTCTGAAGCCTGATTACAGCACAATTGCTCTCCACTTGTTTCTGTGGAGATGGCTGAATGGAGGGATGAGGAAGTGCTAAGGCTTGATTCTACCTTTGGAAAACATACCCTAAGGAAAAAAAAATCTCTATTTTTAAAGGATGTATATACATATATTTAGCATATTTATATATTTTATTTCCACACACACACATATATGCACACATACATATGCATACATAAATATGACAAAATAAAGAACCACCAGAATCACGGCTTTGGGATTTTTTCCGGCCCCGACAAAACAATGTTTAGTATACATTGCTTGAATATAGTGAAAGAGCAAGGGCTCAAAGTACTGTGTTCCAGCTCACTTCCACCAGCCTGATGTAATGTCAGATAAACACCCTTGCATTCTCAAGGCTTCAGTTTCATCCAGTATCATCTGGATTTGATTTTCCTTAAATTTACTTTCATTCTAAATGCTTTAATTCAAAGTATGTAAATTAATATAAAAATGATAAAACACTGATGTGTATAATGAAGGATAACACTTGATGTCCCAAAATTAGCTACATAAGAAAACAGCTTATTGTAAAGGACCTCATAAGTCAAGCAAAGAATTTGGGTATTCCTGATAGTAATGGAAGCATGTTGCTGTGATGTGTACAAAGAAATTAACGTGATCAGATTTTTATTCTAAAAAGATCTCAATTGATTCCTCAATTTTGTATTCCATCTGCACTGATATGTGCAACTTTGTACCTATAGGTATTTGACTTCTAATCACTCAAACTAGGTTGCAAATGTCATTGTCATCCTATCTTCCTTCTATATCACTCTTCCCAGTTAACACCTAGTAGAGTATTCAGGAAGCATTAATTCACAGATTCTTCTCTAGTCTCTTAGAACCTATAGTATACCCAATATAGCACCAAGAACATAAAGAAAAAAAAACACGACTCTTTCTGTAAGATCATTTAAATTATTGCTGGACACAAAAGATATTTATTGAATTTCTATCACAGGACCAAACCATCCTATAAGATAAATATAAGTAGAGACACATTACAAAAAGTGGGCAAGACTAGCATGGGAGCTTCAACAAGAATCAACAATCTCTCATGTCTCTTTTGTATATCCTAATATAGTATCTTCAGATCCCTTCATAGCTCATAAATATATTTTTATGCATTGGCTTGAACTGTATGCACATTAGAGAAAAGAGATTTTTCCTAAGAAGACAAGCAGATGAGCGAAGGTTATTACTGACAGAAAACTTATCACCCCTTCATTGTGCCCTTAGGTCATATGGCACCAAGGTCTTTAGAGCATTAGGTTAGAACCATTTAACAATTTATAACAGAAAGTTAACAGCATTGGCTGAAAGGATAGATAGAAAAGGAAATAGAATCGAATGGCTAATACCTTAAGAAATAAAAATCAAAAACAGCAAATGAGAACAAAAGAATCATCCAGAGAAGGATCATTTTTTAATAAATCTAAGAATGAAAGAGTACTATCCAATGATTTTGTATTCTATTTGCTTCTTTTGGAAACCAGTTTTGATTTTATATTTTTGACAGAATATATTTGTAACAATTTTACCCAATCATCAATTGTTGTCTCACAAGTTAAAATATAGCACTTGGTACAAAATGCTAAAAAAAAAAAATTATTTTTTATGTAATGTTTCAACACTCCTAGTGTTTGTAAAACATTCTGCATAACAGCAATTCATGGCTTTCTCATCTACATTCTCAAAACCCATCTGGGACTCCATTAATATAGGAGTTGTGTTCACAGATCCAGCAATAATACTTGCTTAGCATCACAGCATCTAACCTTCAGGGAAAAAAGTACACACACACACAACACACACACACACTCACACACGTGCATGCACACACACACACACACACGTGCACACACCCACGTAATAATATAAGGTGAATGTGTTTCTAGCCACCACACCTAAAATGCTTTGTTCAGAGTAAAATTTCATTGCAAGCCAACCTCCCTGGAAGCACTGTTTGAAATGCCAGCATTGGTTTTGAGGAAATCATTCTAGAACAGCCACAATAAATCTCAAATGGTAGCATCCAGCCTCTTAGACACTGGTCATTTAATCTTTCAGCATGGTATTCTGCTCCTGTAGGGTGTCTGTCTCTGTGCCCATTAAGTCCCTGTCTCCACTGAGCCTGCCATTCAGTGTCATTTACAGCCATCATTTGGGGGCTTTCCAACCATTACTTACACTAATTTCAAGTATCCTGGGACTTAGTCCAATGTTAAAAATGTATTGTTTTCTAAAAGAACCTCTTAATGTGTCATCAGAAGACTAATTCTCTCTAAAAGAATAATTATCCAGCCCAGGGGCACAGAGCAGAGGTTTGATTTCAAATAATAAAGCAAATTTAACTCCCCAAGCAAAAAAGCTGTTACTGCTTTTGAATAAAAGCACAATTTTGGATCAGAACCCAGTTGCTAGCCCTTTTTATTTGACTCACTGGCTGATCAGATCTGGATTCCAATAGCGAGACATAACATGGAACTCAATAAAATAAGGGCTTAACTTTTCTCCTACCAAGTCAGAAAAACAGCAACATTTGGTGCCCTTCTGAAATCTGCAAGGCTGACTATGTTGACATATCAGGATTTTCATCTGTTGTATAAGATCCTGGAAGCATTTACCTATCCAGAAACAGATTCTAGGTCTTGTGACTATAATCTTGGGAGACAAAAGCCACTTGATTGTCACCTGCATTTTATACAAACAACTCAGTGTTCTGGAAAAAAAGAAATTATTTGAAGGTCCATAGGTGGGGCACGCATGTCAATCTTCCAAGTCTCCTTTGCACTTTATTAATTACACATGCTCAGTCACACAGAAGGCATTGAGTTTGCAATGAATTGTGTTTGGTGCAGGGAGGAGTATTTACCTGGATTTTAGAAGGGAAATAATGTGTAATTGCCACCGGTCAGCTAGGGTGAATCACCTTCAATCTCTGACAAAAAATAAGGGCCTTTTCCCACCTAAGGTCTCTGTCTCTGGTAAGGAACCAGACAATCAGGGCTTTTAAAGTTTTCTTTTGTTTTAAATTCCACTGAATGTTTGTTTTTGTAATAATTATCTTATTAAAGAATATTTGGAAATATAGGAAGGAAAAAAGGAAAATCTGCAGGTTTCCTTATTAAACATGATTATTCTGAGTTATAACTTCCTCTTATTTTCTATGCATGGATTGGTCTTGTTTTCCATATGGTTGAAATCATATAGTAAAAATAATTTCCATTTTGCTTTTTCATTTAATGTCTCAAGTATTTTCTTTAATTTTCTGCTTTTCATGAGAAATATTATAATAAACAATATATTTCACAAATATTGTTTTTCATTTGCTATATAACATAGCTTCTATCAAAAATAAACATTTAGTCTATTTTCAATTTTTTAATATATAAACCATATATCCCAACACACTTCTGAATAACACTTTTTTCCATATTTAAAATTACTTCTTAGTATAAATTTCCATAACAGAGTGAAAGATACTTTAAGGTTCTTAGTAACACTCAACATGTGTCCATAAACATTAAACCATTCTCAGTGTCATATTGAAGAGTTTCTTTGTATGCTTGCGAGAGATGGGTATTATCAATTTCTAAACATCTTTATAATGTGATAAATAATCGGGGTACATGTTTGTTAAACTCATTTTTTTTTTATTGGCCTTCTATATTTTTTCAGTGGTTCTCTCCTAAATTCAAAGAAATTTATAGTTCGGTGAACTTTCCAAATCATGTATTTAGATATGGTAGACCAGAAATGTGAAGTGATTTGTTAGTTGGATTTGGTTTTGTTTGTTTTTACATTTAATTTAAGATATGAAGCTTCAAATACTAAGAAAGGAATGACAAGCAATGTTAGTTCCAGCTGATGAACATATGTTCAATTGATTCATTTAAGTGGATATCTTTTGTCTAGAAGTTTCTGTCCATGCCAGTGTAAGAACTATTTCAATGAAATGAGTTGTTTTTCTTGGCTCCAACCAGCTCTAATGCTATTATCAGAGTCACCACTGCCCAGTGGTTCTCAGTAGCTTTATTTTCACTCATATATCAGGCAGCCCACCATTCCTATCCTCTGTCAGCCCTCCCTGGTTCTTGACCTGCTAATTGTCTTGGCTTACTTTCTGAATCTCTTATTCCCTCTTTGACTATTATCATTATAATTAACCCTTTGCAAATAGCCTCAATTTACTTGCCTCTACTGATTCTTCCATTATCTTCAAAAACTCCAATCTTGTATGAACCCAACCTTCTGCAAAAATCATGCCTGCACCCAAATAGCTGAACACTACAGGACAAAACAACAAACAAACACATATGCAAGTAGTTGATTTCATTTTAAATATGAATATGATGGTCCCCTATTCAGACAACAATGCAGTTGGATTATGTTTCTCTTACAAATTCGTATCTTTCCTCTCCCAAACATTTTATACTTTATCTTTTCTTATATCTCCAAAACCCTTCCCTGTTAGCCCAAATTTCGGCTGGCAATTTAATTTTATAATTTACTTAGAAAGTAAAAGCCATCAAAATTTATAATCACAAACTTACCTGCATCTAAACCCAATCCCTATCTTAGGCCCATTTATTATTAAAAGCAAATCCATGTTACTAAATATAATCTCATGTCTTTTGGACTTTATTTCCACAGGTGTCTTCTTTTTCTCTTACTCTAGCCATCTCTTTTAGTCTTTTCAAATGTTTTCATCAATGTGAAAATATGTGGTTGTATTTTAAAAATAAAACAAAGCAAAACAAAACAAAAAAATTTAGCCATATAGCCTCATCTATTGTCCCAATTTTCTGCTTCATTTCACAATATTTGTGAAATTAAGACTTTTTACTGTATTTAATTCATTTCAACCTCTATTTTGTCTCCATCATTCCATCAATACTGCCTTTATTAAAGTCATCAAATTAGCACCATGTTGTCAAATCCAATAACTATTTTTCTAGCTCTGTCTAACCAGTCTCAAAATATAGTCTAGGGGTCTCTGGGGTAGCCAAACCTTTTCATGATATTTATGAGATAAAGTCTATTCTTATAATACTGATGACATCGGAGGTGTTGTTAATGAATGTGGTTTTTAAAATATTATAAAATGATATATGAAATGTTCCATCAATGGAATAACTCAGTAAACCAATATTTTGCAAGTGACTAATGTGTAATGTTATAAAATTATGCATGGGTAAGAATATCCCTTCAAAGTATAAAATAGACCAATAGATTTTAACATAACAGTATTAGATTTTCACTGATATGATTTTAGATTCTATATTGCAATTCATTTTTAAAAAAATTGCCACTTACCAAGGTTAGGTATAATATAAAAGAATATCCAAAGCTCTTTTAAAAGGCTACTAAAATATTATTCCCTTTTCCAACTACATTTTTGTGAGAACAGATTTTATTCATATGCTTCATCCAAAACAACAGAGCAGAACAGATTGAATGCAGAAGCAGATATAAGAATCCAAGTGTCTTTTATTAAGTCAGACATTAAAGAGATTTGCAAAAATGTTAAACAATGTAACTGTTCTCAATAGTTTTTGTTTTGATAAAAAGTTATCTTTCATAAAAGTATATTATATATGCTAATATAAAATGATTTCATTTTTGCTATTTTTAAATTAATTAATAAATACATACTTTAAATTTTTTTGTTTTAATTTCTAATATGGTAAACATTAATAGTATAACCCACAAAAAAATGAAGTCCCCTGGGGTTTTCCATAATTTTTAAGAGTGTAAAGTGTTACTAAAACCAAAATGCTTGAAAACTTATCTCTGGTCCAACTCACCTTCAGTAATAACTGTAATTCTCTCCTTGCTGAAATATTTTTCTCTTTGCTTTTATAGCACCAGAATCTGTTAATTTTCTTTATAATTCACTGATTTATATATATATATCTGTACATGTGCATATACATACATATACATGTATATGTGTGTGTGTGTGTGTGTGTGTGTGTGTGTGTGTATATATATATATATATATATATATATATATATATATACACACATATATATGATTTTCCTGTTCACCCATTCCCTAATTTGTAAACTTACTTGGAACAGTATGCTAGATACTCTGTCTCATCTTTTTATATTTCCCTTCCTACAAGATCTCATTCATTACTATGGCCTTAAATTCCATCTCTACAAGAGTAACTACCAAATTTATATTGCTACTGTATTATTCTCCAACTTCTCCTCTGAGCTCTAGTCTTTATAGACAACTGTATATGATATTTCTAATTGAATGTCTCTAGATGATCATGTTCAAAACTTAATACTTGATTTCATCTCCTCAAAGCAGTCTTCCTTTGATCTTTTCACATAATAAAGACTTAAGCATTATCCCTACTCATTCTAATAGCAAATGCTGTTGTTTCCTCCTCTGAAATATAACAAAGAGCTTTTCATCTCTTCCTATTTCCATTGTTACTAATTTAATCCAAGTTGTCATCTTTTCTGCCATGGTTCTCTGGCAATGACTATTGCTTTTCTGTTTACTAATTTTAACTATTGCCCTACCTAATTCATTCTCCGGTAATATGGTATCTGGCATGTAACCTGCTCCAACTAATTTGTTGATCTCAATCATCAGTCTACAATGTCTTTGAAATTTCCTGTGGTGGCTTTAACTATGTCAACTTAGTTCATCTAGAACTATATTTCCTAGAATTCTATTCCTTATGTGGTTATGAGTTTGGGTTGACCACTAGAGAAATGTTAGATTTCAAAGGCAGAGATGAAACAGTAGCTATTATACTCTGAAATCTATGGAGAATGTGAGACGCCAATGTAGTTCAGTCATGTTGCCATGATCGACTCAACTTGATACCATGGGCCAGCTCCTGCTGCTCCCAGTGGATTTCCTCAGCAATTTCTCAGAGTTCTGCAAGTCCAGCGAAAGGTATTAGATTTCCCTGCTGGTCACCTTCATCACTGAAATTCATTAAAGTGGTGAGCAGTAAGTGAGGTAAAGTTTGTCCTTATTCTCCTTGTGGCTTCTAGCATGTCTTTGCCCTCCCCACTATATACATATTCATCTTTTCACCTGACCACCAGCTCTGTAGACCTATAGCTGCTTTAGGCCACATCAGATGCAGAGATAATAACCTTCCATAGAATTTATCACCAGTTCACACAATTTCACAATATCTAAACCCTATGATAAATTCCTTTTCTGATATTACTCATAGAAGCTCTACTTCTTTGATCAAATTCTACCTAATACTTTCCCTAAAAAAAATCACAAATGACCCAATTAATCTAGCCTGCTATCACCAATCAAGTTAAAGTTAAACAAATTGAACATTGCAGAGAAAAAAAGTTTCAACAATCTCTATCAATTATTCATTTTCTGAGGCTCTTGGGAGTTTGCTTAATCCAAGAATAGAAACAATCAAAGATAAAATCCCAAAATTCAAGTGTAAAGGACAAATTCCTTTGTAACCAGAACCCAAAAGATTTTAAATGTTTCTTGACAAATGGACAATCTAAAAATATTTATTTACTTGTTTTTTTTTGTTTTACTAAAACTGTTGAATTGACATATATTGCAATGTGTGTAGCATAGCAACAATTTAAATCCTCAACATTGTCAATAGGTTCTTGGAGCTTCAGAGAAACAGTATATAACAAAACCAATGTTACCATAGCCTAATTGAAATAAACCAGAGTCAAGTTTCTATGGCATCTCATCAATGTTATAATGAAATGACATCAAATGAATAAAACAATATTTTTTGAGGACTTGCTTTATATACAAAACCAGTAAAGAAAGAACACACATTTGCATTGTTGTACTAGATTTTTCAAATACTAAGCTCAGAACTGTAAAAAGGGCTATGAAATCTGATGTAGAATCAGATACCTTTAAAGCCTATCAGACTCAAGTTTTGCAATGACCATTTCACAATCATGTAGATTTTATGCTAGAGTTTTCAATTTGACAGTCAACCAGGAGATATAAGTAAAACTGCAAGCCTTCGCTAGTTACTCTAAGAAAGAGTTGTTCTCCAAATTCAAGTTTTCCGCCAACTACCTACAACAGCACCAATTATTTTCTTTCCATATTCAACTGGTGTATGTGGATAAGCCTGGGCCATACCAAAAGAGCCATAAATTTGCAGTTTGTAAAGATTTAAAGAAGGGAGCCTGCTAGTGATGGCTCTATCTCTGACACAGATGTTCTCATAGAGTTGATGGAAACCTGGGGCTCTGGGTCCAGTTCAGTTCTTTTACATCTTATCATCAGCTTCCCTGAGCTACTTACTCACTATGAATCCAAACAAGATTTAATAACAGTCTTCCTAGAAACAAGAACAAGTTTAACATATTCCTGATATTATTTAAGTTTTTGGTTTCACTTTAGTAATAACAATACTACTCTGAAATTTATAGCACTTTTCTACTAAAAACTCTATATATGGTTTCAAGTATTCTTACTTATTTTCACCTCCTCTGAGATCAATAAAGAAGAACTATCTGCTTATTAAATGAAAACTGAAGTAAGGAAGATTTAATGCCTTGCCTTAAATCCCATGGGAAATGGAATAGACTTGTCCAAAAGTCTCTTCTCTTAAATAGAGTCCTTTTGCATTTCTGTGGGTTTTTTTTTAATTTAATCCTCCCAAACTTCTTTAGTAATAACAAATTGTTAGGATCATCAGCACTAGAATTTACAGAGTGCCTGAGAGTTTGCAATGTTTTTCTGCATCTGCTCTCATAATAGCCAAGTGAGGGTTGAATAAGATGTGTTTTACTCTCTGTGCTATGGCTGTAGAGCCAACACATTGAGGGAAGAGTGGCCTCACATAAACTTGTCTTGGAAGTTTTAATGTTTGCTGGACTATCTCTACAGTGTACATCAGAACAGGCAAATGCCTATTTATTATGGAGTACTGAAGTTTTATCAGAAGTTGCAGTTTTAATAATTATTAAATGTTTATGGAGTATATACAGTCTTTCCAGCACAGTATCCAGCACAGTCTATATAAAGGAAGCATTAAACATATCCCTGGCCATCGTAGGCTTACAGACTAACACAGAAAAAAGTAAACTTCAAGATAACATGAATGACTGAGATCTAAGAGCCAAAATGTAGTACAGCCTAGAAGTAATTAGGAGTTTGGAGGAAGCAAACATCTGTATGAACTGAAGAACAGAAGAGCTGTGTTTTATTGAAAAGAGTGTGGGTTCTGGAGTCATAGCAAAGTCACCTCTGATACAGTGTGTGTGACCTTTGACAAGCTAATTTTAATCTCTCTGAAACTCAGTTTATTCATCTATAAAATGAGTCTAGTAATAGCACTTTGCAATGAAGTTACAAGACTCCCACCACGTAACAGCCATGTAAACTGCCTGGCATGAAGCAAGGGCTCTGTTGACAGCAGCCCTTATTACATTCCAGGAAACTGCATGGTAATTCTCTCATCAAAAACCATATTTTAATCTGTGAATAAGCTTCACCCTGGCCAAATTCTTAGCAATGTAGAAATGCAATGATCATTTTGGTTATACAAGGAGATTTTAGACAATTTCAAATTAAGAAACAAAAAGAAACCAGTCAATTAATACTGTATAGTTGGTGTGCCATAAAATGTTGACAGAATTTAAAGTAGCAGCAAGCAGCTTAAAGCAAAGGCGATGTTGACATCCGAGTGTCCACAAATTCAGGAGCTGGTTGCTAAGAAGAGCCCCTGGGATATTGCTATGTTTAGATTACAAGAAGCAACTAAACTGGGGTTCATCTTCATGCAAAAAGAATCACTTGGCCTACAGTTAAAGTGTACACTCACACACAGACAGGAAGAACAATCCTTCCTAAGTGGACAGGAGAGCTATGAGAACTTGTTTTATCTGAAAAGAGAGTAAAATGACTCTCATACTTTAAACTGTGCTTTTATTACTTAATTTCTATTTGGTCTTTACTCCAAGATGTTCTCACCTTTCAGGAAAAATATAAATGTCCATCTGAGCATGGAGTCACAGAATGGATACTAAGGTGGGAAGGTGTAGTAGGCAGAATGCTGGCCCCTCAAAGACATTCATTTCGATATATCCAGAACCTGTAAATACCTTACATTATTATATAGCAAAAGGGACTTCGAAGATGTGATTAAGTTAAGGATTTTGTGATTATCCCAGATTATCTAAATGGGTCTAGCATACTCACAAGAGTCCTTGTAAGAAGGAAGGAGTATCAGAGTGAGAAAGATGTGACAATAGAAGCAGAGTCAGCGAATTTGTGAGGATGCTGTTTCTAGCTTTGAGGACAGGGAAGGTGACATATAGATTCTTCCCTAGAGCCTCCAGAAGGAATTGGCCCATCTGATACCTTGACTTCAGCCCAGTAAGATAGATTTTGGTCTTCTGACCTACAGAACTAAGATAATAAATTTGGGTTATTTTAAAGTACCATTTGTGAGAATTTATAACAGCAACAATAGGAAACTAATAGCTAAGGTTTCTACAGAACTGGGGCTCTGGGATCCAGTTGTTATAGGGGAAACCTCTGACTCTTTTGCCAAAGGCAACTATAAGTAACTCAGGAATGGCCTGCCCTTAACCACAACTTCTGTTTGTCATGTTTCAAGGGGCAAAGTCTGACATGCAATCTATTTCAATTGGAGAACAATAATGAAAACATGCACTTGAATGAATCTACTGGATTTTTAGGACTTGCATGTGCCATAGTCACACTATGATACTGTAACAGTGAAGTGTTCTGGTCTCTGCAATACAAGTGATCCAAAGAGATTTGCTCACTTAGCAAGATGGTCAGGGAACATCCAACAAATAGCATTCTGCTTACAGAACTTTTCTAAACTTTTCTTTTATACTATGTAATAGTCTTTGGGGTGTGTGTGTGTGTATGTGTGTGTATGCATGCCCATGCATCTGTGCACGCTCATGCATGTGAATAGAGAGTAAAGCTATTTTGCTAGTGATTATCTGTACATGATTCAACAGAATGTCACTTAGAAATAATCCTATATCCTACAGTATTGATAAGAGAGTTGTAAGAAAAGATACGTATACAAGGGATAATTGTGAACAATTAGCGGTCACATAGTCAGCAAACAACAGAGATGGATTTTTACACAGGTTTGCTGATTCCAGTGGTCACTCTTACTCACTCTGCTCCATAATGTCTCTGATAACATGCATTTCCTTTCCTTGATTACTTACAGATTCTAGCCTCCATCAACCTACAACTAAGAGTTTAGGTTCCAGGCTATTGGGGCCTAAGAGAAAGAAAGCGGCCCCTGATCCTGATTCAAGATCTGCCACTCTGTGGCTTGACTCCTAGCAGCAGCCTTCCTATGTCTGAATTCCTCCAGATAATACCTTCTTCCCTGCCTAGTATCTCTCCTGCCTTGACTGACTCTCCCAGAATAAACTTCCCCAGGTGGGCCTGTAGAAGCCACCATATGCCAGTCCTGTTTGTTATTTAAGATATAACTTCTGGCTTTTTGAATGGAGTTCCTGGCAGACCTTTCTAGATTGGCCAAGTTTTTGTCCTATTTCATGCTAAAGAGTCCTACCTATTCATCACTGTCTATAACCTATGGTAGTAACATAATATGAAAGTAGTTTAAATTTTTTTTCAATTTAAATAGTCACATTATGCACTGGCAGAAAGACAAATACTACATCTAGAGTATATTGCTAAAAGTTAGATTCTAGACCAAAAATATAACGTGGAAGGCATAAACTATGATTCAGACAAAAAAGTATTATGGAAGACACAATGATACTATATTATGCAAATGTATTATGTAGAAATAGCAATGCCATTGATGTGGATAAATGACTAACACAGCACAAATGGCAAATTGCCATTCGAATGTCAAAATTTCAGGTTCCAAGGCAGAAACTATTATCTCTCTAACTAGTCTGAAGGACCCCAGAGCTGTACATCAGACTCTTGAGTAAGCCATCATTCCACTGCTTCAGACTTACAAAGAGCCTCAAGGTTGCTCTTGCCTCACAGAGCATGAAATATTTCACTGATTATTGCTTTGTGACAGATTTAACATTTTTAATGTAACTTTTAATACACAAGATGAATCTTCTGCTTTTAAATTCACTAATAGAATCAGAGACTCCTGGCCCTGCTGGGCTCTTAAGAGGTCACCCAATCCATCCCTGTGCCTGCAGACAGGCCCATATTTACCCTCTTAGACATGTGAATATCTCCCTGATTTTGGAAGACCTTCCAGCTAGGACAGTTTAACAAATTCCCTCCATGCCCATGAAATGTTAACAATGCTCACTGACAGGAAATTTTTTCTTGCCTTTAACCTAAGGCCCTTTTCAACACACTGTAATGAAATTACATGTACTTTTTTTTATTTTATCGTTTTCAGTATTCCTTCTCTCTTCACCTTACATAATAGTAATTTTCACATTTTATGATAATTATCTCCTCAGTAGATTACTAGTGCTAGAGTTCAGAAATTGAGTCATTTTATAGATGCATCTCAAGTTATCAGCAAGATCTTAAAGCTACTATCTGTGGCCTGCCTATATTGTAGCACCCTTATTTAGCCCTATTATAGAACTTAGAATGTTGATTAAAATTCCTTCTTTAGTTGACTATCTAACACTATCTTCCCCTTTTGGAGCTGTCAGAACAAAGGAAGGAAATAAAAATATATTCAAATATTAACTGAAGCTATGTATTTTTTGAAGATCATAGAGAAGACCCTCTACTTACAGGCTATGAAAAAGATAAATACTGTAAACTGTTTCATCTAGTGAGCCCTCACAAGAAATTTCAAATACCTTCTCTGGTAATGATTTTCAGATCTTCACACCCATCACAGCAGTTTTCATGTATCACATACTCAGACAGGCAAATGAAATCTGGGCCTCCAGCAAAGCAGTTGCAATAGCCATTAATTAAAACAGAGCTAAACTGTTTTAAAATTTATTGTTTGACCATTCATTTCTGACTTAAAATTGGGCTTCTGATCAAAATAATCAAACTGGTTCATGCAGTTAAATTTTCAAGCTACCATATAGTTAGAGAAAAATGAGAAATTTTATGTGTAGTGTTTATTTTGGGATGCCATGCTATTAATACTGTTCTATTTTTGTATAAGTAATATTATGTTTCTCTTCTTCCAAAAGTGATTGAAATAACCTAAAGAAATTTCTTGTAGGGTAGATACCTTAAAACTTAATGAAAAAAAGAAACCAGAAATCCATATAGACAAAGGGAGAAAAGGACATATGTGAAAATAAGAATGAGATCATTACTGCCACTGAAGAAGAAACTTAGCTTTTTGGGACATCAAAACAAAAGGTCAGATTTAGAATTTCTCAGTAATGGATAACATAAATCATATTAATTAATGAAGGAAAACCTAAATGTACATCTTAGAGGTAAATATTTCTCCAGAATTTTATTATAAGAGGAATCTACAAGATGATCTCTCATTTTGAAAAGTGAACACACCATTAATATAGTTTTTTAACCACTTGTCTTCAGAAGTTGGAGAAATATGTTTCTAATGGCCACTTTATATATTGACTCTCATAAAAGACAACAAAATCCAATACATTAAAAATGCTGGGCTTGGCAATGACTTCCTAGCTACGATGCCAAAAGCACGATTCATGAGAGAAAAATTAATACATTGGACTTTATTAAAATTAAAAACATCTGCTCTGCCAAAAACACTATTAATAATATGAAAAGACAAGCCATAGACTGGGAGAAAATATTTGCAAAACACATATCCAATAAAGAATTAGTATCTAAAATACACAAAGAACTATTAAAACTAAACAATAAGAAAACAACCCAATTATAAAATGGGCCAAAGATCTGAACACCTTGGCAAATGGCAAATAAGTATATTAAAAGATGCTCCACATGATATGTCATTAAGGAAATGAGAATTAAGAAAGCAATGAAATACCATGACACATTTTTTAGGGTGGTTAAAATCTAAAACACTGATAATACCAAATGCTGATGAGGATGTGGAGCAACAGGAACTCTCACTCATTGCTAAGAAATGTAAAATGATACAGTTATTTTGGAAAACAGTTTAGCAGTTTCTTACAAAACTAAGCATACACTTACCACATGATCCAATAATCACACTCCTTGGTATTTATCCAAAAGAGCTGAGAACTTCCACACAAAAACCTGCACGCAAATGTTTATAGCAGTTTTATTCATAATTGCCAAGCCTTGGAAAAAAACATCTTTCAATAGGTGAATGAATAAACAAACTGTAGTACAACCGTACAATGTAATACTATACAGTCATAAAAATAATTGTGCTATCTAGCCACATAAAGATAGGCAAGAATCTTAACAGCATAACACAAAGTGAAAGATAACCATTTGAAGGCTACATAGTACATGTTTCTAACTACATGACATTCTAAAAAAGGCAAAACTATGGAGATAGTAAAAATATCATGGGTTCAGGGAGAGAGAGAAAGGGTTGAATAGGTGACACACAGGGAATTTTTAAGGCAGTGAAATTATTCCATAAGACACTAATTGTGGATATGTGTCATACATTCATCAAAATCCATAGAATGCACAACAACCTTAATGTAAACTGTGGATTTTACTTAATACTTGTAGTAGCTCATCAACTGTAGAAAATGTACCACACTAATACAAGATGTTAATAATGGGGGAAACTGCGGAGGAAGGGAGGGATATTAGAAGGTATGTGGGATTCTGTATTTTCTGCTCAATTTTCCTGTAAACCTAAAACTGTCCCCTCCCCCCCAAAAAAGTCTACTAATTTAAATAGAACTTATTAACAGCTAAGCTAACTTAGGATAAGTAATTTTTTTTATTATGATCTAATTTGATAAAAGGATAAAACATAAAACCTAGAAGAATGGTTGTAATCTTTCTACAGAAGACCTTCTCAACCTCAGAACTATTGACATTTTGGGCCTAATAATTCTTAGTGGGGATAGGGAGGAGGAGAAAAGATGTCTTGTGCATTGAGGAATATTTAGCACCAACCCTGGGCTCTACCAACTAGGTAGTAAACTTCCACCCTAGCTGTAACAACCAAAAATGTCTCTAGATTCATTTCCAAATTCCCCTTGGGGGAAAAAATCAATACCAGTTGGGAATCCTATTCTAATCCTATCTCCTTCAAATATCTATTGTTTTGTTAAAATCAAAAATGGAGACAAACCTTGAAAATTCCCTGAGCGAACAAAACCAGTTCAGTCATACAAAGCAAAGCTTAATTTAGCTTATGTTGCAAAACTAACATGACCTGGGTCATTTCTTGCTTATGTCTATGGAAATCATAAGTAAAACTTGAACTGTTCCCCAAAGTTAACATAAGATAACCACTAACCAATCCCCTTTTATTTAAAAAAATTCTAATATTATAACCAATCACTGAGAATAATAAACAGTCACTTTTCTCGCTTTATATGCTGCTTTATAACAAAATACTCCTGAGCTTCGTTCCATATTTTGTTTTGAGTGCTTCCAACTCATGAAATGCTGTTTGATGGGTACAAAATAAACTTTTACTAATTACTACTTCGGGAATTAATTGATTTTATTTCTGTCTTTTTTTGTTGTTTTTAAAAAAAAAAACTTTTGACAGTCTCAAACCCACTTTCAGAAAAAACTGAGTTGTGCATAATTGAAGATTTGGGTAACTATTCAAAGGGTAGATATTCTGTGCTATTAAGAGAAATTCATATGATTTAGGTCCCAGACAACCAAATGAAAGGGTTGACATTCTGTTTTAGAAAATAAATAAAAGAACCAGTTTATTCTTGTCAGTCCCTGCCTGAGTTCTAATCTCTGTGTCCTTTCTCATCTCTCAGTGAAGTCATTTGTCCCTCTGATGTAGGCTTAGTCACACCTCAGTTTCCAGGCTCCTATCACTTTTACCTTGCAGTAGACCAATGAATGGACTTTTTTTCCTTGAAGGACTTTTGCTTAGGATTCCAAAGCTGAGCACATAGAATATTTATCCACACTATTGAAAATATTAACCTTTGAATAGGTTTATGTATTATTTTCCATTTGAATACTAGAAGATAGTCTTCCAAATCAATTTTTAGACATTGAGTTCTTTCTATGATAAGCCAATAAATTGAACTGCTTCCAAATTCTCTCCTCTGTACAAAAACAAACTAAATTTTCTCTCTGTGAGAAAATATAAATCAAACTCTCCCCTTACACCAATATTTCCCTCAATTTACTTTCTTATTTTCTACATTTCCTTTACTAAAATTCTTCTTGAAGGAGTAGCTTACTTTACTATGTCTACTTTCTCAATTCCATTTATTCCTCTATCCATTTTATCTTTCATTCTCTTTCATTTAGTGAAACTGCTATAAAAATATCCCCCGATGATTTCTTAACTAAGAACTACAATGGCCTATTTTCAGGCTTCATTCTATTCCACCTCTGCTACTATTATCTTCCTGTCATCTGTGAAATTTTCTTCTTTTTTGGCTTCTAGAAAACTATTCTATCCTCTTCCTACTTCTCCAAATATTCAATGATTTGTCTCTTTATTCTTATTCCTCATTACACATCTTAAATACTGTCCATGAGTTTTATAGTTTTCCACCTTCAGTCACTGATTTTTTCATGTACATGAATATTCTGGGTTACCTCATACACATTACTTGACCAACACCAAGTTCATTCATTCCACCACCTCCAAAAGCAATTAACAATGAAACAACAAAGAAAAAAAACTCTGCTCCTCCTTTTCATATCTGCACTCACAATGTGATTATTGTTATCACATTTGTCTAAAATAGAAATGTTTGAGGGTTCTTTTTTATTATGATGTTATCTCTTCCACAACCATCACATACAATCAGCCATTGAGTCCTGTTTTAAAATTCCTTATACTCTCCTTTTCATTTGTATATTCTTGACACAGATCTCTACCACCTTTTGCCTAGACTATGGCAAAGTATTGTTTTGATTTAACAATCAGATAATCATTCTAAATGTAATCTTGTCAATTCTCTGTATATCATTCTTTCCTGATTTGTTACTCTGTCCAAAACATTTTATTATGCTACATAAGGGTTTTCACAATCAGCTTCTAACATGTTTCTTTAAACTCATACATGGTGTAACGTTCCCTGTCATGTAATCCCGGCTCCATTCACATTCTATTCCCTCTATTTGAAATGCTCATTTTCTTTCTTTTTCAGTAAAATTTCTATTTTTAATTTAAGAACTCAAGTGTTAACTACTCTACTAATACTCTCCTCTTCCTTACAAAGTCTTAATTATCCTTTCTTTGTATTTCGAACATACCCTGTCCCCACCTTTTTATTGGTTTGTATGGTAAGTGTTGTCATTTTAGTTTACTGGTCAGTTTCTCCCAAATAGAATGTGAAGTCCTTGAAGGTTATGTATTTTCTTTAACTTTAAATATTTCCACATAATATAGCAGCTGGTAATACTAGTCCCTCCATAATATTTGCTGAATAAACAAATAAATACTATCATTATAAAATAAACTATTTTTTTTCCAATTTGCTCTGGCAGAAGGACATGAATTCAATCACTAAAATGCAACCAAGTTATTGAGCCAAGTGTTTAAAACATGAAAACCTGGGACAAAGTCATCTTTTACTCTGCTAAAAATTGAAGACCATTCAAACCCACAAAAATTCTATCAATAATTGAGGAAAGAGTTGAAATAAATTTAGAATTTATTCTATAACAAGATCATAGGCTTTGGAGCATAGATACTTCTTTTCTGTGAAATCAGCAGTACATACAAGATCAATAAATACAGAAAAATTTTTGCCTTATTCTTGATTGATTTCTCAGAAAGATGAAATTATATAACATTGTTCAACAAAATTGCTATATTTAAATGTTTTGATTTCTCATGAAAAATATAAGATTGAAAGAATAAGTATTACAAACTGGTAGAATTATAAGATGCCTAAACAAATAATGGGTTACTAATTTCTCTCAAAAGGTTATCCTTTATGAAAATGTGATAATCTTTCCTTCAATCCATTCCTCATTGATAGATTATTTGTCTTATTTATCTATAAAGGTCAGGGCTGAACAAGGGACAAAGAACATATGAGGGGTTTAATGAATGTTTATTGACTCCATGATGAAAGAAAGAGAAATGAAAGTAATTACATTTTATATATAAACAAATATGTATTCTTCAAATTAGAGGTTCAATATTTTTGGTCCTCAAAGATCCTCTCAGGTTGTTTTTATCATTTTAACTTATTTTTCAATAATTCACTCAACAAATATTAAGTTCACATTATGCAAGGTAAAATAAGCCAGTTATAAAAAACAAATACATAACTCCAGAAATTTCCTGCCAAATTCACAGCTAAACCATTATGCAAATGTAACTATAGTTAAAGTAAAAGTGCTAAGATGATACAGCCAACAGACTTTGAAGTATGATTGTTTTTAATGATGCAGACAGAAAGGTTGGGAGGTTTTAATGTAAACAAGATGTATCACACTTTATTTTGTTTTCTATTTGGTTGAGGAGTTATAGTATACAGAAAAGAAAAATGATAAGGGAAAATGAAATAGAGTGAAGGAAAAATAAATGGATAGGATTAAGTGTTTGAGGTAAGAGAATCTAAGTCCTCAACAAACAAAACAAAAATTGAAATTGCAGATGGAATCTATAAGCCTTAGAATTATATATTAAAAAGGGATGCTAGCTTTTGTATTATATATGTTAAAGCCTCATTTAAAAATTCTGTATGATTCCACTTATGTGAAGTACCTAGAGTAGTCAAAACCATAATGATAGAAACTAGAATGTTAATCGCCAAAGGCTAGAGATAGAAAGCAGGGAGTAGGAAGTAATTGTTTAATGGGTTTCAATTTTATAAGATGAAAAGCTGGTGGTGATAGTGACACATTATAAATGTTTTTAATACTACTGAACTGTACACTCAAAAATTTTTATGATGGTAAATCTAACGTTTATGTATTTGACCATAATAAAAAAAAACTGGGAAAAAATACTGATTCCTTTCACATTTAGGTAATTGTATTCAGCTTTAGAAAAACAAAAATGAACAAGACATAATCTAAGTCTTCCAAAGAATGCACACAAACTAGTAAGAAAAAGAAAAGATCAGTGTCTGGAATATGGAGCACTTCCTAGCCTCTGAGATGCTACCCTCCCAAAAAGTGGTTCATGGCCTCAGAATGAGAGTGGGAAATGACCAATACTCTACCTTAGAGATTTACCGTAACTATATCCAATTACAGTCTCTGAAAGAACTTGCAGCAAGGAAATGTTTAATCCCAAAATTCCCATGCTTATTTGATAATTTTTTTCTTTTCATGACACCTATTAATACACCAGCTTCATATGTGGAAAGTGGTCAAATAACATTCAAATATTCTGTAAGGCAAAAGATCTCATGAAAGTAGAGAGGAGAAAAACAAACGGCTAACTCAGTCTGGTGGAAGTGGAAGCAGAGGTCGGTAGTCTGGACAAGACACTCCAAGCAGAAAATCTTCCATATGGAATTCAGGATAAGAAAACCCTACATTTATTAAGTCTGTGGAAATAACTCATACAGCCATCAAGACAAGTTATGGTTCCATAATTCCTAGTTTGCATTCACTATTAGCCCTTAGGGATACTTTTAAGCCTTGAGCTAAGAAATATTACTTGGTATGCAAATGTGAAAAGATTTGAAATTCAGTTTCAATTCTACCTAGAGCTAGTTTAGTTCTTCTCTGATAACCCTCACAAACCAGTTTTTATTACTCTAGCTCTGTCTCTGAGAAGGGAATGCTCATAAGCCAAGCTTAGAGATTTAAACCCTATTTTATTCCTTGTGTCTCTGAACTTATTATGGTGACTTTCCTCATAGCTTAAGAGGATTTTGACTTACTGTAATGACAATGCCTTCCTCAGTACTTCTAGCCAAATTCTGTCCTAAGGTTTTCTGTCCAACCTCATTCAAGTTCAAACCCTGCCACCAGCAAATAGATGTCTCTACCTTCCTAGATAGATATTTAATTCCCATTTGCACATAGATTCTTGCTTTGCCTTATTCCATTTATAGATGATGATACTCTGAGCTTGTGGGTCTCCCCAAAGCACAGAAAAACTTGGTGTCTTGTTTTTTATCATCGTCCTGCCAAGTCAACTTTCAACCAAGTTAAGAACAACTCATAGCCTCTGTTACTTGTGCCCACACTAGCTCTCAGTTCTCACTTCTCTATCCATTCAGTGGGCTCATAAGTACAATCTGCTTTCTTTTACCTTTTAAAGCTACTCATACTAAATATACTATCAGACTTCTTTGTTTCACTCACAGACTGGCTGAGGACACTGTCTTCCAAGCCTGTCTTTCCATGATGAATTTTAAATTCTCAGAATGCATCTTCCATTCTTCTAGAATCTTATTGTTAAATGCTATGAGGAAACTAATGGAACAAGTAAAAAAAAAAACATGGAATAGTGACAATGTTTTAAAAATTATTACAAATATTTTAAAGTCATGGTATTAACTCTATAGATAATAATGCTATTTATGCATGCTTTGTATAGACCATTTGCACATATTCCCAAACAATAAGCATGTGTTTTACACATACTGAAACCAAGTCTATATAAACTAGTGTAAATAACAACATTTTTAATGCCTGGACAAATGGCAATAGAAGAAAACAGGTTATCAAAAAAAATATTGTCTAATAAAGGGTAGATTAATATTAAATCTTTTACTTCAGTGGAATTTGTAAAGTCTGATTATTCAAAAAGACAGCTATAAGAGATAAAGAAAAAAATTAAACCAAACTACTTTAAAAGTGTTCATATCTATGTGTGTGTCAATATCTATCTATCTGTGTGTGAGTTTGCATAAGTTACTACAAGGCAAGATTAAGATCTGCAGAAAGACATTTTATCAATTGTGGTAAGAGTACAGAATTTGTCTGTTGTTATCTAAAATCAGAAAAGCATACCCATGTTTATTTTCTGTGAGGCTGGATTTTCACAAAAGATGGAAGCAACTAGAAGTCCCAGATGTAACAATTTTTTTCTAAAATTCAGAACTTTAGTAAACCAATGATTTTAAATCTTCTATTCCAGGAAAATATCTTAGTCATGAAGAGACACATTCCAGAGTGCTCTCAGAGTCCAGTTAAATCCAATCATTTGTCTTTGGGTGCTCAGGGTTAAATGATTCCATAATTGTTGATTTTTCAATAAAGCCATGGCTGACCAGAACTAATTTATCTGGACCAGTTCTTCTTAGACAGAATTTATGGGGCATTATCTACCAGCCAGTCTTATAAAAGAACAAATTCAATGAGTCAGTTCATGACAAAGAATGATAAAAACCAATGGGTGTAAAGAGTAAGATTGGTTGGAGATGAAGATCATCAAGATCATCTTGAAGGGGAGAACTATGTCATAAGAGGAGGGATGGAGAAGCAATCACACTGACAAGCAGGATAAAATATAGCATCCTCAAGCAATGAAAGAGGCAAAAATATCTCAGTGTTCTCAAATGAGTAAATCCTGGATTAAAACTTAAATTCAGGAACAAATTATTTAAGAATATTTATTAGTGAAAATGCTCTCAAGTTGAGAGGACATGTTATAATTAATTTGCAGATGCAAACTATCATGTGAAAGCTGTAGGAGACTTTATTCACTGAGGTCCATGTATTCCTAAGACTCCTGCCAGGGAGCCAAGGTATGGCCCACATGGAACACAAGCTCCCAAGAGTGGCCCTTGTGGTTCAGAAACTCTTTCCTTGTACTTTATACATACCTCCATCCAAAATAACTTGTTGATTATAATCCCAAATTTAGATAATTTCTCTATTTTCCTTGAAAATGGAATAAAGATGGGCAGAACACCCTAATAAAGATACATTTTAAGCTCTGAACTAATAACACATCAATCAATCCATTTGATCAGTTTTATCTTAAAGACAGGCTAATGTGGAAGAATTTTAACAGCTTAGATTCCCTAATACTCTGCCCTTCAAGGAGTTCAACCTTAAAGAAACAGAAGTATCTATTCATTTGAAAACCACCAAAATCAATCTTTAAGAGCCTTTTTTGGGTTCTTCTCGGTTCATAATGTAAAATGTTTGGTCAATGCCAAGAGGATATGTGAAGATAAGGCATTTCAGTTTGCTAAGTTCTTGCGTAGAAAGAACTAGAATTATGACAATCACATCATTACAGTAATTTTGCAAAGATGTCTTCTGAGTCATGACATTTACTTCTAGGATGAAGTAGAAGAAAATAGGGAAACTGAAGTAGTAACAGGTGTTATTATTCATATGCCAAATGAGACAGCTTTTTTAAGGTTTGTAAATAATGGAGAGATGACCATAAAATTCTGCAATTAAAACTATGTACAGTGATGCCTAAAACAAGAGAAAGACAATTACTTTATTGTCAGCTAGAGTTATAGGGTAGCAGAGTGGGTAGCAGTGTTAATTATTATAAACCAACATAGCTGTTTAGGGAATTTCTCTCATCTACTAGGCCATTTTATGAAGGATGTTTAAGAAATTAAGCTTAATTCAGCTAAGCAAATAGTGAATAGTAATGTGATCATAATAGCAATAACTTTTTAAAGGATTAAAACAAAATTCTTTTGTTTGGAAATACAGCCCAGGCTCCTGTCTGTCTCTAACCGTTCCTGACCAAAAGTCTGTGCTCCTGTAGCTTTGACCTCCCATTCTGCTTTATGGCCTCTGAATTTACTTGTTCACTTGCATTGGCCTCTTGTGTCTTCCTTCATTGCCCGACACACTCAGGATCAATTATCTCCTTATTGAATCCTCCTCAATTCTCCCAAGCAAAAGGAGTTGTGACTTTCTCCAAGCTCTTAAAGCATACTATAAACCCTTAGATAAATTTATATAATGATTGCATCACTATCCTCTCAATAACTCTGGCTAAAAACACCTGAATAATTTTTCCCATTTCTCCCTTTAATTATCTCCTATACCCATTGTAATTTTTTATGCAGTTCTATATTCAGCCAATATTTACTCACTATAATGCCCAGATTTTCTGAGCCCTGTGCTGTCTTCTGCCTAGGGACAGACGCATCTTTTCTTTTTTTTAATTTATTTATTTAAATTAGTTTCAAGCATACAATACATTGGTTAGACATCTATACAGTTCATAAAATGATCCCCCCAATTGCTCCCTCCCTCCCTTGGCCCTCCACTTAGCCATCATATTAATGCTAACTTCATTCCCTTTGCCATGTTCCCCATTCCCGTGACCAACTATCAACTACTAATTTGTACTTCTTTAACCCTTCATCCCATTCTCCCAGCCCCCCAACCCCCTCCCCTCTGTCCATCACCAAATTGTCCATTATATTTGTGAGTCTGTTTTTGATTCATCAGACAATTGGATAAAGAAATTATGGTTCATACATACAATGGAATATTGCTCAGCCATTAAAAAATGAAATCCTACCATTTGCAACGATATGGATGGACTTAGAGGTTATTATGCTGAGTGAAATAAGTCAGACAGAGAAAGATAAATACCATGTAATTTCACTTATATGCAGAATCTAAGGAACAAAAAGACTGCACCTTTTAAAGTGAATACACTCATAGTTCCCTCTCTGTCTTCACTACCTCTAAACTCCCTCATTCACTTTCCAGGAACCCATAAGTCCAGTCATCACTTTCTTAAAATAGATTTGCTGTCATTTTAATTTTCAAAAATGTTTAGTTTTTTCTTATTCTCAAAAAGAATTAAATCAAAATTTCTTAGCATAGCACAGAAGGCTGTTTTTTATTTGGTCTTGAAAGACAAATTTTCTAAACTCAGTCTAAATCTATCTACTCACTGCTCCTTGAACACCCTACCCAAATTCCTACCTTTTATTCTTGCTTACAGCCACCCTGATATAGGCTGCCCTTTTCTCTCTTTTATGCTATCAAAATCTTGTCATTCTTTAAGACCCATGTAAATGTTACCTCTCTCATGAAGCTTTTTTCTTCATCCATAGTCAAAATTAATCATTCTTTCTTCTGCCTGCTCAAAATTTTTGATCACTTCCTCTTATCAAATGTACTTTCTAAACCTTATATCATATTATTTGATAAATAAAATAGATCTATATGCCACAAACTTCCTCTTTCCAAAAGTATTGTGTTCAATAAAAATCAGTGTTAAAATGGTTACTATGAATAACAAGAACTTGAATTATTCTATAAGTTAAAAATTAGATTCTGCAAAAATTACAGTAAAACAGGGCAATTAAACAATGACTTTCAACACTGAAGTAATGTGTTTCAGATAAGAATTGACATTTAATTTACAAAGTAGTTGTTCCAATAGGGCAGAAAGCCCTCTTCCTAAGAGAGATTCCTAACTCCAAACATTCCCCTCAAAGACAGATAAAGATAAAAATAGATACACATATATACTATTATGCATCTATATGTATATTTTATGTATGTATATACATATGTATATATGTATATGTAGATATATGTGTGTATAGAAGTATGTGTGTATATATATTCAGATCTTAGACATACAATTCATCCCTACTTGACAATCCATATCTACCTCATCTCATGTCTATTAATCGAACTAATCAAGAATTGGAAGGATGGAAAGAAAGATTCTTGTCCACAGGGCAGCTTTCTTAAATATTTGACTCTGGTGACTAAGACAACTTAAACATTCCCCTCAGCTTAAGTAAGTTTTAGACACGGTTCTTTCTGACTATAGACCTTTGAACTTCCTTTTCTTAGATCATTTCTTTTGCAAAACTTTTAATCGTAAATTTTTCTCTCCCCTTGTGAGAAGAATTTTCTTCAGCCCCTTGCTAGTTTTACAGCCCAGGAATGTCTTTCTCAAGGACCTAGAAGCCATTCCTTTGAAATGTAATCATCATGAAAGATAGTACCCCTATCTCCCAGTCTCTGTGGGAGAATATAAGCCTAACTTAGATAAGTGCCAACTAGCAAACACAGATGGCCTAATCACATTGAAAACTTGCCCTTAACATCCTCCAGTATTTTTCCATTAGCTCACTCAGTGCTTAAAACACTTTCTGTCTTTTTGTTTCAGTGTAGTTGAATTCAATTTCTCTCCCCTGTTTCAATAGTCTTGACCCCTACTGCAGTAGTCTTGAATATAGTCTTCCTTGCCTGTTTAACTTGTCCAGTGCAATTTTTCTTTGACATGACAAGCTGAGCAAGCTAGTGTACTGATGCTGACCATTTAAGAGAGGCAAGTTTCAATGTGTCATCTTCTATCATCTTTTTATAAAAGTTAAACTGGGATGACAGGTTGTTAATGTTCCCCACCTCTATGATTCTGTGGTCATATGCAAAGGATAAATAGAAGAAAAGGAATCCAACTTATTGCTTATGGGATTAAATTCAATTGAAGAAGCAGTCTTAAATAAATAAATGGAAATTTCATCTAAAAGAATTAGTCGCTTTCCACTTCCCTCTAACTTTTCAGGGTAGAGTTCAGCTATAAATATAACCATCCATTTTTTATGATAATAATATAATAATTATTCAACTCCAGATGCTTTGATTAAAGTAAATTTGATTTACTCTTGACTGTTTTTTTTTTTTAGTTTTGGTAAGAGCTTGGCACCATTAATTTATCTAGATAGCATAGCATTGTGACTTTTTAGCTTGCTCATGTATCTACAAATTAAGGTAAACATGAAACCATCTGTGGCTTCCCTTCTACAAGTAGTGTATCCACACTTCTAAAATGTATTTTTTTAACCATTACATTAGAATAGCCTACCTAGTCCATTTTCTTCCAATGTCTACTGTATCAAAGAGTAAATAGTAAGTTATGAGAACAAGCATATCAATACTAATTATCAGTGATTTGTAGGAGTATAGGAATAAAACCAGCATATAAGAAGAAAACAATATATTCAAAACGACATTCAAGAATTCACAAAACACATGATCCATGAATTATTTTATAAAATATATTTGACTCAGATATACTCTCCTCTTTTAAATTATTCTTTGAATACTCTCTCTTTGGAAATTTCAGGATAATTCAGCTATTAAGCACTATACACAACAGCAACAATTTTTTATTTATTGCATATGGCGTAAAGAAGATAAAATATAAAGAACTTTGGTTTTTTCAATTTGGGAAAGCAATCCACAAAAGGTCTTCTATACTTCTTATCTAAATTACCTATTTAAACAGGGCTAAGAACAGGATTCTGTATGGGATCAGAACTTTAAAATTTTGATTATATTTCATTTAAATTTGAAGTAAGTTCCAATAACAGGACTTTTATCTTCTCAGAGTTCTATGCTAAAGACATATGCCAAATTTAAATGTAATACTGAAAAATTTGAACCAAATATATTATATGCCAAAATAGTAACAATGATTGTCTCTGGGTAGTGAGGTAATAGGAAATTTCATTTTTTTTTTTTTTAGTAATATTCTTTCTAATTTTCCTGCATTAAGTATGGATCAATTGCGCAATAAAAAGCTTAATATGCTCAAATAAGTTAGGAGAGAGTTTTTTTCATCAAAAAATTTATGAATACCTTCTAAAAATTCCCTATAAAGTTCATTTAAATTATCAGCTTCCATTCATTATTTAATTTAATCATCTTGGTTAAAGTTGCTTTTTATATTAGATTCACAAGGTCACATTATTTTCTACAGAAAAGAAGGTATAAGAGCTATTTGGGACATGGTACTCAGATATTATCTTGAGTTGTAGAAAATGAAGGTTATTTTCAAGATATGAACTAATGACTCAAAGTGGCTTAAAATCTTATAACAATTCTCTACTGTGCCCAGAATGAAATTAAATAGTCTTCACAAGGGCCAACAGATTGTGGGTATTGGAGTAATGATAATAAAAACAGGTGCTAATATTCATTGACTACTCTTTTTACAAGTTATGCTAAGTGTTTTACAAGAATTAACTTATGTAGTCTTGAAAACTGTCCTCTGTTGTAGGTATTATTATCCCCCTTTTTCAGATGCAGACTCAAGTCATTTGTCTGCCAGAATGAGATTACCATGGTTACAAAATGAGAAACAAAAAAGATGGACTCTTAAAAAAAGAGTTTGTTTGTTTGTTTGTTTTATGAAAAAGAACACTCTACTAACAAATACATTTAGTACTATTCTATATTTATACTTAAAACTCGAGTGTTATGAAAATACTTGAGGGTAACAAGCAATTTATTAGCAGAAATGTTAAATTGTATAGTATTTCATGTCCCACAAATCACTGTAATATGTATAAACTTATTTATTCCTCACACTAACTACATGCAAGAGAAATTATTTTACAGATGAGAAAACTAAAACTTATATATTCAGTGATTTCCCAATAATTATATAACAGAAAACAGGAGAGCTGACATTCAAATTGATACTCTTCTGACTTCTGCTGCTGTTTTCACTCAATTAAGTTTTAATATTACTAATTCTCTCTAATTCACTATATTATTATCAGTAACCAAAAAATAAAATAATTATAGTTTGGGAAAGAAGTGCTCATTAGATTTCTCTACTTGTCAAAAGTGAGCCAATGGCATCCCATAAATAATTACATTCAAGTGAATGTCACCTCTCCCACTCTCCCATGGATCCACCTCTCAACAAGGCTTTGGAAACTGGAGAAGTCACACAAGTGCCCAGTTGGCAAAGCAGAGGCCAAGTTGCCCAGGGCAGCTCCATACGAAATACTGAGCCAAGCATATCATCATCCATGATGGAAGAGTTTAATTACTTTTCTATGGTATGCATATTCTAAGAATAAAAGCTGTGATATCTTTAGACTAAAGTTCCAATAATGTATGTCCGTCACAAACTGCAGGTTTCCACTTTTTCCATTGGGTCTAAACACTCATTGTGAAGTTAATCACCAAAGAAAGCCATTTGGAGGATAACTGGACCGCAATGAAGCAGAGAGTGAGGCTGGAGTGACATTTCAGCAGCTTCTTTACAGCAATCTCTCCATAAGGGCTTTTACTGCCTTAGGTCAAGGCCTGTTCCAAATTCAGGTTATCAGAGCTTCCTAAGAGCCAGCTGGACCGAGCACAGAGTTTTCGCGTGTGTCACTCACAAAGCAACTATAGCAAAGTGCAGCCAGAGAAAAATTTCATTAGTTCTTGTCAACAATTTGCAGTGCACTCAAAGCCACCAGAAAATGTAATTTTATAACTGGTAGAAAATGGAAATATGAAATAAATGCAGCATGTGCCCTAAAAAATTTTAAAGGCACTATAGAAGAAAAACTTGTCAGTACCTTACGAGGTTATGTAAGACCTCTGTTAACCTGGATCTTCTTTGCTTTTCTGATTTTGCCCAACACTCCTTGACCTTACGCTCTAGACAAAAGAATATTTTTTTAGTTTCCACTTTCCTGTCACTTTTGTTGCACAACTTGCACTATATCTGCAGTGCAAATATATTTTATCAGTTAGCTCTCTTATTAAACTCTCATTTACAGTTCTACCAATTTTCCATTCCACACAGAACAAAATTCTGATCTTCCTCTATTCTTCCATATCTCCTATCTCATCGTACCTGTCACAGGAAATCTTCATCATCTGTTTACACATTTGTGAGCATTTCACTAAAAGATAAGTTTTGCTACATAAGTTCTTCACTCATGTCATATTCATCTTTATAGCTCCAATGCTTAGAAAAGTGCTTTGCATTGAATGAAACTGCTTGAAATGAAACATTGAATAAATAAGTCACATACACATAATATTATGTATCACATTAGTAGTTAAAAGCACAGGTCTGAAGCTTTGGTTCAAAACCCAACTTTACAACTCAGTACTTCCATGACTTTGAACTAGTTACTTAACTCTCTGTACCAGAGTTTCTTCACCTGTAAAATGGGCTTTTGTATGATTTCAGTGAGTTAATAATAAAAAATAGAAATGCATTTAAAACATAGCCAGGCTCACTGCTTAAGTTTTCTACTTTGGTTTCTTGTCTCCAGAAAAGGGATAATGATAGTGCCTGCATCATACAAGTTTGGAGAATGTTACAATTAAATTATGTGTATAACTAACATAGAGTCCAGCACATGATAAATACTCCACAAAAGTAAGCTACTTATTGATTATTGTATTTTTTCTTTATCTGATATCAGTATAAAATTTCTTGGGTATTTCCCCAAGACAGGCCCCCTCACCTACCTGGCACTTGTATTTGTGCCTCAGTAGCATTGAGAATGCAAAATAAAGTCACTGAAGAAGTAGAAGATATGTCAGCAAGATGAGTTTATGCCCGCAGTCCTCGTTAGAACATAGTTATTTATGTCAGCCCTGGGTCTGCTTGCCCTTAGATTCCTTTCCAAACTTTCCTCCTATGCTCTATAAAACATAGGTTGTGACAAATAGAAAACTAGCTCTTGCAGTGAAAAGGTGCTGGCAAGAGATTAGAGGGTGAGGGGAGAAAAGAAAGTAAAGCCAGTGTATTTCTCCTCCCTCTTCTTCCTACGGCAGCTTCACATCTCTTTCATGGTTTTAGTTCCCAACAGAGAGGCTCATCCTGGTCCAGGCCACTTTGAGGTGACCCTGATCCCTGAGTACCAGGTAACAGCACCCCTCTCTTTGTCTCTCCAAACTGGAGCAATGGTTATCTTTGCTCATTTCTGGGTTTCCTTGCAGTTCCTTATATAACTCTCAGCCCAACATATCACCAGTATAACCCCTTCACTGCATTTATTCCTCTGTGGTTTGTTTTCCTTGTCAGACTCTGACTGATTCAGTGATCTCTATCATTCCCCTCTCTGCCTTTTATATGATTGGTTGACAAAGTGCCTGATTAGTTTGCCTGTCTTCACACACACATACATGCACACACATACACTGTGGTGCTATCTCCTGTGTTAAAGAAGCAAACTCAGGCTTCTGTACCTGGAACAAACTAATCATGAGGGTTGATTCTGCAGTGATTTTATCACTGAATGAGATGGCTCTTTTTGCCATCTCCGCCACCTCCAGGGGACAGGGTCTGGAGACAATTTGCATGTTAAAATGGGGGTAAGGGAGTAGGTCATGCTACTGCCATCTAATAGGTAGAGGCCAGGAATGATGCTAAACATCTGACAATGCACAAAATCCACAAGACAGACCTCCCAGAATAAAGAGTTCTCAGGCTTCTATGCTACTAAAGGTCACAGAGAGACTACGTAAGACCTAAACCTGTTTATAGTGAGCACATGGTGGAGGTCTTGCCCATTGTTGTCAGTTGCTATATACAGCTCATATTAATTGCTTTGCATAAACTTGAATTTCACTATAGATTTCTTCGTTTTGTTGATATGCATACTGAGGAGACATAGGAGAAACATGTATCAAAAGACTGAGTTTTTAACTATGGAGATTTGTGTTAAATATATATATTTTTAAATCTTACTATTTGATTTCCCAGCCAGCCTATGCATCATATGATAGATTTTTTTATAAGATACTTTAAAAGAGAAAAAAAAAAAAGAAGAAGAAATGTGATCCTATATTTCTGCTACAGTATTTATAACTTTTCTTTCACAATGGTTGAGCTGGTTAGTCGGCTCTCAACCACATTTTTTCTTTCCCAGTGTGTATTAAACCCTGTTTTCATCTCCACATTGGTGTTACACAGACTGAGGCCTGTGGCTGGATCCCTTAAACTATACACCACGTCATGAGGCCTCAGATGACCACTTTCTTAGTTAAGATCTTTGTTTTCTCATAAGTCAAATGAGGAAGTTGAACTAGTTAAAAGCTTCCTTGCTTTTCAATTATATATCTGCAACACTTAAGTAACATATTTACATATTGGCTCCTTAGGGCATAAAATTTATACAAATGCAATAAAGTTTCCCATGCAGGACTGGTTTATTCAATACTCAGGCCCTAATAGATGATAGTGAAGCATGATATGTTCCTAGACCTATGTTCCACCTTCCTAATCTTGTTAAAATATTTATGAGTGTCTCTGAGAGGTGACAAAGGGCAAACATGTCATAGACAAACTCAAATTGCTCCTGCTCTCTTTATGATATCGTGGAGTGAGAATGGATATCATCTTGCAAGACAGAGCTCCAAAAATCACTGACTTCTACAATTACCCAGGGATTTCCTCTTCCATCACCTCACTCCTGCTTAATTAGAGTCTATTCCACTGTATGCCAGTCAGAGTTGGTATTTCTTCCTTTACTGAGGGAAAATGAAAAAATATATATACCTCTAGTCTCTTTCCTAAAAGAACAGCCAAAAGAGGCATGGGTAACTATACTCTCCTGCATATAAAAATGAGATTGCATCGTCTTTAAAAAATAATAATAAGCTTATAAAAATAATAATAATAACCTTAGAAGAAAAAGCCTCAGGGAAGCCTTTCTCTTACTGGTTGAATTTTCTGAAAACAGCTGCTGACAGATGCCTCAGACAACTCTCAGCAAGAGTCTCACTTTCCTTGATGTCCCGCCTCCACTCTCTGCTTTCTAGGTGTCTTACCTGTCTGTCTGCTCTGATAATAACCTCAGGGAGTAGAAATTATGTCTTAATTCTGCTCTCTTTTCAGCATCAACCACATCACCTCTCTTCATTAAGTGTTAAGTCAAAAAGTAGTTGAAGATAAAACCTTAACCTTTTTTGAAAAATTGCAGTGCAAATCCCACAGATTTTATTCCTAAAATATTTGTGTCCCCAAATGACTTTTACCCTCTTGACACAGCTCTACAAATTTGTATTAGAAAGTAGTTAGAATCAGTATCTGAACAATCAGATGTTCTGAGATCTCTCAAAGAGAAAAGGGATGGGGAAGTGTTAATTTTTGTGGTATGTTAATGAGATCATTCATTTCTGTCACCTTTAAAAACCCTAAGACATATTTCTCTGACTCCTCTTTCTTTTTCCTCTTCTCCTCCTTTACAATCCTCCTCCGTATCTGAAGATGAAGGTTAATATTAAGCTTCACATTAACAGTTGTCAAATCAATCATGATTTCCTCTGAGTTATGTTACATAGAGCAACATACTTTATCAGAAATCAAAGAGAGGACAGTGCCAAAAGTGGATGAGCTAATGTAAAATCACTTACATGGGCACTCTGGAGACAGAAACTCTTTTAATATTTAATGTAGGCATTAACCTGAGAATGAGAGGGAGATGGTAATGGATGGTCTATTCCTATTGCCTACAGGACAGGGTGCTGAAGTAAGTTGTCCCTTCTGGGATCAGGTTCACACAAGTCTAACATCCATAAAGTGGGTCACAAGTGAAGGGAACTGGAAAAGTCTCAGGTTTCCCAGATACATTGTTTTAAGAGTACAGTTGTGCTCTGAAGTTCGCCACACTGCAGGGAACCAGAAGCCATGTCAATTGAATTGCTCAATTAGTTTGTTATGGTAACAGACATGCTGTCCCCAACACATATGGTCAAACCACAGCAAATAATCAATTATTAAAGAAAACAATATCCAAGAAGCATTAATATATCAATGAAGTGTTTGTCTCTGTCTCTAGACTTGGTTATCACTGAAGGCATTTGTTCACTTGATGGCTACCCAGAGTTGTCCCTGAGAGCCATAATGTCAAAACCACTTGAAAATAAAAAGGAGAAAAATATAGGAAAATTCCATAATAGTGAAGACCATCAGAAAAATAACTTTTTCTACATGTGAATATTATGATGTTATAGGGAACATTCTATTTATGCAGCGTGAATGCCAGCATATGTTTTACATGCACATAAATGGGTTCACCCTAAGTAAGAAATGCCATTAAAACTGCTTTGCTTTAGCTGCAGTATTCCTTCTTGATAAGATACAACATATACTAACCCCACACTTGTTTTATTTAATTGTATTTTTTTCTGTCACATTACATCTTTCTTGATATAAGATTCCAGAGGTTTCTGCGAATTCCATCCCACCAAGGAATTCAATTATATTTTCATGCATGCAAAACACCTTCATTTCTACTGATGCAGCCAACATTCTTTTTTTCTTGTTTCACCACAAGTTTAAATCCAAACCCTTTTCCCTATGGAGTTTTTAAAATATACCCTTAAGATTTCTGACTCTGGGCCAAAGCTCCAGATAGGCTATAAATCCCAGAAAGTAGAAATAGACCTCTAGAGAAAAAGTGCCAAGACCACCTGGCACACTGTAGTATTGCCCAAGCTTTTAGGCTTACAAAACCTTTCTGAATTAGGGACAATTGTTTCATATAGTTTTTAAATTAAACTTATTCAAAGAATATTTTATTTCATTAAACTCAGTTTGATTGAGAACACCAACTGGGTCAATAAACAACTATCATCATCTACTTTGGGTCAAAATCAGAAAGTATCTTTTAAAGAAAAAAAAAGTTCTGTGGTAGTTCATCTGGATTACCTGAAAGAAGTCAGTTTTTAAAAACCTATAATTACATGGGAATGAAGAAGTCAAGTTGTTACTTTTTGTAGATGACATGATTCACTATGTAGAAAACCTTAAAGACTCCCACAACAACAACAAAAAATTAGTAGAAGCAATAAACAAATACAGTAAAGTTTCAGGATACAAATTCAACTTACAAAAGGTTCCTATACACTAACAATACATTTTCAAAAAAAGAAATTAAAAAAATTCTTTTACAATTGCAACAAAAAGAATACCTAGGAATAAATTTAATGAAGCGTGTGAAAGACCTGTACACTGAAAACTATAAGACATTATTACAAGTAATTGAAGAAGATACAAAGAAATGGGAAAAAATCTGTGTTCATGAATTGGAAGAATCATCATAGTTGAAATAACCTTATTACCTAAAGCATTATACAGATTTAATCCAATCTCCATCAAAATCCCATTGGCATTTTTGAAAGAATTAGAATAGAAAAATCATCAGATTTATATGAAATCACAAAAGACCCCAAAGAGCCAAAGCAATCCTGAGAAAAAAGAACAAGGCTGGAGGGATTACTCTGCCGGACTTCAAATTATACTGGAAAGTGACAGTAATCAAAACAGCATGGTATTGGCAGAAAAACAGACACATAGACCAATGGAACAGAATGGAGTCTATAAATAAATCCCCATATATATGGGCAAATAATTTTTTAGAAAGGAGCAAAAAAATATACAATGAAGAAAGGAAATCCTCTTTAATAAATGGTGCTGAGAAAATTGAAAAGCCACATGCAAAAGAATGAAACTATACTGCTATCTGTCACCATATAACAAAATAACTCAAAATGGATCAAAGACCTAAATATAAGACCTGAAACAATAAATTGCATAGCAGAAAACATAGGGACTAAACTCATGGACCTTGGACTTAGAGAGGATTTTATAAATTTGACCTCAAAGTAAGGAGAGTAAAAACAAAAATAAGTAAATGAGACTATATCAAACTAAAAAGCTTCTGCACAGCAAAAGAAACCATCAACAAGACAAAGAGGCAACCAACTGAATGGAAAAACATATTTGCAAACAATGCCTCCAAAAAAGGGTTAATATCCAAAATATACAAAGAACTCATACAACTCAACAATTGAAAAATGGGCAGATACTTCTCCCATACTTTTCCCAAGAAAGCATACAAATGGCCAACAGGCATATAAAATAATGCTCAACTTCACTAGGCATTAGAGAAATGCAAATCAAAACCACAATGAGATACAACTTCACACCTGTTAGAATGGCTATCCTCAATAAGAGAAGTAATAACAAGTGTTGGAGAGGTTGTGGAGAAAAAAGGAACCCTCATACATTGCTGGTGGGAATGTAAATTGGTACAGCCTCTGTGAAGAACATTTTACGACATTTTCTCAAACAAACTAAAAAGAGAATTAATATATGGCCCAGCAATCCCTCCTTTGGGTATCTACCCCAAAAATTTGAAAATATTTTTCCATATACACTCTGATATGCATTGCAGCATTACTCATGGTGACCAAGACATGGAAACAATTCTTCAATAGATAATTGGATAAAGAAGATGTAGTACATATGTCAATGGAATATTACTCAGCCATAAGAAGAAATGAAATACTACAATTTGCAACAACATGGATGGATCTTGAAATTGTGATGTTAAGTGAAATAAGTCATACAGACAAAGTTGAGAATCATGTGATTTCACCTGTGTGTCAAATATGGTGATAGAAAGAAATATAACTTTGGATGGTGAATATACAATGCAATATACAGATGATATAGAATTATACACTCACAACCTACATAATTTTATTAACCAATGTCACTCCAATAAATTTAATTTATTAAAAACCTACAATTACAAATACTCTTCAATTAAAAAATAGAATACTATTAGTGCTAATGAAATTCTTTGATAGAATCAGCTCTCACTTGGCCTGAGAGCTTCTCTGAAGAACACCGCGAAGGAGGCAGAACTTATTTGCCAAAAGACTCTTTTAAAATATTTAATTGAAATATATATGCTTCTCTTCATAGTCTCCCTCCTTTGAAGAATCAGTCCACTGTTCAAGAGAAGAAGAGGACATATAGCAGGAAAGAAAACTCAAATCCATTGATTTCATGATCACGGACTTTGACCTAGATTTTTCACTTCTAGACATTTTTCCTATGGCAAAAAAAAAATATGTGCAAAGTCATATGTCAAAGAGGATTATTAGAGTAGTTTATACTTATGAAATACTATGAGGTCAATAAAAAAGATGTGTGTGTGTGTGTGTGTGTGTGTGTGTGTGTATAAATATGTGATGACATACTGTACAAGCTATTCTCTGGGCCTGAACAGTCTTTAAATGCCTCTGTCTCTTTTTCCCTCACATTCTTGACCTGGCCAGCTGATTCACACCACAGAACTCCAAATGGGCAAGTGAAATGCAGCAATTACCTCTGACAGTGGCTTCAGAATGGGCTGTAAACTTAATTATTTGGAAGTCTACAATTAGAAGCACTTAGAGCCCTAGAATCCCCTATCTTTCATAGTTACATAACTACTTCTTTTTCAGCCTCAGCTGAAGACTTGGGGTTTCTCTCTGGAGACAGATCCTGTGCTATTATTAAACTTACTAGATTCAGCTATACTGAAGACACTGTACTGAAAACAGGCGGATTAAAGAAAGTGAGATGTTAAATAATGAGAAGCTTCATTCACCCTAGTAGATGATCAGAGGGTTTCTCTCTAAGAAAAAGGGACAATCCAGGAGAAAAGCCACACATATTCCATTTAAGGAACCACAACAAAATGTCTCATTTGGATCACCCATCTTACAGTAAACTCTACCACCTGAGACATCCAACCCTCATAATTGTGCAAATCAGCTTTTTAGCACTATAATATTGAAAATGAAGGAAAAGCCAAAATTATCATCATTTTAGAAAAAGTTTTTCTAATAGGATAAGTTTTTAAAAGTACATAGGAAAAAACCTGAAGAATAATAGATACTGCAAGGAAGAGAAAATAAAACCATTTTCAAAACTACAAGAATATCCCCTAAGTGTAGTGAAAGCTATTTCATTATAAAACAAGAACAGAGGTTATTTAAAAAGGAACATTCAGAAAACACAAAAGAACTTTTGGAAATTAAAAACATTTTTTTTAAATCATTAATACAGTTTGAAGATAGAGTTAAAGAAAACATCCAGAAAGAAAAAAAGAAAGGATAAACAAAAGAAAAAAAATAGAGGATTAAGCTACAAAAATCTAACATGCAATTAATAAAAGTTTCAGAAACACAAGAGAAAATGTAAGAAAGGAAATTATCGAAGAAAAATTTTAGAAAAATTTTATTGAATCAAGAACTATGTATTAAAAGGATCTATAAAATTTCCAGCAAGATGAATAGAATGAGACAACAACACCAAAGAAAATTATCATAAAATTTCAGAGCAGTGGGGACAAAGAGAAGCTCCTAAATACATCCAGAGAGAAAATAATTAGTTTACATAAAAAGAATAGCATTTATTAACAACTCTGGAAGCTACACAGCAACAAAGCAATGCCTTCATAATTTTAATTTCCAAAATTATTTCCAATTTAAATGTAATATATAACCTAGTTATTATGAAGACAAAAGGAGAAAGTAAAAATATTTTCAAAATTTTAATTTGAAAAAATTTACTTCCATCCCCTCTTTCTGAGGAATCTACTGGAGGAACTGCACCAATAAAAGGAAAGCATAAACTAATAAAAAGTAAGACACAGGATTCAGGAAGTAGGAGATGCAACATTAGAGAGAAGACATGAGAATTCCTAGATGACATTTGTGTAGCAAGTCTAGATAGAAACAGTTCATACAGGAGCAAAAATTTAAAAGACACTGAAAAAAATGTTTTTTTAAAAAAAATATTTCATTTCACATGCCTGACAGCATTTGGAGGGACCTTAAGTTCTATCATAGACTTTGGGAATGAATTGGTCAGACACAGTAAACCAAAACTGAGCATTTTTTAAGTGGAAGAATATTATTCACTCCTGGAAAACCAAAAATATTGTGTAAGATAGGAAATATAACACTAGTTTAATATGTGGTTCAGTTGAGAAAAATCTTTACATTGTCATAATAAAGTAACCATTGAATATGATTTAATAAAAGTTGTAACATTAGGAGGATGAGGCAGGTGAAGTGAATACAAGTATATGGGAGGAGGGAGGGAAGAAACTAACTCCTTACTTTCCATAGATAGAAGTCAAACTAAAAATTTAAAAATACAAAATAAGCATTTTTTAGTATGCTGAGAGTAAATTCCAGAAACAGCAAACAATATTGAGAATTCATAATTAGAGAGAACTATAATTCATAATTAGGGAGAACTAGAATTCATAATGAGAGAACTAATTACTTTTTCATTATAAGTCTTATAAAACTATTTTACCTTTTAAGCTCAGTTTATAAATAACTATGATATAAGTCAAAGTTTAATTCGATAATTTAGTTTTAAATGGGAAAAAATATGTATATTTATTGCTTCAGCAAACAGTTTTTAGGAGACTAATATATGAGACAACAAACACATATTAAGAGACAAGCACAATGTTGTGCTGGAAATGCAAAGATAAATGCTGGGTCGACCATCTTTGTCCTTAATAGCTATTTGACCTTGCTTCGGTTTTCATGTCAGGGGGAAAAAAAAAAAAACACAGAGGGTTAAGTGTGATCATGTAAATAAAATACTTCAAGCTATAAAAATAATAGGAGTGCAGTAAAGAGACACAGAATCCTAATACTTTCAATATAATTTGATCTTTGTAACTCCAAAATGATATGCCCAATGAAGAATAAGAAGGATCCCCTTAATCTCATATGGATTCAATTACCCTCCAATTAAACAGGAGGGTGAATGCCAGGCCTCAGTGATAGCAGATCTAGTTTAGGTGAATTTCCAAGTTTCCTTCCAATGCTCTAAGCCTATGAATCTACTATGAAGATATATCTGAAGTAGAAGTAGATATGAAAACAACCAGTTGCTTCAGACAATGCATTGACTTAGAAAGTCAACAATTCTATATTAGTAATACTCTTTTAATTATTTCTTTTTCAAAGCAATTATTTGTTTTGAATTTACTTAGGTGTAAAAGATACATTTCATGCTACACCACCAAATGAATTTCAAGAAATAGAGACTGTGCATGAGAACTTTACTAAGAATTAGAGTAAATAAGTGTCCTAAAACTATACATGAAAGAGGTTAATGAATGTGAGAGCCACCTTATGAACATTTAGAAAATAACCTGGATTCTTAAAATGTGAAAAAATTGAAAAACATGAGGTGAGAAGAATTGTCGAAATAATTATTGATGTCTTAACTGAAAAAGAGTCTCAAGAGAGCTTATTTCAAATACTGAAATAGTTATCATATGAGAAATGAAATAAACATATTTTGAATATGTTAGAACACCAAATTGGGAACAATAGAGTGGAGTTAGGGGAAAGACACAAGAGAGAGACCTGGTCCATAATAAGAAAGAATATATAAATACAAAATTGGCTGTCCCCAGGGAGAACCATTAGGCTGAAAGTGTTCCACATAAAGCGCAAAGAACATTTCAAAAATGTTATTGAGAGAATTCTTGCTTAGGGAGTAAAGTTTCAGACTAAATGTACTCCAAATTTGCATTATTCTCTAGGATTCCATTTATGTTACAGATCACAAGCACAGCCAAAGTTCAAAGGAGAAAGAGAATTCTATTAAATGGTCAACTCAACAGTTATAGTAATGACATTGAGGAATGAAAGGAAAGAGAATAATCAAACAAGCAAACATACTAGCACATACCTAAACTGTTAGAATGTTCCCTTTTATGTTCAATTGTTTCAAGGTGGTGCCAATGCAGCCACATTATGTTATAATGGAAATGGGTTGTCTTCTTACCCTGAAGGGGAAAAAAATCAAAGAAAAGATGTGTTACCTAAAATTATTGGACTAGAATGCTAGTTAAAGATTTTGAACTGTAGAAAAATGAGCTACCTACTGAATCAATACATTTTAGTTAGTATCTTGAGGGTATTTACTGGCCTTATTGAGTGACTGGTTCTATTCTTTTTAAGCTGTGACAGCTAATGGGACTGGACCTTGAGGCTGAATTACTACCCAATTCATTAGTGATGTTTAATGAGTACATACCAGTGAATGAAACCCCGAAAAATTCTTCTCAATGATGAAGTATTCAGATGAAGGAATCTAGTAAATTTATTTTTACATCTTTTGACTTTTTGTTGTTTTCTAAGCAACTTTTAATGACACCTGGCCATGGAAGTGCACAGAGACATGGGAACATTGAATTGAAAATTATAGTCCTAAAAACCGTCATACATTTAGCCATAAATTTGAAAGGCTAGTAAGTAGAGGTAACTTGTAACACAGATCCTATCCATTTTATTAAGTGTAGTGTGAGTCAAGGAGGTCTTAATCAATAGGATATTTCTAAAATAATCATTTAAAAGTAGATTTAGTATAGTAAAACTGGTAAATCATAATGTTTAAAAAATATTCAAATATGAAAAACCTTTCATCTATAGTTAGAGTAAGCAAGATAACATTAAAATGAAATACTTCACAGCTAATAGTAGTGTACTTGGGGATGAAAACTGAATGAGATTTCAGTCCACAGTTGTTGTTAGTGAGACTTGCATAATATGTTTGAACTCATGTTTGAAATTAATGGTGCCTTCAAATGCTATCAATGCAACCAAAGTCTTCTGCTTGCCTAGCTTTCACAGCGTTTTGGCATCTTGATCAACTCCTGGCTGAGGACTCCTATGATAAATTTATTTACAGCATGGCCTATTTATTCAGTTATAGGAGAAACATGGCAGTACCAATACCGTTGCTAAGCAATAAGCAGTATATTTAAGTAGAAATCAATTTTTAAAAAGAAATAAAGTAAAAAATAGATATCCAAGATACAAATTTTTCATAACATCCAAGAATCTAAAGCTATAGACAGCTTCGACATTTTGCAAATTAAAGCTACTTTTAATATTGTTCAGTCCTTGTTCTTTTGATACAGGCTAAATTTCTTTACCTCATGGAGAAACATGAATTCATTGTTATAGAAAAACCACAAGAACAAAATTCTTAATAATAAAATAGTACAAATATGCATGCTAGTCTTTCAAAAATGCCAAGCAGTATTTGTGTTAGTTTGTTCAGTAATGATAAACAAGAAGGAACATTTGCCACTCTTATGTTTTAAGGTTTACATCACAGGTTAAAAGCATACATAACCTATAGTCAACTATACAGATTAAATAGTTCTCACAAAGGAAAAATGTTTTTATATTGTGTAAGAAATCTTGTTCCTAAAACTGGTAGTACAACTATTCCCAGGTATTTTCTCATTTTGTGGTCTAGTCTTACCTCAAAAATAAAACCCGAAGAAAAAGAAGAGCAGTTTATGCTCATAGATGACATTTACCTTATATTAAAGTGATCTTATCACTAAAATTGCAGATAGCTTTCATAGCATTGGACTCAATATGAATACTAATTTAAAAATTTTTGAAGTTGAAGTCAAAAGATTCAGTTTAGTGATACAAATGATACAAGGAACTCTAATTCTATATAAAGAGAAGTTGTGTGCAAACAGGAATATATCCCACCCATAACAAGTTGTATGTATAATTTATACCACTGAGTGCATGATCAGACTACTTTTAGTTATTCATTTATGTATTCAAACTGTTTATGGTTCTAAGTTATCCATATGTCATGTAAAATAAAGAAGAGATAAACTGATCATTGCTCTGACTTTTGGAATAGGAAGAAAACTTTGCAATCCTAAACACTTGGAGGAAAGCTCTGGAGAGAAGAAAATTTCAGGTTATGGAAGACTTTGTCCACAGTCAGTAGAGGAAGTTTGTTTTTTTGTGGTTTCTATCCATGGCTGCAAAGGACATGTAAAATAGTTGAGAATTTTTTTACAACCCAGTAAAAGAATCATAAGTGATTTTAGAAAGCTACATTCATACAAAATCAGAGCAATATGCCTTTGCAATCAATGAAGTCAACAAAGTCATCAGTATTGAAAATAATCAGAAAATATTATCCTTCTTAACATTAAAAACTATGGTTCGTCCCTGTCTAAATTATGTTAGTTCTGATTGCCGCTCTAAAAAAAGGTTTGATGGAACTAGAGAAGCAGTGAGGCAGAATGTGGAAAACAGAATATGAGTCTGAATAATGGGATACATGAAAAAGTGGGAATTTTGTTCACCTTCCTTCATGTCAGAACTTTCTCAGAAATGGAACTTTCCTGTCCTATCAGCCACTTCTGCTAAGAGATTCACAAGAATGCCTTTTGTTGACCCTTATTTTTCAACCCCCCTTCTAGAGAGAAGTGTGATCTACGTCAGCAGTTCCCAACCTTTTTGGCACCAGAAACTGGTCCTCCTATGAGAATCTAATGCCCAATGATCTGAAGTGGAGCTGAGATGGAGATGTTAGTGCTGGGGTGTGGCTACAAATACAAATAAAACTTCACTCCCTTGCCTGCCACTAACCTTCTGCTGTGTGCTCAGTTCCTAACAGGCTATAGACCAGTCCCGATCCGTGGTCCAGGGTCTGGGGACTCTTGATCTACATGATCTAACAGTCATCACATGTCTATGGTTGCACACGGGCAGACACCAATTTCTCCAGGCCCTACCTTAGTCTCTGCATCAGCTTTCCTGCCTCCAGCTCATTGTCAATTTACCCAGGTCCTGCTCTAGTCTCCTCTTTTCTCACTTGAATGCTCTCTGTGAACAATCTCATCAATATTTACAGCTCCCAATGGTACCCACATAGAAATACTGACAACTCCCAGATTTGCATCTGCTTCTCAAAAGTCTCTTCTGAGTTTCAGACCAGTAAATGCAAACGTCTTTACCTGAGAAAACAACTCAAACACATCAAGCTCAATATATATACAATTAAAATCACAAACTTTTATAAAGTCAATGGCTTCTGCTGTTTTCTATTTCAAATGGTAGTACCATTATCCATCAAATCACCACTAAGTACCTCTCTATCATTTACATACAATCTGGAATAGTATTACATGGCAGACACTGTTCTACATACTTTCTGCACATTAACATTTAATCCTCATAGCAACCCAGTTAGGTCGGTTCTGCTGTTGTCTCATTTGATAGACAATCAAACAGAATCTCAAATAAGTTGAGCAATTTGTCCAAGGTCATTGAACTAATATTTAACATGACCAGTCTTTGAGCCTAGCCCATCTGACACTACTATATTATACTGCCTTTTTATAAAGATCATCATTTCTACCTTTTAGATACTCCTTGATTTCTTCCTCCATGCCCTTATCACCACTGTTAAACCTTAGTTAGGCACACATCATCTAGACTATGACAGGACTCATGACTAATTCATCCTTTTGTCTCAAATTCAATCCCAAACCCATCTTTCTCACTGCACTGAAGAAAATGAACACCTAAAAGCACTACTCTCCTACTTTTAAATCATCAATTAATCCCCTTAACCTATAAGAGTATTTCTAATTTGTGGGGTGGGGGGAGGGTGGAGAGAGAAATAGGGCTATTGCAAATAAGACTTCTAATTCACTGAATTATTCCTGGTGCTCTACTCCATGAGTTTGTTTCTGTTTTGTTTGTTTTGTTTTTGTTAGGTTCCACATATAAGTAAGATCATGCAGCATCTGTCTGACTTATTTCACTTAGCATAATACCCTCTAGTTGCATCCATGTTATTGCAGACGGCACGATTTCATTCTTTTTTATGGCTGAGTAATATTCCATTGTACATATGTACCACTTCTTTATCCATTTATATATTGATGGACACTTAGAATTGTTTCATACATTGGCTCTTGTAAATAATGCTGCAATACACATGTGGATACATATGTCTTTTTGAATTAATGTTTTGGCTCTCTTTAGATTTATTTATGTTATAGCCTTTGTTTTAAAGTCATTTTGTTTGGTATAAGTATTGATATCTCAGCTTTTTTTTTCCTTTCCATTTTCATAAAATATTTTTTTCCATCCCTTTACTTTTAGTCTGTGTGTGTCTTTCGATCTGAAGTGAGTCTATTGTAGGCAGCATGTGCCAGGGTCTCATCCATTCAGCCTATATCTTTTGATTGGAGCATTTAACCCATTTACATTTAAAGTAATTGTTGATAGATATGTAGTTATTACTACTTTATTATTCATATTTTTTATCTCTTTTTTCTTCTTAAAGTCTCTTTAACATTTCTTGTAAAACTTGTTTGGTGGTGAAGGACTCCTTTAGCTTTTTCTTATTGAGAAGCTCTTTATCTGTCCTTCGATTCCAAATTATAGTTTTGCTGTATAGGGTAATCTTGGTTGAAGGTCCTTGCTTTTCGTCACTTGAACATTATATGCTAATCCCTTAAGGCCTGAAAAATTTCTGTTAAGAAGTCAGCTGATAGTATTACCGGAGCTCCATTGTAGGTAACTGCATTTCTCTTGCTGCTTTTAATATTCTCTCTTTGTCTTTAACTGTTAGCATTTTAATTACAATGTGCCTTGGTGAGGGTCAATTTGGGTTCATTTTCTTTGGGACTCTGTGCTTCCTGGGCATGTATGTCTATTTCCTTCACCAGGTTAGGGAAGTTTTCAGTCATTATTTCTTAACTTCTTGCTCTTTTTTCCATCTGGTATTTCTATGATGTGAATGTTGTTATGCTTGATGTTATCCCAAATGCCCGTTAAACTATCTTTTTTTTTTCTTTTTGCTGATTGTGTGCTTTCTGCTACCTTATCTTTTAAATTGCTGATTTTATTTCCTGCTTCATCTAACTCACTGTTGATTCCCTGTAATTTAGTCTTTTTTACAGTTATTGTATTCTTCATTTCTGGCTGGTTCTCTTTTGTGTGTTCTATCTCCATTTTCATGTTTCCTATCTTTTTGTTGAAGTTCTCACTGAGATCATTGAGATTCCTTGTAATCAATGTTTTGAATTTTGTATCTGATAGATTGCTTGCCTCCATTTTTTTTTTAGTTATTTTCTGGCATTTTGTTCTGTTCTTTCATTTGGGACATGAAATTTGTCCCCTCATTTTGGATGGCTACCTGTATTTGTTGCTATATTAGGTAGAACTGTTATGGCTCTGGTCTTGGTAGAGTGGCTTTATGCTTTATGTAGTAGGTGTCTTGTGGAGTCCAGTGGAGCAGTCTCCCCTGGTCATCAGAGCCAGGTGCTCCAGGTGTATGGCTTGTTTGAGTTGTATGTGTGATCCTGCTGTTGGCACATGAATGAAAGAAATGAATACTCAGGCTGATGGGCTGTAAGGACGGGCATAACTACAATGGAAAGGCTGTTGTGCAGTCGCTGACCTTAAAAAAACAAGATTTGCTTTATTGGTAAACTGGTATCTACCCAATCTGCCCTCTGGGTGTGCCATTTGTGGAGGTAGTTGGGCGGTTCTCTGCCGTAGTCTGAAGCTGGCCAACAGGTGTGCTGCTTCTGGAGCCTCTTGGAAGGAGTGCAGGCCAAGGTCAGCCACTGCCTGTGCACTGCCCGGGGCCACTCAGTATGAGCTATAAAGTGATCTGAAAATGGTTGCCACTCGTGCTGGGCTTAGAGGTGACTGGGAGAGGCTAAGCTGAAAACTGAGGCCAGCTACCACTAGTGCTGGGCCTGGGGCTGCTTAGCATGAGGTACAGGGCATGCCAAAGCCAGATGCTGCTTGTATGGGGTTTGCACACCTTTGAGAGATTTTAGGAAAGTTTGCAGCATGAGCCAAGACAGGCTGTTTGTATGGAAAAGCCACTGGAAGAGGCTTGGGTGGGCCCACAAATTGGGTGGGGTGAGTTCTCAAGGAATCGCCATCATGAATCTAATGACATTAGCCAGCTTAATGGAGACTCAGATATGGTGGACACCTGCATCTGCACACTGGATGAAGGGAGGGCTCAACAAAGGAACAGTGTTCTCTGCCAGCACTTCTGTCTAGGAGAAAGCTGCCCTTCCGGCCTTCACCCCAAAGCCAGAAAATTCAGTTTCTCCCCAAATGTCCCTGGCACCTTTCAAGCTGCTGCTCCAGCACTGGAACTCAGAGGAAGTGAGTCCATCAGTGAGTAAGTCTGTTCTTACTCAAATGACGGACTCAAAGGAGGTCCTTTAAGAGGAATGCCCAGGAACCACAGCTATCCCCACTCAACCACAATTTCTGCTGGCTTTCACTGCTGGAAGTTTTAGGGACTTCTTTTTCTGGCACTGGAACCCTGTAATGTGGAGGCTAGAGTGGGACTGGGAGCTTTTGCTCTTCATGGGTGACCCCCACAGCTATCTAAATGTATCTTAATATCCCTCTCAATTTTTAACCACCGCAAAGGTGTAAGATCAGCTTGTTCTGCATCCCCACCCTTCCTACCAGTCTCAAGGTGGCTTCTGTATATCCTTAGTTATAGGACTTCTTGACTTTAGGTGATTCTCAATGATGGTTGTTCTGTAGTTTAGTTGTAATTTTGATGTGTTCGTGGGAGGAGGTGAGCAAAGCACTTACCTACTTCGCTATCTTGATGGGAATTCTCTCACCATATGTTTTAATTTCAATACCTTTCCTTGAGCTCTTTTACCTGTACAGAAAGCCATTCTCCTGCCTTCACTTGGTTAATTCCTGATTACTCTAAGACACAAGCATAGGGGCTACACAGGAAAGTCTATGCCTAATAAAAGTAACAGTTTCTTTCTCTGTCTTACTTTAAACACTATAGTTCAATTTATTCAAAATATTTTTGTTGTAATGGAAGGCTACTGGTTGACTGAGTTTGAAAATGCTCTGTCCCTCCTAACATAATTGTCCAGGGAGCACTAGAAGGCTGCAGCCACACAGTCCTTGGCTGTTAGAGAAAACAGTAATCAAAGGGCCATGTTTAGGGTGATATTACCAAGGATGAATAATCCCTAGTTATTTCCTACTTTTGTGTTGTGTGTCTCCACCAAATAATTTAGAATCTCAGGAGAAAAACTTGTTGGCTCAACTTGAATCATGAGCTCTCTCTTTGACTAAAGAGCAATTAGGTGATTTGGGGTGTGTGTGTGTGTGTGTGTGTGTGTGTGTGTGTGTGTGTGTGTTTATCATAATATCCATGTCATAGATGAACTTGTGACTCAGGTTGGTTCAAAACTATTACAGAAACTTTCAAGAGAGAGATATCCTCTTTCCAATGAATCACTAAGCTAGTAGGATATAAACCTAATGCTACTGGTGGCTACATTTTGCCAGTGGTCACCTCTTGAGGAGAACTTTCCCTTCCTGAGAATGAATTAAAAAACAAAGAAGCCAAGAGAGAAAGCTTATATAGTGAAAGTCTTAGAGTTGTAAACAAAACATCAAACTTTTAGGGCCTAGAGAATTTGGGGCAGAAAAACTTTCAATCTATCTGAAGCATTTGCACAAGTAGGATGTCACTCTGAAGTCCTCTGTATAAACTATTTTGAGAAGTTGCTAACACCCCAAGTAGAAAAAAACCTTAGTGAGGCCCCTGAACCTAAAGTAGACTCTAACATGTAGGGCTTACTTTAATAACCTACTTCCAGATGAATTATTCACACAGTAACAACTCTAAAATATATCCTGGCATGAAGTAAGTAATGGTAAATATTGAAGTGATTAAGATAACATTTATTCCAAAGACTTAAGATTTGGAAAAGACCCTAAATTACAACAACCAAAGTGGAGGGGAATATTTAGGGAATTGTACTGAAGTGGAAAGAAGGAGAAAGTTGGGCTTCTTTAAAAAAAATTACAGCATGAAGATCACCACTATTAACTGTGCTTACTAGAAAGTTTATATAACTCCAAAGACATGGTCTACTCAATAATTCCCCAGAAAAATAGATTATAAAATTATATGTGGTGCTAAAGGATAAAGTTATTTAAAAAGAGAGAGAAGTCATGTGAGAAGTGATTAAGCCCCTTGACAAGTGAAATAACTTATAATGACCTTCATTAAAAATATGGATAACTAAGGCAGAAAAGCGACTGGTACAAAACTAAATGGCATTCTTTTAGGAGGACTAAAAATCAGTCTTTGCTTGTACTGACACCTCATGTCTCAGTATTAGGTTACTGTAGTGAGATATTAATGCCAGAATCCTATGAACACACAATTCCATCATGGAAGATGATTGTGTCAAAAACTGAGTCTATTATGTGTTTATTACTGGTCATGAGAGCTAAAGTCAGAAGTCTGAGACTGAGGATAAAGTGTGCCCATCCCCCTGATGGGGATTTGGTACCTTTGGCAGAGAGCACAGAGGAGGAAGATGGTGCATTGAAAGAGCTAGGTGTGATACTGGAATCCAACTGGGTTCTGTGACCAGCTTGTCTGTCCCACTTCTCTCTTTTTTTCAGGACTCTGCTCCCTTTTCCTCCTTTCTTGTTTCTCTAACACTCCTTTCTCTCCTCTCTTCTTCATTGCCTCAAAAACAAAAAATTTTGTCACATTCCCAAAATTACACAAAAAATAAAAGAGCCAGAATTCAAACCTGGTATGATTGCAAAGCTTCTGATTTTTCCAAAAAATGCAAGCCTATGTTATGAACTTTGAAAAAATTACAGTGAAATATCATGCAGCCATTACAATTGGTAATGTCTATTTCATATCAAAAATAAGAAAGATCAGATTACATAATTATATATGTGTATGTATATAAAATACTTTTATTTTTAGAATTGTAAGCTCATATTTGTATTATATTCATAGAAAAACTTGAAAAGAAATACAGTAAATGTTTAACAGTGATTATCTCTATGTGATTGAACTGTGAGTGATTTTTATTGTCTCTATTACGTAATTCTATATATCCTAATTACTTTTACTGTAAACACTCCTTACATTTATAACCTTAAAGAAATATATTGTATTCATTTATCTAACTTTTTTTGAGTACCTACTAGGTGCCATTGAGGTATAGGGCTACAATTGACACATAAAAAAACAATGGCTTAAACAAAGAATGTTCCTGCTATCTTGGAATTTGACTTTCAATTTTATTTCTACTTGGGCGAGAGAGGAAAAAGTAAACAACAAATGCATAAAATATATAATATTCATGGAGTGATAAATTTAGTGGATATATTATAAAATTTATGTATCACATTAATTCAAGTATACAGATCCTTTTTGTAGTACTCCAGACTGCCAAAATCTGAAAAAGTAACTCGAGTGTTTTAAATTTACTCACTAAATTATTTAAACTATTTTTTCTATATGAAGGTCTTGAAAGTAAAAATAAATAAAATAATTATTGGACTGAAGGAGATAACAGTCTAATGAACAGCAAGTAGTGTAAGTAGAAAAATTGATAGTCTTCTATAAATGTTATGGATGGATAAGTATACCACTTTTGGTAAAAAGATTGACTCAGGCCATTTGCCAAACAGTTTATTGGTGATGTTATCCCTCACCTCCCAAACCCCCACCAAAAGCATTGAGTAGTGATATAGCTGACAAGAAATTAAGATGACAGGCATGTGACAAAATAATAAATTATATACCTACCTCTTTATCAATTTTGTTTCTTAAATTTTCTATAACTATAAAAGTATTTCTTTTATAATAAAGGAGTAGCATTTCTTCAATGTTCATAGAGTGGAAATTTTAGAACCTAAATAAACATTTCTAAAAACAACAACAAAATTACCCAGAATTTTACCATCCAGAGGCAAATCACTGTTAATATTTAACTGTTTTTTTTTCTGGATAAATGAACAACACAAATCTTTTTTGATTGAAACATATGACTTGATTGTATGAAGTGAAATATAGAAACACAAGATGATATTTTTATTGAAACATATTTAAATACTTTTCAGAGATTTAATTTGGGTCCAGTATGTTGGGGCCACTTTTCATTTATCTAATATGGCTTCAATCATCCTCAAGCTCAATATTTTAATGAAAAAGTTTATTTCTAGTGATCTTCATTTTCTCTATTTCCTAATCTATTAATTCATTTTTTTCTACCTGGTCCATAACTTGACACTCTTAAATGGTTTAAAGTAAAAATTAAACATTAAGCAATTTCCAAAAGTGTCTATTAAGAAAGCAACAACTGTAATGCTGGTAGGTACAGACTAGTGACATGGCAACAAGAAGCGAATGCCCATGGCACTACACATAAAGATGACAAGCAAGTGACAACAGCAACAGTGTTGACCAGCACAGAGAGGGGCAGGCAACTTCCAGCAACAAAGAAGATAGGAAGATGAAATTGTCAAAGGACGCGAAAGGAATGGGCGTCCAAAGATAGCAAGTGATGCATTGAGCACAAAAGTTCTTCCAAATTCTTCACCACAATATATAAAGGAAGTGAAGACTAGTTATTGAGTTTTTCCTCATCCCAAACACCTGCTCATTCCTATTTTTCTTCTCAATGTCTCCATTTTCCCATATTTGCTCTTAATTTCCTCTTTGTAGTCCCTGAATACTCCTTACCAAACTTCAGACAAGTTCACATACACTCCTGCCAAACATAAAGATAAAAGCAGAGGAGAAATAAATAAGGTGAACAGATCACAAGACACAGAATAAAGAAGAAACCCAACAAAACTGGAAACATTTGACAGATGCCACAAAAGGGGCTTATTCTCCCCTCTCCTACTCCTAGGTAAATGGAGGTGAAGATTACGCAAGTCACTATCCCTTCTTTCAGGGCACAAAGACTAGTGGTTTCTTGAGTCCATTTTAGGAATCACTTTGATGGTCTTTGCCGAGACCTAACTGTAACTCCTGGAATGTCTTAACTCACTACATGTTGTCTGTCATGAACATTTGCCTCTCCATTCCAAAAAGAAAAAAGAAAAAATGACATCTCTCTGTCAGCTTAAATTTTCCTAACAAGTACTAGATATAACAAAAGAGATTAATTAGGGATGCTTTGCATTATATTAACCACAATAGATTAGAATGTAATTTAGCTAGGGCCAGGACTAGGAAAAATGTTCTGCTGCAATGGGGCTGCTGAATTTGAGGTGATTTTTGTTCTTCAAAACAATGAGTGATATAGACATTCGAGATGAATAGAAGTTCCTCATTACTCTCGAGTAGAAATAGATGTGATCACATGCTGGATTTGCTCCCTGATGTTTAGGTCTCAGAGCTTTACACATAGAGCTATTTAAAAGTCTCTCATTATTGAAATAGCTGAAAGAAAACAATAACTATTATTGTAGGTCTACAGCACTTAGCCCTTTCCCTCTTTTTTTCATTGAAATTATTATTCTTTGTAATGAAATTTTTAATAACTTGTTTTCCGGGAAATACTACAATTGAGTTGTACTAGAAAGGACTGTTGATAGGCATCTTCAAAGAATTAAAACCTTATTTTTAAACAATCTCTCCTCAGTTTACGAAATTTTACCAGGGATAAGGTACTGGAAGCCTTTGTGTCAAATAACTTGCTTTCTTTCAAAAACAATTCTGTACTTTTTTTTTTCATGTACAATGAGGGCAGCATTGTTATCAGAAGAGGGGAGTGATGGAGAGCTAAAGGATTTGATGTATTTACCCAAAATTTTATGAGTTTCCAAGATGAAAGAAGTATTACTTTTTAAATACAAAAGTGTACATACAATGAGGACATGGAATAGGTTGTATACTCATGGAATTGGTCAAAGATAGCAGAAAGGGCCATTCACTATCACCGCCAAGAAAGGATCTGTTTCGTAGTAGAATGTGTACATGTATGTGCATGTGTGTGCATGTGTGTGAGGGGGGTTCATTCCTCTTGCCTAAGCATTGTCTTTTGTTAGTTCTCTTTAACATTAAAAAACAATCTCAGTGTTATACTTTCAATTACTCCTTGTCAGATTAATGTCTAGGTCAGATTTCTTTTTGTGATACTTAGTGCCAAGATGGTGCAAAAGCAAAAGATACTAAACAGATAAAGGAAGAAACAGAGGTAAAAAGGTTGACTCTCTTGGCCAGGACTGTCCCTAAAAGCAAACCTCCCAGGACTCCAAACTGATACTATAGAATCTTATCATATGATAAATACTATAGATTTTACTTTAAATATTATGTTTTATTGTGGAATTTGTTTATAGCATCATAATTATTTTATTTGAATAATGCCATGAGAAATTAATTTAATAAAATAAAATAATTGATCTGCCTTTTAAAATAAATTTGCCAAATTTTAATCACATTTACATTTCTTTATGATTAGAGCACAAACTATTCTCTAGAGGAACTCATAGCCAATATTCTAAGGGTAGATTAGTGGAAAAATATAATTCAAAACCAGAATCTCACTATAAGACCAGTCTTTCAAGGGCATACCTGAATTAACACACTGCTAATGGGGTAATGGTGGAAGAAGGAAAAGAAACAAAGATAAAATAGTAAAGAGGTGAAATATTCTGTTTTTAATGAAGGTAAAGATCCTCAGGAAAGTAAAATTTTCATTGTAAAAACAGAAGATTAAAAAGTATTTATTGTTTCCATATCATGACAAAATGCTCATCTTTGCAATCCTACTGACAGTGTACTCAGCAGGACTCTTAACACCACCAAAAGAACAGTTCTCTGCCATTATTAGCACCTAATTGGCCCAGCAGCTAACCCAGAAGAGACCTTTTCATCCTTAGGTCACCACCCCCCGTGGTGATTTGCACCCACTGACACCACAGCAGCTAATTCACCTTCACGACCTGTCAGCTTCCACTCAGGTCACTGTAACTCTGCTTCCTTTGTGACATAGATCTGCTTTTAAAATGGTGATAATCTAGGAAGCATTCCTCTCGGGATTTAGTTGTGATTATACAATCTGTCACAGACCCCAAAGAGTTCTAAATACTGCCAGACACTGAGATTTCACTAGAGATAAGGCATTGGAAGCCCGTGTGTCAACTTATTTGCTTCCCCTTAGAAGTAGTTCAGTATTTTTAGTCATGTACAAAAGCATACAATGAAGGCAGCACTGTTATAAAAAGGAGGGAGTTGGGGAGAGATCTTAACCAATAGCCAAACATAATTTTCCAAGTTACCCTCTGATCTGGGAGCTGAAATCAAAAGCACACACTTTGGAGTGAATAGTAATTGCAACACTAAGTGATCTCAACAGTGATAATTGGTGTGTCGTTGCCCAATATAAGCAAAAGAGAATACATAAATAGCAATAATTCTGTCCTAATCTATACAAATTTCACATACATTAAGCACTGAAGCTACAATTTCCCATGGTACTGGAGTCCCTGGCATTTCATTGTATATGTTCCCTTCAACACAGCTCCAATTTCCACTCTAAGCTCACAGTTAACTTTCTTGCAATTTTTTTAAATGTAGGTCTTTTATGCCAGCAGATCTGTATATGTAATTTGGTAAAGAAATAGTAATCTTGGCTTAACACCAGTAACCATCTTCTGCTGGCCTGAAACCAGTCATGCTGAAAACTGATTCTCACCTTGTCTTACACAGGAACTACTGACATCAAGTATATTCATCGACACCTACCTGCACACTCACCCACAGAGTGACAGACAAATCCCTCACACAGCATTAATCTACAAATACAGATGGAGTGCAGCAAGTATAGTGCCTCCCACAGTCAGACATTTATTACAGATATATGTATACGAGGACACACACAGCCACATATTGATACATGCAGAGGTATTCACACATATGCAATTATACCTGTTTTCACTCAATAGGAAAAGCACAGCATTTCCTAAAATCTCTACTGTAGACCACTGTTCCCATAAACTATTCAAAGTCAAAGAAACAATAGCTCATAGACCACATTCCTACGGGCAAATATGCTAGGAAATGCTGTGCAGTGTCTCCCCATCTCTTGGAGTTTCTCAATGTACATTAGCCAGACTTTCAACAAAGGAACACATAAATTAGTATCACTTGATGTGTCTCACATTTCATTGTTCTTTTTCTAAATATTCTTCTGTTCCTGAAGCATCTTTGCATTGTGGACATTGCAAAGGCACAGGTTTTGCAGCCATTACATATTGACTAGAATGAAGAAGTGGGACAAAAGCAAAAAAAAAAAAAAAAGGGGAGTGTCTATTCCTGACTGTTGGTAGAATGGGAAGTACAGACAGAGTACTTCAAGAAAAAAAGGTTTTTATTTATCATAAAACAGCATTAAATCTGTCCAAAGCTCATATTTAAATAAAGCAATTTTAAAAGTTATTTTTAAAATCTAATCCCTATAACCCAAAGCTCTGTGTCCAAAAAAAAAAAAAAAAGTTGGTTTCTGAAAAGAACCTATAACTAAGATTTATTGCAAGAACTTCATTTTCAATGTACATGAATTCCAGTGACAGACAGTAAAAAGAAAAAAAATAAGAGTTGAGAGATATTTCTTTCTTCAAAAGAGGAAGAAAAGGAAGAAAACTGCATTGAAAATTCTGAGACTTAGCATTCTACTATAATGAAGTATCAATTTTGTTTCTAGTTTCACAGGGAAAAATAATAAAGCAGGTTCAAGAAAGAATTACCAGCAAAGGAGGAACCACATCCTTCTTACTCACCCACATGTCTGCCTCCTGAGGCAGGAATGGCTGAGGGAGAAGCCTAATCACAGTGAGTAGACCCAAGGAAGTTCACAAATCTGAGCTACACATACTCCAACAGCGTTTAATAAGTGAGCAATTGATAAAGAAAAAAGCCCGAATGTCTCTCTGAAGCCATAAGTAGAGAAGGAGAGGATCAGGAATCTTAACAGTAAAGAGTCAGAAAGAAAGGCACCAAACTACACAAAGGCTGCTGTTCTCATTAACCTATTTTGAGGCATAAATTATTTTTAAAGTGGCAACATTTTCATTTAGATAAAGGTTGTACTTTTTATTTACAAAAGCTACAAAATGGGAGGGGGAGGATAATCAGGAATTCAGATTAAAACAAGTTCCTTATCAATCATACAGGCCGGAGCACCAGAAGTCACCTGTGATTCTAAATCTTCACCACAGATTCAGTTCTTATAGGTGAATTCAGCAAACTTGCACACATGCAGTAATGAAATATATCTTAAGAAGAAAGGCTGACCATGGTATCCATTGAGGCATTTCTCCATTTTCTGTTGACAAGATCATGATCATAATCCCTTTGCACAGACCACTGAACTAAAGGCTGTCTACCAAGAACACACTGAATGATGAGGTCAGGTTATTCTATGCAGTCATGCTTCATGTCTCCAATAAATGCTAAATCTTTAAGGCAACATGATCTATGGCCTTTTCTTTAGGCTATGAGTTTATGCCTCTACAAAAATACCATAATGCCTAGACATCTCAATATGTCACTTTTTCTTTCCGTTCTAATCAGTACTGTATATTTACCTAATTCTAGAAGCGTCATTATATTCATAACATTGTTAGTGACAGAGAGCAGGTCCATATAATTTGCTGTCTAAACTTAAAAACTTTCGAGAGTGAAAATGAAACCAAAAAGATTCTAGGGCAATGAGTATAAACTGGGATTGTCTTGAACAAATGGAGATATATGGTCACCCTATGGAGAGAGAACTGGATCCTAGATCCTAGCCTAGCCTGATACTTATAAACAATGCATGAAATTTCAGATGAAAGGTGCTAGTTAAAACTCTCACTCTCAGTAGTTTTGGCATTCACTTCACTGTTTCTAGGCTCTTTACCCATTCCTGTTCTATCTGGCTATGATCTTACATTTAGACTCTATATTTCATCCAAGTGAATCTTCCAATATTACTGAGTTTTAGTTAAACTATCCACGTAGTCAATTCAAAGTTCAAAAGAAGATGATAAAAAATTCTAGTAACAAACATGTTTTCGAAAGATATCATAAGGTCAAAGAACAGCTCTTTTTTCTCTGCTCAGGCTTTTTAAAAAGGGGAAGTCACAATGTTCTGTTTTTAGATCTATTCTGATTTCTGTTCTAAAAATAAAAATAAAAAGCATCACATTGAGAACCTGTGAAGAATGAAAGAAAAAGTCAGGAGACTTACACCAAAGAAATGATACCCAAGGTTGCAGTCTTGACAGGTTCTGTGTAAGCCCCAGCAGTGTTGGTAACAAACCCAAGGGAAACTCTAAGGAAGCATGAATAAAATTAGGACAGTGAGTTAATAATTTTATTTATTGGCTCTTGTTCAGGTACTTGAGTTCAAGATTACAGAATTTAGATTATCTAGTTTCAAAGTTTAGTCTCAAGTATAGGACAATTGTGTTCATTGTGTAATTTGATATGTTTCAAAATTTTTGTTAAAAAAATTTCATCCTACTCATCTGTCATGGAACCTGGTAACCCCTGGTACTATGTTGTCTACCATCTTCTAAAACAGTAATTACTCATCTGGGTCACAGATCTCTTTTGAAAATGTGACAAAAGAAATGCACCAAAAAAAATGCACAGGTGACATACAGTAAACATTGTTAATAATTTCAAGAGTTTGGGGAACTTTATCCACTCCTCATCATGCCCATCCAGAGGTAGGTTCAGACTTTACAACTTTAGAAACGTGTCATTAAAACTAGGGATTTTTCCTTGACAACGTTAGAAATATGTCATTAAAACTAGAGATTTTTTTACCTAGAGGGTAGTATGCTCACAGGTCCATACTTTAATACAGTTTAAGTAATATATGTTAAACTATTAGCAGTATATTTTCATCTTGTAATTTGTAGCATCTTCAAGAATTAAGACACTGAAAATGTGAAAAATAATAAAACTAATAAAGTCTATGCTTGTATAATTCATATTAAACTTTTCTTCATTCAACCAATAATTATTAAGCATCAACTATGTTTCGAACATTATGCTATGCCCTGGAAATAAAATGAAGAATAACTTAAAAACTATACCATATCACCTAAACTTACAATAAAATGGCAAAGGGTTTGGGAGGAGAATAGACAAAAAAAAAATAATAAACATTTTTTTGAAACTTGCTATTTTCCAGCCTCTGTCTTTTCATGAAATGCAGTAAATATTTTTATTTGAAAATTGTTTTTACAATGTTTTACAATGAAAACATTCTAACACAGAGAGCCAAGGTCACTTTTGCATTATTTAGATGAGGTACATATATGCAATGGAATATTACTCAGCCATAATAAAAGATGAAATATTGCCATTTGCAACAACATGCATGGATCTTGAGATTATCATGCTAAGTGAAATAAATCAGAAAAAATTGAGAACCATATGATTTAGTCATATCTGGGTTATAAAACTGAAAGTGATAAACAAGACAAACAAACAAAAACTCAGATACAGACAACAGTTTAGTGATTACCATAGGAAAGCAGTGGGAGAGGTAGATAAGGGTAAAGGAGTTCAAATATATAATTATGGAAGGATATTTGACTATGGGTGGTGAACACTCAATGCAATATACAGATATATCTTATTGAATTTACATTTGAAGTCTATATAATGTTATTAACCAATGTCACTCCAATCAATTTAATTTAAAAAAAATTGCTTTTCTAAAAAAACAATTTAAGAAAGCACATAGAGGATGAATAGAAGAGAGAGACGAGGCGGGGGAAAAGGGTTATTAGTTACAGGCAGTTGTCTGAGTTACTGAAACTTTGAACTAACTCAGTCTTAATAGGGTTGAACAACAATTGTATCTGAGAGATTGGACTTAGAGATGAATTAGGTAGAAGAGGTTAAAGATAAATAAAAATCAAGAGTGACTCCTAACTTTCTGACATGAATGACTTGGAGAATAAAGGCATCTGAGACAGAAAATTAAAGAAATGCAGCTTGGAAAAAGAGAAAGAAATGTGACCAATATCCAGTTAAAATTCTTGAGTCCACGGTGCCTATAGGATATCTAGGGGACCATTGAATATACAGTTCAGGTTTCAAGAAAGGGTTTTGAATTAGTTCAGGACTTCTCAAAATGTGTTCTCTGAGACACTTTCAGGAAATTAACAAAGTTGAAACTATTTAAATAATATCACTATGACTTGAAACATATTTGCCTTTTTCACTGTATTGGTATTTACACTGAAGATGCAAAAGCAATGGTGGGCAAAACTACTGGTACCTTAGCACACATGTAAGTAGTGGCACCAAAACTGTAGTAGCAGTCATACTTTGCTTCACTACCACACACTTGCATTTATTTAAAAAAAAAACAATTTCTCTTAAAAATTCGAAAGCAGTAAAAATTATTTATTTCATTAAATCTCAACCCTTGAGAAGTCTCTATAATAGTTAGAATTACAAGTAGGAGATATATATATATATATATGTATATATATATATATATATATATATATATATATATATATATAGCACTTCTGCTACAGATTGAACTATAACAGCTGTTGCCTAAAAGAGAAACATGTGTGACTGAGTTGTGAGCTGATGTGTGTCCCCCTTTTTAAAGAATAAGATTTTTTCTTTCTTGAAAGAACAACCAGTTGTAAATATTTGGTAGACATTTTCTCAAAAATAAAGTAAGTCTTATCACTTTAAATAAAATTATTTGTCACAAAAGACAAAATTGGAGATTTCAAACAAAAATTAGAATTTGTTAAATATTACATTCACTACTATGAGCTTTGAAATACTTAAACATTTTTCTGATGAGATCAGTAGTCATATTACCTAATATGGTTTTTTAACATATTTAATAATATTTGTATAGCAAAATGTGTGAATATTTGGAAAATGTGCATAACTCAGAGAATTAGTACTTTCCAAATGACCGATGCATAATGTTATAATATTATACAATATCATGACCAATAAATTTTAATACAATAGAACATGGTAAGTTCTTTGCAATGGCTTTAAATTCCATCTTGCAAATACTTATTTTATAAATACTTCTGGTTAAGATTTGGTGTAACATCAAAGAAGAATATCCACATTTTTTAAGATTATTAATCTCATTATTATATAGATTAATAGTAAAATAAATTATGATCAATTCGCATATGAAAATTACAAAGGTACTAGTTTATTTTAGATCAATTGGCTGGACTCTTCGTTTGTTTGTTTCCCCCTTTTCCCTTCAGACTGGTCCTTGAGCAAGTGTTTGGTGGTTGCTTCTAGGAAGTAATATATTTGTGGGAGTCCAAATTGTCTTTACATACTTCAACTAAAACAGAATATAACAACAGATTGAATTCAGAGGCAGATGAGAATCTAGCTGTCTTCTGTTAAGCCAGACATAGGGGTTTGCAGAAGTGCAAAACAATGCCATTTGTCACTAAATTTTTGAAAATAGTTACTGTTCAATAAAAAATGTTATTTATGTTAATAAGTAATGAATTTAATAACATTATTTTAAATAAATGTTCTAGAACCTTCTCAATTTCCATATTTAATGAAATAAATATTAGTAGACATAAACAAAAGTTCTCAAGTTCTCAATAATTTTTAAGACTACTGAGAGTTACGGAGAACGAAAAGTTTGAGAACCAGTGTTCTAGTGTACACATTTAAGATTAAGCACTGTGTAGATGGTAACTAAAGCCATAAACAAGAGAGAACATTATTTAAGTAATGTTCAATAAGACATTAATTAAAACTCTTAGTAACTTTTGATGTAATATTTAAGAAGATTTAAGAGAAAGAAATGGTAAAAATATTTCCTTGAAAGCTAAGGGTCGATAGAAAAATTATAAATACCTGAAACCAACTGAAGGGATAATTGAGAGAGGTCAATTTCATTATATTATTTTCTCTAAGGTTAAACTCAGTATTGAATAGATATATCTATGTGATAAAAACAGAAACAAGCAAAGACTTACACCTGAACAACTTGATCCAAATGGCCACATTACAGGCCAGTTCCGCACTTCTAACAATTTTTTTAAATAAAATGTACAATAATCGATCAAAAGACTGTGATATTAATTGATTTAGTTGCAATGACAACCCAAACCAAAAAATTGACAATATGGAGATGGAACACTGGAAAATATAATTGATAAAGAATTTGAAATTAACCAATACAAGCAAAAATTCAAGAACCTGGATAATTTTTTTAATGACAGTCTTTCAACATTAAGAACACTGTTGGCTTAATTTTATTTGAAAATCTAATGAAAGGAAGCAAGCTAAAATGCTTTAAAGGGCTCAGGCTAACAATCACAAAACTGTATTGACACTGTAGCATTATAAAGGTTAACAGCTCTCAAAGAACAAAAGAATAACAAACTGGTATCTTAAATGTGAACATTTAAAGAGTCTATAGTAATATTTGTATGGTATCTTGGTGTCTGTTAAGTGAGGATCTGATTTTACACTGTAGCTCATCTAGATTGAAATTTTTATAGTCAAATCTGATAATTAGTGGTAACAGGAAGCAACACACAGTAAAATTTGGGGGAAATGTTTTATTCCATGAATTCTCCTGGTTAAAAAAAAAAAATGCATCAATCTATGTGACTGAAAGCAGTACTTAGGGTCTTAGATTCATTGAGCTCTAGAGAAAACAATACTTCTATTAAAGTCAAGTATCTTTAGGTTTTCGTGAAATTTCATTTTAGAGTATGTGTGTGCTTACTTGTGAAGAATGGTTTATCTTTTGAGTTTGTTCATCAGATTTAAAAATATATATGAAATATCTATTTTTTTTTCCATTTAGACACATAGAACCTTAGGAATCCATGAGGAATCACTGCTTCCTCCCTTGCATGCCAGACTATCTTTATTATCTATTACAGAGAGGTAAGACTGCCAGTCAATAACCCCTCAGTGGCAGCAGGTCATGTCACACTAATAGCTCAATGACACCCTCTAGTGGGTACTCTCCATGTCGTAATTTTGAAGAGCGGGGAAAAATAGTATTTCTTAGTTTCTACTTCATCTGCAATTGTAATATATGAGATTTTTTAAATATGCACATCCTGTAAGGGGAGAAAAAAGTTCTTTAAAGGTAAATATATTCTCAGTGGAAGACTGAATAAAAAAACAGAAATTGAGAGTGTAAGGTGGACTTAGAATTATATGTGATATATGAAAAAGCAAACTGATTCAAAACGGCTAAAGGAACGTCTTCCTCAGCTGCAGTGACCCACGCAGAGCTCCCAGAGAGTATTTAGAAATGTAGTCTGACAGTAATGACCAGAAGCATCCTTCCTGCAGAGACATGTTCAAAGTAGAGGCAAGGAAAAGTCTATTACAAGCACAACTAAATCAAAGGGGCTGCGTGAGAAAAAGACATAAGAGAAGAAAGGACAGTATTTTTGTATATCAATGCATATCTACTAGGGCAAAAATCTTAGGTGAGCTTTTTTTGGTTAGGAAATAAGAGAATACACAGTCAAGTTGAGAAGAGGGTTTGTATATCATTCTGTCTTGGGTAGAGGGTCCGAGGGCATTTGTGAACATGATCCTACACAATTTAGGGCATGATGGAGGATGAGTCCATTATGTCACCGTTGTGGGAATCAGTTGGTCAAGACCCAGTACTTACTTCTCTATAGTTGGGTCCACTGAAAAAGTCAATACTGAAACTTAATAAAATGCCCTGGAGCAATGTAGACCATGCTCCAGGGCTGGAATTGCTTGGGGTGCACTGTGGAGGATATTATAGGAATACCTGCAGACAAATCTCAGCTATGAGCAAAACATTATCAGCAACTCTTTCATGAGTAAACAGTGAATACTGCTAATGGAACCCACTGCATGTTTGCTCATTTTATATATCTGTTGATTTTTTCTACTTCATGTTAATGAATATCGGTTCAGGCACTCAAAAAAGATTCTTTTGTGAAATGCTCAACTTAATATATACAAGTGTCTGAATTACATAGACCTGATCTGACTCTTTGGAGTCAAGCTTCTGGTTTCCAAGTAAGAAATCATTTCTGCGTCTCTTTTATTCAGTTTTGTTTCACTCTGGATGTGTTTCACGACACATTTTATATTCCAGATTAGTGGACAGGTTGTCTCAATACAGTTGAGCATAAGAGAGGCAACTGGTTAACACTCAAGTCAGAAGACTTGAATTACAAGTTTGGGTCCTGATTCTGCAGATGACAAGCTGTGCAGCCTCAACCAAGTCATTAAATAGCCCAAATGCTTTTTTCCTGACTTAAAAAATAGAAGAAATTATCCATGATCTTTATGTCTCATGGGATTTACTGAAGGATTAAAAAGGACCATTTATGCAAAAGCACTCAATATAAAATACTCCATTAGTGTTTGGTTTTCTAAATGATTGTTATGATTTTCTCCTTTTTAATGGTTATCTTGTTTTATCTGTACTGTTTTTTAGTCAACAAAAAGATATTAAAGTGAAAGGTCTTTTTCCTCAGTAATAAAGCTGATTAAGTGCAGGGGCTCAAACTTTGCAAAATGAATGTGTCTCTTTGCTAGTGCATGCCCACCATCTTTTTCCCAACACGTTTCTGTTTTCTCAGAGAGAGGACCACACATTGGTTAATAATAGTAGCGCATATGCTACATTTTACTATGTCAATTTTATTTGATACCTAAGAATCCACATAAATGGTTTGAATTCTTTTATTTTGAACCAAGAAATCTTTCTTTGCCACTTCTGAATAAAAATATAATGTACAGCATGGTGACTATAGTTAATAATACAGTATTGCAAATTTAAAATTTGCTGAGAAAGTAAATCTCAAAAGCTCTCATCACAAAAAAAAAGAAAGTGTAACAAAAAAATGTATTCCAGATGGACTCAGAACTATGAAATTTTACATGCCTTTATATTTGGAAATATTTTGCCTTTAAAAAATTTTTAAGAAATGTATACATACTGCTTTGTTTTTCTCTATCAGGAGTCTATATCCATATAGAAAAACTATAAACTGGAAAAAATACCCTCTAGGGGAAAAAGATGCACTTTTCTGTTTTTGATTTTTTTTTATATCTGTCTTCATTTCCAAGGAACAAAGTACCACAAACTGGATAGCTTAAAATGACAGAAATGTATTATCTCACAGTTCTGAGGCTAGAAGTCTGAAATCAAAGTTCAACATGGTTGTTTTCTACTGGAAACTTTGAGAGAGGATCTGTTCGATGCTTTTCTCCTAGATTCTGATAAATTGCTGGCAATCCTTAGTGTCTCTTGGCTTGTAGACACATCACTCTAATTTCTGCCTCTATCTTCACATGCATTCTCCCCTGTGTGTCTCTCTGTGTCTGTGTCCAAATTTTCCTTTTCTTATAAGGTCGACAGATTAGGGTCAACCATAATCCAGTCTTACCTCATGTTAATCTGATTACAGGTGTAATAACCCTACATCCAAAGAGTCACATTCATGGGTACCCAGAGTTAGAGCATGAACATATACATTAGAGTGACACAATTCAGCCTTCAACAATATCTGACTTGAAAATATTAAATAGACTTGAAATTTAAACTCTTCCAGAAATTTTTTCAGAAAATAATTTTCCATGAATTTTTTCAGAAGTTAATAGTAAACTAGAGCAGCAGCTCATTTAAAAGCAAAAGTCTCTTAAAAAAAAAAAAAAGGAATGTAACTCGAGCGAAATGCTTTAGAGTGTTTCCTATATCTAGCAATATTTGCAGATAATGAAATAGTGTTGTCACACTTTTTGAGTATAAGAAAGAATTTTAAAAACCTCCATTCCCTGAAAATATTGACTTTAGATGAATAGGTTTTACATAGTGACTCCTGCTTTTAAGTCCTAATTCTCTATACCAGAGAGAGAATTTTAAAAATTCAAATTATAGTTATTAATCACATTTCTAATTTTAGGCATTTGTTTTAATTTCCTCTTCAGCAAACTTTTTGCAGGAGTGGAATCAAATAACAAGATTGATAAATTTTATATTCTACCTTCTTTCATTTTCCCTAGGGGCAGGTAGCTAACAAAAAGCTGCAAGGATGTCAAATAATTGAGAAACTTAAGCTCTAGATGATCAAGCATAGTAAAAATCTAAGCAAAATTGAGTAATGCGGGAAAGGTGGGCTTCCACTCAAAGAGTTGAGTGCAAATCTTTGCTCATCTTTTCATTATATAACCTCAGCAAGTTATTCAAACCATTTTAATTTCTACATCATGATATTACTATGGAGAGATTACAGAGCAAGCATATACAAAGCAATGGACTGTACTTGCTTCAATTAATGAGAATCTTAGTGTCTATCTCTGCAGGTCTTAAATATGTTGTCTATGAAGCAAAAGAATACACAATGCAATTTTGATTCCGAAAAACAACTCCTTTTATATAACCAGCATAGTTTAAAAATGGATTTTATTGTAAAAAATGAAAATATTATATTAACTTCATGCAAAAATACAGAGCAAAGTGAAAGTGCATGGCTTAACTAGGATAGTGAGAATCACGGAATCAATCCACAAGTTTTATATAGCAAAATGAACAAGACTTTCATAAAAGAATATGCTGACAAACAAATATATTTTCTCAGATTGGTCCTTTCTTTGCTTGCATTAAAACTGAGGTATGTAGATACATCAGTTGTGTTCTCACTACTTCATCTTCCTCTCTTTCAAACCACCTTCTCAAAATAATCCTAAGGAATGCCATACAGCCAACTCCACCTTCAACTATCATTTTGACGAAATCACTATAAGGCTCTCTTCTACCAAATTACAAGTTATGTCAGAGATTTTATTCCACCAACCACACTGCCTAATTCTAACCCAGCTCAAAATCTAGTCTAAGTAGTCAATCTTCTTAAAAATTCTACAATTTTAATATCTGGGATATTTACATGCCATATTCTGTAACTATCAACAAATTTTAGGAAATGAATTTTATTATAAAAATGAAAGTATTATAATAACACTGAGCAAAACTAGAGTGCCAAAGTGAGGATACACAGCCATAAGTAGCAGAGTTAAAAAAAAAATACAGAAGATAATATCTCTTCCTCCTTTCAAGCTCTGCTTACGAATCTCTTCCTCAGAGGTTTTCTAGACACTCTCCTGCTGGCTTCATTCCCAGACTTGCTCTCCTTTCTATAGCAGCCTCCCATCCCTACAGTGTTTAGCATTTACTCTGGCTACATCTGTAGTCAGCGGATTGTGTTTTTACATGTGTTCATCCCTTGCAGGTGTTTTCTGTACTGTCTTTTCTGTACTATTCTTATGGAATTCTCTGTACTATCTCCCATAAAATAGAAAGAAATACATATTATATATAACTATATTTATATATAAGTATATATGAATATGTGAATATAGATGATAGATATATGTTAGATGATAGATTGGTAGATAATCATTTGCCTCTTGTCATTTCCCTAATACATAATAATTACTGATTCCTAGAGAACCTGTGGATCAAGAATGTACCTCCTGTACTTGTTGTTAATGTGCCCATATAAATATTGGATGTCTTCCCCCAAAAGAAGTTGATAATGTAATGTGGCCAAACGTATTTTAAATAATAAGTAGATCTCAGCAAAGTAATTATATTTCAATCATAAATAGTATTTTTCCTTGCTCTGAAATTTCTAGAAAGTAACCTAAGTGAAAAAACAAAGGAACATAATATTTCCCTATTTTGTAGTTTTCAAAGCTGCGCATTGTCTTTCTTTTTTGAATTGCCACCCCATCACATTTGAGAAGAGTTGGCTCTTTTGTGCTCAGCTCCATTCATTTCCCTGACATCCCTTGATTCCAGGCTGGCTCCCCAGCCACTATCCTTCCTTATTGCCGGGGTCGTGCCAGTGCAGCTCATTCAGTAGCCATCATCACAGTAAACTATATCCCAGCAGCTCCAGATGGAAGATGGAGGTAAACAGCTCCCCTAAGATGCTCTCCAATGCAGTGCCATCAATCAACCTGCAGCTGGGACCAAACCACTCAGTGACTGAGCCAGCAACTTTCTGCCAAAAGCATAGCACAGGAAGTTTCTTGGTGCCCAGCTTCCTTCAAGAGGAAGATATCACAATTACATGTTTTAGCATTGAAGAAGTCCTCAATACCTAATATCTATGCCTCACTTTCTGTAACTGTGACCATTAATATTCTTCATCTAGGTTTATTTTTTTTAATTATAACAGGTATTTAAATTGGTAACTGTATCTACTTTCTCTCTAGAAAGGCAAAGTCCCTTGTTTGCTTGCTTCTTTAATAAATCACAATATAGAAAAATAAATAGCAGGTTATTTTACTCTGTTAAGCAACGGTAAGCAATTTATTTTCTTTTCTTCAAGTAGCAGATGAGAGATGGTCCTTCTTAAAGCCAAGATCAAAACTGAGAGTGAATAGTTGGAACTCTGCAGCACAAGAGCTTTGGTGCTCACATGCTACAGGTTAAACATCCTTGTGATGACTGCCAGGGATGCTTGCCTCTCCACTATGATGCGAGTGGCAGGGCAGTGCTGTAAGACATCGCTATGGACTACATGAGCAAAAAAATAACCATCAGTGAAAAATAATAAACTCTGTCTATAATCATATGTTCCACTACAAAAAAATGTTAAACCTAAGTTATGCCACTTGCATCTACTTTGTAACATTATTTACATTAAGCTAGTAAAAGTCATTTCCTTGGAATAAAGAATATTATTTGCATCACGTATTTTCAGGAAGGATCTCTTCCCCAAAAACTGTAGATGTTCCCTATTCTTTGCAACTCCCTTCTCCAAGATGATGTGGGTCTCCCATGTCTCAAAGTCCTAATTTGCAATAGCAGGAGAGTTCTCCAGAGCTCTGCAAGTCATCCTTTGCTGGCTGAATAAACTGATTTCCTCTTCCTCAGTTAGTTAAGAAAAATCAGTCCACCTACAGGTAATGAATGTCTATCTTTACAAGCATTTTTCCATTTCTACACACACATACATACACACATGCGCACACACATGCACTCCAGCTTCCACCTAATTTCTACTTCAAAAGTACAAGGAAATTCTAAGGTAATTAGACACATGTAGAGTGAGAACAACAATTTCTTATGATTATGTGTGTGCACTAACATACACGGGAGATTCCAGGTAGGGGTAACAGCATATAAATCAGGAAGTTGGCATTGCATTGAGTGATGATAAAGACAAAGGGATCAGTTTATAAAAATTTGAGAATTGCCCATTTCAGCATCTTAATTTCACAGGTGAGGAAACTGATACCCACAGATATGAAATCACTTGCCTCATGAATTCACACAGAACAGGCCAAAAGTTTCAACTGTTTTAAGATATGCCATAGTAAACAGCTGAAAGAAAAATGTTATGAAAATCAGTTAAGAAAAATCATTCTGTCAAAACAATACATAGTGCAATTATTCATTTTTTCTACAATATCTTTTGAGAAAATGATATATTCAAGTAATGATGTAGTTTTTGAAAATATGGTTGAGTTCTTTACAACACAAAGAAGAGATGAAATAAGCCCAGAAATAATCATAATATAAGAAGACTATAAATACAAGATATATTAAGTTAATTCTCACTACTTACCATCCTCACATCAAGACAATAACCTATTCTGTCTGGGAGAGAATAGAATATCAAAAATAAAGTTGAGAAATTTCTGAAACTCTGCTACATACAAACCACTTAGATTCAGGTCAAGTAAACATACCACAAGTAATATATTCAAGTTTATATACCATTTCCATTATACATAGTGCCATAGATAAAAATAACCTATATGTAAAGTAGAATCTCAAATATCCATTTTCAACATGAAAAATATGTCCTTGGTAGATGCTAGATTTTTGTTTTATAAACCCCAAGACTTTAGATTATGCATAGAAGTGAATCTTCCCTGAAAACTGATTCCTTAAAGAAAAGTGTATGCCCTTATATTTTAAAAATCTTTACCAAAAGATCTGTAAGTTTAAGGTTCTTTAAAAAACTATGTGCCTTTTACTGCCTCATAATGAGAGTTTAGAAAAGATGACCAAGCCTCCACGTAGGGCATCTTTTTATTGGAAAGAAACCAATAGAAACAGTTTTCTCCTACATAATCCATTTTACACTCTCTGACACAAGATTGCACCGTACTATACTTGCCCTGCTTTAGTGTACTTGTTTGAGAGGTGTTTTAACACTTGCAGAAGCCACAATGTTGAGTTGCTTTCAATAGATTCTGCCACTTGGACTTCTGCTGATTCAGAGCACAAAGGCCTAGAAAGGTTGATACAGAGGCTGAAATATGTGAGAACTCAAGAGTCATTTACAGACTGGAAGGATCCCATTAAAAATCTTCTATTTATGAAACATTTACATAAAGCATCTCCTTTTATCCTTACACAGATCATGTGAGATGTCAGACAAGTATTAGAATACCTGCTGTGAGGATGGGAAAGCAAATCTTTGACTATGATTCCAGAAAAGGTCAGGGAAAAAACTGAGACTCAATTTGAGGCCTCTGGGCTACCAACCCTCTCTTCTTTTCACCACACCTTATTTAAACAAAGGCAAATTTATTCTTGATAATATTTTTAAATTTTAGAAAATATTTTAATGTGCCTGATTTTATATAATTATAGTAAATTGACACAGAAGAAGTATGCATTTTCTTCTCAGCCAAGGCATTTTCATCGAGGTAAGAAACCAAGATATTTATGGATGAGATTCTTAAAGAACAGATTAAAATAATTTACTAATTATGAAACAAGGCCAATAAACCCAATAGGTAAAAAATAAGTGTGAAAGTTGAACCACAAAATGAACTTGAAACATAGCCTTTGTGTGAGAATGGATTGATGGTTCCCGCCAGCACTAGAAAATGGAAATTGTTTGACTTTTTCATTTAAGAAGGAAAAAAGCAGAATTCGAAGTGGACAAAGCTCTAGAGACTGATATGTTGCCTAGAAGCCCTATTGCAGTCTGGTTTTTCACTGCTGAAACTCCACAGACACTGGAAAAAGTAGAGCAGAAACACAATGTGAATTATTGAAGTGGTGCTGCATTTCCTGAAGCAGCTGGGATAGTCTGTCCATAAAACATTAACATGACATTTCTGAGTTTTGACAGGTCATTTGGAAGAGAAAGGGTAAAGAATACATAAGCCTTTTGTTGGGAATGGAGACATTTGTTCAGATAAAAACAAACAAGCACTGTGGCTGGTCTGCACACTAGCTTTTACTAAAAAACAGGAAGAAAACATGAAAATTTAAAGCCCAACACTGAAATAGATTAAACTTGATTCGTTCACTATAATATGAACAGGCAAGATCAGAAGCATCTAATGCTTTTCTCTCTCCCTTTACTTTCTCAAGAAAGAAAGATGCCCTGCCACCTGACCTATGCTCAGCATTTAATTTACGCCTCTAGTAAATAATTGAGCTGCATGTCCTTTGTACATAGTGAATTAATGTGTTTATCTATTGTGACTAGAGGAAAATAAAGGATAAAAAGTATTAGTTTCCTCAGCTGACAAAAGGTTCATTTTTTTTTTCCTAATAATGATTTTTCATGGTACTGGCTTATAGGCAGGGCCAACCTTGCTTTCATTAAAGCCATGATGAAGGATATTGGAAAAAGACCAGCTGCCAGATAACATGTCCTCCACCAAATAATCACCCCTAGAAACTAGAATCACCTCTTTGGATGTAGGCACTGAAGTTTCAGAACATCCCCATCTTTAATGATAGCATATTTGTTGTGATAAACATATCACAGTGCTCTGAGTGTGAATTCATGGATCCCTCAGTTCATTTTTACATAAATAATGTATGCACATAAATACAGACCCAATCATATTTTACTTCCTCAAAGAAAAGTTCTATTAATGGTAAAATATCTCCCTCTAGAACAATGCCTATAAAAATGCAAAATCACGACATTTAGAGAAACAAACTTCAAGACATGTGCTGAAATGTTTTGTAGGTAAATGTTTTGCCACATTGGCATAAAAATGGGTGAAAAGGCACAATGTGATTCTTCAAATTCTCCACATACAAATATAAAAGGTAAACCAAAGGAGAAAAATAAATTACAAATAATTGGGTTAGTATTGGTTATGATACTAAATGTTAACATACTACAGGAAACATTTTTATTTTATTTTTCGTAGTTTTTTATAAGTTCATTTAATTAAAAAACTAAACTGATAAACTCAATTAAATTCATGATTTCTCTATTTCAGTACTTTTATGAGAGTGACACCAAGATAGATTTATGGGAGATGTGATTGTTTCATAGAAATCAACTTTAAAAATGTCTCACAGTGGCCAAGACATATAAACAACCAAAATGCCCTTCGATGGATATTGGATAAAGAGGTAGTACATGTATACAATGGAATATTACTTAGTCATAAGTAAAGATGAAATACTGTCATTTGTGACAGCATGGCTGGATCTTGAGATTATCATGCTAAACAAAATAAGTCAGACAGAAAAAGCTGAGAATCATATGATTTCACTCATACATGAGATATTAAACTGAAAGCAATCAATAAGCAAGGTAAACAGAGACTCGTGGACACAGACAACAGTTCAGTGGTTACCAGAGGGAAAGGTAAGAGAAGCTAGATAAGATTAAAGGGGTCAAGTATAATGTGATGGAAGGAAGCAACTCTGGGTGGTGAACACACAATGCAATATATGTATAACCTATTATTAAACTGCATACTTGAAACCAGTATAATTTTATTAACCAATGTCACCCTAGTAAATTTAACAAAAAAAAAAAAATGTTATTAATATATTCCAAATAGCCCTGCCTCCCTTAAATTATTGATTAGGAATCCAAAGTTATTTAACTTGTTTAGATTAGATGTGTAGTTATTTATACTTCATGTTTTCTCCTGTCTTTGATAAGCATTAACAGAAAAGTTCACAAATGACAGATTCAGATAGGCCTTGTTTTTCACTCAGGATTGTTTTCTATGTCATTTCCAACATTTGATTTTCCTGCTATATGGCTCTTCAAGAACTAGAGTTGGGGCCATGCAGCCTACCTATATGTTCTGTCCCATTCAAGTCCCTGGAATAGTTAGACCCCAAGGCACAAATGATATGATCTCCTGTGTATCGATATTCAGATCCTCAGCTAATCCACCCTGCTTTTCTGACCTCACACTCCAGTGGCAGTATGGATTTGCCTTGTACCCCAGGACCAGGGAAGGGTCTCCTCTCAGCTCCCTACCTTGCTTTCCATTTCCTTCCTTCATTCCCTCCCAGTTCTGCCTTGGCCCTGGAGTCTCGTTTCTCACCCCCAGTTCTTCTAACTCTCTCTCTCTCTCTCCATATCTCCTCTGCCAGTAGCCCCATGGAGTTGAATTAAGCTCACCCAGCAACAATTTCACCTTATATCTCCTGTTGGATCCTACCCTCATCTCAGTCCTATCTAAAAGGATCCCTATGTTGTCCAAATTCCAGTCTTCTCAGGTTTGGTGCTGACACATACATGCTAGTTAGAGCAATGAATTCTATACAGTATCACTGATATCTTTACATTATATCCTTACATTTATATGAAACTTACCTCTATCAGGCTAAAATAGATAACTCTTTATAGTGGGGATTGGAATTTGATGAACAATTTCTCTTTCTGTCCTTTATATTTTTTTAGACTTTAGCTAATTCTCTTTGCAGCTTGGTCAACCAACCTAAGCAATCCTAATTTTTTCAAAGTTCAACTTCACATCCAGTCCTCTTTAACTGCCCTTCAGTAGCCCTTGTCCAATTCTCTTATACTTTCTTGAGTCTTAATAACCAACATTACACATAAATTTCAGGAACAAATATCCCACATACACATGGAAAATTATGTTTTCTATTATTCATAATTTATTAATAAGTATCGCCAAGCATTTAATTGTCATTTTTGTATATAGCAGTAACTATTTCCTAAGCACCTGCTATATGCCAGACCTTGTTTAAGCTCTTAGGATACTTTAATGAGCAAAACAGATGGAGTTGGTATTTTAGCAAAGAGAGATGGACAATAAACATAATACAAAGAAATTATGGAGTAATGAAAAAGTAATAACTGTACAGAAAAAAAAGAAAAGATAAAACAGTGTAACATGGCTGAGATTGCTGAAGAATGATAAAGAATTATTGAAGAAATCAACTAAATCAATTGATACATATATATGATATATGATATACAGTATACATACATATACACATATGTATGAATGGGATCATTTTCTCATATAATGCAGACAAAGTCATCTGTATAGAACTGGTATAGAAGTCCATGGTGTTTTCAGTACTCCAGGCTCTTCTATCTTTCTGTTTGCCATTTTCAAGGCCCCAACTTAGAAGGCCACATTGTGGTCCCAAGATAGTCACTATTCTCCATCTCTTATGCCTACATTCCATATAAAAGTATAAAGAAATAAACACAAAAAGACACTTGCAGCTGAGTAAGCCCCCTCAGTAAAAATTCCTGTTTATAACTCATTGACTCCTATATCTAAAGGGAAGTTGAAAATTTTTTTTTAGCTGGGTTAAAACAGCCACTCATTAATATGCAGGTTTTTTTAGTGAAAAAAAAAAAAAAAAGAAAAAAAAGAAAAAGAAAGAAAGGATAAATGGATATTAGGTAGGCAAGTAACAATTTCGGCCACAATAGTTTTAATATAAAGTTGTAATTATTCTTAGCCTTTTCTATCCCTGGGTCTTAAACTCATAGTATAAACTTTAGTATTAGGTACTTTGAGTTTTTTCCCCTCAATTATTACCTTAAACATTCACACAAAGACTTTAAAAGTCATTTTTCTCTACTCATATAGCCAGTTGACTTCCTCTTGAAGTTTATTCCACTCATTGGGCATTTTGTCCCCAGTCTTACCGGACAGCTTAACTATCACATATATTTGATATTTTCCGTTAGTCAAAAACATAGGAAAAGCTTTCATATTACTGTCTACTGAGTTTATAACTGATTTTTTAACACCAATATCAGTATTTATTGTTACTACTGTTTATTATTATTTGACACAGATGAGCATAATATGACACTGTGGCGACTAAATTCTTGGTTCCTTAAATATCTGTTAAACAAAAACCATAATCCTTTTTTTCTACCTAAGGACAAGAAATTCACAGAACTGCTGAAGGAGACAAATAGATATCAACACTGAAGGTACAGGGAAAGAGAATGAGGGGAGGGGGGAGAGAAAGTGTAGAAGAGTAAGTAGTAGAAGAGACTCAGGAATTTCTGGAGGATTGAGTAAAGTTTTCTTGTCACATCCCTACTTCACTTAGGAGGTGGGTTATTTGATCTTTCACCTTCTCTTGATCACTATCATTTCTCCTAGAATAACCAAGGCAGCCAACTCTGAGAGAAATGGTGCTTCCAGCTGCATAGCAGTAACCAGAGAAATATTCACAAGAGACAGAAAAAATCAGTCAAGAACCAACCCCTCCAGATACTCATTTACTCCTACCCTCCACTAGATTCTTTTATTCCTCTTCTTCTATTTTAAATAGCTGTACATGAAGCAACTGTAAATAGAGAGGAAAGTGGCCTGTGTCAGAGTTCCTAGTAACTGAGATAGGTTTCCCCCCTCAGAAGCACGATAAAGCAGTGATCAAAGGCCTAGACTAAAAATCCGAGGCCAGCTGGTAGTCTTCCATCAACCACATGCCAACCCACAAGTTATTCAACCTCCTTAAGTAAAGATTTTAGCTATAAAGTAGAATGAATTATTTTAATGAACAAATAACTTGTGTGTTAAAAGTTCTTTTAAAAGTATATAATATTATAACAATTTGATGAATTAGCGATAATAAAATAATGAGTCAAATAATGGCTTACAAATGCATTAAATTTAATGCCTTAGCAATTGTATAAAGTCTTTGGGATTAGTACTACAACAAAAGTTAAAAATGAATGTTATCATAATTATAATCTTAGAAAAACAAAAAGGAAAAGTTATTGAAAGGTAATATGCTTTACTTAGGTTTTCTTTGTAGAAGGAAGATAGAAAATTCATGGCTATGTGAAGAGAAACCAACTTTGTAGGTTTTATATTTGCTTTGTCTTGTTTGAGAGAGAAGTTCAAGAAATGATGGCTACAGAGTTATGTTTTCTGCAGACTTTATAAGCACTATCACTCAAGTAAGTAAGGAGGAAATAGCATACATAGGAAAACAGCCAAAATTGGTTAAATTATATTCTTGGTAACTAATATAGTACCATATGCTGCTTCCCTTAGAAAGTAAAAAGGCATTCACCTCAAGTGTTTCGACTATCATGACACGCCCTCGAATGCTTGTAATTAGTGTAATCACTTTGCCAAAGAATGAAACACATGCAAGATTGTATATAGTGTGTTTATAATTACTCACATCAAAGGGAGTGCCTGGGTGAGTACAGCTGAGCAGGATGAGAGACAGCATCCTGCTGTGAGGCGACAGTAGTTTGGACCCTTCTCTTTCAGGGATAGTATGCCCCAGTTGGTATCTGAAGTGTTCCTCATTGTTATGACTTGTTCCTGCCTCCAGGACAGCCTCTTTCACAGCCCCCCACTGTGAGACCCTCCATCCTGCAATGAGCCATCTGGAGAGGAAAGGCTGGCTCCAACTCCCTCTGAAAGTTGTTAGCTCTGTCCCACAGTTGGTGCCCAGGGGCTTCCGGGAATTGACCTCTTCACAATCTTTCTTCCCACGTCAGGAAGCTGATTGTACTCTTTTCACTACACTGTCAGCTTTTACCAGTTCTCTAAATTATAGGACAGATCTCTAAAGCAGATATGGACTCCCATTGAAAATGCAGGCCGCTACCCTGAGGTTCCTTCTTAACGAGTATGAGGACCTTGTGACTTATTTAAAGGGGAAAAAAACACTATTTTGTTTCCTTTATGTAGCTTTCTAAAATAATTTAAAATCTGAAATACATGGAAAAAGAATGAACAATAGAACAAGCAAAATAAATCTCTTAACAGTCTATGACCATAAGCTCGGGAGTTAAAAAGGCTTGTGTGTTCCATCACTGACTAGCTGTGTGATCTCAGACAAGTTATTTACATAACCTTGTTGATCTTCAACTTTTGTGTCTATAAAAGGTATGTATGTGCATGTGTGTGTGTATGTGTGTGTGTTTGTGTTATCAAAAGATTCACAGAAGCTAGTTAACACATAAAACTATTACTTATTAGTATAAAGATAGAAGACTATTGGTGATTATCTACTTCATTTATTTACAAAAAGAACTTATTTAATATCCCTACTGGGTAGCAAGCCTGTGTATAAAGGCCTGGGGAGAAAAGGCAAACAAAAACCTTTCTTCCTCTCAAAGAGATTCTTTCTATAGGGGTGATACAAGTCTAGAACAGTCCTAAGGCAGGTTTTAACAACAATTTTTCACATTACTAAATTCAGGACTGTAAAGTGTCATAAATAACTATCTGGTTCTAATCCCTTGCACTATGCTTAGATTCCATCTCTCTACTGTTCTTTCTGAAGAGAAGAAAAGTTTTTCCTGCCTCTCCATAAGACAGCTCTATAGAACCATCCTTAGAGAGAGTTCAAGCTTCAATGAAATAATAGCTGCTTAAGGCCTTACCGATTACAAGGCCCTTTTCAAATGTATGTGATCAACATCCTTTGCAAACAGCCTTTTTCAAATTTACTCACTTCAAGATACACCTGCCATACTGCTTAGTATTATAAGGTCTCCCCTTCTTTTCCTGAGTGTCATGTACCTCGCCTCCCCTGCTTACCAGCAGGTAATGGGGGAGGCAATATTAATCTGCAGTTTTGATGTGTCAAGAATCTCGTGTGTGATGGTTCCGTCCTCCTTTTTTCCTGCAATGCAGTTCTTTTAAAAGACACATTTCTACAGTACTTCCCCCTTAGCCACAGGGAATATGTTACAAGACCCCCAGTGGATGCCTGAAACTTCAGATAGCACCAAGCCCTTTCCATATTGTTTTTTCCCTATGCATATGTATGTACCTGTAATACAGTTTAATTTATAAATTAGGCAAAGTAAGAGATTAACAATAACTAATAATAAAATAGAACAATTATAACAGCATATTATAATGAAAATTATGTGAATGTCATCTCTCACACAATATCTTATTGTGTACTCACCATTCTTCTTATGATGTAAGATGATAAAATGCCTATGTGATGAGATGAAGTGAGGTGAATGATGTGGGCATTGAGATGTAGCGTTAGGCTACTACGGACCTTCTGAGCATGTGTAAAAATCACTTTGCCATTTCTCTTTGGCACTTCTGAACTGCCAGCATCACTACTCTTATACTTTGGGGCCATTATCAAGTGAAATAAGGGTTACTTGAACACAAGCACTGAGATATCAGGACAGTCGATCTGATAACCCAGGTGGCTACTTAGTGACTAACGAGAGAGCAGTTACAGCATCAATTGGCTGACTAAGGGATAATTCACGTCACATCACAGTAGGACTACACGAGATTTCATCATGCTAGTCGGAATGGTGCCTAATTTATACTGTATGAATTGTTTATTTCTGGAGTTTTCCATTTAATATTTTCAGTCTGTGGTTGATTGTGAGTGACTGAAACTATGGAAAACAAAACTGTGGAATGGAGGGGAGGGTGCTATATTTTAAGTTAAATGTGTTTTGTTTTGTTTTGTTTTTCTATACATACTTACACTGAGTATGTATTCTCTTTTATTTAACCATCAAGGTAAATAAAAAAAAAAAAAAGAAGCATGGGCTTAAACATTAAAACTTCCATTAAGGCCTTTTCCTGTTTAGATCAGGCAGTCTGCTAGAAACATCTTTCTTATACTGAGTTCAGGGTTGTTTGTGTATCTTTCTTGTCACATATCTTGTCATCCTGCTTTGACTTTGAAGCTCCTGCCAAGGTTATCTGCTTGTTGTTCCTCACAACACAGTCTACTCTTCCCTCACCTGAGTCTCTGCTCGTACCGTCCCTCTCTCGAGATTGAAACTTTCTCCCCTTCCTTTCCTTCCTTTTTATTAAAACTGAGCTCAGGTGTGCCATTGTCCAGGAAGCTAACTATGACTACTTAAAACCCACACATACACCTTCATCCCAGGTTTGCTCAGCACTCTCCAACCTTCCTGTGTCTGCTTTCTAGCACTGTGTCCATTTTGTGGCATTGTGGTTACCTCTATGTCTGACACCATGATTCAAAACTGTGAATCTCTTGAAAGTTTAAGCCATGTCTAATTCCACTTGATAATCCCAGTACCTGCTGCAAAATAGTCTCTCAAAAATGCTTGTTGAAAAAAAAAAGAAGAAAGAAGCTGTTTTTTTTCTCTTTTTATGTAACTCTCATTCATTCTATTTTGATCACATAGAACAAAAACAGTGCTAATTCCTCTTTGACATAAAAGTCATTAGTACATTTAAGGAGAGATATAATTTCATGTCATATCATTCACATATTCATTCATTTGTTCATTTGATCAGCAAATATCATTAGGAAGAATATAAGTATGGATAGTGTCCCTGGATCTTATCTTCTCTGTTGTAAATTTCAACTACTCACCCCACAAGTCTCATTTTTAAAAATATTTAAAAATGGACTATTTTCTCTGTTCCAGTTTTAGCCATTTTACATACCATATTATAAACTCTCCTGACTGGACCCTACCCTCTCCCAGTTCATAAAACCAAGGTTAGCATTAACTTTAAAGCAATTATGTTATCTTTCTGGTATCATGAATCTATTAGCTTTTTATCAGTAAAAGATGCTAATCTTTTCTACTTGAACTAGTATTAAGTAATTTTCCCTCCATGCTGTACTTTAAATGATTTATTTTAGTATAAAGGACAAATTTTGCATTTATCACCACTTACCTTTATTCTGTTTGTTTCAATTCATCATTCTCACATTCCAATATGACTTCTTGAATCTTTATTATCAGTCATATGAGATACTGCTCACAGATTGGTAGCATGCACAAATTTGATAATTTTGTTTTCTATTTTTATGTAAATAATTGATTTTCTTGCTCTACCACAATAAATCTCTTTCCCAAAGAATGAGATTTCCTTCCTCATTCTCACAACTTTCCCTTCTTCCTGGACCCTGGGCTTTATTTCATCCAGGTTCCCTGGTTTCATGTTATTCAGTTAGTCCTGCTCTTTGTCCCCTCTCATATCCTATCCTCAGAATCATTCCCTTCCCTCTTATATCCACCTTAAAGAAAACCCTCTAGACTTTGTTAGCATCCTAATTTATTTTCTTTCTTTCAAGGGTAAACATCTCAACTGCATAATCTGCGTTCGGGGTTTCTACAGCCTTCCCTCTTGTTTGGGCCACCACATGACTGAAAAATGACCACCAATAGTACCAGTCACCCCTAAATCACCAGATTTCTCTGCATTCTCCACAGATGTTGAAATATCAGCAATTTGGCAACACAGGGCTCGGAAGCCCCTGACAACATTGGCTCTAGATGAGTTAGCAGCTGCCTGCTCTTGACATAGCTCATTCTTACACACACCACACTTCCTGCTGTCTTGCTCCCAGCCCAAGTCACTCAATGAATTTGTGACACTCTTCAAGGTAACAACACTGAATTCTAAACAAATACACCGAAACAACTCCACATGACCCCTTCAGAGCAGTCATCTTCACATAATATGCATTCGTTGCGGTGATATGGCCATCGTTTAAAATATTTTAGCAACCTGTCTGTGGTGAATTCTTCTATGTTATTTTAATGGTAACGAAACTCTTTTTCTTAAAGAGTATATTTAAATTTGTCTTTTAATCAAAAAATTATTTGAATAGGTGAATATTTTAACTTGGTTAATCTGTTTTTAGTCAAAAAGTGACTAATTTTCACTGTAAAGAATTTTCTTGTGAAATTGTTTTAGAAGGCAGTTCTAAAATAGGAATAAAAATATTATTTGAATAATGGCAGTATCTTTATTAAACTAAGCATAGTTTTTTGTTTTTTTTTTAAGGAGACTACCTTGAAGATCAAGAACTCTTTTAGTGTATATTGTTTGGTTTGTTTAAAAATAAAGTCTCTTTACTTATCTAACTGGAATAAGGAAACTATCACCCCAGCTTCCCTAATCCTGCCTATAATGGAGACTGAGGAGGAAGAGGCCTCTGGTCTAAGAATGTATTAGTCCAAATAAGCCTTAGCATGGTTTTTATTAAGCTAAGGGAGCAGTCATTGACAAGTATATGGCCTGGCAATGAGGTGGTTCTTATTGCCAAAAGGCCCTAAAAATATTTTGAATGATCACGAAAGGAGAGTAACAAAAACCACCCCAAACTGTCTTACTGGAACTCCTGAGGCATTATTCTAGACTAAATTATGCACACACAAGAACATGTTATGTTGAGGAGGAGGAAATAGATCTTGAGAAAGGACAATCAGTCTTAGATCTTTTGCATTGACTGAAATAGAAGTAATTTTGAAAGTGAGTAAATACCCTAAGAGATTTGTTACTATAAACTTTTTTAAAACATTGATTTTTCAATCTTTAATTTCAGATAAATATTGGCTTTTCTTAATGCTAAGAGACATGAGTAAAGATGAAGCACTGAGCCAGAGAGCAGCTGTGAGCTAAAGGGAAAGAAATTCGAACTCGATTTCAAAGGGATGAATCCCAGTACTGAATCAATTAATGAGTGCTTCCTACCTACCTAGGTGGCTGGGTGCACCTCAAGGTAGCCAGAGAATGGGAGAAGAGATGTTAGTATTTCAAAACCTTTAGAACTCTTTAGGGTGCGCGTTGGTTTCAGTTCTCTTTTGAGATCTTTCCATTAATATCAGTTGTGTATATGCCCCTTAGTTTTTCTCATTGCTTAGAATAATAACTACAGGAACACATACATGCACACGAACCCCTCCCAAAGACCAACGCCCTTCCATTATTCACCAGTATCTTCTAGGGGAACTATTATAAGCTTTATTTTAAATTCTGGTGGACTCTAAGTTCTCTTAAGGGAAAATGCATATCATATTCTTCTATTTGTCATAGCTCTTAAAACAGAATTTTTACATAATAATGGCTCAATAAATATATGTTAGATGGATTTAGTTCCTTTATATGTGTTTCTCATAATTGAATACAACATTCAAGTTAGCAAAAAGACTGCCGACTAAAGAAAATGAAATTGTGATAATCACACACACACACGCACACACACTGTTAAAACACCCTCTTTTGTTGTTATTAAATCGGCATGGTGAATGCAGGAAGAACAAGTTAGTTCTCATATTTATAAATGGGTTGTCAGTCACATGTGCATAATTCCTTTTGCAACACATATTAATTGAATTTTACAAATATTTATAGATTCCTAAATTAATATGTATTTTCCCCACAACTAATATGTTCATCTAATTTATATTTAAGGGAAATGGTATTCATGGAATTGTACCATTGATTCCTCTATGTACAGAAAATAGTAGAGAAATAAGAAAATTGGTTACAGAAAATAAGAAAATTGGTTACCCATAATGAAAAAATAGGAGATTAAGGGTAAAGAGAACAAAGTTAAATGGCAAAACATTCTAATGATGTGTCCTTTTGGTTGGAATTGTGAGGTTTTTTAAAGGGGGACTAACATGATAAATTTATTTTCTAGGAGGAAATAACCAGGTAGCTCTTTAGATTCTAACCTTCTGAGACAAGCAGTGATCCAGGTGAGAAGGATGAGCTTGCATTAAGGTACTGCTGGTAAGAATAAAAAGACAGTGACTTGTATAAGGGATGCTTTGAAGGGACAATTGCAATTGACAATTGATAATGCCTGATAAAGGGAATGAGAGAAAAAAAAAAGATTAATTGCAATTTAAAAGTTTCTACCCTGTGAGATTGAGATGAGAATTCTGTTGATATAATAAGACTGATAGAATTAAAAATGATAAAGTTGGTCCTGGTTTGTTAAGTCTGAGATGACAATAGAATACAGCTGGGAAGGAACCAGCATTGCTTTTAAGATTTTAATGAAGATTAAATGAGATAATATAAAGCATTTACGCCAGTGTCTCATACATGGCAAGTATAATCTAAGTCCTTGTTCAACATATAAATATGTATCAATAAAATGTTTCAGACATAAACAGAGGGTTTAAAGATGATCTTTTCTACTCAGATATAGATTCAAGTATCACCAGCTTTTTTCCTACCACAGGCCGTTTGTATTTGCTGATTTTTTCTTCCTATCCTTCGAGCAGCTAGCTTACTCCTAATCATTAATGTCTCACTTCATCTGTTACCCACACAGCAATGCATATCCATGTCTAAATTAGCTCACCCTCCAATCCCTACATCTGTCTGTCCTTTATACTATCCTATTGCTATCATAAATCTCATCACAAATGGTAATTGTTTTTATTTTTAGTTTACTAGTTTATTGACTATATCCACACACTCAGATGTAAACTCCACAAAGATAAAAATATATTTTGTTTGCCACTAAATCTGTAACCTTTAACATGATTCCTGGGACCCGTAGAGAAACCATACCTATAGAGTACAACTGTTTCTAGAGTACAGTTCCCACATGGAATTAAGTAGAAGTCTGCATAGTGTTGGACATTCACAGTCCGAGGCTGGCAACAAGAGGTCTCATAAGGCACTTTGGTCTACTGATCATAAGTTTAAAAGATCACAGAGATTGATGTTGTTGTTGTTGTTGTTATAGCCACAAAAACACTACAGTTGAAAAAACTCAGATGGATCCTTATAGTAGAACTAAGTGAAATGCTTGTCCAGACATCAACAGGGTTGATATTTTCAGTTTCTCTTTAAAAAGACCTATAAAACTTTTTTTTATAATTGCCTACAGTGCCCTGTTTCAGTTCCCTTAATGTAAATTAAGATAATCTAAGCTTTGAACTGTTATATTGTTTGCAAAAATATTAAACATAGGCACTTAGATCATTTCATATGAATTCTTTTTAAAATATTTATAGAAATTTTCTAGGATGAGGGAAAAAATCTGGTAACTTTTATTTAATCAGAAGATGGGATTGTCAAGTCTGCTTTCGAGGCATAGGGATGTTGAGACTGACTTTAAACAATCATCGAGCCCTTGGAATTTGGCTTGAAGAAAAATTGAATCATATGGCAGTCTGAGTAGAGTCTTTTAGAACTTAGATTATGTAATCAGAAGCACCATTTCCCCTTTATATACCCATTATATTGTCCTTCTGGTTATGGAAAGTATAGGATTCAGGTAGGAATACTGGGTCAGAGTAAGGTTAAGGGATAAATCACTTTTAGAATATGGGATTGAGACTTGGTCTGTTTCATTTGCACCTTTATCCTCAGGGCCTAGAAAACACCTGGTACATAATAAGCACTCAATAAATAGCTCCTGATTGAAAGATGAATGAATAAATGATCACATTAAGTTGCTTTAAAACATCCATCTCCAAAATGGGGAAGCACTAATAGTGTATCATCCTGGGACCTTGAGTGAAAACTTAGCCTGAGGGTAGCTAAATTAGATTATAATATTAAATTTGTTCAGGAAGCTCTGCTTATAGAACCAGCCCATAATGTGGAAACTTCTCGGTTTAAGATTTGACAGAGCATTTTCTATCCTGACATTTAAGTCTCCATAAATTATTAAATCACAAGCCTGACAAAATGATATAAACAATAGCAACCTTCATGTGTATTTAATTTTTATTCTTGGTATGGATGAAAATTTGAGACCAAAGTTCTTCTTTTATCTAGTTTATATAAGTGACATGATCCATCTTCACACTAAATTCTGTCTCTATCGATTCCAACCACAGGTAACTTCTGCAATTTCACATTGAGAGAAGGAAATAGAGACAAAGAATTCTTGAAATATTCAGCCCTGAAGAAACATGGATTTAATTTACTTGTTTTTATTTATCTTGGAAGTAGGTATTCTAAAGAATGAGTCAGAAACTCTATCTTGTCCTTCTCTGTAGAAAGCTTTCAAGGAAAGATTCAATTCCACCTGAATTTTTGTAGAAACAGGAATTGTAAGTAGATGACAATTTGGTTTTTTAGGCTACTTTCTTCACATTTACTCTATGGTACCAACTACATGATCTCTTAACTGGAGGCAAGAATTTACACCATTGACCACTGGGCACCAGCTGACCTAGATGTAAGAAAATTACATCATCTTCAGTATTCTTTTAGGAAAATGTTTAACTTGTCAACTACTGAAAAGCCGGAAACTATAATTTTAGTCATGGAGGTTTTAGCTGTTTCACTTTTTCATTTATTCATGTAAGTAATATGTATTGATTGCCTACCATGCACCTGCACTGTGCTAAAAGTTGATCATCTGTAATGTGAGGCTAGCTTCTTCTAGGACAAGAAAATCATTGCAAAACTGCAAGGGAGTTTTGCTCATGATCATGAACTAAATTAACTAACATTGTTCAGAACTTTCTGTGTTCTAGCCATTTCATATTCACTATTTCATGTGACACCCTTATTTTAGGAAAATTTTCAAATGACATTAGAGTGATTAATTAGTCAGCTTAAGATAATAGAGATAGGGAACAGACTTCTTGCACATACTAAGTTCTCTCTACCAAACCTCATTCCACTTCATTTACTACCCTAGAACTAGCCACTCTAAGTCAGCACTTTCTCGTCCACATTATATGCCAGACTTGAACAAAAATGTGAGGAAAATAAACATATTTTATGAGGGCCACGAAATTCCAAAATTCTCTAAAAAAAAAAGATTAAACTTTTAAAATAGGAATAAAATTCAGAAAATAAGTGTAATAATTTGAGAAATATGGCTAATAAAGGTAGGTAAAAATAGGTTAAACATTAAACTAATTTTTAAAATTACAATAAGATAAAGGGATCCCTAAGAACTAAACCAAATCTTTGGTAGACTGAAAGGTTAAAAGCTGAAGATGTAAAACAAAGTTCTTTTATGTCTTAAGAGAGGGGTCACAGGTTGAAAACCCTGATTAGAATTTCTGGGACAAAGATCTTCTGAGGTTGAAACTCAGACTAGAAGTTTATACATTGTATACCAATACTTTTTTCAGATTTGAATATAAATCTTTGGCTTAGCATGTGATTCCTTTCAAAACTTGGTGCTGACATCCTCTTCCATCTTGGACCAATCCTCCAGTTTTATTTCAGTGTGTCTCCTGAGCCCTCATAATGGCCCATGCAGGTCTGGGTCACAGCAGTTGCTATACTAAATTATAGTCATTGTTATTTATACATATTCTCACAGATGACTGACCATCTTGGAGGACAAAAATCACAACTTCACAGCTATCATGTAACGAGTGCATATAAGCCTGGTGCCAAATGCTGCTCAAAGTGCTTTTCTCACTTAATTCTCAAACCAAGTCTGTGATGTAGGTAATATCCCCAATTTTCAGATAAGAGAAGAGGTAACAAGTAAAAGATGAAGTAGCATGCCCACAGCTAATGGCTAATAATGAATCTAGAATTCAAATCCAATAAGTCTAGCTCTAAAACTTTACCTTGTAACCAGACAGGGCTTCCTCTATTATTCATATTCTTTTTTCCAAGCCCTGATCCAGTTCTTACATGGAGTAGATGCTGAATAAGTGTTGGATTGATGATTGAAAGAGAGCCCAAGCAGTTCCTTCTCTACCATTCCCTCATTGCCTTATATTTCAACCTTCAATAGCAGGAGATTTACCACCAAGACTAAAATTAAATTAGATTGCTTTCCTTAACTATACCCTGACTAACTTGTGAAAGGAGACAGCTCAGAAATATATGATATGCAAGAGGATAGCAGTCCCGAACTCAGTTCTCCACACACAACCCACTGAGTGGTGCCAGTTGTCTTTGGTAACACATACTTAGGTCCAAATATCTCAAGATCTTCATGAAATATTCATGGCTTTATGTTTATGAAACCCTCATTGCAATTCATAAATACTAACAATAATATTTTACCAAGCGCAAAAAAAAAAAAAAAAAAAAAAAGCTTATAGAATTAAGTGATTTGATTTGGCAAAGAATTGTCAGTAAATCTCTGGCTAAGACAGATATGGAGGCTATAAATCTGACTATGTAGTCTCAGGAGGGAAGAACTCATTTTCTCCCACTAGCTCACCGTCTTGCTGCTTAAATACATTTTTCTTCTTTCTAGTTCTCTTTTACTATTTTTCTTGTGATATCATTTTCACCCTCTGCCAAACATAGGGTGTATGAAGTAGGGAAAATAGGACAATCCCTGTAGGATGCATAAAGAAGAAAATTCCTAAATTCCTCAGAGAACATCCACCCTTTCCCTTTCTGCTACCCTCATCTTTCCTGAAACTATTCAGTAGTTATAACGGTGTTACTGAAAGCTGTAGGGTAAATCAAGTGTTCTCTTAAATAGACCCAAAGGCAAAATTTTCTCTTAGCACAGCCGTCTGTCAGAACCATACTGGGATTCTAACATTTTATATCTTCTCATCCATCTTACCCCAGAAACAATAAGAGCAATAACATGTAAAGCCAACCTTCCACTAGGCACTTTTCCAGTATTAACCAAGTAGAGCTTTCCTTTCTTAACATCTTCTGTGTGAGACTGACAGAATATAACCAAGTAATGTTAAAAATGAAAAATTATATAATAGTGTCATTAATGCAGGAAAAATGCATAAATCTTTCCAAGTCTTCTTCACAGTATTAGAAAACTTATTATCATAATAGAATGAAACTTAAGGACATAATTCTTCTTTAGTCAACAAATTAACCTAAAATCATAATATTGAGCAGATAATAAAGTACAGATCAACCTGCTTTCACATTCATCAAAAAGTATCAAAGTGATTCGGATAGCCTTAAAATGTTAACACAAAATCGATATTTGTCATATTTACATATTTAAATTTTGTGCTAAAAAATTATTAAAGATTTAATGAAAGAAAATAAAATTATCTTGAGGTTCCAAATTAAGTATAGTTAATACCACAAACAGTATATTATTTTCACTGTTTCCTGAACTAAAAGTTCTAAAGCACAGTGGGGAAAAAAATCGCACAATCTTTCACTAGTATAATAATAATTTAACTCTCTTATGATTGAAAAAATGAACTATTATTAGTTGTCGTTTTCGTGAGTTAGTATTGAAATGTTTTACTTTTTCTATTAATACCAACCAAAGTGCCTGTAATTTTAAAAAATTAATTACACAGTTCATTCATACTTCTTTGTCAAAAGACTGAATAAGCAAAAAAAAGCAAACAAAGATATATAAAAAGCATTTCAATGCTTTCAAAATATAATTGGGCACATGGGAGCATAATCAGTATGTATTATAAAAAGACATATGAAAATAAGAACTAATATTAGAATATTAGACTCTCTATATATATTTTTAAAAGGAACATTCGTGGGAGCTATGTGCCATTAACTACTTTGGTGAAGAGCACTCAAAGTTACTTTGATAGAGTTCAGTGAGAAGTGAACTACGTAATTTTGCATTTTTCTAAAACTGGAGCACTGCATTGTAACCTACAATCGTCTTCATTGCCGGTTTGAGCATAGGTACTTACGATCAAGTGAGCTTACCTCCAGTATTTTTTTTTTTACACAAACTGAATATTACATAAGAATTTTAGATTATTTTCAAGGTCCTTTTTTTTTTTTCCCCCTCATCATAAATACTTTGGCAACAATCTGGGCCCCCACCTGCTGGCCAGCTCGAGAACTCATGAAATTCATTTATTCTGTTGCTTTGATTTTTGCTACTACAGAAGCCTCCTATTATCCGCAGTTTTACTTTCCTCAGTTTCAGTTATCCATGGCCAACCTAGGATTTCCTAACATGGAAAATTCTAGAAAAAAATGATTTATAAGTTTTAAATCCCACATCATTCTGAATAATGTGATGAAACCTCTATTCCTCTAGCTCCATCCTGCCTGGTCCATGAATCATCCTTTGTCCAGTGTGTCCACACTATACTTGCCCCTGGCAGTTAGTCACTTAGTAGTTGTCTGGGTTATCAGATCAACTATCATGGTATCACAGTTCTTGTGTTCAAGTGACTCTTACTTTACTTAATAATGCCACATGCACATAACTTTTATTACACTATATTGTTATAACTTGCATTTTATTATTAGTTATTGTTGCTAATCTCTTGCTGCACCTAATTTGTAAATTAAACTTTATCATAGGTATGTCCGTATAGGAAAAAACATAGTAGATATAGGGTTTGGTACTATCCAAGGTTTCCAGTATTCACTGGGAGTCTTGGAACATATCCCCTGTGGATAATGGGGAACTACTGTACTTGATGTTAGCACACATTCCATTTGCATATTGCATATTTTGCATGCTTTAAAATATTTTCAACATGAAGCTGCAAAATCAATCTTGAATTTTCTCTTTACTCTTTTCTAAGTTAAATGCCATACGTTTCTCTAAAATACAGGGAAAAGACAATTAACTTAAGAATCTTATTTATGCCAAGTCTTTTCTTGAAGATTTGCAAATAACTCTGCAAGAATTTAAAGAGTCTATGAAGCAGTTTTACTTGAAAAAAAAAACTCTGAATTGACTAAATACCCCTTGTTTTTTATTATTTTTGCTTCTGAATTTTGTTCCAAAAGAAAGGGAAGAACTGAGAGACTGACTGTATGATCTCCAAGGTTCCTACTGGCTCTAAAATTCTGTTGTTCTGTGAAAATAGGTTGATGAAGATAATATCCAAGAAAGATTTTATTGCAAAATCACTTTCATCCGACTCAGGTCTTAAAACTTAGGGTTTGAACTAAGGATATTTTAAAGCCAAATAAGAATGTTTCTGCATTATTCATAAGCTGATTAACCACATAAAGGAAGAAACATTTCTCCTGAAAATTCGAAGATTCGTTTTCTTAAAATAGCTTTGTTTTTCTTTGTTTTATTTTTTCTTTTTCTTTTAATTCTTTCTTATAATTATATTCTTTGGGGTGGTTCAAATGTCTTCTTCCTGAAATATTAATATTCCAACTTTTTATCATCTCCTTGATGCTATTTTAACATGCTCTTAAATGGATTTCATAATTCATCTGCAATGAGCTATATTGTTTCATTTTGAAAAGTTAGACCTGATATCCATATTCAAGGAAAATGAATAGATGTTTTACTTGGAATTACTTGATTCTTTTCTTTTTATTCTTTTTTCTCTGATCCAAATAAAACTTACATTTCTTAAAAAAAAAAAAAAAAGCTACCTATCTACTCAGAATATTAACAAACTAGATCAATCTTGAAAAAGCAGGTAAGAAAATTTCCTCATGAACAAAATAAATGGTCCTAGAATAAGAAACATATCAAATCAAAATAAATTTCTGCTACATTCCAGGTTTTAGTTCCCCTAAGGCAAAAATAGCGTAACAACTAAATATCCATATTATGTAATACATGCAAATTCATTGAGCAAGACAGCAGTTATTCTTCCAGATTTGAGTCATAAAATGTTCCTACACTATATACTCCACTCCTGCTGAAATAATTTCCAACACCCATACTAACAGCATTCAAACAAGATCTAGTCTCTTTGACTCAGAAACACATACACTCCCCTTTGAACCACACCATTCACAGTTAGCTGCTGCCTATCTCCTCTTACATTCATGACCACATATAGGAAAAGTCATCAGGGCCATAGATGTCCTTACTTATCTCTTGCTTGTCCCAGCCCACTACAGTTTCACTTTTGAACCTGCTTCTCCCGTGAAAATACACTTCCGAAGGACCACTATGTTGTTAAAAGATAATGGAAAATTTCACTCTCCTAGTTGCCCACTCATTTATTTCTCTGACTGCTTCTTCTCCACCTAACTTTAAATGAATGTTCCATCTCTTCAAAGACTAGTGTTTCTCATTATCACTCTCTCCCTCTGTGGTCCCCTTTGTTTACACGGTTTCCTTAAGCCAACTCCTAAATTTACATTTGGCTTCATATGTCGTTTCTGAGCTCCACGTACAAATATTCATCTCTTTATTAACATCTTAAGTTGGCTGTTTTATAACAACTGATCAGCTAACTGGCCCCTGTGATTATTATCCTCCTTACTTGTTTTTTTCCATTGTTTCATATCTAGTTGTTCCTAGAAAACACATGAGGTCATCCTTGATTCCTAATTATCCCTTGCCCTCATAGCCATTTATTAAGTGCTGCTCATTATGCCTCCAAAGTCTCACATGTTCAGTGTTTTCTGTACTTCTTGCCATCCACTCGCATGATCCACTATCATCTCTTTCCCAGATAATCATCAGTCCTTCTAAATTGTTTCCTTATATTCGTTCTCCATACACTAGGAAAAATAATATTTCAAAAAATCCAAATTAGGTCATGCTACCAATTTAAAAGTGTTATATGTTTGCTTATTAGAATTATGAATAAGCTTACTAACCTGGACTACGCAACCACCTACATAACTGGGACAAGATTTGCCTAGCCAGTCTAAACTTGTACCTTTCCTTCTCATTCCACACACTTTAGGCAAACTGTATTTCTTTCAGTTCTTCAGTTGTGCCATACTCTCTGTCTATGCAGAGTGTTTGTTTTTGTTGTGCCTACTTTCTCCCTGGAGCTAGTGAATACCTTCTCAACCTTCAGACCATAGTTAAACATCACTTTTTCCATTTCTCCCAACTTCTCAGACCTGGTTATGGGTACTTTTTATTCGCTCCCACAGCATCCCACATTTCTTTCAAAAAATACTCAGCATAACAATAGCTAAGTGATTATTTGCATAATTTTTGTTGAATTCCTATGTGTGGCAGGACGCTATTTGAAGATATTGATGTTTTCCCCAAAATTTTCCTTTATGCTTTGTTCCTCCTACATCAGGCTAATAGACCATGAGGTATCTGTTATATAAGGGGTGGGGGAGGGATTATTACAGTAGAAAGGAAAAAAAAACAAGAGTCAGATTCTTGTCTTCAGAGTTTTAAAATCCCGAGCTTTTCAAAATGCAATCACCAGTCTTCCAGTTCAGCCTATCCAACCTACTACCCTAAAACTAACAATTCTAAGGACAAGGGGAAATGGAGACAATCTGATGCCCTTGATTTTGGTAGGGCCCTATCTGAGATATGAAGAGTGAGAATAGGAGGAATTCTAGATGGTTTGGGGAGTACTTCCTGATACATGGCAGGGTACAAGGAAGAGCGGCTCCTGGCTGAGGGAGCATCTAGGAAGAGGGGTCAATGTTTCTTTTGGATCCAAAGAGAGTAGAGAAATGGATGAGAAAAGGCTGGGACCAAAAGGTCACTTCAGATGGAAGAGGAGATTTCTCAGTAGATGGCAATATTAATAGGTGATGACCCAAGTATAGCACCAGACAATTTCTTCTCCCCCAAAGCCTTAACATATCATAAGCACTCAGTACTTAGGAAGAAAGTACCAGAAATAACTAAGATTTCTTTTCCAATATCTAGTGGAATGACATTTTAAATAGATAATATCCTATTCAGAAATTGGGTGTTCCAATATCTAGAAATAAGAGATTAAAAATAACAGTTGCTTCAACAACATAATATTTCTTTCTCTCCTGCAGTAAAACCTCTGAGGTCAGCAGTCCACAGCAGGCATGGCAGCTTCCTCTCATCAAGGTCCCAGACCCTACTGGGAAATGCCTTCCCTCTGTAAGGTTTCCTCATGAGCTAAGATGGCTACTGAGTTGCAGGCCTAAAACAAAACAGAAGAAAAGACAAGAAAGGGCCCATGCCAGTTCTCTGCTCACCTCTTATAGAATCTTCCTGGAAGTTCTGCCAAACAACTTTCTCTTACAACTCTTTGGTAACCCCTAGCTGCAAAAGAGGTTAAGAAATGTGGTGTTTTAGCTGAGCTCTAATAAAACAGGTTCTGCTATTAAAGAGCAAGGAGAAAATGAATACCAGATAGCAGCTTGCAGACAATAAGATGATTTTTAAGAAGAAAAGAAGAAGATAAAATTGTGCTCAGAGGTTTATGAGCTGAGATTCACATACCTCAACCCGTCTGCCCTGATAGATTGTAAATTTAAAGAAAGCAGGATCTATTTCTTGCTTACAATTTTATCCAAACATCTAGCCCAAAGTCTGCAACTCATAGGCAATCAAAATATATTTGCTGAATGAATACATAAAGGAAAAGGAATGAATAAATGAGTATACATGACCTTCCACCACTTAGCATCACTTAAAATTTACTTAACATTTTATGTAGTATGTAGTATGATAGTATTAATGCTGTTGACAGAGTGTCTCTAGGTACATGGTAGGATTGCACATCCAGCACTCCTTATATCTGGGTGAAGCCCTGTGATTGTAGACAATGAGTTATAAGTGGAAGTGACATGTGTACCTTCTGGGCCCAAGGATTTAGTTGCCATCATGTGCCCACCAGAGCTCTCATTCATACTATCAGAGCAATTTAGCGTGTAAAAGCTGGTTGTTTCCCCATCAGACTGGTCTCTGAGAAAAGCGACATGAAGCGGCGGACCAGTTAGTAGTGAGTATATGGCATAGGAGAGATCATATTGCCTGGATCCACAGATTTACTTTCTCTAGTATACAAATGCAAACTCTTTCAATGTAGGAGACATTTTATTTGCTATGAAATACATTAAATTTAAGTCATAGGTCCACAACCAATTTTACCTCTGAAACGGTGAAGTCAACTTTTAAAAGTCAAGTTAAAAATGATCAGTTTGAAATAAGGAGCATAATGAACAAATCCTATGTGTATAAAGATAAAATAGTTAGGGTAAAATATATTTTCAAGAAAAGCCTTTGCCTTAGTATTTTTAAAAGCCCAGAAATAGAATTTTTTTAAAAAACTAAATATTGCATTTGAATCAAGGTAAGTAATGGCATTATAACAAGTGGTACAATTAAAAGAGGTATTTTTTATGCTTTTGTTACATATATAAATTGATCATGTATAATATATTCACATGTAATTGTACAATATAAATATTATTAAATGGCACAATATAGAAATACATGTTTTTTAGAGACAAAAATCTCAAAATGGTACCTTTAAAGTATTCTAATCTGGCTAACCAGCTTTGTTTCCCACTTTCTGGATTTATAATTAAACGTAGATTTTTTTTAAAAATTATTAAAAGCTCTGAAATCTTTTACCCTGAAATTGTGTGGACCATAAAAATTAAACATAATTAAGTTAATAACAAGCAACTTTATCTTTCACAAATACTACAATCAAAGGCTCTATTCTAAAATCTCAAATAATTACTACAAGACTATGTTTAGCTTCTTCCAAACTAATCAATTTTAGCTATATTTAACCATTTTCCCCTAACATAGGATGTCATGGTTATTATGTTATATGACTTGAGTCCCCTGCACAATACACATAACTAGATACTTAAGGCAGGTTTAAGGTTTGCTATCCTTTTCTGGACAAGTAGATTATTTTCCATGAGGATAAAAAAGATGTTACATATAAATCTGTTGTTTTAGATGACCAGTGGATAAATTCAGACAAGAAGAGCAACTGGTAATAACTGGGTGTCTCTTTCCTTATAACCTAATCTTACAGCTCCTACATAGATAATGCCATCTGAGGGCAGATCAAAGCTAAACTTGTTAAAGGTTCTGAAATTCAGGGTTTGAGTACTACGTTGATTCTCCAGTTTATTTCTAAATGTAATAAATAATTTAAGAGATTTACTATCACTTCCTTACTATAAAAATGAAAGGACTTTAATGCAGCAACATAGGCAGTGAAAGGATTACACTGCAAAAATTAAAATATTGTTGGGGTTATGGATTTAAAAGATTTGTAAGTATTCTCCACCAAACTTCCCCCCATTTTTTTTAAAAACTACGACATTGAATTTTTGGACCATGTTGAAGATTATAGACCAAAACTTCTCCATAATTATGCGAGTAAATACAAGAACCAAACCTATCCAGATGAGTGCACAGGTGATTCCAATATCATGTGTATGAACCTCATCTACTTTTTTTTTTTTTTTTTTGAGTAGCTTTTCTCTATGGAAAAAATATAATAACACAATTTTTAAAAGTACCCAAAATACCACCATTCTAGTTCACTTCATGTATCCATATGCAAAGAGTCCTGAAAAGGCACCATGGACACACTTTCCCAACAAGTTGTCTGGTGCAGAAACCATATGCTTAATTAGACCATGAAAAGCATTATTGCGTGTAGGGCATATGCTTGGCAAAGATATGGATCGCCATATGGACCCTGTTTTCTCCAGGAAGCTCCAGCTGGGTGACAGTACGGCATCCTTCCAAGGGTAATGGCTCCCTTGGGCCATCAGAGAATCAAGAGTTTGGGCCCCTCATGCATCAGTCATGAAGTCAGCATGCAGAACATGTTGTAAGTAGATGTTGTGAATGGGCCCAGCCTGATATTTCCCCATGGTGTGTTTTTTGGTGTCCTTTAAGAGTCCCCATGTCTACAGCACAGTTTGTAGATTGCTGGTCACTTCGACTTTACCTTTGTTTTGTTGTTGTTGTTGTTGTTGTTGTTGTTGCTGCTGCTGCTGCTGCTGCTGTTATTGACTTTACCTTTGTTTTTGATGACACAATATTCAGGTTTCACAACCATTAGGAGTCTACTCTGTGCCTCTTTGGACCTCAGGTAATATAAACCTATTTCCTTCCTAACATTCTAAAAAGAGGCTTAATGGAATTTTGAATTTTTCCTATTACAAAAATTCTTAGGTTTTTGTCAAAAGAGATTTGAAATATCACATGAAATCATGTACTCACAAGACTCACCACCACCTCCAAATAACTGAAGTACATAAATAAAACATTATATAGAAAGTGCTTTGCTACAATTTATGGGTAGTAAATTTAATAAGAACTGGCTCATTGTAGTAAAATTCAACTTACTTTTTCCTGATCTTTTTATTCTGTACAGGGAAAGAAATTTATGTCCGTTTAAAAAAAACTATTACTGCTTCTCATAACTGAATCCATTATTTTTCTCCATGATCCATCAGGTAAAAAACAAGAATAATAGATTGCTTTGACAGAACCTTGAACTAAACATCTCCAAAAATCAAATGCAGAAAGTTAAATAAATTTCGGGTGGTATTAAAACAAAAGAGGATCATCTTTATACATTTCAAAAGTCAGATCTTACTAAAAATATTATTATTAGCTGCTACAAAAAAATAATATATATAGTAGTTGAATTTTCACAATTAGTCTCAATGACTTTAAGTAATTGAATTTGTCCTATATAGTCAACTGATTAAAAAGATTGGTGTTTACCTTATCTTACTAATATTTTCTGTTCATAAAGAAGTCAGGGGGCTCAATAATCATTAGCTCCCTGTGACCCATTTTAGTTTCAAAAAAGTTTGAGTGAATGTGCACACATCTGCTTACTGTACATATAGTACAGTACCTCATCTCAAGGGATTTTCTTCTTAGTCAACACCTATCCAGCATCTAATCTCTCATTTTATTTAGCTAATCCAACCTCCCAATCTGTCTCCTGAAAAGATGACTACATTTTCAGCTTCAATGGCAGAACTTATTCTCAGCCAACGAGCACGTAACATTCACATTAAGTCTATTATTGGTAGAGGGCTAGGCATATGACCCCAATTTATCTGAACTGAAAAAGAATCATTTTTATGCAAGATGAAAATGCTGAGAGAGTGGTTTCCTATTTTCTCTTACCAGATGAAGAAAAGAGAACAGGAAGTCCCAGTTGCTGCTGGCTCTGTGACCATGAGAATAAGGACAATGCTGGTGGCAGAGAGAAGGGTCAGAAAGGACTAGGGTCTTAGTTGACATCATTGAACTACTGATGACACTTTCTCTTGTCTTCCAATTAGAGAATTTACAAATTTATTTAGTGTTTAATCCACTTTGAATTGGGGTTTTGAAAATTGTTTAAATATGTTCTTCTCCCTCTTAAAAAGAGATGACAGAATATACTCAAAATATCATGTTTCCCAGGGCTTGTTTCATTCATATTGCTTTACATCAGAAAATCTTTGAATATGTATTTGATTTTGAAACTACCTTTGAGAACTCTCCCTGATCATCTAATGAGGCACAAAATTTGATATATGCATTGCTTAAGAAGACAGTAATATTCTTTAAAAAGTTAATGCAAATTTAAGATGAATAAAAACTCTCTTATACTACCAGACAAAAAATACAGTTTCACAACCAAGGTCAGACATTATTTCTAGCCTCAAGATCTGAAACAGAGCTTGACCTGTCTTGTAGTCGATTTTAAACTCTGGCCTATATGCCAAAGGTATGTTTATTTTTAATTATTCAGAAATCATGGACCATCGCAACACTTCTGCTCTCTTCTCATTTTCCCAAACTATTTTGATACTTACTTCTCAGATCCTGTAGGCTATTAGATGTTTCTCGTAAATTTCCATAGATAATAACTCATCAGCTTTGCAATCTGATTCTTAACATTAAGAGATTAAAACTAATGTAGATGATTCTCAGATGACACATACTGAGGTATAGAAAAATTCCATCATTTCCTTCCACAAAATGAGAGAAATTTTAATTCTTTTTCTCAACAGCTGCTTCATTTTTTTATGCATAGGGAAAAACTATGTGCAATTACTCCAAGTACAATCAAGTCATTTAACATGGCTTTACTATCATTGTACTTGCAGGATATTTTAAAAGAGAAAAAAAAATCTCAAAGCACAGGTCCTGCTGTGCAGCAAAGCAATCAAATTCCTTCATAATAACAGCCTGATGGGATTCAGCAATCCGAGGAATAATGAATAACCACTTTAATCAGTAAACAGGAAAATGCTACAACATTTACTGAGTAAAAATTGACTAACATTTGTTGATCCTCTTGATCGGCATTTCAAACAATAAATAGAAATGTAAGTATCTTTTAAAAAGCAAACTAACTTTGTTTAGTGGATTTGATTTTTCCAGGCAGTGAGAAAATAATAGACCATCTCAAATTGTCCTGCAGTGTTACTTAGTGAATAAAATGTACATATTATTTTTTTAAATGCATGGCCAAATTGACCCTATAACTTGAATATGTCAAGATAAACTCATTTTGCAGTTGGTTGATAAGGTTGTATTTCTGGACCGATTACTGGATTTCATTTCTACTTCATTATTTGATGCTCTTTTTCACTGTTCATCTTATGAAGTTATTTGCATCTGAATACGAAGAGTCTGTTTCAAAGTAGTCCTCAAGTTTCCATTGCAGTGTCTCAAATGTTGGCCTTTCCTTAGGTTCTGCATTCCAGCACTCCAGCATGATGTTATAGAATTGCAGTGGACAATTACATGGTTGAGGGAGTCTATAGTTTTGACCCAACATCTGGATTACCTGAGCACCTGTCATACCTAAAAATATAGAATGAAATCAACAACAACAACAGAAAAGATAGAGAACAGAGTGTTAAATTCATAGACGCTTATACTCTAGATTACAAGCAAATTGATTTTCTTAGTGAAGTTATGAGGTCTTCCATCCCCTTTCCAGACTTCAGAGATTAAACTAAATCCTGAAGCAACTAATGTCTATAAAACTGCAATTCAAGAGCAAAGGAGGAGGCAATAAACCACCTCATTAATGCAAATCATCATCATCAAATTTCATTTCTTACACTCCCAAAGGCACATGGTATGGTCAGCCTCATAACTCTGCCCTCTAAGTCTGGGCAAAGCAGTTAAAATCACATCTAAATAAGTGACCTGTGGCATAAAGGCCTACTTCAGAATTAATTACTCACCACTATAAGGCATTTTGCCGTAAGTAATGATTTCGTAAAGAAGGATTCCAAATGACCACACATCGGACTTAATGCTAAATTTATTAGCACGAATAGCCTCAGGCGCAGTCCACTTCACTGGCAGCTTTATTTCATGTTTAGATTCATAGATGTCTTCATTATCTACCTGTTAATGCATTGAGATATCAAGTCAAGTTAAGTGAGGTGTGTGTGTGCACCACCCTTATTCATCTGTAATCTGCTTTACATTAAAATTTGAAGGGAAAGGATTCAAGATGAGCTTAGTTCCACTGATAATTAGAGGAGCAAATTCCAAATCTGGGATACAAGACTGAAAAACCCGTAAGAAGGCATTCATAAAATATTATTTGAGAGCCTACTATATGCTAAAAATAGCACTGGAAAGTACATTCTACTACACATAGGGAATTTGTGTGTGATGATACTGGCTTTAAACCTGGTCATTAGTAAATAAAATTAAATTAAAAAATAAAAGCGACACGTCTGTTTTCTGATTTACTGCTGGTATTAAGGAGCCATGGACTTTGATAATTACCATGTAACCACTTTAAAATACTGAAAAGTATAATTCAAGTGATCTAAATTAATATATCAGTCACTGGAGTTCTAATTAATTTACAAAAAGAAAAGGTGATGAATTCATGAAGTTCAAAAGAGAACCATTTATTTGTTGTGTTTCATGCCCCACGTCCATAATTTTAGGGTACAATATAAAAATTAAAAATTAAATTTAGGGAAAAACAACTAATATTTTATCTCTTATATCAGTGTCTTTTGACATGATGTCATGAAGTGAGAGGTGGGAAGGAAGGGGCAGGAATTACAAAGTCCATGATTGCTGAAGAATTCTGGCAGCATGCATATTTGTCTGGCATAAGTGAGCAAAGGTGGTTAGGGTCACTCTGTACAAAGAGTGCTGCTTTTTGTAAGGGAAGCAGAGGCAGACAAACAGAGGCTACTGATACTGAAATGTAGATTGTTATTTCAACCACAAACTTAATTTTATACTCTCCCATCTGGTTGGTTATCATTTTCTCTGTTTCTTTCTGATAAAGAAATAGAAATGGGAAATAGTTTGTCTGCAAGGCTTTGGGCCACAAAGTGTTCTGTGGACCACAGAAACATTGTTATGAAGAATAACAGTAAATCTATAAGTCTACTGGTCTGTTAGGCTTTTAACCCATTATAAAAACTAATTAGAACAAAAGAATATCCACCTTAAAAACTCTTGCAAGTCCAAAATCTGCCACTTTGTAGATATTATGTTCACCAACAAGGACATTTCTGGCAGCCAAATCTCTATGTATATAGTTCTGGGACTCTAGATAGGCCATTCCAGAGGCAACCTGTGCCGCCATGTCTACCTGCTGAGTCAGATGAATTTTTGATCCAGCGTCATCTAGGCAATAAGAGAAAACAGAAGATTTACTTTGGGAAACATTTAAACTACTGAAGTGAATTCTGAGAATCTTGATGAACAAGCTATCAGTGGGATTAAGTGTCATAGCACTTATCTATTGAGCAAAAATATATAACTATACTAACAATTTTATTTTCTGTGAAGAGTTAATGAGGCAACAATTTTGAGAGTCTGAACATATTCTAAGTCTGTGAGCTGCCCTTCCCTGAAAGCATTACACAGAGAAAGAAGGAACAATATCACGTGATCCAAACACAACTATAAACATCTGAGTCTGGCATTGCCATTTTCCATACCACATATCATCAGTCTCATCTCTTCATGGAAATTATTTGGTCACCTCTGGATTTCTTTGGATTTATAAAACAATGCTAATTTGCAGGGCTGGGCCAATAAAAAAGCTCTCAGTTTTCCATTGTATTATTCTTAAAAACTAGTTCACTAACAAAAATGAATAGTTACAAAATGTGTATATTACCTTTGTACTCCATTAAGCTTGATGCATTTTTGATTTTCCTTTCTTAGCCTATTATTCTTAGAATAAGTTGCTCATCTCTGCAGCCATGGAAATATATTTAATAGACATAGTTTCTCCTACTGCTCATCCTGTATTATCAAATTTAGGAAATTCATGCAGTAGGGTCAGTTTGATCATTAGCAGAGAGATTAGTTATTTTGTGATGACTGTGTAAAATGCGGTCAGCCATTCCTGGATAGTGTATAGCTGCAACACTCTTAGTAGGTGTCTTCAGATTTCTGGAGAAATCTTGAGAACTTTTAAGATCTCATATAAATCTAAATTATGATTATCCCTGACTGACTAAGCTAAATATTAAGAAAAGTGTATTGGACTCACAGTTAAGAGTCTTAGGCCCCTGACTTGAGAGGCAACTACATAGTATAGGGGTAGGGAAGACTGGTTTGACACTTGAGTGCTAGAATTCGGATCAGGGCTCTCCCTGCCTCCAATTTCTTTCCTGACTTTGGGAAAACTGCTTAACACTCTTGTGCCACTGTTTCCTCATTTATATAGTGATAATTGTAATTACTTTATGGTATTAGTTGTTAAAATGAGAATTAAAATGAGTTAATACACGTAAAGCACTTAGGATACTGCCTGGCACCTAGAAAGAACTCAGTAAACCCTACCTGTTATTGTTATCATTGCTGCTGCCTAATCAGAATTAAACAGTTTAGGATCTGTAAAGCTGGAGATGCATATGGATTACCCAAATGGAAATGCCTAAAAGAAAACAAGCATATGGGTCTGCAGCTCAGGAGCGAGCACGCAGCTAGAGGCATTGATTTAACAGTCACAGGTCAAGAGAGAAAATTAAACATTAAAAGTGGGTGAGATTGCTAGAAAGTGACAAAACCATGAGAAACACCAACATTTAAAGTGAGCAGAGGAAGTTAAACCTGCAAGAAAACTGAGAAGAATCGGTCAGAAGAATGAGAAGAGAACCAGAAAAGAACATTATAATAGTTAAAGGTTTTGAAAAAGAAGAAGTCAACACCATTGTCAAATGCCACAAAAAATATCCACCAAGATAAGGCCTAAAAGGCATTTGTTAAATATAATAACTAGGCAGTCACTGGTGACTTTGGTGGCAGGAAGAGCAGTTTCACTGGAGATGGAGTATAAGAGACTGATGGCTGGTCAGGATCTGAGGACATGGAGACAGCAAGAAGAGATGTCAATTTCCAAACCCCTAGTGAAGAAAGTAAGACAAAAAGAAGCCAGTAGAGGAAAAGTAAGTCACGGGAAGCCATTGTGGAATTCACCATAGTGAGGGGTCGTCACTGACAGTCTACTCAAGGGGATTTTAGAATGCTGGTCGTGTTCTTGTTCTTGATTGTACAGTGTTTGCACAGTTGTTTACTTGCCCACTTTATAATTAATGATAAATTACGCTATATGATATATGCACTTTTTATACATATGCTATCTTTTTCAATAAAAAATGAGTCAAAAACTTTTTTTAATGCTAAAGATCTAAGCACAATGTATGTATATGTATATATACATATATGTCTATTTTTTTAGTGTAAGCAGCATATTTAAATATGATGTGAGGTGATACTAACTAACTGCTCACTGATCCATTTGTCCTTTTCTTTCTGGCACATTCAGAAGATCACATTCCCCATCTTCCCTTGAAGTTAAATTGGGCCATGTCACTAGTACTTGGCATAGCAATGTGTGCGGAGATGTTCATCACTTACAGGCCTGATCCTTAAAATCTCCCACATCTTTGTACCTGAGAGAGATAAATTTAAAAATGACAGAGACACATGATGGAAGAAGTCTAAATCCCTGTGTCATCATTTAAAAAAAGTCACCTGGAAGAGGTGGCTGATAAATATCAAAAATGCATAATTTTTGTAATGTCACTGAGATTTTTGAATTGTATGTTAGAGCAGCTAACATTAACTAACTATTTGGTCTAAAATGAGATGTAAGCAAAAAGATAAAATATTGTGCAGCATAATGGCAAAACAGTGCTACTCTGATGCCCGTAATAGCTATGCTTTTTGATATCAAATTCCCTCAATAAGAAAAACACTAAAAAATTTAAAATAGACAGGTAACTAGTCCTAGGCTATGTAGCAGACAGCCTCAAAATGGCTCTCAACATTCTCCGCCTTCTGGTATTCATGCTGTAGTGAAGTTCCCTTCCATTAAGTATGGTCTGAACCTAGTAACTCATTTCTGACAAATAGAATATGGAAAAAGTGATAGGTATCATTTCCAAGATAAGTTATAAAAGACTGTGACTTCATCTTGCTGGAACTTTTCTCTCCCTTGTTCTCTTACATGCTCACTCAGATGAAGCCAATGGCCATGTTGTAAGTTGCCCTATGGAAAGGTCCATGTTACATGGAACAGAACTCAAGGCAGCTTCCAGCCACAACCAGCCAGGAACTGATGACTTCTTCAGTCCAACAGCCCCAGGGGAAACAACTCCAGCCAACAATCACCTATGTAAGCTTGGAAGTAAATCAACCTCCCCGAGAGCCTTCAGGTCACTGGAGCACCTGCCAACACCTTCATTGCAGCCTTGCAAAAAACTCTGAGCTGGAAGGCCTAGCTCAGTTGCACCTGGAGTCCTGACCACAAAAACTGTGAAAAAATAAATGTTGGCTGCTTTAAGCCACTAGGTTTGGGGGTAATTTTTTGTGCTGCAATAAATACTGAATACAGTTTGGTGTTAGGAAAATAATATCAGTGTATACATTTTGTTAAAATCCCAAACTATATAACCAGATTTCCCAAGTTTGAATTCTAGCTCAATCACCTTTGATAAGTTACTTAGACTCTCCATCTCTCAGTTTCTTTAACTATAAAATAAGGGTGATATAATAATAATTCATGAGGCTGTTAGAATAATGAACTAAATTATATCTGTACAGGATTTTTTTTTTTTTTAATTCCTGGCATGTAGTAAGAGCTACATAGAAAAAAATAAATAAATTTTTATGTTCTGCTCCCTCCACTATCCTGTGTGGTTTATTTCTATTAAATCACCTCATTTAATACTCATAACTACATGAAGTAACTATGTTATTATTTGCCCCATTACATAGGGGTTCCTGCTAGAGTAGAGATTCAAATCCAGGCATGTTTGAGGCCAAAGTCATATCTTCCTTTCTAAAACTTACCTTACACATCACTCTAGAGCACCCTGAAGTCAGGGGATATGGTGAGACTTCCATTTACACAAACGGCAACAATTTATGGAGTAGTATTCAGTTAGAGGGTATCTCAGTGAAAACATTCTTGTCTACTTCAGCCCACTTAAGTGAACTGTCAATGAGAATAATGAACAACATGCTTGATTTATATTTTTTTAAAAAAAGGATATTTCCTGACATGTGTCAGATGTTCTATAAGTATTTATTGGAAATAAAACAATTCCAACAAAACTAAAAAAAAAAAATGCAGATATTTATCCTCTTTAAATTTCAGTAAGAACTACCTACATCAGTTATCCTCAATGCTAAAGTTTTTTGACAAGTCTCTTCTGTTTTGGAGAAATTTATTCCAAAAAATATTCAGGCAAGCTTAAGGATTATAAAGATGATTCTAGAGAAAAATATGCATGTTATTTCAGATATCAAATACAACATCTAATTCTATTTCAGTGGATATAAAAAGGTTTTCACTGACAGGCACAATAGAGAAGGAAATTGAATAATAACACATTTCCTACCCTGAAAGAGTACCATGGCCTAGGAACCGCCTAAGCAAACTTCAGAGCACACTTCTAATAAAATGGCCAGATGTCAAAACAGATAAAAAGGTTCACAGACCTGTGACAATTTACATCTGCAGCAAGAAAATATTTTCAATTATGTTCCATTATTCAAGACTCTTTCAGCTTAATATTTATCATGATAGGCCATTTAAGAGTGGCAGACTCATTACAAGATCATTTCGTTGAATTTAAACCTTCTTAATTGGGAAAGGATTATCTATAATAAGCATATTTTCATTACTCCTCCTTGCTGCTAAGTATCCTGGCAAATGGCAGCCTTAGTAAATTGACCCTCATGTCCCGATCCAGAAGATGACAGGGTTCAAGCTTGGCCCTGACTAAAACACATCAACAAGCCACAGAAATCCTCAATGCCAAAGGAGTTAGCAGTGTAATAAGATCTTTTCAAGCTAATACCAAGAGCCTCAGAACAAGCTTGACCCTGAGTCCCAATCTTAACAGGCTCAAGATAGCTCCAACTTAATCTATTCATTAATGTATTCACCCAATCAGTCAACGCACAATTAGTGCATACCTTCTATGTGCCAGACACTGTTCTAGCAGTAAAACAAAGAAAAATCTCTACCCTTGAGGAGTTTTAGAAATACTAAAAATTAGCTACATAAATGTCATGCAATATAAGATGATTAACAGCTAAAAGAGAAAACGAAAAGCAGAAAAGAGGAATATGAAGAGTCAGTAGAGGGAGATTATATTTTAGAATTTAGAGAGCAATCAGTGAAGGACTTGCCATGATAGGAACATTTACAGATATTTCAGGAAGACTTTCAGGAAACGAGGAAGTGCACTATGTGGATAAGTAATGGAAAACAATTCAGATCTAAAAAACAGCAAGTGTGAAGCACCTGAAGCAAAGCAAATCTGGAAGATATGAAGAGCAGCAAAGAAAGACAATGTAGATGACACACAGTGAACGAGGAGAAAGTTTTGAGGGATGCGATCGGAAAGGTAATGGAAGCCCGGCCATAAAGGACTTTACAGGTTATACAGAGAGAAGAGCCAAGGGGAATCATTGAAGGGTTTACAAGTCACCCTGAAATAAGAGCTAAAAAGAGACACGATCTAATTTACATTTTAAGAGGATTTCTCCAGCTACTGTGTTGGGATGAGACTGAAAAGGACAAGAACCAAAAGTGGGAGACCAATTAGGAAGCTACTGCAGAATCCGGGAGAGAGCTGATTGACAGCTTGGACCAGAGTGGAAGTGTTAAAAGTGGTAAAATCCTGTATATACTAGGAAAGCAAGATAATGGGATTTGTTGGTTGGTTAGATATAGAATGTGAGAAGAAATAGAAATGACTCCAAGATATTAAGCGTGATTGTTGACATTGTCAAAGAAAGAAAGACCACAAGAGTAGCAAATTACTGAGAATAATACAAGAAAATCAGTTTGGATCACGTATTTTTTAAATTTCTAATAGAAACATGTTAGGACTGTTTACAAACATTTATTTTTGTCTCCTTTTAAGCACTTTAGAGATTCGTATTCCCCTATTCCCTTTGACTTGATTAGGCCAAATGAAAAGGGCACAAAAGTCACCTCTGTCACTCATGGTTAGGAGTTTTAAGAGCCAGAATAAGATTAGTCACATCCCCTTCCCCTGCCAAGGTGATCAAAAGACCTGAGCCACCAGTCAATCTATTTTACACGTGTAGCATGAGCAAAATAAACATTTGTGTTAAGTCTCTGGGATATGAAGGTTGTTCCTCATTACATCAAAGTTACATTATCCAGACTAACATAACATTTAAGTAGAAAAGTTAAGAAGGCAGTTGGATATATGATTCTGAATAGAGGGATATAAATTGGGGAATTGTTAACACATAAATGTTACTAACAATGTAACTGGTTATGATTAGCAAGGGAATTAGTGATGTTGCAAAAGTCCTGGAAAATTCCAAGATATTGAGAGGTCTGGAAAATGAAGGAAATCACATACATTGAGAAGAAACAGCAAGAAATGTAGGAAAAGCCATTGAATAAAGTGTCTTGAAAGCCAAATGAAGAAAGTGTTTCCAGGAGACAGTGCCCATCGAATAAAATACTGCTGATAGGTCTAAGGATTAAAAATTGACTATTAGATTTAACACTGTAAATGTTATAAGTGACATTGACAAATCATTTTTGTTAAAGATGATGCAAGATGGCTCCTGCACTTTTGTCCCTGGGATTAAGAACAAAGAGGTCAATGATTAAGGTTAGTCTTTTTATGGTAGGTAACTTCTGATGCTATTATTAGATTTTATGTCTTTATGCAAGTGAGATAGACATACGTTTATTTTTAACAGCATTTAACAGGCCTTATGTTCTTGGTTCTTCTAATCTAGTTTTGTAAGTTAATATCACCAGCTTCACAAGTGACCCTGAAATAAGAGAATATTCTTACCATTCTGATATCTTTATTACATTATTGTCACCTCCCTTTACCTCTACACTTCTATCGATCCCACTCTGACATTTCAAGAAAGTATACAAAAATCTCTTTTTAAGTATGAATTATAGTTGACCCTTGAATGACATGGTTTTAAACTGCATAGGTCACTTACATGCAGATTTTTTTCAATAAATACCTGTACTGTTTTTGATCCACTATTGGGAGTATGCAAATCAGAGGGCTGACTAGATGCATTGATCTATGCCATTGTATATAAGGGAATTGAGGATCCTTGACTTTTGATATCTGCAGGGGGTCCTGGAAACAATTCCCCAAGGATATCGAGGGACAACTGTAGTAGTTAAGTTTTGGGGGAATCAAAAGTTATAGGCAGATTTTCAACTGTGTAGGGGGGTCAGCACCCCTAACCCTGCATTGCTCAAGGGTCAGCAACTGTATTCTCTCAGTACTTGATCTCAACTACTTTTAATATCTCATTTTAATGCTTATTATATTGTTGCTTATGAAGTTATTCATTAATAAACATCGAAATTTTACAATGCCCTTAAGTCTTCTCTGACTACAAGAAGCAGATTGGAAATAAAACAATAGTACATTTCTGCTTTTTAGTCTGAATATTCTAATGTTGCCTAATGGTAGAAGTATTTTAAACACCAACAAGTTAAACACTGGCAAAGAAAAAAAGCACAGTACCTCTCCCTCTCTATTCCCAAAAATATTTTATGTCCTTTAATTCTGGGCCATAGAAAATATAGGTCCATGACTGATAATGTTCAATTAGTTATTGTAGGAAACAAAGAATCATGCAAAACATCTATTCTTCAACTTTCCACATTACATTTAAATACTCTAATATGTCTATTGTGAACAATTTGTTCTTCTACTACATAAATATTTTCCTCCCTTCGAGTACATGGTATATATCCTATTAAAGAGTAGTTGAGCAAGTCAATGTTAAGACATTCATTCTCACAGATATACACATAGTAAATATCCTTTGGGTTATAGAAAGCTTGCTAAATTGACATTTATAGGACTTGCTAAACTAAATTACTCTTTTTTTTTCTTTTTATTAAGTCTTTAGCTTACTTTGGAGGTATTCTTGCAGACTTCCATGTCTCATCAACTCTGTAATAATATAAATTGGATCTTCTAAAGTGCAAACAGCATAAAGCTGGATGAGCCTTGGATGTCTTAGGTTCTTCATTATCTGTGCCTCCCTCAGGAAGTCATTTGGATCCATTGAACCTGAAACAAGAAGAGGGGAAAATCACTTTCTGTTATTGAGGCATTCCTATCCTCACAGCAGCCTGGTGGGAATCACCAAGATTGCTTCCTGCCTCTCAGTAAAGAAAGAGCAACGGTGTCACAAATCTTCAGATTTATCAAAGAAGAGAATTACTTCAGCCAGGGCAACTTAGTAACTGATGTGTTGGTGCATCAGGGTATGCAGTTTTTGTGTTATGACCTGTAGGTGAAGAAAGGTTGATTCAGATCCATGTGAAAAATGGAGAAAAAAGGAGATACTGACAGTCTAATTGATAAAGCAAGGCAGGCATCTTAAGAACACAAAGAGAAGACATTCTATTAACACGAATACTGGAAGACACTGAAAGTTTAATTACTGCAGCCAGAGCTTTTTGATCCAGGATCCGAGGAAGACTGATAGCTGCCCTGTCCTTGGTACTCACTGTGGGAAGAGCTGGATAACAATCCTAGAGCAATAACATTTTGCCATATTTATTTTCTTAATTCTGTAGGGACATATGATATAGACCAAGTAGAAAATATTCAAAAGACACCCCCAAAACTTAGTGTTTTTCCCACCAGTCTTTTGTGTCTGACTTAAAACTGATATTCAACATTTTATTCGGTATTAATACTTCTATAGTCAGAGTCTTAATTAGCTTGACCAAATAATAAGGGAGACAATATTGGGGCCTATTCTAAAGACTCATCTATAATTAAATTGTATTTGAATAGCTCCACTCCGCAAAGTGCCAAGTAGTTAACATCAAATAAAATCTAAGAGGAGGAAGCATACCTGGAGTTTACATTTTATCGGTAATTTTTAAATCTTTCATTTCTTTTAAGAAATGATGTTTCAGAAGTATTACTGTAATTGAAGAAACACTATCATCTCAGTTTTCACTATGGCTTGCACAAATATTTCCAACAATGCTCTAAGAATCTGTTCCATTCATTCTCTCAGGTTGAAGACTTCACAACTGATGTGTGATCCCAGGCATAGATAAGCTTTGATATCTAAGGTAACACTCTGAACTGTTTACTAATGTGAAGTTAGGAAGAGTTACATATGGCCTGCAGATTATTTCGCCTAAAGCATTTAGGCAGTCTGTGCTTTGGTACTTCCTTTAGAGCCTAGAAGTTAAGAACCCAGATTTAATCAAACTCCAGATTCTGAACAAATCCTGGTTCATTGTGTGGCTAATAATCTTACTGACATCATAAAATCATTATTAGGATAATAACAATTCCTGGCACATATGCATTCAAAGACTGTTAACCATTATTTGGGTTATTATTAATATGCATATTCTGGGGTAAACCAAACAGATCAACTGTACGTATTTTTTTCACAGGTTAAGGAGAAGGGGCAAGGACTTAAAGAGGGAATATAAGAAGAATTGGCCTCTCCTCTTTTTCATCATATTTTGCTGAGCTCCCTCAATTTTATCTCTACCATTGGCTTGCTACACATAATCAAATAGGAATAAAATCTTGAATCTTAGTGGCAAAATGGAGCTGAATATAAAATAGGCACCCAAATTATAATAAAGGACTTTGTTCTTGGTTGTTACAACAAGTTTGGCCTATGGTCAAATATGGATATAGTGGGATCCTCCCTGCCTCCCCCCCCCCCCGAAAAAAAAAATAGTCCGATTCATGAAGCTTTCAGTAATAGCAAAAATTATGATCACCATTTAGACAACTTATATATACAATATATCTCTATGTCGATGCTTTGGGTAGGCATCAGATTCATGAAATGCAGGACACTCAAATTATTGCCAAATCAGACTGTCCACAATAGACAAACCAACGGAGCTTCTGCAGGTGAAGTCTGGCTATGCTGGTTACAGCTGACCGGCTGCACAGCAAAGGAGACCCAATCTCAACTCAGTTTGTAATGCAACATTAAATATTAATTTTTGCCTGTCAAAGCTACTGTGGGAGTTGATTTCAGGCTCGTCTTTATTGCACAATAGTCTGCTAAGCAATAAATAGCTGCTAAGATTGATTAATGGCCCCAGTGAAGTGAAGACATTTAACCAATCACCAAAGCTGTTTGCTGCTATTACACTGTAAATCAATAATAATTATTCCTGTTGGAGAGAAAACTATCATAGTCCTTTTTTTTAATATAAGAAATCTAATTTTTTGTTCTCTTTTGACCTCCAGAATGGCTTCCTTAGAGAGCAATATTAGGATGGGTAGCTAGCTGCTTCTTTATGGAAAAGAATAATTAGGTTGGACAATACAGTTTAATTTCAATTGTCAGATTAGGATTCCAAAGTATATACATGCAGTGACTGTGAAAATCTCAAGTGCTGGAATAGAGTGTCCTCACCTGGAGTACTCACATGGCATCTGGCCACTTAAAGTATTTCTCCATTGTTCCATGTGGTAGGTGTAAATGCCAAGATTGGACTCCTACACTAGCAAATTTACACATCAGTGGACATCTGTCAGCAACCCATTGAAGCTAACATTTATTAAGAACTCCCTGTGTAAATTTTATGTACATTGAATCCTTATAAAACCCTATGAAGTAGGAGCTATTATAATTCCCACTTCCAGATGAGGAGATTCAAAAGGTTAATAAATTGTCCAGAGTCACAGAGAGCAGAACAAAGTTTGGACTCAGATTTCTCTTACACCAAACTCTGTGCTCTTCACTATTATATCAGAGGGTCTCAAACTTTCTCAGTTCACGGCACAGTCACTGTCTCAGTAACTTTTTTCACGATGCCCCTAAGCCAAAAATTAACAGTTTTTATTAATTATTTGGTTAAATCCAAAAAACTTAAGAACTATTTGTGTCCTAATGACTTAATATCAATTTTTAAAAAGTAATAGAAATAAAATGAAAGAAAATAATAATTATTTTATTCTTAACACCATTACTTACCAAAGAAATATATGCATCTACTGGACACTGCACAATCTCTCAAGTCTTGGAAGCAGATAGAACATTGCTACCCACATTTCCTATTCCACATTGATTTTTATGTGGATCTTGCATTTGATCACAGCAGCCATAAGAAAATCCAGCTTCATAAAGATATGTCAGCAAAACGGATGTAACATGATCTAATACTAAAACTATGAATTACCTTACTGTGTAGCAGTTTTTGAAGTATTTGAGATGTTTATCTTAAAACTTTTAAATACCCTGTGACACCCCATGAATTCACTGTGATGTCCCAGTGTGCCTTGACACGCAGTTTGGATACCATGGTTTTACACTAGACTTCTAGACAGCAGTACTCAGGTGCTCAAGTGCTGCCACCAAGTGGCTTTCTAAACCTCTAAGAATTCTGGATGAGGTAAATAATAGAATCCCCCCACTCTGAGAACTATATTCTAGCCTCTGGTTATTATTTTTACCTATGTTATTAGAAGTAGATATGAGGCTACTACAGTGACATTGCCCTTTCACAGAGTGTTACTTCCTGGGGGTGTGATGCTATAATAGTAGATGGAGTTCAAATTCCAGCTCTGCCTTTTACTGACTTTGTAATAATAATAATGATGATGATTATAATAATAGTTTTATTGGTTACATAGTATGAACCAGATATTAGATAAAGCATTTCCACTAATGACCTAATTTAATCTTCATAATAACACTGCTAGGTGGATCTTACTTATTATTAACTCTATTTTGCAAATTATAAAACTGATACATAGAGTAGTTTAAAATTTTACTCAAGATCATATGACTAGTAAGTCTTATGAAAGTTACTTAATCTCTCTAAATTCTCCTGTCCCACCTTTGAAATGGAGGAAATAATGTCTGGCTTAATAAATATTGATTTTCGTATACTTTTCATTTGCACCACAGAGAAAAGAAAAATGGAAGAAAAATTAGTTCCTACATTTTCAAATATGATGTCTTTTAGATGGACTATTTTACCTTTTGACTATACAAAATTAGTATATAATAAAATAGTCATTTCCTGAATAACTTCAAAGTTCCACTAATTTTTTTAAAGTATTTTTAGTAAGTGAGTATTTTTTAACTACATCTAGAAAAAAAAGGGGGAGAGGAAAACTGGAAGGTGGACCCCTAACTCTAGAGAAGAGATGTCTTATTGAAATCTTGCACTGGGGATATATTAAGACTTAGCTGATTCAGGAACATGCTCATGCCCTTACCTTCTAAAGCCTCGGCCACAGGTTATGGTCACCTGGGACAGAGAAAGTGATTACAACACTTGCCTGGTGCCTACATTGGCTATCCTGTGACTTCTTGGACATAAAGAGTGGCAAGGGAACTTACGAAAATCAACATATGCTATTTAACCTTTGACACTCTAATTTTCATACCTGGTTTTAATGTTTTTACTGCTACTGGGGTGGTATTGTTCCATAGGCCTTCCCACACTTCTCCAAACTGACCGGATCCTAATCTCTTCAAAAGCTGTACAGAGTTTCGGTCTATCTCCCACTGGTCCACAGTTTTATACGACAAATCAAAAGGAGCTGGAACTTGTATCTGTTTCACAGAATAATTAGAATACTTGTTAAGAAAAAATATCAACAATTTTTGATTAAAAATAATAATTTACATACTTTTAAAAAGATTATTTTTAAAAACAAAATATCATAAATTTTCTTTCAATTACTTTAAAATGGAAAGTAGTGTGGCAGAATCTGTATCATTACCTCTTCAAGCTGATCTTGCCCCAAGTCCTGCTAACTCAGATACTTTGCTCTCCATCTGTCCCACCCCACACTCAATGTCTCCCTTGCATAGGTCTGGTATGATTTCTTTCTGCCTCTTTGCCTAGCTAAATCCTTCCAATTTCACAGCCAAATTGAAGTTTCCACCTGATCTACAATCATTTCCCAAACTCTTGGGCCTATAGCATTTATTTTTTCATAATTAAAATGTTCATCTTTTTTGAAATTCATTTGTTTGTTTATTAGTTCATTTATTCATCCATTTAATAAATAAATATTTTTTATGTACCAATTATGTTCCATTCTGTAAAAAAAACAGGCAAGGCCTCTGCTCTCCTAGAGCTCATAATCTAGTTTATCATCTACCATTGGAAATTTAACTTATCTCCTCCACCAAGTCATTAGCATCTTTAGTGCATCGAAGACTGCCTATACCTCTTTGTTAAAACTTTACCTCACCAGAAATCAGGAATACTGCTTAAATTGAGTATTTTGTAAGCTATTTCTTTGTATATAAGCTTTTTATATAAGCTATATCTGTAAGCTATTTCTTAGCATGCGCTTAGATAATTTTGTGGGGTCATTCCTGTACCATCTTAGATTTACATATACCAAAATGGCATATTAACTTGGCAGGATTTAACTCAATAAATTCTGTATATACTGGACAAAATTCTTCAGCTTTTATTTGTCCAGAAAATTCTGATCTAGCCTCACCATGAAGCTTTCTTTCACCAATCATCCAGATATAAACCACAGGGCTGGCTGTCCCACTGACATTATAAAAGACCTGAACTCTGAGGAGGCACCGAGGGCTTGTCCCACTATAGTATATGACTACAACATAATTTCCAATATATTTAGTTAAAACATGCAAACAACTAAATGACAGGTGTAGATAAGTTCTATAAATGTTATCTCTTCCTACAAAATAGGCCAGGCCAAACAATCAAACTATTAGAACAATTAGTTAAATGATATCTATATGCAGACAACTCAGCCAAATAATAAACCTGGCAATTTCATGTTAACATTCTTGAATACAGGTCTAAATAAGAATTATATTCTGATACTTTTTTTTCCTCCAACCATATCATTAAGTACTCCAATGGCAGGATACCAGATTAATTTCTTAGTGCAAAGGATAAATATTCCCTGTCTTCAATAATTGCCTTAGCTCAGGGGTTGGCAAACTTTTTCCGAAAATAATAAGATAGCAAATATTTTAAGCTTTGTCAGCCATATAATCTCTGTTGCAACTGCTAAATTCTGTTATTACTGTGAAAAAGAAAAGACAATTTGTAAATAAATGATTACGTCTATGTTCCAATAAAATGTAATTACAAAAATAAGTGAAGGACAGTATTGGCTCATGGGCCATAGTCTGCTTATCCATGCCTTAGATGACCAAATGCCATTGTTTTTATTTTCCTGAACTGACATATCACATGAAATATACTCCAATATCTGAAGGAAAAAAAGTTAACTTAAAAATAAATGAACACAGCTTGAAAGCATTTCACCTTTAAGCATGGTTTTCCCAGTTTGACACACAGGCCATCACTTGTCTTGGTGTAGTGGCTCACAAATTCATTCAGTGTTGAAAAAGATTTTCTCCGAGTAAGGAAAAAGCCCCCTTCATCCAGTCTTCTGATTCTGTAGTGTTTCACAACCCTTTCATCTAAAACTGGAACCCAAAATAAGTCTTGTTAATAAATTTCCTGCCAAAGCCAAAAAGATTTACTTATTTTGTGGTGATAGTTTCAATGCATGGAATAATGTACGTATTTATATGTATTTGGCTTTGTTTCAGAAAAATTTCAGGAAGTTTACAAAGGACATATAGCAGAATAGAAAAGAAAAAAGTTGAGAAAGCATTTTTTAAAGGAAATATAAAATAATAATAAAAGAGTGAGGTTAGCACTAAAAAAACTTATGCTTCGAAGCCTGGTATGCTTGACTAAAATGAGCCATAAAATTGACTCTATCATTTTAACAATACAATGAAGGAAATACCAGTTTAAGAAATCACAGTGTTCATAAGATGAAATCGCAAAAGATGTTTAGAAACAATTCAACTCTTCTTGGTACAGAGACTGAGGAGAATTTTCTCCTATGAAATCCTATAACATGTACAATGAAGTAGAAAAAACAGTGCTCTCAGTACTATACTACAATAATATAAGAAATTCTGCAGAGCCATTCATTCATTATACTGTCTCTCAATGTACTCTGATAACAGAATGTTCTAGCACAGTTCAATAAAAGCAAATCTACAGGGCCTAAAATGATGTAGTCCACATACACAATTTTCCAGCAGTTTTGATTAATCCAAGGGTAAGTCCTATAGCATCTAGAGGAATAGGCTGCCTGCCTTTGTTTAAGTCGTCTGACTTGCATTATTTTGTTGCTTTTGCCTGACATTAACCATTGTCCCTTTTTCTGGTGATGGCATCCCAATATACCTCGAAGAATCATTGCTCCTCTAAGAGCATGTGGTCCAGAGGGACCTGGTGCCAATGTGGAACCGAGAAAGTCACAATCGGAGCCAAGAAGATTGGATGCCAGGACTTGTGTTAGAGAGCTCCGGAAAGACAGGAAGAACTTTGTTTTTATGGTTGTTGTTTTGTTTTGTTTCTGTTTAATTGCTGGGAGTTTTGGAGCTACTGACAAAATTCTTGCTCCCCAGACAAAGAGAGAGGTTACATGTGAAGATATGATGCTCAGTGGAAAAGCAGAGTCTTGATAGAAAAAGTGAAGCTTAACTCTTGAAGCCAGCTGAGCCTGGCTTGTCAGCTACAAGTCAATTAATTCATTACCTTTCTTGTTTTAGTTTGAATTGAGTTTTCTGTACTTATCTTCAAAATATTGACTTAAGCACTTCATAGCTACTCTTTCACTCAGTGAAGTTATTAATAAATACTGAGCAGAATTTATCAGGAATATAGATATTCTGAATTCCTTGCTAAATATAGATAGAAATGTATGCTTCGATAATCAGTAATGCCTGAGCAATATTCTCATGATAGTAAGAAGACTGAGAAGACATTATCTCAATCCCAGCATAAAGGTTTACTGAGGGCATGTCAATGGTTAGCACAATACTTTCCTCAAAAAAATAATTGGCACACACCAGGATAGCTATAATGAAAAAAGGCAATATCAAGTGTTAATAAGAAAGTGGAGTAACTGGAATTCTCTCTACACAGTTGATGAAAGTGTAATTTTTACAACCACTTTGGAAACCTGTTTGTCATGATCTGCTAAAGCTGAAAATAATTAAACCTATAATATAGTAATTTCACTCCAAAGTATATAATCAACAAAAATGCACAATATATTTACCAAAACACATGTATAAAAATGCTTTTAGTGGCATTTTTTTTTGTAAGAACCTAAACAGAAACAATCTAAATGTCCATAAACTGTAGACTGGACTAATAAATTGTTATATATATGTCCAGTAGAATACTATAAATATTTATAAATAAACAAACTATAAATATACACAATAACATGAAGGAATCTCACAAATACAAAAGTATGATTCCATTATTTAAAGATGTAAAAACAAGCAAAACTATTGATATTAGGAGTCAGACTGGGTTGTTGGTAACATTCTATTTCTGAACGCTGATTACATGCCTGTATTCACTTTATGAATGCATATCAAACTAAACTCTTGTGAATTGTGCCATAAATCAATTTTATTAGATGTGTCAAAAATCAATTTTTAAAGATATAGGGGGAAAAAACAGTTATTTGCTCCAGTTGATGGACAAATGGAAAATCATGTTCTCAAAGTGCCACCTCATGATGCATGCTAAATTATTTCAGTCTGGAAAGTTATTAAGGCAAATATTATATATTTATATTATGGAATATTATTCAACCCTTAAAAAAAGGAAATCTTTTCATTTGCAACATGAATGAAACCAGAGGGCATCGTGCTAAGTGAAATAAGCCAGAAAAAGTCAAATATTGCATGGTATCATTTTTATGTGGCATCTTAAAAAAAAAAAAACTGAAATTATAGAAACAGTGAGTAGAAAAGAAGTTGCCAGGGGCTAGGGAGTGGGAAGAATAGGGAGAAGTTGATGAAAGGATACAAACTTTCAGCTGTAAGATGAATAAGTTCTGAGGATCTAATGTGTAAAATGGTAACTTTAATTGATAACACTGTGTTATATAATTGAAATTTGCTAAGAGAATAGAATTTAAATATTCTCACACACAAAAAAAAGATAAATATGATGAATATGTTTGATGTGTTAATGAGCTCGATGGGTGAAATCCTTTCACAGTATAGCAATATAGCACAATATAGCAAATTGTGTTGTACACTTTAAATGTCTTACAATTTTATTTGTCAATTATACCTCAACAAAAAAAATCATATCCACATACAGGAAAATATTTTACTTTCAGTTCCTTATATTAAAATACAGAGGGGAGAAGTACATTTAGCACCTCTAAAAGAAATATAATGTTCTTAAATTACAATTTTTGAGTATCTAGAACACATTTTATACTCTCTGATTTGTCAAGTTACCGTTCCTACTGACTATGACTTTGGGGCAATGCTAATTACCCTATATAATCATTACCAAAGAGTTTCATTAAGATATAGAGCTAAGTTCATAACAGATTCCTATATATGGATTAAAGGGGTAATAGAAAAATCAGAGAGAGCTCTAAACAATATTAGCCTCAATTCATTTGTCCAGAAAGTAATAAAAATATTAGAAGTACAAAGGTAGCTAAATATAAATTATACCTGCAATTTATATAAATTATTGACCTGAAAATTCAATCTTTGCCATTCATCAAAAAGAAAAGTGTACCAATTATAGCTGAAATGTCTAGCAAGCCAATAGGTCTATTTTTAAAAAGGAATTTTTTAAAATTCCCCATTTCAAAACAAGATGGACCATATCCGGTTCCAAATTGAAGTGGACCACATGGAAATTAAACATAAACTTAAGAATTCCTTTTTAGTGTAGCACAAAAGACCAAAAGATTTCCAAGCTAGAAACTAAAGTCAATAGATGACTGAAGGGTCAAAGTACTCTTTGTGATTTCCTTAATAAGGGATGCAAATCACAATGATTGATATTGATTATAAAGAAAGCCTAAATAAATGTTTGCCAACTATTTGTAGATAAAGGTTTAAATGCTCAGTTGTAAAAACCCATACTTTGCAATACATCTAGAGTTGTCAAGAATAAAAGTAATTTTGTTTAATTGAAAAGGCTAGAGATGGGGAGATGGGAGACCCAAGTTACAATTTAACTAGTGTTTTACCAAAACATGTGACTTCCCTGGGCCTCAGTTTCTTTGTCATTAAAATAAAAGAGCAAGCTTTAAGAAATCTTCAAATTTCCAAATGTTTACACCTTAGTCTTTAAATTTTTCTAATGATTGTTGTTTGCTCCCTCTGCATTCCCACTTCTTTTTTAGTCCTTTCACAAAACTTAATTTTCACCTTGAAGACTTTTTTTTTTTTTCACTTGAACACCACTTGAATGCTTTTCCTATGAATCTTCTAGTAACCCAACCCTTCCCTCAGGTCTCAATTTAAATTCTCAGAATCAGCCTTCCCCACTTCCCCTCTGAAATATACCTCTCACTGGCTACTTTCTATCACATCACCCCACTTAATAGTATTTATATATTTATAGTACCCTGTGATGGTATCTATCTTAGTAGTGGTAGTTGCTAAGGGGCAAGGCCTCTGCTGTCTTAATCCAATATCCACTCAGAGCTTGGCACAGACTAACAACCAACAAACCACCTGCTAGATAAATAAATGATGTCATTAACTCTTAAATTTGAATTGAAATATAAGCTTTTGAAATGTCTGCTGCAAAATCAAATAGATAATTATACAAATACTTTCAAAGAATTCCCCAGAATTTTATATATAAAGGAAGGAAAACAAACTTAGCCCCAGGAGATAAATACTTTTAGAGTACAGTCATTCATGTTTATATACAATTTCTTGATTTTTTACTATGTAACACAGAAATAACTACTCCATCTCTAACTGACATCAAGGGTATTCACATGTGGTTCATTCAAGTTTTCAGTCTCAACAAAACTGAAGGACACATGTAATTTGAAAATTAGACCACAGAAGCTACTTCAGGGAAATTCAATACACTGTCATCAGGATGAAGGTACTTTTAATATTGGATTCTTGAGTAATAAAATCCAAAATACATGATTGTTTTTTTAAAGTGGTTTTAATTTTTTAGTAGAGAGCCCACACATTTGCACTGACATTCATAATAAAGATTGAATTCAGGGGGTCTCAGACCTAGGAAGAAATAAATTTTCTATTCCTTTTCTGGTTCATTGCAATCTTTCCAAACCTATTCCAAAGTCTCTAGACTATAAGTGAATGATAATGCTTGTGTCATTCTTATTCTGAATTACTTTGCATTCAAATTATTTAAGCATTTTAGTAGTGCCATCTGCCAAAAAAAAAAAAAAAACCATAAAACTAACTATGAAATATAATGGAATCATCCATCAGAAAACTCAGTAGTATCATGATTGAATGAATTGAGTTAAAGGCCAGGCATCCTGAATTTGCATCTTGACTCTCATTTATGCTGTTTGATCTAGGGGAAAATGTTTCACCTGTCAACTGATTAATTTACCAAGAATTAGGATATATTGCAGAGATACAGGTAAGCATGAATGAGGAATACAATAAAGGTTTGTTGAATGTTAAAAGAATTCAATAATTTCTGCCCATAAGCTTCTATAAAAACCATGACACAGGTTACTTGATTATTTGGTCACATCCAGAGTAACTGATTTGGGGGAAATTTATATGATTTCAATGGAGTCTTATAATTTCAGTCCTATTTGCCCAAATGTCTTTTTGAGTAGTCAACAGCAGATATAAAAGCCTAACTTTCTGCTAATGGAGAGATCTTATTTTACATTGTCTCTCCTGGTAGCAAAGGGTTTGTCTGCCACGATGCAAAGGAGTGCTCTGAGATTTCACCAAAAAGCAATTTCAGAGTCTGTCCCCACTCTACCACATCACTAACATATGATCCAGAACATATTAAGTCATTATGAAATCTAAGCTATTCCAAAATTACATCTTTAAAAAGATAGAACTTCCAGAAATTAACTTTCTAATGCAATATAAATATAAAGTTAGAGTCTGCGTCTGGAACACACAAAGACAACCTAGTATGCTCTGTGAAAAATATCAGTGCAACAAGGAGTTTGGCATTTTAGAGATAAACAAATGGTTGATTGAGCGGGTTTCATTTTTCAGCTGGTCTTCTGGCATCATTTGGGCACACCTTTATTCTTATTGACTGATAATAATCTGTTCCCATACTGAGTAAAACAATATGACTTAGATGATTGAGCAAGGGACTGAAAATCAAGAACTCACTGCCCTAATCTTATTCTGCCAGTGATTTGTTCTTTGACCTGAGGCAAGGAATTTCATTTTCAGTTTCCTTATCTAGAGAATGAAAATAATGATCTTATCTTTATACCCCCACAGGGATAGTTTGAATGTCATTATTCACAAAGGATGATAGATACATCTAAATGTGCAATGTGTGAGCACTATATTAGAATATCAGTGTTATCAAACAGTGGTCAACAAAAACAGCCACTTCCAAAGTAAAAATTTCCAGTATTTGAACAATAATGGCTACACAACATAGTGACTTCCAAATCTATGAAGTGAAGAAGTGGCTATTAATTCTATGTGAGAGGACTCTTGTGCTCATAAACTTGTTTATTTGGTTTCTCTGTGGAAGGTTCGTTTGTACTTTTTTAAAAATATTACAAAGATGATCATGATAACTCCTCTTATACCATGGCTTCTGAAATCATGTTAAGAGGGATCTACACCAACAAGTAAATAACATTTAATTGAGTTATTTTATTTGTATCCCCCATTAAACTGGAATTCAAGACATACACATTTTACAGTGCACTTTGTTTTACAGTAAATAGAGTTAGATTTCATCCATTATGAGTAGTTTTGAAAGAAGAAAGTACATCTGTCTTAAAATGTTAAAGTGCATCAGATTGAAGAGTTGTTCTTATTTTTTCAGAGGGGGGTGCTACTAAAACCAAAGGGAACAAATAGAACTCACTGTTTTTATGCATACAACTCACCTATTGGGTCCCCAAGGGCACCTGCCTACCTGTCAGGCTTATTCACTGTGCTGTGGATATCAGTCAGTTAGTTTGACTATTAAACTGGTTGGTTGAGTTAAGTGAAAACCCATAAGAGAATGTCTACATTAGGTGAGTCAAAATACTTACTAAAACATCTCTTTGAGAAAATATCTAATAGCTCTCATGTCCTGACAGGATTGTTACTGGTTCAGGGGACCAACTGAGATACCTTTATAGTCAAAGATGTCATAATTGGACCCTTACACACAACAATCAACTATTTATTCCATATTATATAGCACAGAAATCATGAGCCTTAAGTGTATATCTGTCCAAATAGAAATGACATTTTTGAGAAAAGTAATCTTTTCCTTAAGATGCTTATGCTCTAACTCCTTACAAAAAATAGACCAACCCCCTGTGAAAGTTGGTTTTTAAATTTCCAGAACAGAATTTTTACTTTATTATTTATACATATGATATCTTAAGAAGATGAGTATCTCTTTAATTAGTAATACATAATTGTAACATTCTATATTTTGTCAGATAATTTAATTGAAAAGTATCGTGTCTACCACAGTTTCACATGAAAATAACCTTTGTAGCATCTGGTATTGCAAAGAAAGTCTCTGGGAAACAACTTGACTCTTTATTCCTCTCAGGACTCACTTCTCACTCAGTATTATATCTGCAATAAATCACGAGGAATTTACACATTTAGATTGTATTATCTTGGTTTCCTACAGAAAATCTTTCACTGGATTAAAATTTAACATGACATAAGAGCCAGTGCTTCTACTTTCTAAACTTACGTTAAGGAAATAGTTCAAATATTTACATGCATTTATTTAGTTGATCCCTGCTTTGTTCCAGAAAGATTCAAAGTCTTGCATAAATTATCAAAAAATATATATATTTAAGTTAATATGTGGATGAAAGAAATAGGGTGAATATGAAAAGAGAGGACGATGATTCTAGGAATAAAGCTGGTGTGCTTTATAAAAGATATTCTTTAGATTTCAATTCATGTTTGCTAGATGTGGGCCAAAGATTTGGCTTTCTGCATTTCTGGCAGCTCTTAGCCATGAGGGAAAGACATTCAGTTAGCTAATTTCCCAAAGAAAAATATTAAGGAACTGTTACTCGGGAAAAAACACACTGTTTCAGTTACGAAAATGAGAAAGAGATTTCTCATATAGGTCTTCCTAAATAAAACAAAGAAAACGAGCAATATCATTATCAACATTCTTAATAATAACTACACCAACACATCGCAAAGGGCTGTTCCTTATAATGCCCTTAATGTGGGCTCATTTCCAACACAAAATTCAATAAAAGCATTTGTATGGGAAAAAATAGAGTTCATCATCCAAAATAGGAAAAGCAATATGTATAAGGATGTTCACTGCAGCATTTTTATAGCATTAAATGACTGTTAAATTGTAGTAAATCTGAAAATTGAGAGTTAAAAATATAATCATAAAAATTATGTAGTAACAAGAAAAAAACATAGAATGCGTTAAGTGATATAAGTGGGATACAAAATTAAGTGTAATTGCAAACATGAGGACACATCTGGCAGCTCACATGTCCTGGGGCTCTTTACTGCTAAAGGAACTCAGCTGAGTTTCCTTGTGAAAACTATAATTGCATAAAAGCAAAGATGATTAAATTTGCCAACATGAAAATAGTCATGTTAGATTGGCAGATTTGTATTTTACTCTGCTTTTCAAACTAGCTGTAATAAAAATATAGTCACTTTAAAATAAGAACATATACATAATGCTTCCAGCTTTTTTAGGCAAATAAATATAAGAATTAACCACCTAAAACAATGTCCACACATATTGCTTGCTCAAGACACCGTCTATTATAATATTTAATAGTCTTTATATAAAAGACCCTCATGAACCCACTACTCTTTGAACTTCATGCTTGACATTATAATGCATCTCTTCTTACATCAGCAATGAGAAATACAACGTGTTCTCCTTTTTTCCTCATCTGCCAACTAAACTGACTTCTAAACTGTGATAATTATCTTCCGCTAGAGGTTTAGCAAGATCTATCACTCCGTTCTTTTTCATTGATTTTGTCTTTTTTTGACGTTTAGCTTTGTTTTATACTGTTCCAGTAAAGTGAGCCAACCTACAGGTTTATTTATTTTTGTAGAAGTAAATAAACACAACCACAAATGAAATGATAAATAATCAAGTGAAATGACACATCTACTAAACATAAGAAAGAATTTCTAATGAAATGAACTGCCCAACAGTGGAATAGTCTTGTTCTCTGGGGCTTCTGCTCATGGAAGGTTTGATGCTCCTCTTAAGAGCTTCAAATTTTAAGATTCCTCAGAAAGAGCAAGATTAGACTAAACAATATTTGCAGATTATACTATTTTGTCAATGAAAAGAGAGAAAAAGAGAATATGATATGTGAACAACCAGAAATTTTGAAGATAATTTAGTCTAAATTCCTCTTTTACTGATGAGATAAACGAAGCCTAGAGGTCTGAAATAAACTTCTAGTCGTATGCAGGGCTGGGATCCACGTCTAACCATTTAGGGTGTCTCATGGTTGAAGGTAAGAAGAGTAGGAAACTTTAACCACTTATTTCCTGTTTTCTGCTTTTTAAAGAAAGTAATAACTTACTAATTCCTCAGTAGAACGTCTTAGATCTCAGTTTTCTAAATGCCATCTTTTCCCTCCCTCTCAAAACTCCCAAACTCTCGGGGAGCCTTCCCTGAATTCCTCTTCGCCTTCTCCCCATCCAGTTTCAGTAATGGACAGACATGTTATAGTGAACATGAAAGTCACTGAGAAATGTAACAGGTGATAATTAAAATATCATGAAATTGATTTTTCTTGTATTAGCTAATTTATTTTCATAGCTGAATATTGTCTCCTTCCATTTTCTTCATGGTTTTTACATATGCAAGACAACAATTAGTAATTTGCTCATTGTTTATTCAAATTTCCAAAAACAGATATCCCTCATTCTTGGAAATGTCTTCACATTGAATGAGGCCCATGATATAAGATATGTCCCTGCTTTTTATTTCAGAAAAGTATTAGATGAAGGTTACACAAGGCAGGCTCTTTCTGTTTAGAATTAGTTTCATTTGTCATGGCTCAGTGCAAACATAGTTCAGGTCATGTTCAGGTAAACATTTCACATAAAGACAAACCATCTTCTAGTCACAGCCTGTACTTCAGAGACTGGCCAGCCATCTTCCTAATGACCCTTACCAGTTCAAGGGTGAACCAGGTGAGCAACTGTAAATACTCAGCATGATCCATCACTACTCCCAGAAAAACAGCTCAAAGCACATATTCCAATGCAAGATGAGCCAACACTTCTTTCTGTACAAAAGGTAGTGTTCTGTATGTAAGAATAGTAAAAGCAATTGGATTTTTATTGAGCACCTGCCTTAAGTAAACACTGTGCTAAGTGCTTTTTTATGTAATATTTTCTTTAATTCTCATAATAACCCTATGGAATACGGATATTATTTTCATCATTTTACAGAGGAGAAATGAAAGTGTATAGAGAGATTAAGTCATTTGTCTCAGATATGAAAAAGGTAAATATTAGTGCTATGATTCAAAATCAGGCAATGAGACTCTGAATCCCACACTCTCAAGCCCTGCACCAAATGACTTCCTTTATTGCCAAATGGCGAGTATTTTTAGGCAGCTCTCACAAGGCACTGACCTACTACAGCTCTGGAAGCAAGTAGGCTTACCGCTACCATTTAATAATAAGGTGATGATAACGCTGCAAATAAGATCTACCTCTGAAATGGACACCTTTTAAAGGTAATCATAGGATGAACATTCCATCCTTGAAATAGTTGAATCCATCTAATACCATGATTCTACTTTTCTTCTTATTACTCCTTAGGCTGCTCTGCCTCCCTCTGCTCCTTCCATATCACTTCTGAGCTGGAACATCATATAATCTCTCACAACCTGTTCTTGGTAGTACTGCAGACATTCAGCTTCTGATAACTGTAATGAATATGTGACGACTCCCCAGTCTTTCTCTGCCAAGCAGCCTCACACTTGCCTTCTACATCCCTGCAGGTATCTCAAATGGATCTAGTCAAAATTTTAATTTACATTATCTTATTCCTCAAGTTTCCTCCCCAGTTTAAAAATCTCAGTGAATGGCACTGCCATCTTAAAACCCAGACAGTAAAGCTGAAGATACAGGGGTCACCCTCAATTCCTCCCTCTTCCTGACATCTCACCTCTAAGCATTATGTCCTACCATATGTACTCCTCACCACCACTGCCTTGTGTAAGGCCCCTCAGTTCCTCTCTCCTGGAGTTTTGCAGTAAGCTCATATGCTGCTTTCCCTGTCTCTAACATCCTGCCCATTTTCCACAGTCAGAATAATGTTTTAAAATGTAAATTTGAACTTGTTATTCTCCTTTTTAAAGTTGCTCAAGTGTTTCTCATTGCCTAGAGTTCAGGTGCCTTAACAGAGTTCTCTGCTGTACCCTATCCTCAAGGTTTAACACTTAGCTGTAGTTTCTTGACAGCACCATGCTGTTTTCTGTTTCTGAGATTTGCACAAACTGTTAACTCCAACTAGAATGCCATTCTGCTTGCATATTATTTGCAAATTCAATTTTCAAGGCCCAGATTAGGCTCCTCCTCTATTAAACCTCCTAGCCTAAGTGAGTAGAGCAGCTCACTAGGTCTTTTGTATCCCACTGTATGACTTTTGCTATTGAATTCTTTCCACAGCATTGCTCCTACATATTTACACTGTACCTCTCCAACTAGATTTTGAGCCCTTTGATTGCATTTATTTATATGAAATATGAGGTCAATAAATCATTATCTTTTAGGCTTGAACACAGCTTTCAATAGCTGGAAAATCCTTCTTCACCCCCACCGACTTGCTTTGAAATAGGGGCAAACAACATATGGCACATCCTAGCAGAGTTTTAAACAGTCTGGATAGTTTGATCTTCCCCTCTGTCTCCATCTTCTGCTCTCCATCATGAGAGTGTCTGCCATACCCAAGACAGAGGCTGCTCCTTTGGCTCAAGTCCTAGAATGAAAGATCCATGGAGATAAACTGGGGCCTGCTACCCCAGACAGATCTCAGCAGAGCACAAACAACTAATAGCCCTCATGTAACATGAGTATACCACTGAGATTTGAAGGCAAAAACTAACTAATTGAGGACATTTTAAAGAAAATAGAATGACTTCTAAATAATATTTGAAAGATGTCAAAGATCCAATTTTGAAGCTAGCTATGCTCACACTTAGTTGCATTACCTTGGACAAATAACTTACCCTATCTGGCTTCCAATTTCTACAATTATAAAATGAGTATTTTGACTAGATGATCCAAGCCTTTCCAGTTCAAATTCTCTAAGTCTACTATTCTAACAAAGAGCTTTACAGAAGTAAATATAGTCATCGTAACATTCTAATGTGGTAGAGAAAAATTATAATTTCTACTTTCTGAAAGAGAAAATTAAGACATAAACATTTAGATGAAACCTGGAAATTCTGAAGACTCATTATTGTGACAAAGTCACGTTCAAGAAAACATGATGGTTTATTCGTGAAGGAATGTGCTTGACACTTGGGATTTTGCTCTGTTCTCTGGGCATTCTTCCTACCCCTGATAAGCAGCCTCATTAATGTACCTTATTCTTGTTTTTTGTGACCTATATTACCAAAACAAACAAAACAAAATGCTGAAGCTCCACCACAAGTTTCAAAGAGAAAAGAACAAAACCAGTGTCTTCTTCCTTTCATGTACGCAGCAATTATCATAGTTTCATGGTCTTTTTGTTATGCCATGACACCAAGATAGGACAAGATGGGACAAGCTCTCTAAAGGCTCCTTATTGCTCAGGCTTGAATACTAATGACAGTAGCAAATCTTTACATTGCTTGTTTTGTGCCCAGCTGTGTTCTAAGTACAGCAGGTCCTCAAATAATATTATTTCATTCAACATTGTTTCATCATAATGTTGATGAGATGCCAAAGGAAATTAACTCTTGTTTATATTAATTAGTCTATGGTAAAACTGGTTTCATTACATGTCATTTTGCTTAAAGTCAAAGAATTTACCGATGATGTTAAGTGAGACTTACTGTACTTTTCATGAATTAATTCATCTATTCCAAATAATACCACCAAGAGATAGATACTATTTTTAATCTCCATTTTTCAGAAGAGGAAACTGAGATATGTAGAAGCTAAGTGATTTGCCCAAAGCCACACAGCTGGTAAGAAGGAGAACCCAGACCTAATCAATCAGGCTGCAGAGTCCATTATTGCAAACTGCAATACCATTCAACAGAAGCTCTGATGATCTCATCTTCCCAACCTAGGTAATCTTAGCATAAAATTCTGCTTCCAGATTTCTTTCCAATTTCCACTGTAAAAAAACCCCCTCATTTCTATTTCTACCCATTATTATTCTGTATAGAAAAACGAAGTGTTTTCTTTGACCTCAATTATTTGCTTACTCTTGTAAAAACCAAAGTAACACAAGAAATAAATAGATATCTTTCCTCTATGAGTGTATTTTTTCTATTTAGTTGGCATTTCCTCTCCATTGCCAACTAGAATGTACATTTCATGAAAGTAGAAACTGTCTTGTTTGTCATGGTACCGCAGACCTCTCAATGCTAACAGTATAAGGTAGGTATTAAATAAGTATTTGATTAATTAATGAATAAAATAATGAATGAATGACCACAACTTCTTTAAGGACTAGGTCATCATTTTGTTCAGGATTATACACATAAAAGATATAAAGAAAACGATGCTTACTAAAATTACATGAAAATAAGAATATAATTTTTGCTTTTTTTCTTCTTTTATGCTCTTGCCTCCTCTATGTTTTTCTTCTAGCAAAACACTTTTAAAAGCATCTGCAGGTGATAAGGAGATAGCTTTACAGAGAGAAGGAATTAAAGAAGTCCTTACCCTGCTGAAACAAATAAGAAAATAAATTTAGTCCCTGCCACGCACAGGCTTTTAAGACAACAAAATACTTTCTCGGATTGTAGTTCCTGTGCCAAAGTGTCTAATATCTTAATGCAAAGCACGTTTCTAAATCTAAAGTACATTAGAAATGACTTCATGATTGATGCAATGATGATAAACAGTTATAAAGTAGCTGATATGCATATATTGGTTTAAATACATAGGTTAAAATTAGAGCTACTAATTTATTTCACTCACTTTTTTCACTCTTTACATCACATATTTATTTCACTCACTGCTTACATCATGAACACATTTTGTGTAACTATCACCACATAGAAACTAGATATAAATCATTAAGAAAATTTAAATCGTGGTCATTTTTCTGACATTAATAAAGTAAAATCACTGCCAGATGAGTGTGTTTTCATTTATATCACAACTTTCTGGACATATTTTAAAATTACAAATTTTTTTTCAACTAAAATCAGATGTTCTTCCCTTTTCTATAAATTAATGGGTCTTGAAAACAAAAAACAAAGACCTATTTCCATAACATGTTATTTCTTGAGGAGCCACGAGAGGGAGCACATGTTTGATTGAAAGCCCTCCCATAACCAGCAGTCGTAAAAAGTGGGGAGCAGAAAGTTGAAGACAGCATGGAGTTTGGGTTTTAAAATGAAGGCATATATACATCATTCAGCGTTTTAGACAATGTCCCTGTTTGTATAAACATCATATAAAATACACTGATTAGGCTTAAGTTTACAGTATTTTTTCAATAACACAAGTTTGCTACTTAGAGCAACAAAAAAAAATTGCTTAGATAATTTGACTTAAGAATCAGGTAGCCTTGAATGGAAACATTTATTTAGCTATTATTTTCTTGAAGTATAAAGTGGACTAAATTGCTCAAGACAGTAGAAAGGAGAAGGAATTGGAAGGCCTGTGGGACATTGACATTCATTTCCAGGGTCAAGATGTCTTAATTTGTTGTTCAGTCCAAAACTCAGCACCATGCCTTCTCAAATGTTCTTCCCTTCCTTGCCTTCCTCTGTCTTCAACTGCTCAACTCTTCTTCTAATACTTTCCCTTTTTTCCAGTTTGAGATTATTAAATTTATATGTTATCTGGGACAAAGATCCAGAAAGACCTGGATTCAAATCTCAGCTATCCAACTATAATTATCTTGCTATCCAAAAATATAACTCATATTAAATTTATCATGATCACATTTATAATATGTACAATCTAGTACCTAGTTGGTTATTCCAGTATATTGGTGGTACTGGGTGAATGATTTAAAGATCTCCATTTTATTTGTTAAAGGGCTCAAAAATGCATCACAGAAAGCAATTCTTCATTTTTAATCTAAGGAGCATCATCTAGTTTTTCAAAGAAAGGTTTTTAAGAATAGACATTAACTGAACAGAAAAATAAATTTTGTTTACACTATTTTCCTTTTACTTGCTATTAGGTATAATGTTGACTGTTGTCTCATTTCTCTATAATGCCTTCTTTTCCAAACAATAATTGTTCTCTACCCTAGGTTCTTAAAGCACTTCGCATACAAGTGCTTTACATGTGTAATAATCAAATGCCTGTTACAGTGTGAACTAGTTAGTTATGTATGCCACGTAGCACACACAAATGAAAGTCATATGATGAATGGGTGAATGGGTGAATCAATGAATAAATGAATTGTTAAAAGATAGTTCAATATAGTCCTCCCAATATTTTTGAAAATTGCTTTTCTACATAAAGACAAGGTGAGGCAAGGAAAAAATCAGTAGCATACTATTAAAATAATTTAACCTTCAGAAAACAAACATTTATTTAAAAAAATATTCTACAGGCAAGACACTGTGCAAAGTCCTGAGTACTTTGCTTAAAGAAAGTAAAAACAAAGGTTAGGAAGAAGGGAAGTACAAGACATGATCATGTAATAACTGGTGTTCATCTTGCAGGAAGCATAGTTTGACTTAAGAGAGAATGAAAGATTAGGCTGGAAAAAGAGTTTCAGCAAGACTATGGCTGAAATGTCAAAGTAGATAAGAATTTATGTGGTTTGCAAAGGAAAGTTATTAAAGGCTTTTGACTCTTATAGATAAAAGAGACTAATGAGATGCAAGAACCAAATGCAATGCATAATCCTTTATTGTATAAAAAAGCAAATAAATAAAGAGCTGGCAAGGACATTTGGTTGAAGAGATTTGAGTATATATTCTGTAGCAGAGAAGACTATTATAAGAGTGTGAAATTTCTTGGGTGTAATAATAGCATTGTGGCAATATAAGAGAATGTCTTTATTACTGGGACCTACATACTAATACCAAAGTTTTTAAAAGTGAAGTGATATGATATCTACAACTTACATACATGTAAATCTATATAGAAAGACATGTTTAGATATATGAATGATAGAGAGAGAAAGTAAAGGTTACAAAGTGTTAACAATTGGTGAATTTAGGTGAAGGTCCACAGTAATCTTTCCAACTTTATCAATAAAGTTAGGGGAGAAAGAAGATTCTCTAAATGTTTATATTGAGTTTGGGTGTTTAATAGTATAGAGAAGAATTCTGAGATCAACTTGATTTTTATTTTTTGTAATTTTTTTTTTCTAGAATGCTCACAGGATTTTTCATTTATCTTTGATATTAAAATATTTTGAAAAGATACTTTAGGTATGCATCTTTTCATTTATTTTGCTTGGAACACTATGAGTTCTTTTAATCTACAAGCACAGATTTTTTTAAGTCAGGAAAGTTTTCTTCTACTACATATTTGCCTGTTGCTTGCATTTATTCTAATACATTTCAAAGAAATGCCTTCTATTTGTGTATTATCTACCTTCATAAATTTTCATCTATTTTTCTTCTTTCCCCAGGGAGCATTTCAAGTTTGTTCTTTTTATTATCAAGTTGACATTTTTGTTGTTTATCTTCCATTTATTGCCTTTTCATGCTGCTTTTTATGACCAATATCACAAAATTTGTGTTTTATAATTTCAAATCAAAGACTTTCAAAATATTTCTTCCATTCTTTTTAGCAAATACATCTCAAAAGTATGAATTTTCTCTACAACTTCAAATTATTATTTATCATCTCTTATACTATTATTTTTTTCCTAAACCATGTTTTATAGAAAAAAATAGTTCTATGATCAAATAGTTTGGAAAGCTCTGGATTGAAAACTTAAATTTTTTGCTTAAGGCTTCTGAAATTTTATGTGCTTTGTCAAGTCAGAATAGAGAGGATTTAATGTGAAATGTTATGCAAATGCGTTTAACTCCTCAACCCTCTGTTATAGAAAACACTTTGGCTTATCAAAGAATTTATATTCTGGAATATAAATTGAGAAATTCTGTTATTGAGTATCCAGAATCTCATTCCTTTTTTTTTTTTTTCTCATGATATTCATTATTGAAGGAAAAGAAACTTGGCCTTTAAGAACGAACATTTACACTGTCCTCTTTATCTACTTGGATGAGTGTACATTTTCCTCTCTTAGCATACATAAAACAGGACTGCAAACTAACACATCAAGCCTCTAAACATACTACCAATGTCTAGCAAATGTTCAGCCCCCTTGATTTGCCGAGGAAAAGTAGATAATTTCCTACTCTCCTGACAAGACTCCTCACAGTAAGAAACAGAATTCAGTCCTTTGTAATTGCTATGGACTGAATGTTTGTTTCCCTCTCAAATTCATTTGTTGAAGCCCTAATGCCCAGTGTGATGGCATTAGGAGGCGGGCCTTTGGGAGGTAATTACGTTTAGGTGAGGTCATGAGGGTGGAATCCTCAAAATGGGATTAGTCCCCTTGTAGGAAGAGAACAGGACCAGAGCGCTAGCGCGCGCTCTCTCTCTCTCTCTCTCTTTCTCTCTCTCTCTCTCTCTCTCTCTCTCTCTCTCTCTCTCTCTCTCTCTTACTTCCTATTTCTATAAGACTAACTTCAACCAGTTTTCAATACACTATGATTGCCAATCATCTTCCATTCTTATAATATTTCCTGACCTACAAGCTGATATACCACTTGGATGTAGAAAAAGAGGTAGCTACACATGGATACCTAGGAAAGGCCCAAATCACTGAGTCAGTTCCACATAGGAAGGCAGTGTCTGCTTGGCTTCCTGGTAGCTGCATGCCCTGCCTCTCTAAGGGGCACACACTGAGCGCAGGTCAGAGCATCCTCTCACCTTCTTCACGACTAGCCCTGATCTGATGCAGAAGTCAGCCTGCTCCAGACACTTATATGTCATTTTACCTATGTTCACACTGAAGCGAGGAGGATATTTACTCAAAGTCTAACAAATCTTTGATATACTCCGTTTACAGAGCTACTCTTATTCTGTATCTCTTATATATGTTCTTGAATAGAAAATAAGGAAATGCTAATTCAAATAATTGTTAACTACACACTATCTTCATCTAGAAGCACAACATGGGACAAAATGTAAATAAAGGATCAATTTAATTGGGCAGCTAATAAAATGGAAAAAATAACAGTGGAATACGTCATGGATTGCAAAAAAGTAGCAATTTCACCAACCTCCACATGACTTAACACCTTCCCACTTATTTAACATCTGGAATTGATTGTCATAAAGTTACATTCAAAGGGTAGTAAGATGCATCATTTATTTGTTGTGCTTTCCTCTAAATAGCACAAAATATTCATCCAAGAGAAAAAAATTTTAAATAAACAGAACAAGGTAAGCAAAATCAGAAGGAAAAATTCAGATGAGTCAATTTGTGCTGTTCACAGATAAGTAAAAGAAGAAAAAATATATATAATGCAAACCCCCCAAAAATACTATGGCTTCTAGAAATGCTAGTCATGTATTTTCAATAATATAGAAGATTTCTCCATGAGCCAGTGCCCGCCCCAAAAATATTTTTTGCCTATGGATCTGTGTGAGTACAGACACAAACACAGATATATGTACTCTATAATAAAATGTTAATTTAACTTTATGGAGTATTTAAAAGATATGAAATATAATTTATCAGTAGTAATGTTAAGAAAAGGCGGTTTATACCACAACTCATGAAAAAAGCCACTTGCTATTATACGCAATGATATTTGCAATTAAGCTGAACACAACTAAATTATGACTTTAATTAAAAGGCATTTTGTAAGCTGGCATCAACATGTTTAAAATTTAATACATTTTATATGAGATACTGGAGTTATTAACATAAAAATTTCTTTCTGCAGCATGTGCACTTTTTAAAAAGCAAAACATTTTTAACCAATATAAAAATGCTCTCAGAATCCATAGAAGTTTCACTGTATAATAAATTCAAGGAACAATTTTTTCCAGCCTTTAATACTTGTGCATGCTTGGGATATACAATCGTATTTACATTCATGGTTAATAGTAAGAGAGTTACTGACACACTCTTGTGGTCACTATTTTAAATAAAGAATGAATGGATGGCTCAGGGGACTGATAATGAAATACACATCCTTTTGCCATTGGGCGAGGATCAGATTAGAGTGAGTCAACAAACCTCAAAAAGTTTGGGAGCGATAATAGCATCTCAGTCATCAGTGGAAAGTGAATTTGGAACTGAACCCTGTGCCAAGCAGACAGATAAAGGGCCATCCTACAAGTGATATCCTTTTCCAATTTTGTTAGCTCTACAAAAGTTTTATTACCTAGACAGAACTAACCTGTGTAGGTGAGAAACTGTATTTCTAAAATAAGTCTAAACACAACAAGTAAGAGAATTACATGGTCTAAACTTCAGAGGTTTAAGAAAGTGACAATGGCCTTGCTAATCTTTGTTCTTGGTAGAATAGAGGGTAAAGGGGTGAGTGTTTGAGCATCTATTATCTTTATATACTGGAAACTATGGAGATAGAGAAGCATGAAACAAAAGCAATAAAAATATGTTTCTTCTGCTCAAGGAGTTTGTAATCTAGTTTTAGAAGTACATTTTTACCTATGGTAAAAGAGTTACTGATAAATATAAATGAATCTTTGAATACGTAAGTTCAACATGAAGGATATACACAAGGTCAACATAAAAAAGTACATATCTTCCCTAACAAAACTGCTATTATTCTTATTACTTTTTTAATTGCTATAAGAATTAATTTATGACATGCAGCAATATTTACAAAGTTATAAAGTCCATGATATCACTCAGGTTAATCATCCAGATTATACAGTAAGTTGCTTCAGATAATTCTGGCCATTTTCAACAATCAAAGGTGCCCTTAATGAACATATAATTACCCCAACTAAGGACCTTTAACATAAAGTGATATCTTTTCTATAAAGACAGTTCTACCATTTGTGCAATAGTTTGAGCAATGACAATCTATTACTTTTAAGGATAAAACATTCATTCGGAGCTAAAAATTCTAGTATATTTATTTAAAAATTAAATTATGTCACTACAGAGGCATGTCATATTCTCAGAAGGGACATCATAGCAATCACAAAGTATTATGATGGGATCCCTGCATATTCCATGGGACCTGCATGTTTACCGTTATGGAAACTTATCATACTAAATACTCTGCTCAAAACCAGCAGAAATAAGTCAAAAAAAAAAATCACAACAATAACTACTCAGATATTCACCTGCAATTGCCTCAAAAACCCCTGAGCTTATTTCCTTTAAAGGGTCTTCTCTCCTCTCTCCCTGTAAATCATCTCCTATACACCTCATCTTGCTAAAGTCACTGCTCTCCCCCAATCATTCAAGTCAGAGATCTGAAGGTCAACCTAGATTCTTCTTTCTTCCTTATTTTACCCCATTTCAAGGTCAGCCACCAATTCTTGTTGGTTCTGTCTTCTAAATATTCCTCACCTCCATTCTCTATTCTCTGTTTGCCATAACTCTGCCCTGGTTCAGGCCAACATCTGTGGAGATGAACAGGACTGTCTAGGAAAGAACCCTGGGAGCTCCTTCTGGGCACACTGGGCCCAGCTCACCATCACCCCCTATGCCCAGCAAGAGGGGCTGCAGCTGAACTCAACTTTCCACAGGTCCATGGTTTCCTCTTTCATAAAAAAGGAGCTGCAATTGCCCACAGCACCCAAAGTTCATTGGCCCTGGGATTTCCAAAAAACTCTGCACACAGTTGATATCCAAACTCAGACTGCTTAGCACCAAAGCAAAGCCTTTTACTCCTAATACTAGGGCCACTTCCATACTTGCTGCCATAAAAAAAAAAAAAAAAGGAGAGCAACAGAGAGACCTGTGGCTTCTGGGGTCACCCCGTGCCAGAGCAGCGCCTTAGTGCAACCAGCTGAGCTTGGGTGCCACTGCCTCTCTAGACAGAATGCTGACGAACTCTGCTGTCTTGCACCTGTGATATTAGACAGCAGCAAGTGATGTCACTGTTTGTCCCCCTCACTCCTCCTCAGACTATTATCTATAAAGCTCTCATCATTCTCCACACTGCTATCAAAGGTCAGATCAGGTCACCTGCTGCCTAACACTTTCCTCTGTAGAATAAGGTCCAAAATCCTCAGTATGATATGTAAGGCCCTGAACAGTCTAGCTCCAATTCCTCTTTCCAGGCTCATTTTCTGCCATTTCTCCTTTCCTCCATCCCTGCTACACACACACACACACACACACACACACACACACACACGCGCGCGCGCGCACACGCGCGCGCTATCCTCTACCCTTCCTACACTCTACTCCACAATACATCAGACATATTCATAACTCTGCGTACTACCTTACCAGGAATAATCATTCCTACACTGCTGCCTTGTGACACAATCTGGTACAGAACCCAAATGCTCTCTCTTCTGTGAAACTTTCCAGATTCTCTCTCAGAAACTTAGCCCCTGCCCCCTCCTGTCTCACAGCAAGACAGGTATTATAATCCTCCTGAGGACTAAGTTCAGGGGCCTTGTGTCTCTGCTCCTCTAGTGTCTCTGCTGCTCTTCACCTAGCAAAGGCCTGGCATGTAGTAGGCACCTCAAATGTTTGTCAAAGGAATAAACAAATGTGTAAATAAATGTCAACTCCTAGATGCATTGCCCTGAACATTACCTATGAGCTTTTTTGCTTCACGGCCCCAGTGCAGCCATTGTTCAACTGTCTTCAATCTATCATCAATTGCTCTTAAGGAGGTTTCACTGAAGATGAATCTGGAATTCCCTCCATTACTCTGGAGGTTTTTATATGCAGAGTTGTCTAATGTAAACTTACAATTTGCAATACAGACTCTCTTCTGAAAAATTTACCTGTTGCTAAATTTTAGTCCTCAAAGTACATTTTTGTTAAAGTGCACTTTAAATAATAACTCGAATGCTTATAGAACACTAACCATAGAATTAATATGAATGGTATTAACAATAATAACTACCCTTAAAGTAAGTGATCGAAGTCAAAAATGGCTAAAAAAATTGACATGCACTCGGAATTTTATATTTTTCTTCAAAAAAAAAAAAACTATTCACTACCAATGACAAAGAACAGAAGAACAGTAAGGCCACTCAAACTACCTATCATACATTTAATAAAGGCAAATTCTGTAGCTGCTATCTATAATATGTAATATCCAAAAGCACTGCTTGTAATTCACAGCTAATTAGTGTCTTGCTGTTATAAGAGGTGTCTTGGCCCTAACTCTCTTCCCAGATCTGCTCAGACCTCACAAGAGCCGACAGCCATGCAAGGATCACAACAAGCCAATTAGCTCCCACCCCAACTTCGGACTGCTGCTTCTGGAGCCCCTCCTCTAAGCCTCAATAAATCATGCTCCCTCATGAAGCTTTATTTCTGACAGCTGCAAGCTATTGCCGCCCAAGAAATAAAGACAATACTTCTAAAGAAAACTCACATGGGAAAGACAGGGATAGAAAAGGGATATTATTTGCCTTCCTTTAGCAGCACAGCAGTCAGCAAAATTGAAGACCATCCATTCTGAGTGATTAAGGAGACAACTGCACTAAGAAATAAACCCATGAAGGGTACATCTGAAGATCCTTAGTGGTGATTAACAGTCAGCATTTGTGATGTTTGTTTATTTGTTTGTTTGTTTGTTTGTTTTAATGTAGCTATATGGAAGATCTTTTTCTTTCCATTTTTCTCCTGTATAGCCTTCCTTCTGGCTAATAAAGAAATTTTCCATTCCATAGAACATAATGATCTGCATTTACTTTGTCCCCCAGTGAATGCACAGCAATCACATAATTTGTTTAAATGACTCTAGACTGTTTGACTTCATTGAAAAAGAATCTATAATGGTATATTGGTCTCCAAGCAGGGCCTACAAAGCTTACTAATCCATATGCAAGTACTAGAGTATTCCCAGCACATAACAGCCAATATCCTTGTCATTTTGTTCTAAGCCTTTAAAGCCATTTTGTTCCATAATATTCTACTTAGAGACTTTTCAGAATAGTCACAGTAGCTTGGGCATTATTCAAAGATATAACTCACATAATTTTAGTTTGTTTTCCTCATGGAAATATTACTCTTCTATATTTTAATGTTAACCTAAAACATGTAAATCAGCTTTTGATTAAATAATTACTATGTAATTTTATATGTAACTAGGTAGGAGTGGAGCTGAACCCACACAATTCTGGAATACCATATTGACTTGGTGTCAGAATAAGCAGAAACCGGAAAACAGAACCCCTGAAAAACAAGCCTTGACACCACTCCCGTAATTCACTTCAGCTTCAACCCATCCTCCCCAATATTTGGGGCCACCAAGTGTGAGGAAGAAAAATGGATAGTAAACACACACAGTTTGGCCTAAGTTCAGGTTAGGTCAAATTTCCCAGGACGTGTGGGCTCAGGATCTGCTTCAATATTGTGCCATGCAGGCTGTCTAATTGTGTCGTCCAGGTCAGTGAGCCAGGCAGACACAATGAGGTGCATGGGCATCACGTTTAACAAACATTTATTGCAGGGCAACGAAGATAAAGAAAGGCAAGATCTCTTCTCCCAAAAGGCTTATATCTAGTTGGAGAAACAAAATACATGCTTTACAAGGGATAATAACACAAGTGATTGGACAATACAGAGATCAGAGAAGAGCAAGGAGAAGGTTTCACACGAGAGATGGACTGGAGTAGAGTCTTTTAAGAAAGGACATTCTGCAGCACTGGAATATACACCAACAAACACAGATTGTTGAAAGCAGAGACGTGCATGTAAGCACCTGTCACTCTCAAAGATAATTCTCAAGTCCCTGTACTTCTTCTTTCCTAGAGCAGTGTAAAACAAACATGTACTTGACTCTTAGCTGGAAAACTACATTTAACAAAACGTTACATTTCATAGAGTTATTAAATGCATTTGAATTCAGCATTTCAACTCATTTTCTATTTACCAGGCAAAGACAAATGAAATGCAAAAAATGGCAAGATCGATTTTGACAACAGTGTAGTCTTTGCTTCTTGCTTATTATTTCCCTAGAAGGATAGGATCCTTGATAATGCAAGGGAGAAAACACAGCCAGACCCACATGTTTTTATATTTCATATTTAGAGTGCATGTATTTGAAAATGTTTATAGAGATTTCTAGTTAATTTTTATATTACTCTGTAATAGCTTGGTAGATAAAATTTTGGTACTATTGTGAAGATAATAGGGCAAATTTAAAATTGACATGTCTATATTTACACAATAGGTTCATAACTCCAGACTCTCAAAACCATACTTACATCACACAAAATAATGCCCATACCTGAAAGGGAGAATTCTCCTTTCTGGCTTTCACTTTCTCTGATTAGGAAGGCACCCGTCTGATTTTTTGAATATAATAGTTGTTTTTCTGCATCTGTTCTCTTGATTGCTCCAAAGAACCACCTAAAAAGAGAAAGATGTAAATTTTAATTAATCAATCAACGTTCACTTTTTAAGGAGCAGGAAGTTTGGCAAGAAAATATTCTAACATCAAAAATGTTTGATATTCCTTAATGAAAAAAAAGGTAGCTTTTGATATTTAAGATGATTTTTCAGGATGTCTGTAACCCCCATGAGGACTCTTTAAAAAATTACAGAACAGGAATTTGGTTACTGCCGGCTCCCATATCCCTTCTACACCTGCATTCTGTCTGAGAGGTCCTATGTCCCTTTCCTGTCAAATTCAAACCCTCTAGGGTGAGTCCACCATGTAAACCTGCTATATTTCATGCTCTAAAATTACTCTTCATCACCCTCCAATTGTCCGCTGCCAACATTTGTCCACTGCAAGCATTCCAAGCAAAGAACTCATACATTTCACATTAAAGTGTGAATGATTAAAAATGTTGTTCTCTGGACATTAATTCCCTTTTTTTCCTATCTTCATCACTGCCCAACCTACCATAATACAAGATGATTTTACATGTTTAGAGGGAACTTATTAATATAAAGAAAACTTTTATCAGTGGAAAGATTATGTGAAAAAGATAATTCTGCCCAGGAAGTATTTTCTTAATGCCATCTCTACTTCTGATCTGCACCCTCTTTTTCTTTCAGATAATAAACATTCCAGAAGTATAAGAGTCAGATACTGAACACACAGGTTTGTGAATGGGATTAACCAACCCAACAAATGATTATGAATTTTAATCTCAGAGCCAGTCTAAGATGTATATCAAGTCAGTAGCCACCTATGTGATAATAAGGTGAAGCTGAGCAAGCCCACTTTTCACTACTGACCCCTCACTATAGAGTCATAAAGTTGATCTTGATCATTAAAGATTTAAAGTAAAACACCAATCTTTTCAGGTATCATCTTAAAATGTAAACTCTTCAAGAAAGGAAATGCTGACTTGATAGAAGAAATACAAGCTGAGTGAGAAATTATAGGTTGGGAGAAGGAATACAGGCCATTAAAAAATTAGTTCCAATTGGTCTGGCAAGTCACAGGTATTGGGGAATATGAGTGACATTGTAGAAAAAGCAGCAAGAAGCAATAGAAAGAAAAAGAAACATTAAATATAAATATCACCTACTAACAAATGCAAGGTGTTTGTTTACAATTTTTCCATACATCGAATTGCAATTACGTATTAACTATATCAGTCAAGATATGCCAGGTTATGTTGGAGTAATGAATGACTCCAAAAATCTCAGTGGTTTAAGACAATCAAGATTTAATTTTCACTCAGCTACATGTCCATTTAAGATCATCTGGGGCTCTGCTCTATATCCACCTCTATGCCTACCAGAGAATTCCCACTCCATATTTCCATGATGGCTGAGACAGGACTGGAAAATGTGGCAAATCCCAGGCTGGTTCTTGGAGCTTCTATTTAAAGCTTCTACTCAGGAATGAACCCATTGGCAAGTAACTCACACAGTCATGCCTAAACGCAGAGAGAGTAGAAAGTGCAATTCTACCATTTCTCAGAAGTTAGAGAACTAGAAACATTTGGTAGACTGCACTAATGACTACCATATTGGTTAATATCAGGGGCCAAATTTGTCTACAGACTACTGTTTATCCAACTGAAATTATGAAAGGCACGAAACATTGTGAGGTGATCATGTAATGAACTCACAAAAAGTAGAAATGCATGTTTTCTACCACAACAAAATAAGTCAATAGAATATAATAAAAAAAACTCAAACAAATTCAAAAAATATAAATTAGTCATGAAAAGATAAGTTATTCAACAAAAAATGCTGATACTGTAATAATCCACATAAAAAATAAGCTGATGCTACCTATAGCATACATAATAATTCTACAAAGATTAAAGACCTAATGAAAAATGTAAACTTTAAAACTTTCTGAGGATATCGGACTAAGAAAGTTTTCTTAGACAAGACAAAAAAAAAAAAAGACATACCAAACTTAAGGTAACAGATTGATAATATTTATTATACCACAGTTAAAAACTTCTGCAACAACATTACTAGGAAGTAAAATTAAAATACAAGCCACAGACCTGAAAAAAATATTTGCAAAGTTTATAACCAAGGATAGGATTAATATTCAGATTATATAGAGACCTATAATCAATAAGAAAAAGACAATGCAGTAGAAAAATTGGCATAAGACATAAATGGAGAGTTCACAGAAAAGGAAAACACAATAATTAAAAGAAGAGAAGTGCAGCTTCTATTTGCACTAGTAATTAGGAATAAGTATATTAAATATAAAAACAATAAAATACAATTTCACATTTTTCAGGCTGGACAAAATTAAAACCTCACATATAATTTGGCATAACTAATCCAGAGAGCAATTTGTCAATATCTGGTAAATGTGAATATTTGTATACTATTCAATTTCACTTTTAGACTGTATGCCAAAGGAGATATGCTATAAGAACATTCACTGAAGAATTGTAGCATTGAAAACTTGAAAATTACCTAAATGTTTACCATAGAAAAATAGATAAACTTACATATGGATATAAAATGGAATAATATATAGTGGTTAAAAGTAAATTGTTGAAAGACAAAAGGAAGCTGAATGATATATACAATTATAATACATTTATATTGAGTTTAAGCAAACACATAAAAACACCATATATTTTTATGGATGTATGCATGATTAGTGAAAGCTAAATGAATAGTTAAAATACTCAGGCTTTTTTTTAGACTCCATTTGCAGAAATGGCAATTTTTCTTCACATAAATATTTCAAGCAAAGAAGCAACAGGGATCAAATATACTGATCGATCCTATGCATTTTCCTGATCCTGAGTGCATTGTGTATCCATCGACATTAAAATATTTGCTCAAAATGTGAATACACAAAACTTTACAAGAATTATAATTTATCTAGCAGATTAAATTCTTAGAAGTATGGTTATATCTTCTATATCTTATTATTCTGAGAAAAACTATTCCATTATATAAGCTTTATGTACATACATTACATTTGTATTTTAGATAATCAAGTCTATAAATGATATATTTTCTCTGTCCAATTTATACATAAGCAAGCAATTTTTGTAAATCAAATGATCCAAGACAGTAATTTTACTATATTTGTCAAGAGGAACTCTACGGTAATTTTTTTAAAATTCTTTCTGATTCACCAATTCTGGATTCTTGTATAATAGATTGATACAATAAATTTATACAAGGCAAACCACACCAGTACTGAATCCATCATAACAATGAAATAGATGTAAATATTTAACTAGAGGCATCAGCTCACTCAACACCTGGAATTTTATTTGGCTGAGCTCCCATCAGGAAGTAAAGAATATGAATAAAAAATTGTTTTCTGGATGTAGTGGCATTATAATGTCATCCTTCAAACTCAAAATTGACATGACTGCCATAGATTGCAATCACTAGAGCACGTCTGCTGTAGGGATTAATAGGCAAACAATAGTTCTTTCCATACTCTGCACATGTGAAAATTGTTCCTTAATACATGGTTTGAGCTGCTGGTAGAACTGTCATTTTCTTAATTCTACCTTTTAGAGTCCGTGCTGTCCCCATTCTGGAAGGGCATGCACATCCCAGATATGGTTGTCCACCACAGCCATTCTCAATACTCTCATTAAGCTGTAGTTCTCATGTGCAGTAAGCAGTGAGTGCCAAGAAAAGATCAGGATGTCCTGGGAGGTATAAAGCATCAGTGGAGAGCCATATAAATCAGCCATCCCCGAAATGTGGTCCCCAGACCAGGAGTATTAGCATCACATAGAGACTTGTTAGAAACGAAAATTCACAGACTTCACTTCATACCTATTGAATCAGAAATTTGGGGATGAGGCCCTGCAATCTGGATTTTAATAAATCGCCAAGTGAACCTGATGCACACTAAGGTTTGAGAACTACTGATATTCAAAAATATTCGAGAAATTGGAAATGTACGCAAGACCACTGAGAATAAGTTTGGCATTTATATCTGAAAAATTATCCAATAAAATGACACCATATGTACACACACATACACATTTTATTGATACTTAATGAAAATAATTTTTACTGCTATGTCATACCTGCAATAAAGGACATTGGTTAAGAATAACCAAAATGGAGAGGAGATACATAATAACCTATAACTTTGGAGAAAGAAATGCTTCAATTAGATTAAAACAGAGCAAGGTGTATATGATTAAGTCTAAGACTGGATTTATTTTGCAAACATTCATCAAGTATCTATTGTGTAAAAATTCTGTAACACTGACATAGAAAGATCTGCAAGACATATTGTTGGATGAAAAGGGGTAAATCGCAGACTAATGAAAACACTATAGTTTTATTTATATTTTAAAGACCAAAAAACTAAAAATTATATGTGCTTACTTCTCTGGAGATTATGAGAGATAATGAAATAATGACAAAAGACTTTTACTTTTTACTCTGCATTCTTCTCTATAATTTATATATTTACAATAAGATGTAGTTATATATCGTGTTACAATACAAAGAATTATCAGAAGTCAGTCAGTAATATGATACAGGAATCTACGTGTTATAAAGATCTAGACTGGAAACTTTGGCAGTTAGCATTAATAGATACAAGAAAAATCTCAAAGGAATATGGAACAGGTGATTATGGATGAGTGGTGAAGCAAATGGAAGATCAAACATGACACCAGTGTGTCAAATCCGGATAACTGAAAGAAAATAGAACCAACAACACATTAGAAGACAGAGAGAGTATAATACTGATTAAGGGCTACCTCCAGCATCTTACTGGAAAGTTATTTAATCTCCCTGTGCCTGTATTTCCTCATTTTTAGTAAGAATAATAATAATTACCCTGTAGGCTGGTTTTGAGGTTAAGAAAAATAAAATATACAATGTACTTGATGCCTGGCCATATTCATACCTAATAAATAGCAAATTAGGGACATAATTTAAAGGAGAAATTATATACTTAATTTTCAACATGTTGAATTTGAGGTCATGATGGACTGTGAGTGAATGAACATGTGCACGTGATCTCATTTCTCTGTGTTTGTATTGAAAGTTTCCTCACAAGTGACTTTTCTGTCCTGCCTGCCCTTTTGTTAACCAGGACATGCTGCCACCAGGTGGCAGTAGGTCACTTTACTAATCCAAAAAGGCTAGCTAAGTCTATAGAGTAATTATCTGGAGGTCCTTTATTCTACAAATAAGACAAAATGGGTCTTTAAAAAAACAACAGCATTTATGCCATGTTACTAAATATCAATAATATAGATATTGACCAACATTTAGAGAAACCAACCTGATTTCAGTCCCTCCACCACCAGGACATCAGCCATTTCTTTAACATTATCTTTCCCTACACCAACTCTGCTCCAGCAAAACTCATACTCTTATTGCTATTTATAGTGACATAACCTAACTTGCCTTCTCAGAATTCCTATAGTACTTGATGACTACCCCTCTGGTTTAGCATGTAGCACACAAAAGCTATTGCTACGTTTTTTAAATTTTTTAATTTTAAATTATTCCCTGTGTTCACTTGAAGCTGCAGACCACTCCCCTTCCAGACTTACACTGAGTCTGATAAGGCCATGTATGCCTTTGGAGCAGTTAAGTAAATATTTGTTGATGAAACGGGTAATACATTGTACCTCGATGCGGGAATTTCATAGAGTCTTTTGGTTTCTACTGAATGTTGAATGTTAGATGATGCCTGTGTTTTCTGGTAATCTTTCATCTGTGCTTGCCACACAGCTTGGAGTGTAAAGTGCCTCAGGGAGAAGCCTTATCTGCTCCAGTCCAGTTACAGCACAGATTCAAATGTTAATTGACCTCAGGCCACAGATTCCATTCTCTTTTCCCAAAGAGAACACTTGGCTATGGATGTAAAAATCATAAATGAAGTTGACTTTTCTGTCCTCCAAAACACAACCATATCAGGGCTTCACACATGTAAAGAATGCACGATAAAGTGACAATATCTGAGGCAAGACTTGCAGTCATGTAGAATCCAGGAAGCTCCTCGTCATTTGATAAAGCTATTTTTGTTACTGCTAATCACCTATTCACCTTTATAGTCATCGTGAAGGGGAATTTTGAAGGAACTTCCTTAGAGAGGAAGTAAGGTGAACCATGGTGCTGAGTATTTGTGAAAGAATCTGATTATAACCTGGGGAAATGCCTTACTTCACAAAACACCAAAATGTACATTCTGATCCTTTATATGAATAAGCTTTTGAGTATTAGTAGTTCTTTTTAATAATCATATGGGGAACTAATTTAAGAGGTGACAGCCCACTTAGTTTCCAACAAAAAAAAATTTGTTATCTCCTTTTATAAATTATTTTCTTTCTCACACCAAGAAGGAAAAATAAAAGCAATTTTTAAATTCACTTAACTTTAAAGAATTTTAATTCCCAGTGTCATGAATGATATTATCTCATTCCACTTTATTTAGGCACTGAGTATTCTTTTAAAATCTACAAAATAATTTATCCTTTGGCAATTACCTTCATGGAATAAACAAGACCAAACACTGAGTCTAGTCAGCCAGCAGTCTGTGTCTATACCCTGTTTGAGATGGGTTAATAATATCATACTTTGGACTTGACAGCCCACTCTGCATTTCCTGGATTCAAATTTTTTTTACAAAAAAAAAATGGGGAGCTTCTGATTTTTTTTTTTTTTAGCTATATCAGAGGTGATATTCAAAATATTTTATGGCTGTTAAAGTACCCACCATCAGATAAATAAAATAAACACCAGCAGAACCAGGCACTTTTGTCTCTATTTTAGCCATGGTACCAATCATTTTACTTACCTTCATCAAATCCTTTATCCCAAGTCAATAATAGTAAACATCTTAAAGTTATCTTAACATTCTTATTAACCTACAGGATATTATTGATATAGTTGTCTATGTGCTTTCTATGCTGAAATAATTAGTAACATTTATTCTATACTAACTATATGGAGAAAAGATGAAAAAGCAAAAGAACAAAAGAAGAGTATATTTTTTCTTTTAGAGAGTATCAAAGGAGGAATAAAAGATCATTTTCACTGAGAAACAAGTCAAAAGAAAATGATAAAACAAAAACGAAAAGCATTCAGTTGTCAAGGGTGCACAGTCAGAGAAATAAACAACCAGCATTGTGTCAAAGATGGATGTTTTCTTAAAGAAAATACATTCTGAATAAGGATTTGGAAGAGGTGAGAAATTCAAAGAAATAAAAAGACAAGGGCATGTGCACAAGTGAAGAGCCAACAAGCTGTCTATAAGAGATTGGTTTGGTGGGCAGCGGTGGGAGAGGAGGGTCTATTAAAGGGGAGAAGCAATAAAATAGTTATTTGATGCTCATAGGTAATCCATGTGGAAACTACTAACTCCATAGAAGAATTAGATTTTCGGCAAAATTCAAAAAAATACATTAGGAGGACAATAAGGTATTCCACTTAAGATTTACCAAAGTAGAGAATTTTTAAGTTATGGACTTAGCAGCAAAAAATGACAGGAAAATTTGACTTGTTCTTTAAAAATTGTTTAATGAACAAATTTAGGAGGTGAAGGTGTAGAGAGTGAAGGGAGGAACACAAAATTTTAAAGCTGGAAATAAATTTTCATGAGGGTTCATGAGTAATTCTCTGAAACCGATAGTAAATGTGTTTTAATTAATACATGCATTTTTCTGAGGAAAAAAATCTGGTGTTTCATTAAATTCTCAATGATACTTGTGACAGAAACTACTCACCTCCCTCAAAAACACACTCTCTGAGTATGTTTTCCAGATTCACATAACAGCTGGCGATGAAGCTGTAACCATAGCCTACAACCATAAAATTAATTCACTCATTTATTTTTCATTCCACAATTACTTGTTGAGGACCTACTATGCACCAGGCACAGTTCATATTGGCAGAAATATAGCAGTGAATGAAACAAACAAGAACATCCTGCCTTTGTGGAGCTCACATAAGAAAAATAAATGAGTAATTATATACTGTGCTCGAAGGTGATAAGTGCAAAAAATCAAGCAAAGTAAAGAAGGGGGAACGTGCATTTTTTAAATCACTTTTAGTAAGCAGCAATATGTGGCCAACACAATTCCAGAGGGTTTTTCTGTGTGTTCCTAAATTCAAACTAATCAGAAAAATAAATAGAGCTGTGGAGAAAAATTGGATAGGAGCTTTGAAAGGAGTACATGAGTAAGAATCATAATCCACGCTAGGATTGAAGCCAATAACCAGATTTCTCAACTGCGGCTTGGCCAAGACCTATTAGCATTTTTTTCTAATTAAGAAATAAACAATGTCCATCAACTTCACTGGTTTTTATCACTGATGTTTATGGAAATGCAAAACACCAGAAGGTATAAGTATCCTCCAAGGAATAGGCTATGAATCTTTAGCCAAAGAAAAGTGAGCAATCTATTTTACAGAAAGAATACCATTTTTATGAAAAATAACTCTATGTACAATAGAAATAATATTTCTGATTATAATAGAATAAGTTAGGTAGGATTTCTTTATAGGTATCTCTAAAATCTATATAAAAATTAAAATGTTTAAATAAAATTGCCATTCACATATAGCAAACATAATCAAGAACAAAATCTCAGTTTTCTAATATTAATCTATACATGGCACAGAGACACGCACACATGGATATGGATGTACCTAGGGGTGTGTGTGTGTGTGTGTGTGTGTGTGTGTGTGTGTGTGTGTGTGTGTGTGTATGTAGTTACCATCACAGATATGTACTAGTTTCACTGCCTTTTTTAGGGGTTTGAATGAAGAAGCAAATGTCCCCAGGCAGAAAAGGGGTGAGAAAGAGTCTACAAGTTAGAATGGGCGCACCATTCTCTTTTTATTTTCTTAAAATAATTTGATCCTGTGCACCAAGCTACCCACTAAACACTGCTATCACTAATAATTACCAATAATACTGCCAGCATTAATAACTGAGAGTTGTTTATAACACGCATAAGTACTACCCACTGGACTTTGAACTGGTCAAGACTGAACATTTCTACAAAGCAGCTTGTTCTTGTCAAAAGAAAAGCCAGAAGCAGTGCCAGAAAAACACCTTTTGTTTTCAGTGTCAACAAGCTATTTGTCAGGAAACAAAAGGAAGACTCTGCTAGCCCTGGTGGATTTTTTTGAAACCTGAAAGTTAATTTTCTGCTCGTTTTTGCTTAAGATTAGAGGGAAAGGCAGTTGTACAACTATATTACCACCTCACTCCTTAGAACTGTTATGAGGAAAGGCCGTCTGAGAGAGGAAAGAGTCCCTTCCCACCCACCTGCTACACGCGCGCGCGCGCGCGCACACACACGAACATGCTACTTAACCTCCTTCAGGGCTTCAGCTCTCAAACTCCAGTCTGCCTAAGCTTGCCCCAGAAGCATGTGTACCAGGCAAATACCCCCAGGTCTGAGATGGAGCCTGAAGCTACAGGTGCCCAAGGGCAGCACATATGCCCAGCTAGGGAACCTGGCATGGCATTTTGAAAGCACAGCCCTGTTTTTGGAGGGGAGGGACTTTTTCTCACCTCTGTTATCACCAGCCCCAAACCTTTGTTCTTTCTGGCTCATTCTGCCCCACACTGGACCCCACGTTTTTATTTTCAACTTATCCAAAACATTATACATTCAATCCAAATTTTGTGTAAAATTTGTGAAGAGCAAAGATTTAAGTACATGCTAGAGCAGAAAACAAGTTCAAACACGTATCAGAAATATCTCTTCAGAGAAATTTAATATCCTTTCCCCAAGGAAGGAATTTCCCAAACCATCTTTTCCCACAGGTCCAGGGCACTGTGAATAGGCTCCTCTTTTCTTCCTCATGCCTCTCAACCAGGCTTTTGCAACAAAATCTCCCCTGTTCTTATATGAAAAGCAATTTAGTTCTCTACCTCACCCTCACTCCAAACTAGATTCTGGGCCTCCTTCTGTATACTCCAATAGAAGTGAAATTGTTCTGATCAATAAAGGCCCATCCACTCCAGGTCTTGATTCTCCACAGCACAAACAGCCAGAGCTTTTGAAAACAGAAGTTTATTTAGCACATTCAGTCCTTAAGGCAGAGCACCCTTTACACCACTGTCCACAGCAGAAGATAACAATGGAATTATGCACACTCTTGCCATCAAGACCAAGTCCACATGGAGACTAAGGGTGAAAGCACAGAGTTTCTTCCACTTACATTTATGTTCTAAATAATGCGGTTTTATTAAAAGTTTAATTTCTTAAAATAGTTGTTCTCTCAAAGTATCTTCATAAAAGGATAAACTCTAATGATACACAATGTAGATATTATTTATACATAGCATGTAAACCATTAGTATACAAGTATGTGTTCTAAGAAACTGAAATATGCCTTATTCGGATTGTCACCTTACTAATTAGCAAATTACAATTAAATAAGATTTTATTTCATAAGTTTGATGATACAAAGACTTTTCCAGGTACTAAGACACCATACTAACTTCTTTACTTGGGATTAATTGAAGAAAGAACTCAGTGAAATATACAGAGTATAGTAAATTCTGATCTGTCAGTCGTGACTCCCAAAAAAGGGTTTTATAAATCTTAAAGATATGAAAAGACCTGCTGTTGGAATGAGAGCACTGGAGAGGAACACCCTAAAGCCCTGGAATTGGGACCCAAGAAGGCTTGAAGAGCAGGTTTTTGCAAGGGTGAGTGATGGTAGATTTGTTACAAGAGAGCTTCCCTCTCGATTAACTCCTACTCATCTTTGTATTGCAACTCAAAGGTCTTGTGCTAGGAAATCCTTGTCTCTGGACCAGGTAAATTGGACCATTGGAGCACTTTGCTTCTTTCCTTTCTTTGGTTTCCTTTTTTTTTTAGGGGGGGGGGTGTAGGGAGGGTGTCCTGTAAAATCATTTTATTCTCTGCTACATAAATATCTTTCTCAGGTAATGTTACTAGAACAACTTATTTATGGAGATTTATAGCTGAGGTAAATATATTTTTTAAAAATGTATCTCCATTATATAGTCATAATATAAGAATGATTTATAGCCACTAGAATTTCTTCATAATCTCCTTTGGTTTTACCCAGGATAGCTTAGCAGAGAGAGACACTATATAACTTCTAATAGCATGCTTTGATATCGTTTGTTTCAATTTTAGAACACGAAATCATAATTCTGATCAATGTCTTCTGACATTGTATAAAGAAACAGGGACCTTTTTGGACTTTACAAAATGGATTCCATGGGAGCCATAACAGTAATGTCAACTTGCACATAAGGAGAACGCCCTTAGGATGTAACTGGACTACCCGAAACTGCAGGAAGGTCAGCCCCTGCAGAAGCCAATAAGTATAAGGATCCCACCTTGTAACATCCATATAAGCTGAACACTTCAGACAGACGATGCTCAAGCCTAACCCGATAGCATCACGAATGGGTGCGCTAGAGCCGAAGACTCTGACCTTCTGACTTATGGTATCCTCTGGCTTGGGACCAATGTGCAGGTCTCCGTGCCACCAGTCAAAGCTCACTTTGAGAATGTTAAAGACTTTTATCCCTTCACTTTGTCGCGTTAGATTCTGTACTTACTCTCTCTGTGTGTGCTATGTTAACCTGCATGGGTATCTGATTCGTTTATCTGACAAGGTTTCATTCAATAAACCCGGCATTATAAAAAGACAAAATGCATTTGAGAGTGTTATTTTGGTAGCTGCTTTTCTTGCTCGCACCAGCATTTCAGCACCCTTTGTGGCCTGACGAAACTTCTTAGCAAAGAACATTGGTTCATTTGTGGCACACTTAACAATCGTTGTTAAGCATTTCTCAACATCGCCTTTCATCTCCAGTTCCAGAATTTTGTTCATATCATGCTGACTGTACTTGGTGTACTTCTGAAACACTCTGAGAATATGCGGGTAGCTTTTGGTGGTAAGAATGGTATTGAACATATTCATACCTGTCCCTTTTCTCCTTTCTCCTGCTTCATATAATGCCCTGGCATCTGAATCAGCCAAGTCCTCATTTATGCCAAGATCCTCAGATTGGTCACCCTTAGCAAGAGAAAGCAAAGCTTCTGATAATCTCCAGATGTGTCTGAGCTGATGTCTTTAGCCAGTTTTCTCTTGAATTCTTCTCTAAATATTATCTTAATTTCTCTGTTAGTTCTTGATGCCAGAATTTCATTCAGAGTGTCTTCATCAGTTCCAAGGCCCTGCATGGCAGCACAGAGTCCATCAGCATCCAACTGGGCTGCAGTTTTTAAAAGAGCCAAAGCAACTTCCTGGAGGTGGCCTGTAAGAGCTTTATTCAGAGCTTCATCCAGGAGTTTTCCTTTTTCCTGGAGATGTGCTACTTTGATCTGTTGATGCTGTGCATTATTTCTCTTAGAATGTCAATGATAGTTGCTTCATCCACATCTTTAAATGTTATTGCTTTGTGCAAGGGAGCAACATCAGAGGATGGATGGAAGGTAGGGTAGGGGCTTGCTGCTGCTGCAGGACCACTTTTGGGTCTTTATACAGTTTTAATGTATTCCCATTCTTCCATTTCAGTAAACCAGGCTTGCTTAAGGAATTATAATACTATTGCCATTTTTTTTTTAAGTTTCTTTTTTTCCACCTTCTTCCAAAGAACAAGAGGTTCTTCTCTGATTGTTTCATCTCTTTTTTGTTTGTTTGTTTTGTTACTATTTGATTAATCCTACTTCCCCACCATGCTTCTAAGCTTCAAGAGAACAAAATCCTATGTTTTTGCTCATTGCAACAATTCTCAGACCCTAGCACAGCACTTGGTATTAAATATACTCTCAATAAATACCTTTGAATGAATACATGAATGAATGAACAAAAGATTGTTTGGGGATGTGAGAGTCTTCCAGTGTAAAGTTAAATCCAACAAAATAATTTCAAAAAACAGGAAAAGAATATAGAGAGAATTGTCTGAAGGTTTAGAACAGAGAACAAAAGAATATCAGATTTCATCAATCTTAAATATCCTCAAAGCTGGTCAGATGATCACAATCCTATAAGGAAGATGACAGTAATAATAATCACAAAAAGAATAACATTTGGATTCCACTGCATAATTCATGGTGTCATCGCCTACACTATGGCACTTATTCTCATGGCAAATGAGATAGTCAAAGTAGGTGCTCCAATATCCCCATTTTTCGGAGGAAGAAATTAGAGCTAAGAAAAATTGCATGACTTGCTAAAGTCATATAGATAATTAGCAGTGCCAGAGTGCTGGCAGATGTGCAAAGCAGTGACATGACCTCTCTAAGATTGTACAGAAAATGGAGTGGTTCAGAAATATAAAGAAACCATCGCATAAAGAGGAACCTCAGATTGAAAAAATTATAAAGAGGCATCAAAAATTTTTACCTAAATTCATGGAAAACTGACACAAAATGTGACCTTAAGAAAAATCAGGATGGGGGGGGGGGGCACATGCCTTTTACTGTAAGTAGATAAGCTCTCTTTTATGATATCTCCCAGAGAGAATGCTAAATAGGGTAAACCATTGGTTTGAACATCATATATTTTCATTTCTGATTTTTAAATTTCTCTTTGACTTCACTGATTTTTCCAGAAAGAAAAAATCATATAAGGAGATTTACCCATTATTCTCTTTGATATTCTGCCTGAAAAAAATATTATGTACAGTACAAAGGATCGATCACTTTTAATATATAGCTATTACTTATTAAGAGCCAAACTTCAGGTCTTAAAAACGTTCCCACAGAATATTTTTTATGATGTTAGATACTAATTCCTCTTTGGTGTTTAGGCAAAGGTTTGGTTGCATAGGAATCAAATTTTGAAAATGAAAACCCAAACATATTCAAGTAAATATTTAAATAAATAAAACTATTCTAAAATTATTGCTCATAATACAAATAATGAACTATGAAGTTTAAACAAGCTTTTCTAAACTATCAACAAAAAAATTAAACATTTCAAAAGTAAAACAAAGTTATCATTTATTCTTTCCATAGAAAATGTTATTACAAAATCACCATCACATAAAGAGTCAAAGAAAATGAAGTAAAAAATGTAAGGGAACAATTTATATAGAAGTCAGGTCATTAATATTTTACTATTGTTATAATGTTTATTATTTGTCAGCTTTCTTAAATAATTTGTAGTGATTTCTCCTGCTCTAGATAAATAGTCCCCTTCCTAAATTTTCCACATCATTTTTTATTTGTTTTCTTAGAGAGAATCCCCTCCTCCGAACTATATTATCTATAGGCCGTAAAACATAGATCCACCCTTGTTCAGATATATTTTCTCAGACAGGAATGCTTAACAACAAGACATAATTTCCTCATCTCTTTGAGCTTTCATACATGTACTCATACTAGACATTTCATGCTTTGTACTATAGAAATTTTCTAACATATTCCAAAGTTAAGAAAATAGTATGATGACCAACCTTTATCCAACAACCAACTTTAATAATCATCAACATTATTCTAATCTTATCTCTTGTAGTATGTACTTAATTGATCTGAATAGAAATAGTTTTCAAAATTTGTCTGGAAAATTAGAATGAACAAAATGTACTACTAAAATTGCAGTGGTTTCATGGGAATTTTTAAAAGTGAATTATTATGATCAACTAATTTTTTAAATTAAATTATTCTCATTCTTTAGAAACTAAAAGAATGGATTTTAAAATGTTTTAAATACAGAGAAATAGCTAAAGTAAAAAATGTTGAGGTAAACATTTATTGAGGTCTACTATGAGATATAGAAATAATTTTTTAAAAAGACAAGACTATGCTTACTTACAAATTTACATTATAACTGGAAAAACAAACATATACACCAGACTATAAAGAAAAAAATTCATAAAATATAAGCTATTTAACCAAACCATACATTATTTTGATGTCAGATAATTGAAGAAATATATTTTTAAATAAATGGATCATGAAGAAATGTTTCATAATTGACATGTATGGACAATATATCAATGGTGCAGGCCAAATTTCATGTATAATGAATGGCTGAGAAGGTAAACACTATGAAAAAAAGACCTATGCAGCATAATTGCCTGATATATTTAACTATACTTCCACCTTCAAATTTAAAGTGTTATTTTTAGGAATTTGACAAGTAGAAAAAAAGAATTTTATGCCTTATATCTCTATGCTGCCTACAATCTTCATGTCCATTGTTAAATAAATTGTATCCTTAATTTAAAACCTTCTTACAAAAGAAACATCCCCAGGGCTTCAGGAGTGAATGCTACCAAAATTTAAGGAAGAAATTATAACAATCTTACAAGCTTTCAGAAAATACAAAAAGAATATTTTCCAATTTATTTTATGAGTCCAGAATGACCCTGATATCAAAGCCAAAGATATTTCAAGACAAGAAAACTACAGATAAACATCTCTCATGAGCACAGATGCAAAAATCCTTAAAATATATTAGTAAATCAAATCCAAAAATATGGAAATAAAAAATATATCACAACCAAGTAGGGTTTATCCCAAAAAGAATGTTGATTTATATTTTAAAATCAATGTAATTGACCATATTAATGGACTAAAATTAAAAACTATATAATTAGCTCAATAAAGGCAGAAAAAGCTTTTGAAAAATTCAACACCTATTGGTGACTAAAAGCAAAAACACTTAGCCAATTTGAAATAGAAGCAAGGTTCTTCAATCTGAAAATGGACAACAAAGAAAAACCTTCACCTAACATCATGCTCAGTGATGAAATAAGAACAGAACAGAGATACAAGCAGTTATATACTTTGAAGGAGACGGAGTTTGCAGTTAGATTCCAGGCAACTTAAACTATCGACTAAAACAGAAAGCAAATAATTCTCAGAATGTGACAGAATCTAGAGTAGCTACAACATCTTATATTCAACAAAAATTTAGCAAGATTGCAAACAAACAGGAAATTGTGATCCATACTCAAGGGGGGGAAAAAAAAAAGTAGTCAGTAGAAATTAACTCCAGGTAGGCCCAGATGTTGAGTTTGAAAATAGACAAAAGACTTGAACAAACACTTCAGGAAAAGAGACATTAGATTGGTCAATACACACAGGAAATGGTACTCAACATCATAGTTCTTAAGGAAATGTAAATTAAAACTACAGTGAGATATTTCATACCCTGTAGAATGGCTAAATTAGAGACTGAGAATACCAAACATTAGCAAGATTGTAAAGCAGCTTTCAGATGTTGTTGTAAGAGTGTAAAAATTACAAGCCCTTTGGAGAACTATCTGGTAATATTTGACAAAGGTAAATGTACATTTACCCTATGACACAGCAATTTCACTCAGGTATTTACTTTAAAATGAAAACATATGTCCTCAAATAGACTTGCACAAAAATATTGATAACAGCTTTGCTCGTCATGAGTAATATTGGGAAACAGCCCAAACAGCCATCAACAACAGAATGAAAAAAATCAATTGTAGTATACTCATACAATGAACTAGTATTTAGCACTAAAAATCAAACTCATGATACATGCAACATCATTGAGTCTCAAAACCATTATGATTCACAAAAAAAGCAAGACACAAAAAGTCAATGTTTTATGATTGTATCTGTATGAAGCACCAGAATAAATAAAACTAAGCTTTGGCAATAGAAATCACAATAATGTTTATCCAGGGGAAGGGGCGGGGGAGTGTCTGAAAGGGATTATGAGGGAACTTTCTGAGGTGGGAATGTTCTACATCTTAATTAATGTGTTGCTTATATGAGTGCATGCGTTTATTAAACTTGATCTAAATATAAGTTTAAGATCTGTGCATTTTACTGTATATAAAGTATATTTCATAAAATTAATTGTTCAAAAACTATACTATGTCATTTTATAACCCAAATATTTGCTTACTTAGACTTAAAAATACCTAGATCGGCATTTGTGGAAAAGATTCAATTGGAAATTTTGACCTCAGATATCTCCCTTTCATAAATATTGTTTCTGTGCTATCATGGGCACCTGAGAATGTCCTTCCTCCCTATCCCACCTCCCTCTCACCTCATATCAGACAGCCCTATGTAAATAGAACTGTCCTGATTCCTGCTTCCTCAGTATCCTGTTCTCAGCTAAGGGGTGGGTATGGAAATGTGAGTCACGAGTATATTAATATCTGCTTCTCTGTAAGATAGCTACTTTAACTCAAAGAACATCAAAAATTTCAGACTTTATGAATAGAAAAAAATTGGGATTAATGAGGACCCAGAACATCTGTCAAATGACACCACATAGACTGCCACCGCTTTTTTGTTTATAAAGGTATAGACATATTCACAATTTACAGAGGACTAGCTGAGGCTCAAAGCTTGGAGTCAAGAAAGTAAATATCTAATCTGCAATACATTATGCAAAGTTACACTTCTGGTTACCTCTTTTTTCAGAAAAAAGATATTAAGACTGGGAAGTAAAAAACTTTTGTTTGCTTTCACTTTTATTAGAAAAATGACTATAAACTTTATCTTAATATCTATATAGAATCTATATAGAATCTATACTGTATTTAACTATAAAAAATTATTATAAATTTCAGCTCTAAAAGGAAACTCCTACCAGTACTAGTGAAGTCATCGTGAACTTAGTCTTGGACCATAAATGTATTTTTAAAGTAAGGAAGCCCTTTCTAAAAATAATAAAGCTTGAAGCCGCAGACTTATCACTTTGACCTTTTAAAAGACCAGACTGATTAGAAGACCCAAACACCCATGGTATGTGTTTATATCCTTCTTTATTATAGTCTATTTCTCAACAATGTTCTTACTATTACTAATATTTCATATTATAATCCTTTGTTAATAATGAGTCATCTACCACCAGTTTCCGTAATCCAGGATGGTAAACACTCTTAGAAGAACAAGTTTTCAGTTCTTTGTTTATGCTTTTGTCCGAAGTCTGCCATTTACCCACTGTAAATTAGTGTGTTTCACATGTTGCATGGCCTCTGGCCTCAATTTTCTCTTTGACATTTTTATTGGCTGCCACTCATTCTAGTATTCTACCAATAACTCTATAAGGCAGAGAGAGCAAGGATCTTATCCTTCCAAACACTTCCTTCCTTCATAACAGTACCTACAGAAGAGGCACTTTGTGTTTCTTTATGATGCTGGAGTCATCAAAAATATTTTTAATGACCTTCGTTAATTTATCCAAGTATTCATCCACATAGTTTTTAACTTTGAAATTAAGATTACCGATTTCAGTTGAGAAGAGTACAGCAAGTAACTGTCTAATAAAAATGTACTGATATAAAAATCAACAGGGTCTAGTGCTATGCAAAAATATTAAACTTCTCACCAAAAGTGTGATTCATAATAGGAAAATATGATAAATTACATCTCAGTATAATTAAAAATTTTGCTTTGTGAAAGATCCTGTTAAGAGAATAAAAAGACAATCTTCAGACTGAGAGAAAATATGTGAAGTATTTGCAAACCACATATCTGACAAACAACTAGTATCTCAAACATATAAAGAACTCTCAAAGCTCAACAGTAAAAAAACACTCTATTAAGGAAATGGGCAAAAGACATAAAGAGACGTTTCATGGAAGAGGATATACAGAGGGTAAATAAACACATGAAAAAATGTTCAACATCATTAGCCATTAGGGAAAAACAAATTAAAATCACAAGATATCATTATTACTTATCATAATGGCTAAAATAAAAAAATAATGACAACATTTAATGTTAGTTTATTCATATATTTCTGGTGGAAATATAAAACAGTGCTGCCACTTCAGATAACAGTGTGACAGATTTGAATAAAACTAAAAATGAAACCACTCTATGCTCAGTAATTACATTCTTGGATATTCATCCCAGAGAAATGAAAACTTACTTTCACACAAACCCTATGCAAAAGTATTAATAGAAGCTTTTTTTGTAAAAGCCAAAAAATACAAATAGCAGATGCCCTTCAATGGGTAAATGGTTAAACAAACTGTGTATATCCATATCATGAATACTATTCAGCAATAAAAAGGGACAAACTATTAATGTACTCAACAACGTAAATGAATTGCCAGAAAATTATACTGAGTAGGAGGAAAAAGAGCCAATATCAAAATGGGTGATTCCATTTATATAACATTCTTGAAATAAAATTAAATAAATGAAAATCAGTAGTTGTCCAGGGTCAGCGCCAGGAGTGGGGGAACCAGGGGTGGGTGGTAAGAAGCAGAGCAGTAGATAACTATAAAAGAATAAGAAGAGGAAGACTCGTGATGATAAAACTGTATCTTGATTTATCAAAGTCAATATGCTGGCTCTGATACAGAAGTAGAGTATAGCACAACCTCTGTGTCCCAGTTTTCCAGTAATATGTTTGAAATCAATGAGATGATGAATGGGACATGCTAATTAGTAAGGAAGTCCTAAATGACTGAAGGAGAGATGAACCTAGAGTAATTCTTGAGTTATAGTTCCCAGAAATTTGATGTTGTCTTTGTCGTTGTTAAGCAGTCCTCACACCCATGGCCAAAGCATAATAGGGACAAAAAGAGAGCTAAAGTAGATCAAACATCAGCTACTATAAGAACTAGATAGATGGATAGATATGTAGGTAGGTAGGTAGACAGACAGACAGACAGACAGACAAGTAAGTTTGCTTTTACTGATAAAAAAAAAGTGTCAGAAGTGTGGATAGGGCTTCCTTCAAGGAGCCAAGTTCTTTGGTATTCAAGTTATAGAGAGTTGTCAGCTCTTCCCTCAAGAGTAATCAGAAAAGAAAGGTTCTGAGAGATCAAATGGTGAGTTATTAAAGAGATAATCCTCACAAACTATTTACCAGGAAAATAGAAAATGCAGCAGATAAGTGAATGATGCCATTAACTTGGACCTGGAGAAATGGAATAAGATGTGTCAAGGGTATAGGGTAAAGAAGAGATGATAAGAAATTTATAATAAATCTCAAAAAGTATTGGATATTGGCCATCATGTTTGCTTTATGCAGAACAATGTGCTCCCATAGGGATAGGATCAAGCCATAAAGAGTTGACCGTGGATCATTCTAAACTGTTAGATTTTTTAAGATAATAATTACTATTTCACATGGTGATTGCAAAGACTAATGAAAAAACATATTTAAATCATCTAGCAGTGTTTAAACACTCTTACTCTTTAGGATGAAATAATTTTCTTTCACCATACTAATAAAAAACAAATACAGTCTCAAATAAATGCCCTCATCAGAAAAGATATAAGGAGATATAATTTTTGAGGTGCCAAATAAGATGACAGATGATAACATTTTTAATTAATATTACATAAGCAAACAAATATTATATAATGAATAATGACTCTAAAGCAGCCTAAATGTTTCAACAGATCATAGAATTTAAGATTGATTTAAAAAAATAAATCTAACTGTATGTTTGATCTAACTAAAGGTAGAAAGATACAGAAAAGATAAAAGTAAATGTTAGATAAATATGTATCCATAATATTTTTAATCTAGAAAAAGCAATATTAATTTTGAAAAATAAGAGTTTGGAGATTTTTTTAAAGCATCAAAATAAAGAAGTTTATTATAATTGATAGCAGTCATAATTTAGAATCAAGTATGTTGATATATATAAAATAGAAAAATCAAAATAACATAATAACATAAATACTTCTTTAAGTATTTGAAATTAAAAAGGAATAGGATATACTTAATCCAGTATTATAGGTCTAACATATACAATAAGCAAAAAAAAAAATTAATGGTTGAAAGAAGAAAAAATAATATAATTTAAAAGGTTAAGATAAAAAAGACATTAGGGGAAAACTTCAAAATGAAATAAGAACTCTGAGGTTGTTTTTCAAATGCTAATTAATATTCAGAAGTGCAGCAGGATAGTTAGAATGCTGTTAAAAAGAAATCGTTCAGAGATAGGTTCAGGGCTCAAGGGAGAAGCCAGAGAATATCTACAGGAAAGGAAAATTGAAAATCCTTATAATATTCATAAAAAGTGTCCAAGGCAGGGACTTTGCAATATCATATCATGAGAAGGTTGTCAGTTAAGGCACAAAGACGTCCTAGCCACAAGTTGCTTGAACAAAAATTAGCAGTACAGATATTATAAATGAACAGAATCCACAAACCATACCACCAGGAGAATGCTTTTGGCTGAGTTCTTGGATTCACTGGAACTAAGTTAGCAATACCGTAGAGTGCTTAGGCATTTCATACCAAAAGAAATAGCATTTTGTGGAACATCTGAGTGATCATTCTCTCCCCCTTCACCATTCTTCCACCTTGGAACTTAGGAAAAATTCTTTGAGAGTGGCTTGCTCATTATCATCTTACACTATGTCTGTACCAAAATGAGTCAGGGAAAACCAACTTTATACCACACAAATCTAAATTATGCCTTCTTACTAAGGAACTATGGCTTGCAAATAAAAACTGCTCATGGTAGGCCACCAAGAAATTTGATAAATTTAAGAGTAAGAATTTACACAGTGTTTTTTGAGATGGTCAGAAAATAAGACCTGGAATAAAGTTAGCTTTTAAAAAAAAAACAACAACAAAAATAAAAAATAATTAGAATATAAAAAGGTTTTTCTAAGAAAAATCAGGTTAAAGAGTACTTTAAGAATAAAGTATTTTGATTTTGAGGAGAATGATCCCAAACAGAAGAATTTCCAGAGAGTAAAAGGGGGTGACTAACATATCTGGAGTTGCATTCTAGCCCCGAGACTTGCTAATTCTCAGGTTCCTTGTCTACATTTGAGCAGAGAATTGAAAGTGGTAAGGAGCAAGCCCACAGACATCCAGTGGAAGAATATCCCAGGCAGAGGAAAGAGAATATCCCAGGCAAAGTTCCTGAGGAAGGACCATGCCTACTGTGCCCCAGAAGATGGAGACCAATGTAGCTGGAGCAGAATGAGTGAAACAGAGAGTGGTAGGTTCCACTTCTAAACTTTCAGTCCCATGAGGGCAGAAACTATGTCTTTCATCTCTACTTCCAATAATTAGCATGAGGCTTAACATTATAGGAATCACTACATAAATGTTCATTGCCGAAATAAACAATTATTAAATATTATCAATAAATATATTGATAAATGAATTACTGAATGCTATGAGTTGAATTATACTCTCTAAAATTCATATGCTGAAGTCTTAACTGCTTGTATCTTAGAATGTGACCTTATTTGCAAATAGGGTCATTTCAGGTATAACTAGTTAAGAGATCATACTGAAATAGAATGGGCACCTAATTCAATATGGCTGATGTCCTTATAAAAATCAGAAATTTGGAGACTCAGACACACACACAGGGAGAATATCACTTGAACACGATGGCAGAGATCTAACTAACACCTCTACAAGTCAAACCAAAGACTGCCAGCAAACCACCAGAAGCTAGAAGAGAGATGTAGAGGTAAGAGTCTCCCTCGGTAGTCTCAGAAGGAACCAAACTGAGAAGATCTTGGTCTCAGACTTCTATCCTTGAGAAATGTAGAACAATAAATTTCTGATTTTTTAGGCACCCAAGTTGTGATACTTTTTTACAGCAGGCCTAGCAAACTAATGCCTGAATGTTTTCTTTTGATAGAGCCCACTCAAATGTTAAGAGGAAAAAATCCAAATTTTAAATGGTCAAAATTAGAAAAGGAACATATGAGAAAAGTCAAATTTGTTGGTATAGGAAAAAAATTTTAATGGCCATTTTCTATTAGAAAAATAATGATAACACTCAGTAGTGACAATGGTTTTGAGACTATAAACATTCTATACAGTATTCATGGGATTTTATTGAAAGAAGTTTGGCGATAAGCATTAAGAGCCTTAAAACTGTTCATTATCTTTGGCTCAGTAATTTAGATTCTGGGAATCTATCCTAAAGAAATCATACAAAATATGGAAAAATCTTTAAGTGGAAAGATATTCATTGCTATGCTTTTCAAAAAACACTATAAAAATAAAAAGTGAGGGGGAAAAGCCTACATCCTAATTATTAAGAGAAGGATTAAATAAATTATGGTGACTTCACTGACAGGAATATTATGGAAACTAGAAAAATTAATATAAAGACTGTATAATATCATAAAATGCATAGAAAGTAAAAAAGCAAAATATATACAGATTACTATCATGCAGAGAAGACGTGTGCATATGAAAACTAAAAAGATATTTTTATATCTGTATATTTGTTGTGTATATGTATCACTTAGGAAATGTTTTAAATAATATTCAAGAATATCAACATAAAACAACATATGACTGAGTGCCAAAAATACTTAAGAGAATTTCAGAGAAGTGAAAAATCACATCAAGCTGTAGTGATTGAGGGGAGATGTAATGTAGCAAGTCGATTTAATTTGGACCCTTAATTTAAGGTTAGAGAAACAAAAAAAGCACATTCAGAACAATATTTTTAATTTCTGTTTCAACCTCCACATCAGTCCAATCTGGAGAAGTAAGGAATACACTCAGTGGATCTATGAACACCTAAGACAATCAGAATTAGGGTCCATAGAGTCCCATAAAGTCATGTGACTGCTTTCTCAATCATCAAAATAACATTAAGATCCACTAGTGGTAGATTCAGTTTAGGTTTCTTTCTATTTGATTTTTGGAAGATGAAACTGCCACAAAAAATACATCATGATTATCTTTAACCAATTTATGTACAAATTCTGACATAATTGGATAAAATTCATTTTAAGAAATGTCATGATCATTCACATGAAAACTGTCCCAAAATCTCAGTTATAAATTCCTAAAAGATGTTCACTGTAGATTCCGATTCACTATTTAGTAAGATGTCAGTCTAACAAAGTAGTAAATTGTATACTCTAAAATCTAGCAATATTTTCATTCTTTCCAGATTTGTAGATAGCGATTTATCATTATTCTATTCTAATAGAGCTTCACTATAATTCTGAAATTATAACTAAATTGAGTACAACAAAATACATATGAGGGAAGGTTATAGAGAAATTCCAAAAATATGTTTTCTTCCTTAGAGAAGGAGAATTAAAAGAATCTTGAGAAAGAGAGAATTTAAAAGAATACCTTAAGGAACTATATCTCACTCCTCAGACTTACCCACAATGTTGAATACATCAACACAGGTAAAAATCATGAAGTTAAAGACTTTTAATGACAGATAATATTGTGTCAAAATTATAAACGTTATACTGCAAAAAACGCCATAATCAAAATCAAAAGGCAGGCTACACACTGGAAAACATTATTTACAACATATAGGAGAGAAAAGGGGTTGCTTTCCTTACGATTTTCTCTTGTACATGAGCAAGAAAATATCCAAGAATAAAAAAGGGACACAATTTGAATGTCAACTCACAAAGGAAAATTTGAAATGATCAATTAGCAAACTAAATATTTTCAATTCTACTAATTTTTAAAAATGTAAATTAGCATGATGATACTATTTTTTACCTAATAGAAATGCAAAGGTGGAAAAAAAAATAATACTAAATCCTGGTGAAGGTATGTGGTGAAGGGATAAGGGGTGAAGTGTCACATATTATGTATAATAGATATTATTTTTCTTTTAAAAAAATCTACATAAATACACATATTCACATATAAATAATTCCCACATGATATACATAATTCCTGTACTATATATATATATATATATATATATATATATTGCATATGTGTATATGAGTGTGTAATATATATATATATATGTATACACACACACACACACACACACACACACATAGTAGAGAGAGAGAGAGAGGGAAGACTCGTGGAACAAGAGAAGAATTTCTAAGAAGATATACATAAAAAATGCGGACAGTTACTATCTCAATGTTCAGTTGAGAAGAGATTTTTCTTCACATACTTTAATGTCTGAAACATTTTGTAGTGAGCATTTATTCGTTCTCATAATCAGAAAAAGGTAAACCATGTCCACTTTGAAAAAAATAAAATACTAACATAACCAAAATCAAAAACGAAGGCAGCTTCTCTTCTCCCAGAACCACACCTTCGATCCACCTCTCACTCTGAGGTGATGTCTCTCTCAACCCTACCAACCTTGACCGTGGACCCATTAGTCCCCAATCCCACAATATCCAAGGAAGGGGTAATATCTGCAGAACAAGTATAGCAGAAAACTCAAGATTCATGTGGCAGGTATAATAAACTTGTTTAATAATGCAACATTCAGAAAGAAGTCTTCAATAAATATGAGATGTATTGATGAAGGTACCTAATCTATTCAGTATTATTATTACCCTTCATGTTTAAAGCACTTTACATTGTTAAGTAATGTTGGTTAATATTTGAAGTTCTGCTCATTACAACTAAAATGTCAAGTAGCATTACAGCAAACACATTCATTTATATTTCATCTCTGTTTAATTTCTTAGAGGAGGGAGAAACATATTTGAGATACAGAGGGTAAATATACATGACAACACGGAATTGACTCCTATTATTTTTGTGTGTTATGTTTATAGAGTTATGTTTAGATGCACATATTGTATTGAATTCTTAAAAAAAAATCTTACTTAAAGATATAAATAAGAGAAAACCAAATGCAATGTCAAAGATTTTGAAATGTTAAGGACTGGAATCTAGATACCTGCTTATTGATAATGCAGCCTTTTGTTGGTGTTATTAGAAGTACAAAAGACTGTTTTGTTCAACTCTCAGATTTTCTCTTGCACTTAGCATTCCTGAGCAAGAAAAACTGTGTTCTCAAGACAGGACAATGGAGCATAGTTTCCACTTATTAATGAGAATCAGTTTGAAATGACAAACACAGATGAAACATCAGCACAACTAATTAAAAGGCCACTCTTGAATTCCAAAGTCTAAGTGAAAATAATAGTCTTTCCCACACTACCAACAGACCTGAAACTGGCCATGTTCTCCAATATTCTTAGGATGAATATATATATATAATGGACCAAGAAAGACATTTTCCTCTTAATGTCAAAATAAACAATTTAGGGGTAATTTGGCCACACTTTGTAGATCAATTGTTCAGGATAGACTAAGGTATTATATACCTGAGACCACCTGCAAATTTCTTCATCTTTTTAATTCTATTCAAGCAAATTATTTTTCTCCTTATTTCTTACACTTTTATTGAGCATTAATCATTCAAACACCAAGCTCTAAACAAAATTTTACAAAATCATTTTCATCTAGACCTACACTCACCCAACCCACCAAAAAAAAAAAATCTGTGTCAAAAGTAGACATCAAAGAGAAAGAAATGAAGAATAAAGTTAGAGAGGTTAACAGTGGAAAATGGAGATCTCAGTGAAGAAAGTTTGTAGTTAACTCTGAGTGAGAAAAGAAGTTGGTGGAGAATTCTGAGCAGAGAAATAATTTTAATTTTTTGACATTTCAATAGAGTCACTCTGCTTGCTGGGTTGAGCATAGGCTGTATTTAGGGCAATAGTCAAATCAGAGAGACTAGTTAGGAAACTATCACACTAAACCAGATTAAAAGATCAAAATGGGTTGGGCCAGATGGTGGCTGGGGCTGATGAAAGATGGTTAATTTGTGGGTATACGTTGAAGGTGGAGGCAAAATGATGTGCTAATTGACTAGAAGTGAAGTATGAAAGAAAAATGGGAGGCAGGGTGATTCTAAGATATTTGTCCTAAGCAAATGGAGGCATGGTTGCTATTGACAGAGCTGGGGAAGACTGCAGAAAAGATGTGGTAGGAATGTAGGAGCTTGTTTTTGGAAGTGTTGGAAATGCTGGAATTTGGAAACTTTCATTTGGATATAGTGGTGTCAAGTGGATCATTTAATATTCATAAATATACATGTCTCAAATTAAATGAGATTACTAAGTGAGGACAGATAGAAAAGAGGAGCAATACTGAGGACTAGGCACTCCAACAGTTAGTGGTCAGGGAAAAGAGAATGAACCAGCAAAAAATATCTCAGTCTGTGACGTAGGAGGAAAACAAGTGAGTGGATTATCCTGGAGATCTATTTTAAAAAGCCTATCAAAGGTGGTGGAAATATCAAGTGTGTTAAATAGTGTTGATAAGATAAGTAAAATGAAGACTAAGAACTGATCAATAGATTTGGTAACATGGAGTTTCCTTAGTGACCTTTGATCAGAGCAGCTTCCTGGAGTGGTAAGAGTACGTGTCTAACTGTGGTTAGTGCAAGAATCAGTTAGCAAAATCCAGACTGTAAAAAAACTCTGCAGGCAAAGGAAATACATTTTAAAGAAATAAACATACAGGAGGAATCCATGTAAAAAAAAAAAAAAAAAAAAGGTTAAAAGAGACAAATCAACCAATTATAATGTATGAACTATTTGCATTTACAAACAAACCACAAAGTAAATCCACAAAAAAACTGGATTCAAACAAAGCATTAAAAAAGGTTTATAAAACTATGAGAAATTTCAAACTGACTAGATACTTGAAAATATTAGGGTTATTTTAATTTTTAAAGTGATAATTATAATTGTTTGATAAGACAATTTCATCTTTTAAAGATATCTACAAAAGAATTTACATATAGAAATATATGACGTCTAGGATTTGCTTCAAAATAACCCAGTGGTGAAGTGAGGGTTGGGAGTAGGAAGAAGGAGGATAAGGATGAAATAAACTGCCTTGCGTTGGTAATTGTTGAAGCTCAGTAATGGTAATGGGGTACTGTTTTCTATACTTCTATAAATGTTTAAAATTTTCCATAGTAAAAAAAAAAAAATTAAATGAGAGAGAGAGGAAAAAACAGGACCCCAAGTATAGGCAACTTTTCAAATGTTTGCCTGTATGGGAGAGGAGATTAACATGCAATAGGCAGAGGGGAAGAGAAGTTGAGTTGTTTTTAAGAGTTAAGAATTTATAAGAAATCGACACCCATATATTCAATTTCAGTTGAACCCACAGAATGTTTAAGAATCATGCATGTTCTAAACTTGCTAATTCTTTTCCGATATGAACACAACCATTACTTATTCCTATCCATCCATCAAAAACATACTTTCAGAAAACTTCTTTCTACCAAATAACATTGACTGAAAACTCTCTTTCAAAGTTATATTCTGCTAACATATTTGATTAGCAAAGTATTGTGCATGATAGGTGATAAATTTGGATTAAATGTAACAAATTCCTGAATCAAAAATGGAGCAAAGAAAATTGTCATATAATTAGTGTAGCTACTCCTTAAAATCAAACTTTCCAACTCATTGACCTCTTAATAAGGTTATTATTAAATGTTTTCCTTAATTCTCCACTGTACTATTTTTTTTTTCAATATTGATGGCTAAGCTAACAGGTACAGAGTTTTTGTGTTGCATCAACTGCTCAGGAGTAAGTAGTGAGCAGGTGAATGTCGTTTCTATGGTTTCTATTTACAGTAGAGAAGAACATTCACAGTGACTGACACTTGTTACTTTCCTTTGTAATAGAAATTTAAGTATTTCCTTCTCCTCCCTTATTCCTCTCCTTATGCTCCTCCATCTTGTCCTCATTCCATGTATTTCCTTTCTCTTCACTTGGCTCTTTTTGTCACTGACCATTACCTTAAGTTCCACTAAAGAAGATTTCATTTCAATTTTCCACTCTAGAAAATGTGTCTGGATAGAAAAGATGCTCGCAATAAGTCTGTCTGTTCTTTTTAAATAAATTCGTCTGAACAAATGCTTTGTGTTTGAAAATATATCAGCAATTTAAGAATAAATAAATCAGCAATTTAAGAATATATCTGCTTGGACAAAGCCTCTTTCCAAAACAAGTTATTGAGTAATAGGGATAGTTTGCTCCTCTCTTTCAGCAGGTGCTGAGATTCATTGGCTAAGGTAAACTCCAGGAATGCAGTGGACCTTGCCAATTACTTGGATTGCCCTCAGCAAATATACTGACTCAAACTAAACCATTCATTATTTACACTTCTATTTCTTTATAGTGACAAAATTATAACAACCAAAAGTCGATAAATATGTCAAATGGATAAAAAGATAGGTTTAAAAACAAGTTAGGATCATTTTTCTCCTAATGTTCCCTGTATAAAACTAAAGCACTGTGGTCAGTGATCTGTGAGTTGTAACAACACAGTTAGAATGTTAAAACAAAAAGCTTTTTGAATCATTTTATCTTCCCAGAAGCATTGAGCAAAGATTTCTGGGAGATGTTCTTCCTTTGCATTTGAAGATTAACTTCTGTTGTTACTTTCAAAGTTAAATAAACTGAAAATATTCCTTTGAAAAGGAAAAAAAATAGTATTTTGTCGTTGAATAAATATCAGGCTACTTAACTACAAATGTAAATGCACAGATAAGGTGAGTAAAATAAGTGAACTTTGTCTTAGAAAAAGTCAACAGCATAACTGTGCAAAAGCTTATGTAAACCTTCCTTGATATACGTTCAGCTATTTATTCTTTTAACACCTCAAAAAGTGATTTCATAATCTACATATGAACATGCCATCAGAATAAAAATTGTTTTTATTTTATTAACATAGTATTTCTTTGACTTTAAATCAGCGAATAACAAATTCTTCATGTTTGCCCTAATGGAGAATGTCAGACATACCCGAATGTGTCATTATTTTCTTTGTGGCACTTCTTCTAATCCCCTACAGAAGTCTTTTGTTTTACCACCTTGCCTATACAGCCAGTTTTCACTAGCAAATGTAAAAAATTTCTTGTATTGCTATTAAGTTGCTTTAACTGAATTTGCCTACCATATAAGAAGTCAATTCATTTTAGATCCTAAAGTCACTTACTTGGTTTCACTCTCTGTACAATAGGTATGTGAAATATAATAAACTCTTAAATGTAATATATCATTTAGATGGTAGAAAAACGGTAGAATGAGGGGGAAAAAGATTTCACTCACTTTCAGTGATAATAATGAGCATTTTCTTTTCTTCATTGTGGACCCAACAGTAAAGCCTAAGTTGAAAAGTTGCATCTGGTTATAGTCTCCTTATTATAAATGCTTATGTAACACAAATGCAAAAGCCCCAGGGATTTTTTTTTAATATCGTTAAAATTATATAAGCCTAGAATCATGAACTTCCCTATATGTCTACATTTGTCTGACTTATTTTCATTCTAAGCACAGTATCCTTATCTAGTCTTCCCTCAACTACAAACCAAGCCATGCTATTATCTGTCTGCTCATCAATCCCCTTTCTCAGTCTCTCTAATTTCTCACATATTCTCACTGTTTTCCTTTAACATTAGCTTTTTTTTTTTCCTTACAGAATCTTCTGTTTGTTGCTTGCAACTTTTTTTCTGATGTTTACTGAAAATTCACCAGCCTTTTTAGACCACATTTTCAACCATTGTGTCCCCTCCTGTGTCTATTTTTTTCTCGGCTCCTTGCGTGTTTCTCTCCTCATGCACATAGGTCTCACACAGGATTGAAACCCCTGCTAAGGGTACTTTCTTGCCTCACTCTACAGATCAAGAGATAACCAGAATAAATCCAACACAGGTGCACAAATACACACTGACTGCAATCCTGGAAGCTAGGAGAAAAAGTGAGGAGGCTGTGTCAAATTCTCCAGCTAACATGTGTGACCAGTTGAAAAGAAATGAAATAAATAAAGTAAGAGGCAAGGAAGAAAGTTCCAACCAATGTTACAGATCGAAAAGCAAAGTGAAAACAAAGTAAAAGAGTGGCTGGGTAGGTTTGAGGCCAGTAGTCAATTGTATTCGACCTGTCATGTTCGGTTTAAAATTAAGTTTCTCAACCAAGCTCAGAAAGACAATTTATGTATTCTTTAATTAGCACATAGATTAAGATATAAATCTTTTTTCTTTATGTTAAGTTTCTAAAGCATAAAACATATTTAAACTAATCATCATTAAATATTCATTAAAGTAGATTATAATAACAGATCCCTACAAAGCTTAATATATGTTCTATAGAATAGGAATAAAAAAGGATTCAGAAAAAGAGAGAACAGGAAGAAGATAAGCCAGGCTTAAGGTCAAACATGGTTATTATGAACAAGCATTTAACTGGACTTTGAGCTTCCTGGTAACTAAAAATAAAAATAAAAAAATGTGGTATGTAATAAATTCTTATTAACTGCTATAAGGAAGTAAATTAATTTTTCAAGAGAAACAAACAAACTTTACCTGTGCTAATTTTATAACACATGTTCTTACACTTTTTAACATGATTCCTTTTAGAATACCATAAAACCTATAACCCTTTATCCTAAAAATTACACAAATATACATCGCAGAAATTTTATACATACTTTCAGAAGGTTCATGGACTGTCTCAAGCCTATCTCTGGAAACTCTAGGAGTTCCTGATCTACAGATTAAGGATTCTTATCATTGGAATTTGGGGGATGAGGTAGCTTAAAAGTCATAGTGAATAATAACTATAGATAGTACAAAAGTTATATCTTTTTATGTTTTTTTATTTATGTTAAGAGGGTAACATTAAAGGATAATTCAGTGAAAATACTTTTGTGAGGAAGGTAGAGTCATGAACTACATATATTCAATCATACTGTCTACATTCAATCATGCTACCTGTGTTTGACCTTTTGGCCAGCAGATTTGCTACCCTTTATTTTTCATGACATAAATGACTTCTAGTCATATCTTTAACTGTTCTACAGAAGTATAAAATCTATAACACTTAGATGAGTGAATCAAACAGCTGTTTATCATTCCCTTACTTCACTTATACTTTACTAACACACATGCCCAAACAATATATTATTTGGAAAATAATATATTATTTATAGACATTATAAACTAGAATCATATTATATGCAATCTCTTGAACTTTTCTTTTCATTCAACATGCTTCCAAATTCATTCATGCTATTGCATGCCACTCAATTCACCATATTTAATTGAATAAATAAACCACAATTTATTCCTCTCTTATTAATGGACATTGGGTTGCAGTCTTTTGCTATTAGAAATTTTCTAACAACATTTTTCTAGGTAAAAGGTTTTACTCTAGGGATTGGGCAGGACAGGACCTTACAGGTCCATTATTAGTAATAGTTTAGGTCATGAGCTGGCTGGTTATATGGATGTTCCTTAATTACCATGCTTTAAAACTTACCTTAAATTTATCAAACACATGGATTTTTAAAAATAAAGTTAAAAGAAGCATTGACAAACTGGGCTATTTTGTAATATTAAAATTTTTAGAAAGTGGACAATTATGTTTTAAAAGATAACAGGAGTTTCAGTAAGCACCAAAATTATCAGAAGTGAAAAATCATTTGTGGGGATTCTTTGATCACTAATAATCATGTAACTATTTTGCTTTCTACCATTTTACCAGTACTTACTAAATTAATAGCATGACTTTCCATGTTCCTAAATTTCTTCAGTTGGGCTTTTGGTTAAGAGATAGCACTGGGTTCAAAATGATTCAGCATCAAAACCAATATCTGCCTGTTCCCCTATAAACTATTGCATAACACAGATACAAAATATTGAGTCAATTTTGTATTGTTTTTATCTGAAACAGTGCTGCATTTGCTGAATTTAAAGAGTATGAAGTTAAACAGAGAAATATCTTATATTTATAGGATACAATGGAAGACAATTTGGGCTTACCTAATCCATTCCCCATCTGTTTTCTAGGGAAATGCAAAAAGAACCATGTATTCCTTTTTTGTATGTAAACTATAACTGGAATAAGTGGACCCAAGTATGTTCTTTTAATTTTGTAAAATAGTTCTACTACTACACCATATAAAAGAAGTATTAAAAATGTAAGTAGCATGGATATAATTAAGTATTGAAGAAGTATTTTTAGGAGCTGTTAAAGTGACTCAGTATTTCCAAGTAAGCTGTAATCATGATGCTTCTTTAATATACTGCCCTTTATCTCTCCTTTGCTGACAAACTTTAAAAATATATGTTTTTTGCCTAGGCCTACTTTAAGACCTAGAACTGAGCTCAATGTTCCCACATGACCCCAAAATTTGGAAGTATAGCACCCAAGGAAAAAACCACGTTAGTTTTTCCAACAATTTTGGGAAGGCCAGACTGCACTAAAGATGACCCCTCAGCCTATTCTCACACTGCCCCAACTTCCAGTGCCAAATATCCAAACTCACCAAAGAATATTGAAAAACTACCAACTTTGATGCCCTAGAGAGGATGAAAGCTTCTGTAAAGCCCAACCAAACAGGCATAGTTCTGAGAACCCTGAACACTCTGCTCAGAGATGGAGGCACCTGGGTTCCACTGCCTCTTCTAATTGTGCTTTCTCTCAGTTCTGCTTCTCAGGATGGACCCAAGACCTACATGTAGAGCCCTACTATACAATACTGTTTTCTATGGCTCAACTCAGCCTAAAACTCCCAGTGAAGAGTCCCAGACAGAGGGTCAAGTTCTCCACTTTAACTTTCTTTCATTACCATCATTCATAATTACCTTATGACACTACCTTTTAGTGTCACCAGTAGTCTTCCAACAAATCTAATGGTCTTCAGCTCTTCCTCCTCACTCTGACCTTTATTAAGCATTTGACCCAAAACCACTTTCTTGATATTCTATCTTTTTATTTTGAAAAAGATGCTTTTTGTTTTTCTTCTACTTTTATGAATTCTTCATTATTCAGTGGCTTTTCTTCCCTGTATTAGTTAGATTTTGCTTCATAACAACTACTTAGTCAGCTCATGAATCTAAAGGTGAGTAATTTGGGATGGGTTCCACTGATCTTAGCTGCCCTTGATTATGAGTCTCTGGTCAGCTGGTGAGTCAGCCAGGACAAACTGGACTTCTCTTCATAGTCTCTCATCCTCCAGGAGGTTTGCTGGGTTTTTTATTGTAGTTGCATAACTTCAAGAGCAATAAGAAAGCTAGTTCTAAAGTGCAAGTGCCTTTCAATCTCTGTTTTTGTCACATTTACTATTTTCCTATCAACCAAATCAAGTCACTTGGCCAAGTTGAGAGTTTGTATGGAGACAGACTACCAAAGAGTATTGATACAAGGAGGCATGAATAAACAGGACCATTACTACAATTTATATACCACACTTACCTAAACTATGGGCATTTCTAAAGATTTCATCTTTGGCCTCTTCTCCTGTTTCTTAGATTCTCTCTCTACTGTTCTTATAATCCTTCTGAAGTCCAGAATACTCTGCAGTTCTTATATTCCTGTGACATGTGTAACACCTCTGTGTGAATGCCTTCAAAAATCCATCTTTACAAAATAGACATATCTCTTTTTCTCAATTTTTAAATTTCTAAATTTCTCCTGGACATCTTTGTTGAGATGAATTACTAGTATTTCAAATTCAACATGCTAAAAGTGAATGTATTATCTTACTTTCTGTTTCAACCATACACCATTCCATAAAAGTTACCTTATGAAATGTATATTTCTCTTAATATTACACCTGGTCCCAAATCACATAATTTTAATCCTTTCTCTTACATCTAATTTGTAATTTTGCCTCTATTTAACAGATAGAAATGCTTTGGGATTTATTTAAATTTGAGTTTCAATTTTTCATCCTAAAAATAGTAATAAGAAAATTTGCTTTGCAGAGCTATTATAAAGATTAAATTAGCTTGTGTATACAGTTTTGTGTACTTAGCACACTGAAGTTACTTTAAAATGTTAATTATTTTTCCTTAATATTTCATTCATGAGATTGTTCCTATCCCTACCCTTCCCTTTTTTTTTCAACAGTGCCACAAATTTAAATTGAACCCTTATAACTTCATGCCAACGACCTTCGGAATAACTTCTTCGCATGAATGCTTTAACTAAACCATATAACCATTTAACCATTTAACCATATAACCACTTAACCATTTCCTGAATATACTTTTGCATCCTTTCCTCCATATTCAACAACTTGAACTGAACAGTCCCATCAATAAGCACTGAGTAAAAGTGAATAAGACAGGGTTTGCACTACAGGGAATTTACAGTTTCAGGAGGAAATAGTCTTTCCTCCTGAGATAATAAATTCTCTGGAGCAGAAACACTGTCTTAAATAGTTTTCCAGGCATGATACAGGAAACACAAGTACCCTTCCCTCAAAGACTTCACAGTCTTCTATGAAAAGTAGAAGTTTTACAACTAGCCATTATATGATAAAAGCACAGACTCTGGAAGCAGCCTAGAAGTGAACAAATCTCGGTTCCATCATTTATTAGCTGTGTAGCCTTAAGCAGTTTACTTTATCTCTCCTAGCTTCGCTCTCCTCATCTTTAAATGGAAATGATAACAGTATCTATTTTATAAGGTTGTAATATATTAAGATAATGCAAGTGAAGTTATTTGTGTGGTGAGTAGCACAATAGTAAGCCCCCAATAAACATCAGTTATTATTAACTATTGCTTTACTAACGAGAAATAAAAATGGTGAGAACAAATTTTGAATTCTTCCCATGAAGGTTAGAAAACACTTTTTGGAAGAAAGTCATGTGATCTGAACCCTGAAAAAAATATGATGTTCTCCAAACCAGCATTGATCTCTTCTCCCTTTGCATGCATTCATTGATGTATTTGTTTCTTCATTCATCCATTAAACAATTATTTTTCAAGTGCATGCTTTATGACAGTTTGTGCTACTCTTATAGCATTTATCAGCATCTGTCTTATAGTAGCTAAGAAAGCAAAAGCAGCCCCTGATATCCAGGAGCTGGCCTGGCGCTTATGGCAAGGCCTTGGTGTTCTACCACTGAACATAAACAATCTCACAGAACATCATCAGACAAGGTCACTCTGTGACTATGATGGATCAAGAAAAAAACAAGATCAGATTATTCTTAATCATGTCTGAACATACATAAAAATATGGTCATTGTCCATCGACAAAAATGACCAAACATCCGCCTATTTTTGTTAATACAAGCGACTGTTGTTTCTTTACCAATCAAAGCTTTAATCTCAAGCTAGTCTCCTTTCTTCTCAACAAAATTTATCAGGATACCTCATTATACAGTTATTCCCAATTCCTGAAAGCAATCTATCCAGAGCCAAGCCTTACTTCCTTAAACCCTCCCCAAAATTACACCCCCCAAATCCTATAAGCATTCTTGCTAACACACTATTACTGAGATGATCCACTGTTGTCCATGGCATACATTCTCCTTTCCTGTAATGAAAAATAAACCACTACAGTATGTTCCTCGTGGTCTTTCGCTGAAGGGCATTGATATACATGCTTGGTTCACTAGTCTTACCTTCAGAGATTATAAAATTCTCCAGAAACACACTGTGTTATTCATTTTGGTATCCCACTAGACAAAAACAGTCCTTTTAATAAATATACACAAAAAGTTTGTTGAATAAATACATGAATCTCATAAGCTCTATCTTCTTTAATAACTAGAAATGCTGAAAAAGTTTTGGAGAAAATGTCCTGAGTCTTACTATACAGAAATGGCACAGGCATGCTTCAGAGATGAGTTCTTGGCAGTGACTTTGCAATTAGCACACTCTGAGGCTTATAGGATTATTTTCCCTCCTGTAATGTTAATCTTGGTATGTCATAATTGATTAATATTCAGAAATGGCAAGAAGATATATGTTAGATTAGAAAAGCATGGAATGACTTTAAATCTATCAATAATATTGGCCTTTCATAGAAGCCATATGGGATTTTTCTGAATCCTCCAAAGCATGCTGACAATGTGGCATGCAACACTTGTGTTGATGGAAATATTTATTGTGATACGAGTCAAAATGCCTTTAAAATTAGATATCTAATATATAGTTCAAAAGTTCTTAGTAATAACATTTCTTAAATTGCAAAAGTTCTTAATAATAGCTCTTCTTGAATTGCATTTTTATTTTTCTTTAATAAAGGCACAGAATTCATGAAAAAAAAATCTCAATTGATAAATTTGATCTGAATTTAAAGGTAGTATAAAATATGCCATATGAATAAGAAAGAAGAAAGAAAAACATTTAAGAATCTAACAATTAATTCAGCTTTTAAATGAAGAAAAAATCTAACTGAAAACTTTATAGAAAAAAAATGACATGATAAAAGATCTTACATAAGAGATAGTCACTTATAGTATTTAAAATAAAGCACATAAGCAAGAAGGTGGTTAATATAGATCACAGGATCTACATTTGCATCTCTGCATTTTAGCAAAATTCTTCTATTACATTAGTCTTCAGAGAAACATTCACACAAACTAACACTAAAGTTGCAGGCTTGAGAAAAATAGCAGTAAGGTCATTCTAGCTGCTATTAATCTGCATAACTACCTTCCCCAGAAAAACTGGCCCAGTCCTCCCAGTGCTAAGAAGTGCTAACAACCCCCATTAAAAATAGGAGCCAGGGAATGCTGCAGAGAAATTAGCAGCTAATTAGTAAGAAAATGAGGAAAAAGAACATGTAATTATTTTGTTTAGTAATGTTTTAGAATGTAACAGTGAAAATCTACTAATATTCAGTAAAATTGTCAAACTTTCAGCATACACAAACTGAAAAATATTTCATATACATAATACTTTGAAATTATGTATGTTGAGCACAAAAACTGAAATTACAAGTCTGGCCTCATAACATTAATTTTGTAAACTGACTTTTAGTTTTCTGTCCATTTAAAAGCTCAGGTCAGTAATTCTTTTATTCTAAATATAACCATAGTATAGTTTAATATGTATAAATGTGATTTTTAGATACCACTTCAATGAGGTTCACAACCTGTTCCTGGCTTGATATTCATTCTATGTTATAAAGAATATTTGAATCTGTCTGTGAAATCCCAAATATTTTCCCCCTTTGGTAGATCAGAGCCACTAATTTCTGGGAGCCTGGAAATTATGCTATTATGGCTGTGAATCTAACTAGAAATTAAGGCTTAAAGAATTCACTGAGGAGAAAAAATGCAAAATGGCCTATTCTTTTAATGAGGAAACTCAATAAATTTTCCTGATAGGTAAAAAAGCAACTCAGAGAGGAACAGTTGAAGAAAAGAGGTGGCTCTGTCAGTTGCTCTTTAAAATACCTGAGATTTGTTGATAAGCGAACATTCATTTAATTATTCATTGACCCATCTGATATTTATGAAGACTTATTATGCATAGGCATCACAGTAAGTAAGATCTAGGGCCCAAGGCAATGGCTCCCCTTCCTACTTCCCATATCCAGAGCTTATGGTCTTGTAGAAAATAAATAAGCAATAATGACAAAAAAGGTAAAGGGTCTAAGAAGGAACACCTAATGTAATCTAGAATGTCTGGAAAGTCTACAGGGAGATAGAAACAAAGTGAGACCTAAAGGATGAGTGAGAGTTGGTCAGGTAAAGAAGAAAATGGAGAGATTTGCAGACAGGAGAACAGCCTGCCTGTGTGAAGCCCAAAACCACAGATGAGGGAGAATATGGAAGAAAAACTGAAAGATACTCAGCATGTGAGCTGAGGCTAGATTGGAGATATACAAAGTATGATCCATTTGGACAGAAATAAAGGAGGAGCTACCCAACTAAATAATAACATTTATTAAGTCTTCACTGTGTGGCAGGTTCTCTACAGTGCATACTTTCTGTACAAATAATCTCATTTATGTTATGTAACAATCCTATGAAAGAAGTGTCATTTTTATTCCAATTTTACAGATGAGAAACCGAGGCAGAAGGTTCAAATAATTTCCTCAAGGTCACACAGCTGAGTTGTGACAAAGCGAGATTCAAATCCAGATCATCTGGACCCACAGGCTGTGTTCTTAAACACATCCGGGCTAGATCATAGAGTGATCAACACTATATTTCAATTAAAACTTTATACTACTAATGTTTGGACCTAATCAAAATATCCCAGAAGAACACAAAGATTGTGCTGATTTGTATTTATCATATAGTTTCTTGCTGTGGTATTGGCAGTTGGAAAATCTGAAGGGAATTTTCTGAGCTGATAACCAGACAGATTTAATTGAGGCAAAGTCTTGTTTGTTTGTTTTTTTAAGAACCTCAAGACCTAGTGGACAGGATATAGTAGTTGCTTAACGAAACTTAGTCCTGCTTTATTGTACAGAAGGTTATGTCTATTTTGACAATATCAGTTTGATGAGATGCTTGACTTCTATTTATCAAAAAGTAACACTAGATGTATCTACAGAGATAAACCAAACATTTAAATAAATTCACTTGAACAAAAACTAACCAATTTGAAAAAAATAAACCAATATAATCTTTTTTTTTTCCCCAAGAATGAATTAGACCAATTTGGAATTTAGGTTCTAATCTTTAGGATTGATGCACAGTAGTTTATGAGTTAAAAACCTGAAAAGAATCATTAATACTTTACTAGAGAGAGTGGTCCTGAATTGCAGTTGAAACCTTAAAGTATTATCAATTTTATCAATTTTTCTAGAAAAAATTATGACTCCTGACTAATTTTAATGACTCCACATTATGTCACTTCATTGTTTCTCACAGGTATTTTGAGATTCATGTAATCAAGTTTTACCACTATTAATCAACTATTTTAAACTGTTATTAATTGCACTTAAACTTTAACTGTGATTTTAATAAAGTTCAATTGGTTCCCTTTTTCCTCATTTCTGTGACTTTGCCATTATTCTTATAAAATTTATTTTAATTTAGCAGTTAATTACTATTTTCTTAAAAATGGTGATAATTTATATAAAACTTTATTATATAGAAAAGATAAACAGTTATATTAACATAAACATAGTGCTATAAATATAAAAATCATGTTTTACCTGAGATGTAATTTATTATATATTAATTATTTTAGGAACATATTTGTCATATTGTTATTTTACATCAAAGGATAGGGAAAGAAGGATGCATCAAAATTCTATAGGTAATTAAGACATTTAATAACAGATTTTTAAAATTAATTTCTTGGCATATAAATATGCTTTTAATGATTTAAAATATTTGTCCTAAAATTCTTATCTTGAATTTATCCAAAACATTTGATAAACAGCCATATATATGTATTCTTATAATGTACTTTATTTATATATGTAAACTTCATTTTTACTTAGTTTCTAAACCATGGTATTTAAGTATACTTTGTCCTGGAGGGGAGAAACTGAAGGTGCATTATTTGCATTTTCCACATATATGCATTTAGTCTTCCCTGAAAACTAACACAAAGGGAAGAAAATAAATAATCTGGATAAAGAACAATTATGGGACAGCTAGCCCATAGGTGACTTTCTAGTGATTTGAATTACTCAAAGTAGATATGTTGGAATAATTTGTGAATATTCTAATTAATTTTAAACCACATTGTTCTACATTTAAATAATTTATCACCAAATAATGAAGTTGCAATTCTATTCTTAAATGATGTTGTAAGAGAATTTTTTTTTCTGAGAATATACAACTTTATTTCTCTATGCCACTTTCTCTGTGACATTTCTCTATGACACTTGTATGTCAAGACAGACAATGACAACAACCTTAAATTATTTGAAATCTTGACAGAACTCTAGCTGATATATTAAAGAGGAGCACAATTAAGAAAATGTGCCCTAAACTGGAGAGAAAGAAATTCCATTACCTTTATACTTCATAAAATTCTAATGTTTTTATTCTATAAACCACCAACAAAAATCTGTTAGATCTAATCAATAAATTCAGTAAAGCTGCAGAACACAAAATTAACAAATAAAAATCAGTAGCATTTCCATACACTAACAATGAATCTTCTCAAAAGGAAATTTAAAAATTGATCCCATTTACGATAGCATCAAAAACAATAAAATACTTAGGAATAAATTAAACTAAGAAAGTAAAAGACCGCTACTCTGAAAACTATAAGATGTTGATGCGAGAAATCAAAGAAGACACAAATGAATAGAAGGTTATCCATGTCTGACAGCATTTTTTTTACAAAAATAGAAAAACACTTCTAAAATTTGTATGGAACCACAAATAATCCTGAATAGTCAAAAAAATCCTGAGAATGAAGAACAAAGCAGAAGTCATCACGCCTCCTAGAAAAAGAAGGGGATGGGGTGAACAGATTTATTATATCATTTAATGCAAGATATTCAGACAGGGTAAATCATTTACAGGTGAGATAATAATCAATTATTAAAGTGGTTTATCTTTTAACAATGGTCTAGTTCTTATTTTAGCATGTCTACTTTCTGGTATTAAAAACAAACAAACAAACCAAACACTAACACCTTCAACTGTTTTCCCTGGCACTAATAACTCCAGAAGTATTTGCACTGCAAGTCAAGAATAAAGAAATATACAGATGAATACTAATATGCATTGCACTAAACTAGTCTAATTAAGAATTAGATAACTCGACTTTCACCATTTTACCTTTGCCTCCCATCTCGCACGTGAATATAAACAATAATCTTTACTTAATGTTATATACTGAGCTCATCGTAAAATAAACTACATTAACTTTCACAATATTCATTAGGGAAAAAAATGAAGTATGAGTTTGAAAAACAGTGAAAAAAGAAATTAAAGGAAGTTGATTTTGTATAGTTTCAGGTATTAATGTGCTGTGCGGGCCACTTGGACATCCTCACTCAGAAGACTGTTAAGTTAAAATAACTTCTACTTTAAATGCAGTGGAATTCTAGAAGCCACAGTTACTGCACTAAAAGTATTGAAGTAGTTTAGCCATTCGGTGGCAAGAACCCTCATGAGTAACCTGGGTCCACAGGTGAAGACCACGGTGTACACTGAAAAGGAAACAAGTGACCCATGCTAACCAGGAGGCACAGCAGCAGCATCTTGTGGACATCAAATTTTTATTCCATTGGATGGTGAAGAACCCCAAAGGAAGCCAACTGTAGAGATCTAGGACAGTAGTGACATGTGGGAACACTGCTGAGAACCAATTCCAAAAGGAAAGGTCAGGAGTTATGTGCAGAGGGAGAAAAGTATTCTTGGCTACAAATAGCCCCTGAGAATCAAAATATAGCCACAATGCTTTAGTTGCTTTATTTTGTTTGTTAAAAGAATTCTAAATAAGTAAGGGCACTGTGCTTGTGCCACAGAACATTATCATTTTTGAATTGCTTGCCTTGTTTCAGCACTTGCTTTATTCGAGTATGTCAAGTATGAATATAGCCAAAACATAAGAGTTCATGTTCCCAGTGAATCCAGAGGTCTAGGTGACCCCAGAGACCTTGTAGATGAGGAAATAGAGGCGGCCCTAAGCAGTTAAATAAATTGAACATATTTAAAAGTAGTAGATTATGAATTCAAAGCACTATTGTTAATATTATAGTATTTATTATAAAAGTATACATATGTTACACATAATATAAAACATACATAATACCATACCTTATTTGGAAATCACAGTGGTGAGAACATAAATGCCCATAAATAAGCACTCAGTAAATAAGTAAAGGTATTTCCTATAGATTATCACAGAAAATAAATGTTCATACAGGTGATTCTCTCATTTGAGAACCGATCGATTCTACTCATCAAAGTCTGGATTTCAATTTAGTTCTACTTAGGTATAAAATAAGACCTTTCTTAACATTTATAGGCTCTTAATGTTGGAAAGAATCTCAAAAATCACCAAACACCCTTTTTTATTTGTATTTGAGTTTGGAAAGCAGCAGCAATGCCCCATGGCTCTTCTCTACCATTTTATTCCCTGGGTCAGTAAGAAATGCGGCAGCTCACATGAAAAGAAGAAACACGTAAGAAAAGGAATCCCCAGTGGTTCCTCTACTAAGGATCCATTCTATAAAATGATTCCCAAGAGACTTTCCTAGTCTTGGATTTCACGAGAAAGAGGCAGGAAGAAGATTAGGGCCAATAATAGTCCCCACTTGCTTCTCAACTCACCAGACCCTGGGTACCCACTATGAGACTGTGTTTTATCTACTTCATATTCAACCACCACTAGCATAACCTTCCCCCTCCCCACTCACCATGCCACTACTGTCATTTACATGGACAGATGAATAGATGGATGGGTAGGGGAATAAGTACATAAAATCTTCCTCTTTATTCCACTATAATTCATAGGGTTTATTCAAATATCAGAGTAAAGTTTTATCCCTCCTCTGGGGAAATATTATTATTTTTCTTATTAAAACTTACTAAATATTTGTAGCTGGTGAGTTTCTAATCATAATATAAACCAAAAAAATATCATAATTTGAGTAGCATAACTCCATATCTGGGAATCAAAGAAAAACATCATGAAAATGTAGTGAAAAATTAGCAACTTTTAATTTTCTAAATGTTACCGTCTATGTTAGTTAGACCTGATAGCAGAATGAAAGGAGATTGAGATAAGAATTAGGGCTGAAGTGGATGCTTTAAATGACTTGATAGAATAACAGAAAAAGAGAGGTGAGGAGCAGATTTTAGATTTGAAAGCATGGTTTAAGGAAGATCTATGATATACATGAAAATACAATGTAGTTCTGTTGTTAAAGTGAAGCATGACTTACTTTACAGCCAAAGAAAAGGTAGAGTATTAAATGCACCACTTGTCGATGTTGATGAATATGCACCCAGGGCCTGTGGGTATACAGACTGAAGTAGGTGTCATTTCAACAATAATAACCTGCCTGGGTCTCCTTGTTTAAAAGGAAATGTGTGTTTCAATTAGAAAGTTCTTGCCAGTACCTCCTCATACTTTCTAGACAGCTCTTCGGAAATTAGGGAGTTGCAGATATAGGTAGGAAAGAAAACTCATTACTTGCCCTCAAAGAGTTGAGAAATAAAGTGTGGGTTTGTACTACTCACGGCTCTGCTTGTAGGCTCCTGTCCTCAGCCACATAGTTAGAAGGAATATAGCCCTGTATCTGCTGACCAGTGCCATCTCCCCTTTTTTCCAAGTGCCTGGCAAACCACCAGCTCTCGTGGGAAGTGTCCAGGACTTGGAGCTTGTCGCCTGCACGGAAGCTCAGGTCCTCTGTAGTCCGAGCCTGGTAATCAAACAGGGCCACAAAGTAGTGGCCATGGCTTCTCTTGGGCTCCTGACACTGAGGCTGGGGAGCCTCAGGGGCACAGTGGGCTCCTGGGTTCTCAATCACATCCACTTTGTCTGCCTCCTGGAATAAGCAAGGGAAACAGGGCTCCATGTATGCCCAGAGCCTCAGGCAGATGTTGCCCATGCTGCCCTGATGGAGAGGAGGGGAGAAGCCCCTCTCCCCTTTGTCTCTCTGCAGATCCACTTTCTCTTCCTGCAGCAGGCAACTGTGAAATCAGCACCAATTTACCAGGCTTTGGAGAGTGTGCAAAGCCCTGCTTCACAACAATCCAGCAGACCTGGCTGCTTGCAGAGATTGACCAACTTGCTTTGTGGTTGTAGCTGCTATCCCAGAACAAAACCGCGTTGGAGCTGGGCAGCTGCTCAGCAGCAAGATGCCTTTTCTTCTTGTCTGCTTAGGAATCCCGCAACAAAAATAAAATTAAGAAGGCTTTATTTAGACAAGTGTCTGAGAACAGAAAAGAGTCACCTTGCATTTGTCCCAAGAAAAAGTTAACAAGAGAAAAATGTTAGCTGCGGATAAGATCTCCATATCTTGCCTTTGCCAGGTGATCGCTCCCTGCTTCAGGTCTGTCTCTGTAGTTTGACCAGTCCTGACCTCCAGTGCTCTTTCCTTTTTGCTAATGAATAACCAACTAGCCAAGGCTATTGCCTTTAACATCCTGAGCTATGAACAGCCTGTAATAATTTCTCCTTACTTCCTGGTTTCTTTTTGTCTGTGATCTGAGATTCCCGCCCTCTTTACCTCTCGCTTCTCCCACACCCAAAAGAGACCAGCGCCCTCATCAGGAAACCAAACTCTTAAAGTTGCTGCCAAAATTCCTACTCCTGGACAAACAGGCTAGCCCAGGGAGCTTTTTGTCTTTCTAGGTTCCCAACACAGAAATTAAAGGCAGAGCTCCCCACTCAACAAATAAATTAATTAATTAATAAAATAATAAAATAATAAAATAAAATAAAAGAGTAAGACCATCTTGCCACCACTAGGGGATATAGACAAATTGAAGTGTTTGAGTATTTGTTACTAGACAAAGGACAACTGGGAAAGAATCATTGAGTCCTTACCTTTTTACATCACCATGAATAGATTTTAATAGCTTCGAAGTCTATTTACAGTCTGGCGAAAAGTATGAAAGCAGCTGACTAAAATGCTGAGAACCTGAAACACTGCTTTTTCCCACAGAAACACTTAATTTCCCATCCCTCATGTACTATTTCTGAAACACACACACGCACACACAAATTAGGTGGCCAGTGAAGAGAAAGCTGCTGTAGAGGCTCCTTCTGTTAAACTCTAATCTCCAAGTCTATACCAGTTCTTACTAACTCCGTGGGCAGAAGCTTAGGACCTGATGAAGCTGAGACCTGGACAGCAATCCTGACAGGCAGTGGGTTTTGCTCTGCTTCCTTTGTTTAGGACAGCTGTCTCACACATGTGTTCTGGATCCCAAAAATATTTGGGCAATGAGTTTGGATGGATCAATGCACTGCCATTTTCAGTAGTAGAGAGCACTGCAAATTTGTTTATGATGTGTCACTTGTTTTTGAATAAAACATTTATTTAAAAGTTTCTCCCTTAAAAACAGTCTTTCTAAATGTTGGCAGAGCCTTGAAACTAGCTAACCTAGCCCCAGTACCATCTCAAAATTCCTGCTCTTTGTCAAATAGCAAGGTATTTTTAGTAATCAGAATAATCAAACTCAAGAACAAGAAAAAATAAAAAAAAGTAAAGGAAGAAAACCAGAGAACCATGGCGACAGCCCCACTTGCCATTACCTAATACTAAAATCAGGCATTCATAGTGGATAGATCATTTGATTATAATAATATCTCATGTCATGTTCCCAGGTTTCTCCAATTATCTTTAGAGTCAGAGAAGTACCAATGTGGCAGGAAAGAAAAGCCAAAAGTTGTGCTAGGTTTGTTTGTTTGTTCGTTATATGAGATTAAAATATAATTCCACATATAAAACAGAAGAGAAAATAGCAAATATATAATACTGAAAAGCCGTAAGAATATTTTCTGCCAAACACAATATTAATTGTAAAAATGCAGGATTTTATTAACTCCCCTAAACAGAGGCATAGATGTTAAAGTTTTTCCAGAGACATCTATGTGATCTAGAAATGAAATAAGATTTGGACCCAAGAGATGTTTTCAAAACCAATTTGTAAGTGAAGTTGAGACTTCAAAAATTTAGGTCAGGCCTGGTTAGTACTTGGATGGGAGACCACATAAGAATACCAGGTGCTGTAGGCAATAAACAAACAAACAAACAAACAAATAAATAAAATAAATTTTAAGGTTCTAAATTCAAATATACCTCGTTTATGGTTATGACAAGGCATTTCGGAAAGAGACAAGTAGCAGACCTGCACAGCACGGTGACTGAGCTAGTGAATGAAATTGGAAAAGCAGCCGACCATCCAAAGATGTCAGGTGAACAATGGCCTAAGGAAGCGAGTCAGTGGGTGGGGAGAGAAAGCACTTCCTTTTGTCGATAGTACCAGAACTCTGCAGTCACCCAAGCTTCAAGCCTTGTAGTTATTTTTTTATTCTTTTCCTGGTTTCTTTGAGCTAATCAATCACTAAATTCTGCTTAGGTTTCTCTTTCATTTATTCCACAATTTTGGGGGGGCGGTGGGGGGTATTCTTCTGAATGACAGTTGGGTACTAAAAAAAAAAATAGAATATTCTTCTCTAAATTATCCCAGAGGCCTCCTAACTAGTCTCTTTCCAGCTTATCTCATATCTCTAACTCATCTTTTACCACACCACTAAGTTTTTATAACAGTAACAATGTCAGCTATGATAAGCTACTAGTATAATAACTATCAGTTTCTATGTGCCAGGCACTAAGAATGTTACCAATGATACATCATTTAATTCTCAGAAAATAAAAACAACAATACCTTAGAAGAAGATAGTAATTTTTTTTTAATCTTAGATAATAAGAATATAGAGCTAAGAGAATTTAAGTAACTTGCCGGAGGTTACACAGCCACCAGAGTATCACTCTGGCCTAATCTGACTCCAGAGTCTAAGATTATAACTACTCAGTTTCAACGACTATTTTTTAAAAAGCTCATATCAGTCATTCTTCTGTGTCAAATCATTCAGGGACCTCCAACACATTTGGAATAAGACCCAAACTCTAGCAAGACACACAAGGCCCTGCTAACTTCTCTAACCTCACAGCCTTACACTCCTGGGCCAATGCTGTGAAAAGCAGGTTCACCAAGTAATCAGCTACTCCTGAGACTGGAGGCCCTCTTTCCTCTACACCTTTGCTTCTTCCTCTACTGGCTCTCCCAGTGACTTCCTTGTAATTTTCCAGTGACTTTCTTGTGATTTCTCCAGGCTGGATTCAAGTGGTACCTTCTCTGCCATAATAGATTAAAGGCCCTCCACTCTGTGCTTGGATTTCACTTGGTTCTCTTATTGGTTTTGTTTCCCCAGGAGAATAAAATTTCTGTGGATGAAAAAGGGGTTCTGTAGAGAAGTTGACAAGTCCAGTGACAGAAAGTAGCCTCAAAAGGTGATCTGATCATAAATTCCTGACTGGACAGGTCTTGGTGGCTAGTCATACCCCAGGCATATAACTTTTTTGGTAAAAGGTTTATCTTTGCCTCAAGCAAGCCCTGTCTATTATTCTTATGCATCTAGTTTAATATATCTTTGAAATGCCAGAGTAATCCTCTTTCTTGGATACCTTAGAGGCATAACCACTCTCAAGGGAGCATGTAAACTGTTAAATATCCTGTAATCTAATCCCCACCTTGCTTTCTCTCTCCTTTATGTAATTCCTCTTTAATTCCAAATGTGAAAAAGAAACTTCAAACTGTCATTCTTGGGAGTATGTGAGATCTTGCTTCCTGGCATATGTCATCAGTTTGGCTCAAATAAATTTTTACAAAAATTCACTACAGGTTTGGATGTTTCTATGTCAACACTTCCTTCTCAGAATTTTCACTGAAGAATGAATGTTCAGTAAATATGTAATAAATACTCAGCATTTGTAAAAGGAAGGAAGGAAGGAAGGAAGGAAGGAAGGAAGGAAGGAAGGAAGGAAGGAAGGAAGGAAGGAAGGAAGGAAAGAAGGAAGGAAGGAAGGAAGAGAGAGAGATGGAGGGAGGGAGGAAGGGAGAGAAAGAAGCCATTGAAGTGAGATAAATACTTATGCAAGAATTCACAATGGAAAGCAAAAGTTCTATAGTGTGAAAGTGCTGGTAGCACAGATAAGCAACTATCTATTGCCTCTTAGTAGCTCCCTTCTTTCTTCTCTTATTGTTTCCTGAATGTTGAATTCCTTTGCCGGCCTCCTAAAGACGTTTTTCTGCCTACCATCCTTACAGCAAACAGCCATCACTTTAATCTTAAATCACTCTCCTGCACAATAACCATCAACTGATCCTCATTGCCTAGAAGATAATGGCTTGGAATTTAAAGAATGTGTACTTAACTGCTCTTTATCAGATGTACCCTTTCAACAACCTCCTTCCATTACTGCCTTCCATTAGTTCTCCCACTCAACCAAATTGGTTTACTGTGTCTCCCAATAGGTCTTGTTTATTTCCACATCTGAAGCTATCTCCTTTGCCACTCTTTTGGTTGGTATTCCTTCCCCTCCTAACAGACTCCTACCTTCATTTTGAGGTCTGAATAAAAATCCCATACCTCCTTTAGGCCTTTCTTGTCCATTTCTGCCAAAATAATTCTTCTCTTCCTTGAATTTTTATAGCTCCCACAACCCCCACATCCAACACATACACACACACAACATTAGATGAATTTAACCACACTCCCATATCTGATTTGCTGAACAATGCAACAGAAAATTTCACAGCTATTATTATTCAGTTTTATATGAAAACAAATTAATGATCTCCAACTCCTGCTAAGCCCTTAGCACTGCTCAACATTCTTTTATATGCTAGTCGGGTCAATTGCTGTTCTGTTCATTTTCTCATCTCACTATTCTAAATCATCCACCATTCTTTTCAGGGTGTCTATTGATAGCCACTTTCTCTGATAATGACCTTGTCACAAAAATTCACAGAAATTCCAAATCTATTCAATACTAACCAATTCAATTTCCTTTTCTTGCAACAGAAAATGTATCTACATCTGTAAATCCTTGCACTTTTCTCCTGGGACAAAAACTTCAACTTGCCTAGCCAGTATCTAGTTTCTTCTTCCTTACTAACAAAATCATATTTTTATAGAAGCAAAAAGCTAGAGACTACATTTCTCAGCCCTCTTCAGAGCTAGAAGTGGCCCAAAAAAATAAGCATAATAATTGGATAGAATTTCAGAAAAGTGTCTTAAAGGAGGCAAACTCAGCTGGGAGATCTACTCTTTCCTTTCCCTGTTTTCTCTTTCTTCTTGCCTAGAACTCAAGTGAGATGGCTGGACCTCCAAAAGACACCTTAGACAATAAGGTGACCTTAAAAATATAAAGAGAAAAAAATAAAAAGGTACTAGTGTCCTAGGAGTGCCTACCTACCTTCAGACTTATTTGCAATAGGAAAGATAAATTGTCTTCTATCTATGTAAGGTATAATTATTTTGACTTTTTATTATATGTACCTAAGTTAATCTTAACTGATATGTTTCCAATGACAGAAAAGGTGATTAAATCTGATGTCTGTGCTCTTGATATTATTCCCTTGTGGGATCCAATTCCATCAGTTAGTCTCTTGCCTTTTTCAATGCCTTCCTCAAAGCCTATAGTCAATCTCAAGTCTCTCAAGCATTAAAAAGAAAAGAAAAAAGTATTAAAGCCTTCATCCTATTGTAGGTACCACCCCATTTCCCTCCTTTCTTTAGCCACATTTCTCAGAGAAATAGTAAATATTTCCTCTTTCCTATTTTTCTCTCCCCTTTTCACTCATAGATTTCAATCTGGATTCCTCACATGCCACAACATTGAAAGTAGTCCATGTGATATTACCAATACCTTGCCACTTACCAAATCAAACCATTCCTTTTTCATCCTCCTTCTACTTGACTGCTCTTCACTATCTGACAAAGAATTTCTTTAAGCTTTTTACAATGCTGTCCTCTTGATTTTCTCCTTTATCTGACAATCTTTCTCAGTATCTTGCATGTCAGTCTCTCTCTTCCTATTCCTTAGAGTTGATGTTAAATAGGAATATTCAATGGAACCCTTGGCTGGGTTCTTTATTCCTCTGTATACACTACTGAGTGGCCATGCCCTCTGCATTTATGGCTTCATGGTAATTCTCCTGATAATTCTCAAACCTCCACCTCCACGCCCTACTAATCTGCTGAGATCCCAGCCCATAGTCATGGCCTATGTAGAATGTCTCACGGCACCTCAGTTTCAAATTCAGCATATCAAAATCTTTACAATTCTTACAAAACCTATCATTTTCATGTATTCTCTGCCTCAGTTAAATTTATGCCAAATAAGGACCTTAATAAGCAAATTAAAGTCCTTTTTTTTTTATCCCTGAAGATAATCAGTGAACAAATTCTCTGAATTCAAACTGTTCAACATCTACTCTCTTTATCTGCTTACTCTCCATCCCACTGCCTTAGTTCAGACATCTTTGGCTCTTTCCAACTTCTTAATAATCTCCAAACTGTTGATCTTCCTATCTCCAGTCTTATGCTCCCCCAACCATCCTCCATTCTGTAGGCAGAGTGATTTTACTAGAGTACAAACCTGCTCATACTGCACTCTTCTAAAAATGCTATAATAAAAAGAAAAAAGTGAGAGTAATCAGTCCACTTGATATCCAACACATTACATAACTATGGTAATCAAGACTGTGTAGCATCATCAGAGAAATAGGTGTATAGATCAATGGAGCTGAATAGACAACCCAGAAATAGACCTTCACAAATATGCCCAACTGATTCCAGACAATGGTGGAAAAGCAATTCAATTGAAGAAAGATAGCCTTGTCAATAAACAGTGCTAAAACAATAGGATATCCACAGATAAAAAAAAAAAAAAAAAAAAAAAAAACCTTAATGAAATCTCACATTTGATACAAAAATTAAACTCAAAATGAGTAATTCTAGTCAAGATAGCAATGCTGTGTTTGTCTCCTCTTATAATCATGTCAAAATTACAAGTAAACTATAGAATAACTATCATTGGAAGTCCCCTCAAGTCTGGCAGAATGGAAGTCCTTCAACTGGGAATACACAGAAGAGACCACCTCGAGACTGATAGGAGGGGCAGAAATGCAGAATGAATGGCCCCACACCCACGTGTGGTGGATAAGAATTGGGGGAAATATCTACAGGGGTCCCCTCAGAAAAGTGAGAGTTCCCAGTCCCACACTGGGTTTCCAGCCCAGGGTTCTAGTGCTGGGAAAAGAAGCTCCTACAATTTCTGGTTGTTAAAACCAACAGAGATTGTGGCTGAGTGAAACAAAGGGCAGCTGGAGTTGCAGATATTCCTCTTAAGGAGACTGCACGTGGACTTAATGGCTGATGGACTCACTCGCTGTGGGCTCCAGTGCTGGGGCAGCTGCTCGGGAGGTGCCAGGGACATTTGGGGAGGAACTGAGTAGTCTGGCTTCAGAGCGAGGGCTGGAGGGGCTTTCTCCCAAACAGAAGTGCTGGAAGAGGTCATTGTTCCTTTGTTGAACCCTCTCCCACCCAGCGTACAGATGCAGGCAGCCGCTATATCTGAATCTTCATCATCCTGGCTAACACTAGTTGCCCTGCCCTGGTAATTCCCTGGTAATTCCCTACCCAATTTGCAGGCCCACTAAAGCTGCTTCCAGTGGATTTTTCATACAAACAGCCCATCTTGGCTCATGCTGTGGACTTTTCTAAAATTTCACAAAGGTTCACAAAACCTAAACAAGCAACATCGGGCCTCAGAGTGCCCCATACATCTTGAAGAGCAGTCTCAACCCTGGCACTAGTGGCAGCCAGCCTCACTTTGTAGCTTAGCCTCTTGAGGCACATCCAAGCTCAGCATGGGTGGCGGCCATCTGTGGATTGCTTGGTGGCTTATGCCAGGTGGATCTAGGCAGTGCACAGGCTGCAGCTACATTTGACCTGTGGCAGGGCCCTTCCCAGAAGACTATAGTCTGCATGCCCAGTGGCTGGATTCCTTCTGAACCAGAGCACCACTAGAGGTCACATCTGAGGATGACACACCCAAAAGGCAGACTGGGCAGGAACCAGAGCCCTGCTAAAGTGAATCCTGCTCCATAGGATCAGCCCCTGCATAACAGCTCTTTCACTGGTCATGGCTAGTCCTCACAAACAATCAACCTGAGGGTCAGTCCCTCCAATTGACATGCAAACAGCAACCAAGGCTCAACTACAATAGAAGGGCACACTCAGCTCATACAAGGGACATACCTGGAGCATCCAGGTCAGGTGACCAGGGAAGACTGTGCCACTGGGCCCCACAGCACATCTATTACATAGGCCACTCTACTAAGACTGGAAGACATAGCAGTCCTACCTAATACATAGAAACAAACACAGAGAGGCAGGAAAAATGAGTAGACAAAGAAACATGTCCCACATGAAAGAACAGAAAAGAACTAAACAAAATGGAGAAAAGCAATCTATCAGATGCAGAGTTCAAAACACTGGTTATAAGGATGCTCTATGAACTCAGAGGAAGAATAGAGAAACTCAGTGAAAACTTTAACAAAGAACTGGAAAACATAAAAGTGGAGATAGAAAAGATGAAAAAGAACCAGTCAGAAGTGAAGAATACAATAACTGAAATGAAGAATCCTTAGGAAGAATCAATAGTAGATTAGATGAAGTAGAGGATCAAATCAGTGATTCAGAATATTAAGTAGCAGAAAACACCCAATCAGAATAACAACAAGAAAAAAGAATTTAAAAAAAAAATGAGAATGGTTTAAGGTGTCAACATGAAGAATACTAATATTCTCATCATAGGATACCAGAAGGAGAGAGAGAGAGCAAGAAATAGAAAACCTATTTCAAAAAATAAAGATTGAAAACTTCCCTAATGTGGTAAAGGAAATAGATATACAAGTAGAGGAAGCACAGAGAGTACCAAACAAGATGAATCCAAAGAGGACCACACCAAGATACATTATAATTAAAATGCCAAAGGTTAAAGATAAAGAATCTTGAAAGCAGCGAGAGAAATGCAGTTAGTTACCTACAAGGAAGCTCCCACAAGACTGTCAGCTGATTTCTCAACAGAAAATTTGCAGGCCAGAAGGGATTGACAGGAAGTATTCAAAGTGATGAAAAACGAGGACCTCCAAAACTACTCTATCCACCAAAGCTATTATTTAGAATTGAAGGACAGATAAAGAGCTTCCAGACAAGAAAAAAACTAAAGGAATTTATCACCACCAAGCCAGCATTGCAGGAAATGTTGGAGGGACTCCTTTAAGAAGAAAAAAGATAAAAAGATTAAAAATGTGAATAATGAAATTACAATAACTACATATCTATCAATACTTATTTTAAATGTAAATAGATTAAATGCTCCAATTAAAAGATAGGGTGGCTAATGGATAAGAAAATATGACCCTTACAAATGCTGCCTACAAGAGACTCATTTCAGATCAAAAAACATCTATATTCTGAAAATAAAGGGATGAAAAAAGATGTTTTATGAAAATGGAAACAAACAAACAAAAAGCTAGGGTAGCAATATTTATACCAAAGTAGTCTAGAAAATAAAGGCTATAACAAGAGACAAGAAAGACCCAGCAATCCCACATCTCAGTATTTATCCGAAGAAACCTAAAACACGACTTCAAAGAGACACGTGAATTCATATGTTTATTGTAGCATTGTTTACAATAGTCAAGATATGGAGGATGCCTGGGTGTCCATCAATGAATGAATGGGGTGATACACACACACACACACACACACACACACACACACACAATGCAATATTACTGAGTGAAATCTTTCTATCTGTGACCACACGGATGGACCTGCTGTGCTGAGTGGCATAGATCAGACAGAGAAAGACAAATGCCATATTATTTCACTTATGAGTGGACTCTAAAGAAGAAAATAAACAAACGGAAAAGAAAAAAAACTCATAGACACAAAGAACAGTTGATGGTTGGCAGATGGGAGGGTGTTGAGGGTTTGGTGAAAAGAAAGAGGGGATTAAGAAATACAAATTGGTAGTTACAAGACAGTCATGAGGATGTAGAGTATAGCATAAGGAGTATAGTCAATAGTATTGTAGTGATGTCAAAGGGTTACTAGATTTATCAGGGTGATCACTTTGTAAGTTATATAGATCTAATCACTATGTTGTAAACCTAAAACTAATATATTATATTCCAACTGTAATTTAAAAATGTTTTAAATGATTAAACAAAAAAATGGATCATGGACTTGAATGTAAATGTACAACTATAAAACTTTTAGAAAAAACTATAAGATTAATTCTTCAGGATCTAGTTAAAGAATTCTTAGACTTAATACCCAAAGCACTATCTGTAAAAGGAAAACTGATAAATTAGACTTCAACAAAATTAAAAATTTTGTTCTGTGAAAGATCCTGTTAAAAGGATGAAAATACAAGCTACAGACTGGGAGAAAATATAAAATATTTGCAAATCACATATGTCACAAAGGATTAATAACTAGAATATACAAAGAACTCTCCAAAATCAACAGTAATAAAACAAACAACCCAATTTGAAAATGGGCAAATGATATCAACGGACATTTCATTAAAGAAAATATACAGATGGAAAATAAGCACATGAAAAGATGTCCAACATCATTAGCCATCAGGAAAGGCAAATTAAAACCAAATGAGATACCACTACTTATCAGAATAGCTAAAATAAAAAATAACACAACACTAAATGAGGATAGTAATTTGTAGAGAAACTAGATCACTCATACATTATTGGCAGGAATATAAAATTGTACAGTCATTTTGAATAAATTTGACAATTTCTTATAAAAATAAACACCTATCATACAAAGCAACAATTGTCCTACTGGGCAATTATCCCTGAGAAATGAAAACTTTTATGTTCACACAACTTGTATACAAATGTTATAGCAGCTTTATTCATAATAGTTCCAAACTGGAAACAATGCAGATGTCTTTCAATGGGTGAATGGGTAAATGAACGGTAATACATACAAAAATGGGATATTATTCTGTATGAAAATGAACAAACTATTGACATATGCAACACTCTAGATAATCTCCAGGAAATTATGTTGAGTAAAAAAAGTTGATCCCAAAAGTTATTTATTGTAAAATTCCATTTATGTAACAACATAGCACATCTTGAAATGACAATATTATAGAAATGTAGACTCCATTAGTGGTCAGAGGTTAAGGAGGGGGTGGAGGAAAGAAGGAATTAGGTATGACTATAAAAGGATAACATAAGGAATTCTTGTGATGATGGAAATATTCTGTATCTTGGCTGCATATATGTCAATATTTTAGCTGTATGTATGTCAATATCTGTAGTTATGCAAGATATCATTATTGAAAAAAGCAGGGTAGTGTCCATGAGATGTCTCTGTATTACTTCTATCAAAAATCTACCATTATCCCAAAATTAAAACCTTGATTAAAAAAAATCTCTTCAGTGGCTACTCATTGCCTTGAAGATAAAGGCCATCTTTAAGATGGCATGCAGGGTCCTTCATCAACTCACTCCTGCCTAACTCCACTCCATTCCGCTATATACAGTGAGAGTTTCAGGGCAAACTACGACACCAATTTGGGCTCACTTAAGATGAAATATATGTATATATATATATTTCATATATATATATACATATATATATATACACACACATATATTTCAGCTTATATATTTATATGTATATTTCAGTATATGTATATTTCAGTATATATATATGTACATATACATATATATACATATACATATACATATATATGTACATATACATATACATATATATGTATATGTACATATACATATATATACTGAAATATACATATACTGAAATATACATATACTGAAATACTCAAGTGGTTCTCAGAATCAGCAGGAAAGTTAAAGGACAAAGCTTAGAAAGCCAGAAGGAAAAAGGGAAGCTAGGTGGCTTGAACCATGCTCAGAATCTTGCCACAAGGATAACAGTTAGTGAGGGACTATTACCATCAAGGGACATTGGGCATTGCAACTGGCTCCACTGCTGCCTCTACCACCAGCTCCACCACCACTGGATACTAGATGACACTGTCCTCACAAGAGAGTTTTACCTGAGTCTAGCTTCCGAAGTTCAGAAAGAACTTTCACAGTGGACAATGGGACTCTGCCTCCCAAATGACATAGCAGGCAGATTTCGTACATGTAGACAAGAGACATCCTGGGATGCCATACAAAATAAAAATCTCCACAAAATCTAGTCTTCCTCTAAATGCTTGCCACTTTAAAACCACATAAGTTTTAAAGTCCTCCAATGTGCCCTGCTTCCTCACACATGTTGACCTTCATTCAAGCCTTTCCTTTTGCCTGGTACTGCTTTCCCCTATCCCTCTCCCTTTTCTTACCCTTTCTGGCCTCCAAATTATTTGCCAGATAAATATGAGTTCTTGTTTATCTTTGAAGAGTCTGAAAGGGTGTCTCCCTCTCTTGACCACCCAATAGAATTGACTACTTCTTTATTCATGCCCCCACGATACCCTGAACCCATTTCTACCATTTGTCCCATATTTTTCTCGCCCAATTGATTCTAACCTTTTTACACATTTGTGGCCTTCTTTTGTTTCCAATATTGACCTAATAATCTCTCTCGCTCTCTCTTTCTCATACACACACACACACACACACACATACATATGTATGTGTATATATACACACACACATATACAGAAAACAAATATTATTCATCTAAAATATAGTTTGTAGTGTATTTTGCAGTTTGATATGTGTTTATATATAATCATGTTTTCCCCAATGATATTGTTCTGTCCTTGAAAATAAGTCTATGTCTCATATTTCTTTGCATCTCAAGGAGAATTTAGAATGCCATCCTATGCATAGATCTCCCTGTTTTCACTCTTGCTCCACACGATCTGTTCTCCAAATGACAGTCAAAATAATCTTTAAAAATATAAATCAGATCTGTTTTTCAATAGCTCACCAATCACTTGAAATAAATTCCAACTCCTCTGCCTGACTTTTCTCCAGCCTGCCTGCCCCTTTCTCTTCATCTCGCATTTCTCCAGTCCAGCTGCAGTGGCCACATTTCTGATCACCAAAGCAGTAGCAAAGGCCTTGTTCTGACCAGTGACTTACTTGCCATTCTTCCAACCAAGAACGCTATTGTGCTCATGGGTCCTTCAGATCTGAGCCTAGATAATATATCTTTAAAGAAGTTATCCCTAACCACTTTGTCTAAAGTATCAAAACTGCCTAACGTAGCTTCTTTCTTAGCATGTGTTAAGATTTGAACTATGTCCTCTCCCAAAATAAGATAGGTTGAAACCTTACCACTTAATATCTCAAAATATGATTTTAAAGAGAAATAAGATCTTCTCAACAAAATTCAGTTTCTTCCTTTGGCTCCAACAGTCTGGTATTCTAGAATCCTTTATTTCTGTCATTTTAGCCTTCTTTAGACATCTTCAGTGGGACTAAACACTCCTGATACTAGGAGAAATGATAAGAATCTGTTAGAATGAACTAAATATAAAATGTATTATGGAGAGCTTACGTTAAATACAGAGGAAAATGATGATAATGATAATAATGGTGATGATGGTGATGATGATGATGACAGTGAAGGGATAGCCTTAATATTTGAAGCAGTGGTAACAACTTAATTCTAAATACATCCCAGTTTTCTCAACCAAAAACTATAATCTTCAGACAAAAAAAGAAAGACCAAATATTTCTGACTGACACTTGAAATTTAAGAGAAAGCTATAATTATTAGAAGCCAACATGGACTAAAAAGAGAAAAAAAAAGTCTTATTAACCTCAATTTCTTATTTCATATAGAATTGTTATTACAAAGGGAAAATTCTTCCCTTATGGCACTACTTAAGAGATATTAAAACCAAATGCTGTGCTTCATCAAAACTGGTTATAACCAGCTAAAACTGTTGAATGACCTGAACTTTGAGGACATGCAGATCCTCACCATCCATAACTGAAGCCTTCTTGCCCAATGACAATGAATAACTTTAAATATCAGCCAACACTAAACACTGGACTCATTCTGTCTTATACACTGGGTATGTTAACATAAGAACATCCAAACCTGTAAAGAATTTTTATAAGATTTTATTTGAGCCAAACTGACAACCACTGCTGGGAAGCAAGATCGCAAATGCTCCCCAGGATGGCAGTTTATAGCTTCTTCTCTGCATTTGAAATTAAAGAGAGAAGGAGGGAATGTAAGGAAGATTACATAAATGTGAGAGGAAGCAAGGCAGGGATCAGACTGCAAGATAGTTAAGATTATGTGCTCTCTTTAGGTGGTCATACTTCAGAAGGAGAGATCTGAAAAGAGGTGTTTCAAAGGTGCATTAATCTAGATGCACAGACAAAATGGACAGGGCTGGCTTAAGGCAAAGATAAGCTTTTTAACTAAGAAGTTAAATGCCTGGGGTGTGACTACCCACTAAGACCTGCCCAGTTAGGAATTTATGATCTGATCACCCTGTGAGATTACTTTCCCTAGAACCCCTTTTTCATCCACAGATACGTTTTCAATACTTAAAGAGTGTAACCAGGTAACTCCATTTCTAATACTTTAGAAAATATGACTACTCCCCTCTGAACTTTACTGATCTGTATGTGAATCCAGTGAATTTCTTTACTGAGTCCCCTTGCTTACAAGTAAATCAATTCAGCTTTGAAGGAAAAAAGCAAACAAAAAACTCTTTAACACTCTATTCCTTGGCACTACCAAAGACATGAAATAGACAGAATATCTAGATTTCAGTAAGATACTGAAAAAAATATTCTGGAGATATCTTCTAAAGAGATTAAACAAAGATAAATAACTTGCTTTCTAAAGACTAAATAGTCTCCTATATACAATCTCCTAAAAGCAGCTGATAAGCCTTTTCTGTAATGGAGATAAGTATCTGTGGTTCACTCATGTGGTTTGTCCTTGCTTGTTAAACAGATACTTCATTAATTAAGGTTCTCATCTATCTAGCAGCAAAATTATTTTAATAATCCTGAGGAGACTCTAGTCTGCTAGAGACCATCACAATTCACCAAAATGATAGAAAACCAAAAGACCTAGGAGTCTGTTTGTTTTCTTTTTCCTTAAGCCCTCTCTTTTGATATTTTGACAAGCTTGAGATAAAAAAAGATTTGTGGTAGACTGAGAATCAGCATATATATTATTAAAGTATTCTTTAATATTAAAACTTCTTACTGTTAGTCTCTTAAATTTCTTGGCTAATTCAAGACTCTATATGCAAAGTAAGATTAGCAGAGCCATGCATGCCTCTGTGGGAGTTTAACTCTTTTCAAAAGATTAATTCTCAATATTGCCATGGAAAAGATTTTTTAAATGTACATTAGATAACAATAAAGTTAGATAGAATCACAATTGACTGAAAAAGATGGACCCAGATAGCATTGGTTGTTAATTGGTATCCTTTGGATGGGAGTCTCCTGTGCACTGCCACAGGGAGACAGCATGGCTTATGGGTGAGAATACCTGTTCTCTTGGCAGTTTGGGGGCTCCTGGATAAATTACTGACTTCTTAACTTCGTTTCTTCATTGTACAATGCTGACAATACCTTGACTGAAATCGTACCTCATAAAGTTGTATGAGATTAAATGAGAAAATGCATTAAAATATTTAGCCCTAAAATATTTAGGACACAATAGGTGCCCAATAAATATCAGTCAGTATTATGAAAATATGTGTGGGTATTCCTATCCCCTCTTTGCATCACTGAGAACAGTTATAGGAAATTATTATATTCTCAGCTTACTTTCCCCTCCAAACAAGATTAAAATGCACACCAAACATCCAACTCCAAAAATATTGCCACATGTGTAGCTAAAACTATCATTCTGTGAGCATCTAAAAGAGATGGTTACATTTCACTATGCACAGGAAAACATCCTTTGAAAATTGATTTTATACATCTCTCTGCTTTTCCTCAGAATTTCTTTCCATATGACTACTGTCTCATCCATTATTTCTTTTATTTTTTATTTTTTAATTTTTTTAAATTTTTAAATTTTTTTTTTTTTTCCAGGCAAGGCAATCCTTGGTTGACCTCATAGATTGCAAGGACCTTGTCAGTTTACAATCTCTTATTCTTTATTTTTTACACATACAGCACTTGTTCTTCCTAGGTGATCTCCCATTCAAGTACTAACCAGGCCCGACCCTGCTTAGCTTCCAAGATCAGATGGGATCGGGCTTGCTCAGGGTGGCATGGTGGTAGACCCATCCATTATTTCTTAGTCAGACTCCTCAGCTTTTTCCTTCTCCCCACTTCTCTTTATCTCTTAATTTGCATATTTCTTTCAATTATTATAAATTGAAAATATGTATTTATAAGTTTGTTTGAAGTAAAATAAAAATTATACCTACACCACCCCCAGTAGATTAAAGTACATTTTAATCTTGTATGTTGTATTAAGATTTGGTGTCAAAAAATTCCAAAATACCAAAATGCATTATAAAATTTTAAAGGATAAAATAATTTTATAGAACTCAAAATGCTTTCATTCACATCCAATAGGATGCCAAAGCAGATGGGTGCTTGCAATAGGTTCATCTAGCTGCAAGTAATCATATTGGCCACAATATGTTGTTGGTCAGATTCTATCCTTCAGGGGGCAATCACCCCATGCCAGGGTTAGGGGAAGGGGCCCTAATGGCTGGGAAGCACTTTTAAAAGTGTGCCTCTAACCTTTTAAGAGTGTTAGAAACTCTGACATCTCAAACTTTATTCAGGTCTCCCTTTTCCCAGAATCCTATTGGCTCCAAAGCAGGAGGTGTGCCCTAGCCACAAGAACAAGGCGGAAGAGTCTCTTTTTTGCTCTTGCTTTCAATATGGAAGGGCCGCTGAGAAGTCTAAGAAAGCTCTGTATGAGCCATGTAGATTGACAGCCTCATTAGAAAATAATTTATGTATGTGTATGCATTCATGTGTGTGAGTGCATGTGTGTGCCACTATGTCTCTGTTGATGAGATAGCTTGGAACATATAGGAGAAGTCTATCCCAGATAAGTATGTGGGAAAAGGGAATATTAGAAAAAAGAGGTGACACCTAAACTGAGACTTGAAAAGAAAATATGAGTTACCCAAGTGAAAAAGGAAGTGAAAGACAGAAAGTGTCCCAGGTAAAGGGAAAGCAAGTGTAAAGATCCAGAGTCAACAGAAAAGCTGATGTGCTTTAAGAACTAAAGGCCAACCTCACTTAGTATTTCCAGGAGGTCTTATCCAGATACAAAGACGGCTCATCTCTTCTTAATTTCTTACATAAAACAAGAAAAGACTCAGGCTGGGAGACCTGCAGATGGCCAACAGAAACTCGCTGGGGCTTTGGGCTATTTTCCGCTCCTCTCACCTTCAACATAAAGCATAGCTGGTTGGGCATCAACATTTACAAATTTGATCTAGCCCAGTTGCTTCTCCAACTTAATGAACATGTGAAACATCTGGGGATCATGTAAAAATGTAGATTCTGATTCAAAAAATCTGCGGTGAGACCTGGGAGTCTGCATCTCTAATTATGTCCCAGATGATGCCCATGCTACTAATCTGAGGACCACAGTTTTTTTAGCAAAAGTTTAGTGACTCAGTTCACAGCTTGCTTCTCTTAGTGGAACATCAGCATACCCTCAATTCACAATCACTTACCTTGGAAAGTAATGTTATTTCCAATCTCTTTGGTTTTTTACCCTAGAAAAGATTTTAAAGACCATCTGGTCCAATAACCTCATTTTAGAATAAAAGAAACAGCCTAGAAATGAGAAGTGACTTACTTCAGGTCCAAGAGCTATTATAGACAATAAAGTTAAGAATAAACAGCATTATTGTCAGGAGAATCCTTCCCCTCCACCACACAGCTGCTCCTCTTCAAGAAGTCCAGTCAAAAGAGGGTTCTATACTATCTTTGGTTGACATGGTTGGGCGAAGACTCAGGAAATGTAATGAAGAGAAGGATGTGGTTAGGGATCCCAGAACCAGGTTATGTTCAAATTATGGTGGGACTCCAGGCTCCTAATTCTCCAGCTAGGCAATTTCTTTTGTATCTCTCTAAGTATAATGTCCACAAATTATATAACCTGAACCACAGGCTCCTCTTTCTTATAATGTTGCATTTATAATATGATAAAACCCAATGATATATTTTTTAGCATTTTTAGTATTTTTTTAGCATTTGCAAAATTCCAGTAGTCTTAATAAAATCTTAACCCAAGGTGGGGGGAATATTGCCATATGTCCAATCAGCATTCTCCAATTAAAAGAGCTCAGTAATATGTTTATTTCTGTTATCCAAGTTGTAAAAATTTTAGTCATTAGAAACAACAACAACAAATTCACTAGTTCTTATTACACATACATGATTTTATATAGAAACAAAACAAAAAATTTCCAGATTTAGAATTTTCCAATGCCCATGCCAAGTAATTGGGCAGAGCTTCAAGAATTTTCTTTCCATCTGGGCTTTTTCTGTCACTTGATAAATAAGTAGTATACTTGACATTCTTTATTTTGATATTGGACTATCTCTAAGTAACCACATTCAGGCTTCTACTGTTCACATTAATAGTTATTGTTTAATTATTCTCATGTTTTTAAGCATTTCTTTTCATTTGTTTCTTGATTTAAAAGAAAAAGCAAATCTTATTATTCTCATAAATTCCAACTATTTAAAAAGCCAAGATTAAAAAAATATTTTGGTTAACTTGAGATAAAATTTTTTAATAAACTTTCACAATAATAAAAGATACTTTAAGATGGTTAAATTTTTTTCGTGACCCTGGCATTTTAATAACTAAGCTCACAATAATGATGTTTTAGCAAGTTTACATTGAAAATCTCTTGTTAAACCATATAATATGAACAGTTGTGTAAGGCACAGCAATTCACAGACTTGTAATTGGTGTAATTGGTGTCCTGAACCTTGAAAGATGGAGCTGATCATTTTGGAAATGTAACCAAGTCGCGGAGGCTTAATGTTCTTCGGAGAATCAATAAAGTACATACGTTCAACATAATAAAAGCCTATTAGTATGTGGTTTGCTTTTCCTCAGTTGAAGTTAAACCAGAAATCACACCTTTTCCCCTATAGACAGAATGATATATATGCATTTGTTTCACTTTGGCACAAAGAGCCTGTGTGCTTTGCTCATCTTCAGAAAGGAGTCTTCATTCTAGCATTGTAGACCATGCACATTTTACATCTCCTCAGTTAATAGAATTTTCAGAATATTGAACTAAAAGAACACAGATAGATCATGTTACAAATTTATTCTACAAACTGAGCCTCAAAAGTATAGAATGTAACAAACCTCCCTCTTATCATTCTCCGCTTTGGTCTCTAGCAGAGGATCTGTCCCCAACCACTGGAGGTCATCCATTAAAACTCCATTGCCCAGTTAGTGTCAGAGACAATCAGAATGTTGTCCAATTAGAAAAACACTCATCTGCTACTCTATCAGAAGCAACTGTATGTAACATTCATGCTTTAGAAGATTAAAACTTGTTATTAAGGGTCAGTTGAAGGAAGCACACTTTAGTGACTATTATAAAATAGTAGCCTGTCTATTAAAAATTATTTATTTCAGCAGCTCTTAGGGCTTATCTCCTTTGCTTCACTGAGTTAAATATTTACTGAGTTCCTTCCACGTGTCAGGCACTAGGCTTGAGCTTGGGGATATAAAAATAAATGAAACAAGCTTCGTCTTTCCTGTGTACGGACACTATTGCCAATCAAAAATGTGATCAAATAAATACTATCAGTGCCAAAGGAAATACAGATCTAAATAAGGTATATGTTTGGAAGTAATGTCTCCCTCTTTGACTTCCACGAGAGTTTTCTTCTTTTATAACTTATCCAACATATAATCATTGAAAATCACCTGCTAAAAATCATGCATGGTGCCTATTCTTGAGAATATGGACATGAAAAGATATACAGCCTGTATCCTGTACAGATTTTATGTACTAGAGGAGAAAACGGCATCACACAAATTATTACAGAAATAATTAATAGTCATTTGCTTAGAGCTATGAAGCAGAAGTACCAAGTGCTATAAGAGGACTATTGTGCTCTACTACAAAGAGTCTGTAGAGCTATACTTGTTTCATCTTTATATTATCCACAGAGCTTAGAAAAACGCATTGAAAAAAATTGACACTTAAATGAATATTTGTTGAATGATTGAGCCCTAAATTTGAGAACTGGGTCAGAAAATATTCTTTAAAAATGATAATATTAATCAAAATGACTATATGTGACATTTATTATTGCTGTCCAAGGATATTTCCAGTTCTCCTCTTCCAAGCACATGGCAGAACTGTACTTTTCTTTCCCTCTGAAGATAAGCATGACCATATGATTTGCTTTGACCAATGAAATATTAGAACTGATGCATATCACTTCCAGGTAAAAATCTTTAAGAGATGTGTTCAATTAAATGCATTTCTTTTCCATACAATGATGACAATGTTCCAGATGAGGAATGATCATTAGTATGCTTCCCTGGCTGAACAAAACATGGAGCAGAGCCTCACTGGCCAGACAGGTGCATATAATCTAACTGAGAAATAACCTTTATTGTTTCAGTTCTTGACAGATTTTAAGGGCTGTTACAACAAATAAACAAACAAACAAACAAATAAAAAGGTTATTTCTCAGAGATTTTCAGGCTTATTTCTTGTAGGAGCTTAACCTAATTCATATTGACTGATAACCCAGATAAAGGTAGACATCTATGGAAAGTGTAATGTAATGAGGGGATAGCATCCAGGAGAATATAAAATAAACTACTGGTAAGATTAGAGCACTTCTTAAATCTAGGAAAAGACTTAGAGTGCTCCCTGAAAAAGGAAATATCCCTTTGAAATGGATCCTAGAAAATGTAATGTTTGTCATGAGGAAGTTTGTTATGTAATTATGGAAGGATTTTGTGTGTGTGACTGATAAATTACTAGATTTATTGAGGTGATCACTTTATAAATTATATAAATGCCTAATCACTATTTCGTACTCAGGAAACTAATGTAATATTGTATGTCAACTATAATTGAAAAATAAAAAGTATTTTTAAAACAAAATTTTAAAAAGAAATATTGAAAGAGAAGCGTGGACAAAAAGAATGTACCCATGTGTCTCTATTGCACTCTGGTTTTGGTCACCAGTTATTATTACAGAATTTTTGTCAGAATGAAAAGGGTCACACTAAGGACATAGAGTAAAGTTATCATCTGCTTGGTAACATCTAATTACCTTTTTAGATTCTGTATTCACTAAGCAACTTTCTCTGTTTTGGATTCCTGAATGTATCTTATTAGCTTGCCAAGTATATCTGTTCTTAGGAATTAATAATTTGATATTCTATGAATTTGATCATATATAATATATTTTATATTTGATCATTTGAAGGTAATTTGATTTTTTATATAGTTTCTGAATATTCATTATTGAGAACTAGACCCTGCGTCACTGTTGATTCTACTAAAGTATTGATGCCCTAAGACACTCGATCTGAAAATGCTGTCAGCCTTATATGACACATTTGGTGCTGGAACACAGCATTGTCAGCATCTTAACTAAAATAGCAGCTCTGGCTAGAAAGAGTTATATAGGTTGAAGTTATGAAAAATGAGAGAAACGTTTACGATAATAATCTTGAGAAGTTAAACTGTTAAAGTTATTAAAATGACTACTACCTCTTTGCTGTCACAACATACAAGGCAGAATGTTTTAAAAAGTCTTTCTAAACTGAACTATCTTTTAACATTTAATTAATTTATTTTTTGTTATTCATAAAATTATATTTTGGGAATTGTTACTAATATGTTTTTATGAGAAAGGTATTATTTCTCTATTTTATATGATTTATAAGCTTAACCAAATACTTAAGTATAATTTTGTTATGTTCAAAATCTCATTTTCTCCCAGTTAAATATACTTATAATTTTATACATAAGAAAGTAAGATTGGGGAAAGAGTTCATGTAACAAAAATCTGATGAGCAATGATCTCAGCTAGAGAAATATCTCATCTCTTAAGAAATGGGTTTTAATAATTATTCTTAAGTAATAACAAATATCCCTGGGATACTGGATAAATTTAAATGGAGAAAAATCATAGTCGATGATTTAAAAAATATTAACTGGAAACAGAGATGTATATGTATTGAACTTAACAGGAAACAAAATGCATCAATACAATAACAATAATAAAAAATAGTAGAAATCAATGTTAAAAACATTAACAAAAACACTAAACTTATTAAAGATGAAAGGGGAATCAGCAGATAACTGATCATTATTTCAAAACTATTCCAAGAAGACACTATAGTCCATGTCTTATTTTCCTTTTGTGCATAATAATATGTAAGAAACAATTTTTCAATTCGTGCAATAATATTTATACTGCAATCTTTTTTTAAAGTGTTCATAAATATTAATCAATTCCCACAACAGCACTGTGAGATAGCTAAGAATTATCCAGAGATGACAGACTGAGAGCTTAAAATGATGTTTGGCTATGATGCCAAAGACTGCTGAGAGAATTAATAAGATTGCTGACAGAGTCCAAAATCCTCACTCCCGGTTGCTGCCAGGGTGAAGGAAAGCATCAGAGCTTTCTTGTCCTGTTTTGACTCCTGTCCACAGTGACACAAGGAGTCAAAAGCAACTGCTCATACATTACCCCAGCATGATCAGTGAAGCTATCACAGATGTCCCTTCTATCCTAACTCTTGATGTTTCACAGTGTTAGGTATCTCACTTCTTAGGAAACAAGAAAATTTTCAAACCCACAATTTAAAGACCCGCTTCAAGAAGTCTTCCATGAGTTTGAATGAGAGAAGTCTACTTAGAGTCTACAAAGGAGTATCATTGCATTCTGCAAAGTTAAAACCAGTTATACTAGGACCGACTTATCTGAATTCTTAGTGACTCACACCATCTTTTGCATGCTTTTAATATTACGGACTTTATGGTTTATAAGTAACTGCTGGTGACCAATGTCCGGGTTTGCCAGGGCCTGAGGATTTCCTGGTACAAAGGACTTTCTGTATTAACACTGGGGAAGTCCAAGCAAACCCAAATGGTTGGTCACCTTACCTCTCTGGGTAACAAAATATACCACTGTTTCCTTATTTTATGTGTGTCTTATTTCTTCAGGTAAATAGATATACATAGGGAAAAATTGAGCAAAAAATGTTTTAACATTTATTTTTTTAATATACCTTTTAGTGAGTTATGGCCAAATTTTCATAGATAGTAAAACTTTATATACAACATTCAAATTGCCATAGAGTAGGACCACCAGTATATATAAATATCCACACTGAAAACTAGTCTTAAGATTTTTTTACCTTAGGAGACAGACTGGAGATATCAAACTCCCCTCATCCCATCTCAAAGCCTCTTCTCAACTGTAGCCCTCAGAGCCCTATTCAGAGACATAGGAAACGCCCCAATGTTCTCCAGGACACAAAAGAATCTGAACGGCTGCCCTTTTTTTCCCCCATGGCTCCTCCCTGTTTCATGCATGCTAGATGAGGTTTTCTCTTTGAGATTAAAGTCTCAGTCTTGCTGTTTACAACCTGGGAAGCACAGAACACTCCCATACTCCCTTCCCTTGTGAGTGCTCAGCCAGAAGGGGAAGAGCAGAGACCAGGCTCATTTCAATTAATCAAGGGGTTTTAGTTCTCACCAAGACCCCTCTAACTCTATTCTTCCCATCAGTTTATTGACCTCTGCTCTCCTTTCTCGGAGAGAAACCAACTCTTATGTCATTATTCATTCATTTCTCTACTGTGAATGGAATGGACTGTTATGTACTCAAGGTTTTGGCTTTTCTATGGCTACTTATTACTGTCTACGTACCTATGAGCACATAAGTTTATTCCTTATTTTTAATCTCATTATGCCCATTTCTTCATCTGTAAAAATTGGGATAATTATACTATCTACATCATACGGGTTATTGTGAAAATTAAATGAGTTAATAGTTGTAAAATGCTTATAAAATTTTTGACACAAGCTAAAAAAGTTATTAACTAAAAAAGTTAGTTAATAATATATTTTTTATTTTGTCGTGATTATTTAAATTCAAACTTTAAATTACAAAAATAATAATAACTTTTTTTTCTCCCAGAAGCTAGTTCTTACAATGGAAAGCCTTTCTTTTAAGACTGTGGTTCCTGGTGAAGACTTGAAAGTCTACTTTGAAATTCAGATGAGAAATTAACTCTCTTCATTTAGCTCTTCGTGGAGGCATAGACATCAGTCTTTTGCCATGCTTTAACTATGAAAGTGTGTCCCTCAACCTCAAATTGACAGATAAATACAAGAAAAAAATACCTGAGTGATAGTAGTGCCCTTTGCCAGCTATGTGACATTGGCTAGTGTCTTAAGTTGTGAGCCTCAGGCTCATAAATAGGAATAATAACAGAAATAATAGGAATAATAATAATTTAGTAATTGAATATATCAATCAACAAATATTTATTGAGTACTATATGATAGACACCTTGTCTGGTCCTGGAGATAAAATCTTGAACCAGTCCCAGGCTTCACTGAGTTTACAGCCTCGTATGAAAGAGATTAAACCAATAATTGTAGACGAATCTAGTAATTTCAATTGTGATGAAAGTTATTAAGGTGACTTCAACCTGTCAGAGCCTTACTGAGACTTGAAGGGAAGGACTTGAAAACTTGAAGATGAGCTGGGTTAGAGGGCAGAAGAATGACTGAGGAAATAAATTTTAATAGCTGTCTTATTTTGTAGGTAATAAGATATACATAGTGCAACATTAAATTTGAGCAAAATTTTTAAATTTTTCATAACAAAGTAATGACATGTGCAAAGTTGTTACATAGGAAGAAAATTCACACTTCCTAGATGCTTAAAGAAGGCCTTGGTGGCTGGATTGAACAAAGTGAGGAGTGTAGCAAGAAGTGAGGATGAAAACTAGAAGGGCTGGATCCACAGAAGTCTATAGACTCTAGAAGGTGAAAAGGTAATGAGATCATAAATATAAAATTTTGGCACATAGCAACTCTCTTAATGCTAATTTCTTAACATCCCTTAACATTAATTCCTTTCCATAAATTCCTTCTGCAATGTAGTTTCTTAACTTCATTACCAATTTAAGTGCTCTTCATTTTTTATTATTTTAAATTGAGTCACTTCACTTATATATTCTCATCTTCTAAATATCTTGTATATCTGTTTCCATTATGAATACTCTCATCAAAAGCTTATATGACTATTGCCAAATAATGAAAGATTTTTCTAAAATTTTCATTTTTTCTTACAGTATGTTATGGGTACCATATATGTATGCATATATACAGACATATATGTGTCCTATTTATATATATATAAAGTTATAAATATTAAAAAGCAAAAGTCAAAATTACTTATCTTTAAATGATTCTAAAGTAATCTGTTCTATTCTATTCTAAAGCATTCTATATTACTTTTCATTTTGTTCTTCACATATTTCATTTCAACTACCATGTCTTTTTCTGAATTAAAAAAATGATCCCACTATTTTGTTATCATTTTTTAACAAATGAAAACATATTGTTTTACAACCATTTCAATGCTGAATTGTTTTTGGTTGGTCACTACCATGTCAAATGCCTTTGTTGCATTTATTCTAAGGGTGAAAACTAATAAGTGAACTTAATTGCTCAAAGATCACACATTTCAGATCAGTCTGCATGTGTGTTTTTCTCTGACTAACGTGGTGCAGTGAGCTGGCGGCACAAATGACTTTGCAGATCCAGGTGGTATTTATACTTCTGTTATCACGTGAGTGTTCTATGCACTGATTCTTTAAGTTAAAATAATAATAATTGTTTACTATTATTTATTATTATTATCATCATCACTATTATTATTATCACAGCAACCACAACAAAATGTCTTTCACTTTGCCAGCAATTTGAATCTGAACTTGTCAGAGAAAGAAAGGTATTGATCAGAGCAAGGAAAGTAGAAGGATAATATTACAAATTGTTTTTATTATATTGCACCTGCATTCTCTTGTAAAACTTATCTCCTAATTAATAACATATTTTCAGCTACCCAAAGATTAGTCTGAATTATCCACGTATCAGATTGACTATCCAAAAACTAAAAGGAATAAAAACCAAAAAGTTTTGAGCACTTACCACATTAGATTAATAAAATAATTCATGTAGAAATAGAGGAACATTATGCATTCTATTTCATATGTTTTTACCTGTGATGTGTTTTCATTTACATTTATTACAAGATAGAAAACTGTGGCTCAGAGGTTTTAAATAACTTACCTGAGATCACACAGTATGAGCCAAGCAGGAATTAGTTCCCAAGGCTTCTGATATGGAAGACCTGGTTTCTTATGAGGCAGTGGAAGGAGCACTTCCTACAACGCTCCTCTGTGACCATAAAAATGCAGTCCTAGGACTCCAGTTCTCCCCTCCTCAGAGCGCTCAGGCCTATTGGCCTTTCCTTTCACAAAGATGCCTGTTTTACTTAAACTTGTTCCTCAGGCAAAGTGGTCTTTAAATCTCAAGTCATCTCATTCAAATTTGTAATTCGATCCTAGTAGTTAAGTTCACAGTGCAGATTCAATTTGATCTTTCTCCAAATTATGGCCTCTCTCTCCTCAAACTTATTTTTTTCTCTCTCCTCTAACTTAAACTATAATTACTCCTTAAGTTCTTCCCAAATTATTGTATTTAATTACATATTCCGTTACTCATTGAACAAACATATTCTGACTACAGATAAATCCTCACTTAATGCCATTGATAGGTTCTTGGAAACTTCAACTTTAAGCAAAATGAAACCAATTTTATCATAGGTTAATTAACACACAAAGGAATTAAGTTCTTATGGTATATTTTTGGTCACAAAAAATCACCAAACTTTTAAACAAAGACCCAAACATTTCTAATACTAAACATTGAAATAAATGTGAGTTATACATAGATTAAAGAAAGATTACTAAAACAAGTAAAATAATTCTTTTCCAAACCCCTTTTCCAGTTCAGAGTGGCCTGGAGTTCAGGGCACAATATGGGAACCATCCTGGACAGGAAGCCCTTCTGTCACAGGACTCACTTACACATGCCCACACTCATTCAGACTGGGACAATGTATGAGATATGGGAAGAAACCAGAGTCCCAGAGAAAACCCATGCAGACATGGCGAGAATGTGCAAATTACACACAAACAGTGCCCTACCCGATGATTATTTTTCTCATCAACATTATGACAAGTGATGTTGAATGAAAACATTGAATTATTTAAAAAATTGCTGGACTTCCTCTATGCCAGGGACTGTGCCGGACACTAGAGAAAGCCTGTGCTTCTTTCTTTCAGAGAAATGGGAAGTCACCTCTGTTTGATCATAAATCTCTATGCAAACATTGCCTTTGACCAGATGCCTTCATTTGTTCCAACCCTGTCATATCAACTCATATTCTTACAGCAGTCACGCAAAGCTGGACACTGACATTTCTTAGAAGACAGTGTACATTGGAGAATGAAAACTGGAAAATAATGGCTCTTTGACCTATGTGTAGAGATGTCATAGCTTCTGAATACTCTCAATATCTTTCAGCAGTTACAAACATAACATCCCAGGATTTGTTACACAGAAGTATTTAACATTATTTTTTATTCCCAAAAGCAAAGACGATAGAACACTCCTATGAGGACAATCCTATTCTGCTTCTAAAGCTCCTTGACCAATCTGGAAAAATCAGTCTAAACAGCCTGGAGTCTAGCTATTGGCTAGAGGAGGTCCCTAAGAGTTTAAGATGGACATGCAAACTCCTAATAACTAATGTTGCTTAAGGCGATTTCATAGTGCCAGACTTTGTCTTAGATATTTTAATCTTCACAACATCCCATGTGAAGTAATTACCTTATCATGTTAATAGAGCGAACAGACAGAAATGTACATTAAACTTAAATTTACAGCTTAACAAATTGTTGTAAAATGAACACTCATGTTATGTAACTCTTTCTCAGATTAAAAAAAAAATCTACGGCCATGCCACCCTGAACAAGCCAGATCCAGTCTGATCTCGGAAGCTAAGCAGGGTTGGGCCTGGTTAGTACTTGGATCGGAGACCACCTATGAAGATCAGGCGATGTAGGCATAAAAAAATGTAAAAAATAAAAATAAAAATAAAAATAAGGAATTGTAAACTGACAAGGTCCTTACAATCTGTGACGCCAACCAAGGGTTGCATGGCCTAAAAAAAAAAAAAAAACTTTCCTTACTTTTATGGATTTCAGTTACCTTCTATTTCTTTATAGTTTCACAATCTAATCAACCATCCCTAAAATTATCATTTAATTTTGCCTATTTTGGGGTCATACAGTAACTTTTTTGTTGTGTCTAGCCTCTTTTGCTTAACATCATGTCATTAAGGTCATCCATTTTTTGACATATATCACAAGTCCATTTATTTTCATTTCTGCATGGTGAATCTTTGTGTGGATATAGCACAGTTGTTTATTTGGCTGAGGTGGAACTTTTGGATTATTTTCAGTTTGGCCATTTTGAACAATACCATGAACCTTTATGCTTAATCCCCCTGTACACAACTGTACACATTTCCGATAGTGAAATTCTTGGGTTGTAGATTATGGGTATCTTCACCTTCACTAGGTACTAACAAAGAGATTGTATCAGTCTACACCTCTATCAGAGATTCATGAGTGTTCCCATTGCCTCATATACTCATATAATTTGTGTCATCAGACTTTCGATGTTTGCCACTCTAGTGAAATGTAGTATCTCACTGATATTTTAATCTTCATTTTTTTGGTTTCCAATAATACTGAACATATTTATTTATGTTCTAATTATTTTCCCTCTTTTATGAAATATCTACTCAGATATTTTGCTCAATTAAGAAGAAATAAGGATTTCTATAAGCCAAGTAAAGAAAGTATCTAAGGAGGGAGTGATCGACTGTATAAAGGGATGTTCATGGATGTAATAAAATGAGGACTGAACATTGACCATTGGATTTAGCAAAAGAATATCATTGGTGAATTTAGAGTTTTGGTGGGGTGTGGAGGAAATATTGTGTCTTTTTGTGCTTAAGAGAGAATTAGAGAGAAAGGATTGCAAAATGTAAGATAGACAACTATTTCTATCAGTTTTTATTAAAAGAGAGGAGAGAAACAATTTGATGGCTGCAAAAAAAATGATTTTTATTTTAAGATGAAAAAATAACAATGTGTATGATGATGAAAATTATTCAGCAGAAATGAAAAGTGTTACAGGAATTTTTATTTGGGGACCCCAGTATTAGAACCACTACTCTTTAGTAACAGGAGGTGAGGTATATTACCTAAGTATGTATGCTAGTCAGTAGTAGATATTTTTCCAGAAAAATTGAATCTTGGTCAACACTTCAGAGTGAAGGTGAAAGTGAAGGTGCTAGCAGTTTGACAAGAGAAAAAACACAGAATAATCATCTGGGACAGCAGGGCAATAAAGTATGATTGCCCAGTAGCATTAAGTACTCATTGAAATACATATACAATGGTTGTATGTATTTTCTTCAGCCAGGATCATCTACTCAGGTACGAATACAAAAAGTAAAAAGGGTTGACACCTGTGTATCTGTTAGCTAACCTAAAAACTTAGTGGCTTAAAACAGTATTTATTATTCTTCAAAAATCTATGGTCAACTGAGTAGTCTTATTGATCTGGGCCAGGCTTGGCTGATTGAGGCTGGGCTCATACGAGGTCTGATGTCAGCTCATCGGTCACTGGGAACTGTGTTTCGAATGGCCTTACTCTCATATCTGGTAGTTCACTGCTTATAGGCTGGGATGACTGGAGCAACTGGGATAATGTCCCATCATCCAGTAGCACAGCCAAGCTGATTCACATGGTGGTAACGGGGTGTCAAAAAGAGTGCAGAGTCCCTCAAGGCCTCTTGCAAGTTGGACCCAGAACTGACGAAATGTCTTCCACTGCATGGTGTTGGCCAAAGCGAGTCTCAAGTCTAGACTAAATTCAAGGAGTTGAGAAATAGACTCTATTTTTTATGGGAGGGGTTACAGAGTCGTATTGCAAAGGACGTGGATACAGAGAAAGGAAGAATTTTGAATTGTTTTAGAAATCTGCCACTACCAGGGTTGTGACTTTTCATAAGAGTTTGAAAGATGAAAAAGGAATAAAGGAATTAAGGGTGTATCAATTGATTTTAATGATTCTCCATGAATATTTGGCTGGGCAAAAAGAAGTGAGAACATAATGGTAATGAAGGACAGTAAAAAGGAGGTGAGAATCATTGGATTGTAGATATCAGTGAACTCAAAGGGTTGTTGGAGTTGGAAGCTTGAAGAAATGAGCTGGAAAAATAGAAGGGAGTAGGAAAAGAATGGGAAGTTGCTTTTGAGATTATGGAGAAGGTAGGACTGGCCTACTGAAGTAGCATGAGTGACAAGCTCATGGTAGAAGAGAAGTTAAAGGCTAGAGTATTAAAATCATTAAAAGTTAAGAAAAAAGTGGAGATGGAAAATATTATGAGTTAGGAGTTAAAATCTTCAAGGAATGGGAAATGTGGAGGAGGGACTGAGGTAAATATATAAAATACATAATTATGTGTGTGTAAATATAAAAATATACATGTTTTGTATGTTGGAATTGGTCTCTAAGAGATTCTCTTAACTTATAGGCAGTTATTTCTGGGAAGAGAAATGATAATGTGTTAAGTAATTGTGAAAGAGAATTTTCACTTTCATTCTATTTGCTTCTTGTTGTTGTTCCACAACACACATGTATTATGTATAAATAACTTTGGTCTAAAAAAAAAATTTTTAATAGAACAGTGAAATGGAGCTTTAGAAAAAAGCAGAAGTGGCTGACTTCTTGACACATACATCTGGATTTGAATTTCTTTTGTAAAATGAGTTTACTCTTACCTACTTCTGCATTGTGATGATTAAATGAGGTTATTATTGACTATTCTTAACACAATGTCTGGCACATGGAAGAAGCTCAATGTTTGCTATCTGTCCATTCACTGACAAGTCCCCCCAGCTACATGTAAAAGCATTGTGTGTGTGCACAAATGCATGCCACAAAGAAGGACAGGGCAGAGAAGGACACGTATGGACCCGGAGCTCCTGTAGCACTTGTGACTTTCCATGGAGTACTTTTATATTTGGGAGTGAAAAAGAAAAAAGAGAAAAAGAGAAAACTGACATGTTGTTTAGATTGCTTTTTTGGCTAATTTCCAGAAGATACTACTACTAATAAATTATGCATATATCGACACTTCCACTGTAAACCATAAGCAGTACTTATTCAACAATTCTCATTAAGAACTGTTTGTATGTCTAAATGACATTTCAAAATTATAGCTTCAAGAACGAGAACAAGTTGCTGCAGATAAAAGGTATTACTCTTCAAGGTTTAACAGTCATAATATAGAGAGTTTAGTAGGCAGTATTGTCTCAATCTATGTGAAATTTAATCATAGAAACTAGAACTCTATGAACCTCACGATGAAATATATAAGCCAAATTTTCCAAGATAAGTATTTTTCTACATGATATATTATTGAAAAGTAAGTATTACTGGATAAGTTAATTCTTAGGTTTAAAATGTTGGTTTAAGCCTTTTTTACCCTGTGATCATTTGTACAGCATTCCTGCAAGCTCTTGGTGTGAACAGTGAAGAGTCTACCACAGGTCAAATAAAAAATTAGTGCCTGATACCCTTATACTAGTGTTTGATAGAACTAAAAATTAATGGTTGTCAGAACACTGCCTGAAATTGTGGCTCCAAGCAATTAAATTCTATTATAAGTCTGTGAAGTGTAAGAACATGGGATTCATAGTGTCAATGAAATATACTGCCACTTGCTTCCAAGTGAAAACTTCTTTGCATCCATTCAAAACTTCACGATGGATAAAGATGGGAATTAGGAAATAGAAATTCATTCATTCATTCATTCATTCAGTGGACATTATGGGCCAGGAATTGAGATACAAAGATGAACAAGACATAGTCCCTAGTCTGAAATAACTCACAGCTAGTACAGAAGTCTACCACAAAAACAGATAATAACAAAACAACCTAGAAGAAAAGATATCTACAGTTCCCTCAAGCTAGACAAAATATTTAATGTTATTTCCAAGAGTAGTGTAAGAGATAGCTTGCATGGGAATAGAAATCAGGAAATAAAGAGGAGTATATGCCAATTTGACTGGGCTAAGGGATGCCCAGATAGCTGGTAAAACATTACTGTATGTGTCTCTGAGGGTGTTTCTGGAAGAGATTAGCATTGAATCAGTAGACTGAGTAAAGAAGATCCTGCCACCAACATGGAAGGGCATCATCCAATCCGATGAGGGCCTGAATAGAACAGAAAGATAGAGGAAGGATAAATTTGCCTGCTTGACCTAGGGCATCCATTCTCTCTTGCCTTCAGGTGTCAGAATTCCTGGTTCTTGGGCCTTCAAACTTGGACTGAGTTATCCCACTACTTTCCCTGGTTTTCTAGCTTGCAGATGACAAATTATAGTACTTCTCAGCCTCCATAATTGCTGAGCTAATTCCTAAAATAAATCTCATATTTCTATATCTATCTATCTATTTATCTATCTATCTATCTATCATCTAGCTATCATCTATTTCATCTCCTATTGGTTTTATTTCTCTAGAGAACTCTGACAGTTACAGGAGAAAAGAACATTTTGGATGGATGTACAGTGTGAGTTAAAGAAATTATTCCAGATTAGCTTCTCCTTCTCTCATTTTGTGTACAGCATAGCCTTCTAATTATTAGATCATGTGTTATCTCTCTCTCTAAACTTAAGGCCCCACTAGGGAAGGTGCTTTTTTGTCTACCTTTGTATTCTGATATCTCTCATAGTACCTGACACACTGTAGTTTCTCAATAAACATTTGCTAAGCCTAACTAAGAAACCAAGAGTTTATTACCATTAAAAAAAAAAAAAAGCCTGATTCAATAGAGTACTACAACCAATCAAGTGTCCAGATCATACTTGGTTATTTTGTGCTAAGATGTTAATCACCTCTACCTCATGGGCCTTAGAAGAGACTCAGAGCTTCATGAGTCCAGCCTGCCCTACTTCTCTGGGCTAGCTTCTTTTGTTTTCCCCAGTATGCTAAATAAACATTACCATTTTCTACAGGAGACATGATGCAAATAAATTTGGACAACACTGGACTAAAACATCTGTGGTAGTTTCTATCAAGTTGTAGTACTTTGCATTAGGGCAGAGAATACACGGAGTAGATCACAGATGAAACAGAAAGAGAGGATATAGCATGAATAGTGAATTAGAAACAGAACGACCAACAGATAAATTCTTATAGAGTGAAATAAATTTCCACTCTAGCAAACAAGCTTTTAGAAGAATAGCCACTATAGCAGATAGCACTGGTGACCTGTATCATACCCCTTAGACCGCTTCTGATTTTATCCACAGCTCACACTTTCATGTGAACTCACACTATCAGTATCCCACCTCAATATAGCTCTGCAAGATCTTGCTCCTTTGTGCCTGAGTGCCTTCTCTGAGGTCATAGGAGCTTCAGCTCAAGCACTGCCTGAACACCTGTGAGAGGGTAACTGTCAACTGTGAGAGAACAAGAGCCAACAGATAAAAATACTTAGCCTTTTCTTCTTCTGGTGGACAATTCTGGGAGAGATCCTCTGTGTTGCATGGAACATCTGGCAGAATTGAACCACGGTTGCCTACAACAGTAAGCTTGACGTTGACCTTTTGTATTGTTATTGGTTTTTACTTTCTCCACTACTTCACTGCTGACTTCTGGGATCACCTCCAAATAAACCACCTGCAGCCAAGTCTTTGTCTGAAGCTCTGATTTTGGAATAACCCATCCCTGAGAAAAATGCAGTGTTTAAAGTAACCTTGAATAATTATCAATTTTTGCAAACAGTCTCAATGAAACAGACATGAGAACTGAACATATCAGTGCATATTGATGTGGGACAAGAAGAATAAGCCCAACTAAATCTGGAAGAAGAGGAAGCTTAACCTAAGAACATCTTCTTACCATAACAAAAAAGTTTCCAGGGATTTCTTAAGGACAAGGAAGTTGGAAATATATGTCATAACATCATCATATGACATTTCTATCTCTATTATTCCATATCTCTATTTTGTTGCATATGTTCATGTATATAATTGTGCACCCTTGAGTAAGTGATATGGATTGTCACTTTTAGCTAAAATATTTAGTAGCTTCCTGAAGTCTCTAGTTCAAGATTTCCTCTTAGATATTGTCACGGTTCAATTTCTCAAATCTAGCTAATATTGCAGATAGGATTCTGGTGCTCAGAACAAGCAAAGCTCAGGTAATCTGACATATTCAATAAGAATGTGTAAATGAATGATTGATTGGTCCTTTAATATGGTTAGCTCACCTTGGGTGCAAAATCATTACCTTGGTTCTCAAATCGTACATGGAATCCTAGGCTAAATGGTACCAGGGGATAGATACCTTACAGAAGTGGAAAGATTTCTCATTACCCAACTCTATTTCTAACTAGTGCTCCCAACATGATACAGAACTCACTCATGTCACCAAAATCAAAAAACTTTTCTTTTCTCAATGAAAATGTTGAAAGGGTTAAGAGGCAGCAACCACAGAATGACCAGATAATTGCTCATTGTATTGCCCACCCTGCTCCTGACACGCCCAGCCATATTTTTGAAGAACTGCGAGCCACTGGTGACTGGTAATTGTGGTGATGGAGAAAGGGGTAGAAGTGACATGAATAGTGACCATCTACCTTGTGGGAACCTACCTTGGCCAGTTGGAATCTGTGGTTGTTGCTTTCCACAAATCCTAATACCAGTTTGTATGGATAGATAGGTGTGAAGGAGAATACAGGAGCAAAGAGATTAAAAGCAACTGAAAAATAAAGATAAAGGAAATAGTGCATGATTTTTTTTTGATTCCTGTTTAACAAATCTTTCATTAAGTAAACCAATTTTGTTACATGAAAAGATTCAATGCTACAGAAATTTAGAAATCTAAACGATAGTTCTCCTTTGTTTACATCTTTTTGGGTTTCTAACAAGTCAGTTTAAATAGTAATCGTGTTAGAGAAAATTAATTAAGCAGATCACTATAAGTCTTAATGATGGCAGATACCTGATGGTGCATCTCAAATTTTTTCAAATGGTATATATATCTTCATGTGTAAAGTAGGTTTCTTTATAGATAGCATATACTTGGGTCAAGTCTGATAATCTCTGACTTGATTATCAATATGTTGTGCTTAAATCTACTCTTGTTATTTGCTTTCTAGTGCTCCCAATTGTTCAACATTCTTTTTATTAATTTTTTTTCTGCCTTCTTTTGTATTAACTGAATATTTTTCTCGAATCTATTTTAGAGGAATGATGGTTAGAATGTTGAAACAGGAGTGGGATATATTATGAAAAAGTATGTTAGTAACATTTTTGAATACACAGATTTCTCATAGGATCATAACAATTTCCCTTCCTTCAATCACATTTTCTTTTGTGATAAAATGTTTAGAGTCTCACAGTAAGAGCACACTATATATTAGGTCTAATGATAATTTACTAATCCTTCTACTTTAGCAAGAAAAGAAAAATGTGTTACATAGTTAACATCCAGAAGTCATCCTATTGCCCGAGGTTTTTCTAGGGTAGGAATCTTAGGATTGATGTCTAGAATTGGATTATATAACAACACATATAAACCATTTCTAAAACTCCAAATATTCATTTACATATTGCTGTTCAAAAGTGTTGGTGTGAAGTACTTTTGTTAAGAGAGGAATATGAAAAAACAGTGGTGGGGAAGGGTGATGAGCAATGAGATACTCAAGTATTCATGTCATTTTTTTCAAATACCAGATATCATTTTTTAAATATCTGGTTTTTATATATGAGGAAATAGACAAAGAATCAAAATATATCAAGTCAAGAGAGGTACTTGTTATTCATTTAATGAAACTATGTGTCATTAGAAATACATGATTGCAGGAGATAAAAGATGAAAATACACATGTGGAATGCATTTAAATCATAAAAGTAAACATGCTGCGTAAGAGGTCTGAAGACAAAGAAGTCATGGGTTCATGCCTGAGTCGTGGGGAACTATACATTGATTGGACCACAGTTTATATAGGATTCCTGAGATATGTTTATGTTTAGATACCCTTGAAGACTCAAAACTTTAACTCACCTAAATATTTAAAAATTTAGAATCAAGACATAAGGGGGAAAAGAGTAAAGAAGGACCAAAAATGTAAGAACCATTTCACTTGACTCACATATTATTTGCTAATATTTCCACCAAAATGCTAACCAAACTCCAATAGTTTTTTTTATAAACTCATCTCTCAAAGGAAGATTTTCTATAGCAGAAAAGATAGGCCATATCTTGGGTTTGTGTACCAGAGAGGACTTCAGACTCATAGCACAGAAATAGTCGTGAATGCTGTAGGAGGTTGCTAGGGCTGCCATAATCAAATACCACAGGTTGGGTGGCTTAAACAACAGAAATTTATTTCTTACAGTCCTGGAGCCTAGAAGTCTAAGGTTAAAATTTCAGCAAGTTTGGTTTCTTCTGAGGTCTCTCTCTCTTTGGCTGGGAGATGTCCATCTTCTTGCTGTGTCCTCACATAGTCTTTCTTCCTTTGTGCTTATGCGCCCTAGTTGTCTTCTTTTCATAAGGACACCAGTCAGATTGAAAAGCTTAAAGCCTTGTTTTCACTTAATCTCTTTTTTAAAGGCCTTATCACTAAATACAGTTACATTCTGAGATACTGGGGGTGAGAACTTCAGCATGAGTTTTGGAGGGATGCAATTCAGTCCACAACAAATGCTAAAGCATGTTTGATTTTCAAGTTCTGGGCTTTCTGAAAGAAAAAAAAAATCAATTAAAAATTTTTCCAAAAAGTGGGTTTTGAAATGGATGCAGAATGTATGTCTTAGATAAGTTTACCAGATTTAGCAAATAAAAATACAGCATGTCAATTTAAATTTGAATTTGGGATAAATGGTGAATAATAGCTTTAGTATTAGTATGCTTCAGAGAATATATGGGACATTCAAATGTAATTGGGCATTCTGTGTTTTATCCTACAATGTTAGTCCCAAGGAAACAGGATGGAGAACATAATAGCCCCTTGTGTGAGTCCCTCAGAAAGGGGCCCTACACCCTGCCCTGTCCCACTGCAAGGTTAAATCCCCTGCATGGGAAACAACAGATCCTCCATATAAGCTTGGGGGTACAAAAGCAGAGAGAATCGGGTCCTAATTCCCATGTGGAATTCTAGGAGAAGACAACATTGCAGAATGTCATATGATGATATGGGACAATCACTAGAAAATGATGATGAGTCATATCTAGATTGAGAGAGGGTCTGAGGCAGCCACCTTGCCTTCCCTGACCATGACACATACCCTCTTTTCTTCTGTGGCTGGAAGGTTTCCTGTGAAGGCTTCCTGGGATTGCTCAAGAGAAGTGCAGAGGTCGGCTGTGTGTGGAATGGGAAACCTGAAATGGTCTCAAGGTTTGGGTCAAAACTAAAGATTTTTCTGATGACACTGAAACTGGAGGTATCTCAGAGTTTATGCAGCAGGGATGGTTCCTAAAAATGTTGCTGGCGTGGCCAAAAGCAACCAAGGTTGACAGGGTTGGCCTAGCTGAGGAAAACAATTGTATGAACGCCATCAACCAAGGACCCAAAGTCTTTCCCTAGACCTTTTGACAACATGGTAATTCTTCTGCAATTTGGAGTTCCCATATTCCCAGAAGGACAGCCAAAGCAAAGGGGAGTGTGATGAAGAGACTATCAAAGAGGCAGTGAGTTTAAACTGGAACTAGTTGAGTTTGCTTTGAGTTTAACCACATTTTATTTCCAATTTAACAGATGTTAAATTAAGATTCCCTATCATATACTGTTAAAGTTGATTGTTTGAACCTAACCCCCAAATTTAACATTTGCCTTAGTTAAATTTCAATCCATTCAAACATCACTTGAGACCTTTTTAAATTACAATTCTGCTATTTCATACATTAGCTCTCTCTTCAGGAGGAACTCATTTCATATTTTAAACACTTGGTTCTTTGTTCAGGCACAACCTTAATAAGAAGTTTCCTACCGAAAGGCTGTCCCTCTCCACCATCAAAAATAAATAAACACAGCCCCCAAAAAACACAGTAAAATTTCTAAGTAGGCTTCTCTTCTTGTGGCAACAGCAGAAATGGAAAGAGGAAAATGGTGTATTTTTTTATAAAGAAATTTAAGGATTTTAAGATGACTAAAGAAAGCAAATGAAAAAAAAAAATATTCCTAATGCAGAACTACTGCCATCTTAAGGCCACAGCCCAGTATTACGCAAATCAGATTTTGGTTCTATTTAGCTAAATGACTATTTAAATGCTGTAGAGATTAATTTTTAGGCATTTGTATATTTCATCTTTTTAAAAAATTATTAAACAAACTTTATTGTTCTCTCTTAAGCAAATTATATGATCGAGAGAAAATGTGTAGATTGGCTTAGATTATATAAAAGGTTGAACATTACAATGTTAGTTCTAGATTTTTTTTTTAATTTTGTTATTTTTTTAATTTTTTAGGCAAGGCAACCCTTGTTGAACTCAAAGATTGCAAGGATCTTGTCAACTTACAATCCCTTATTTCTTTATTTTTTTACGCCTACAGCACCTGGTCTTTCTAGGTGGTCTCCCATCCAAACTTAGCTTCTGAAATCAGACGGGACTAGGTTTGTTCAGGGTAGCATGGCCATAGTCTGAACATTACAATGTTTACTTTGGGGTATTTAGAAAAGCATATTTTAAACTACTGAAAAATAAACAAACAGGCCATTCTCCACTTCCCCCAAAATAATACTTTGATAAATAACATTTACAATCCACATAAGATTATTTCATGAGTTATTTTAGAGTCTAAAACTTAAACTAGCTGATCACAAAGTTATTTTTTTTTAGGTAAATAACAAATTAAGTAAAAAGTATACCTAAGGTTAAACTTACTAAATTGTAGTATTATATTTATTAAAATGCCAGTTAGTTACAATAATGAAATTCAATTCTAGAAAAAATCAATAAATATCATGACCTTATTTCTGAACATCTCTAAATTACTTCATAACTTCCCAGTTATAAGAAAAAACTCAGTACATGGAAAACTAAAAAAAACAACAACAAAATTTTACAGCATAACATTAACATTATGTCAAGTAAAAGTATCAAAATTTTAAAAACCAACAAATAACAAGCAAAAGTTTATGTAATTTAGTGATCTTTCAAATGTTAAATATTTGATACAACCTCATTGAGTCAAATCTCCTTGCTTGGCTCAGACTGGATGGCTCAAACAACAGAAAATTATTTTCTCACAGTTCTGGAGGCTGAGAGTCCAAGATCAAGGTACCAGGTAGGTTTGGTTTCTGGTAAAACCTTTCTTCTCAACTTGCAAACTGTACCTTCTCCCTATGTCCTCACATGGCTTTCCCTCTATGCATGTGCATCTCTGGTGTCTCTTCCTCGTTTTATAATGACACCAGTCCTATCAAATTGGGTCCTATTCTTATAACCTCATTCAACCATACTTACCTCCTTTAAGTCCTTCTCTCCAAATATAGTCACATTGGAGCTTGGGGCTTCAATATATGAATTTTGGGAGAACACAATTAAGTCCTTAACATTGACATTTTCTCCATCCCTCCACCCTCTCACCTTTGGCAACCATCAGCTTATTCTCTATATCTATGGGTCTGTTTCTATTTTGTTTTGTTGATTTATTTGTTTGTTTGTTTGTTTGTTTGTTTAGATTCCACATATAAGTGAATCCATACAGTATTCATCTTTCTCTGACTCATTTCATTTAGCATAATACCCTCTAGGTCCGTGTGTGTTGTTGAGAATGGTAAGTTTTCATTCTTTTTTACTGTCAAGTAATAGTCCATTGTGTGTGTGTGTGTGTGTGTGTGTGTGTGTGTGTGTGTGTGTGTGTATCATTAATCCATTAATCTATCAATGGACACCAAGGATTCTTCCATATCTTGGCTATTGTAAGTAATGCTGCAATGAATACAGGGGTGCGTATATCCTTCCAAATTAGTGTTTTCATTTTCTTCAAGTAAATACTCAGAAGGAGAATTGTTAGGTATATTGCAGCTCTATTTTTAATTTTTGAGGAAGCTCCACACTGTTTTCCACAGTGGCTGCAATAATTTACAATCCCATCAACAGTGTGCGAGTGTTCTCTTTCTTTTCTCCACATCCTCACCAGCACCTGTTATTTGTTGATTTATTGATGTGAGCCATTCTGAATGGTGTGAGGTGATATGTCACTGTGTTATTAATTTGCATTCCCTGATGATTAGTGATGTCGAGCATCTTCTTATATGTCTGTTGGCCATCTGTATTGTCCTCTGACAAAATGTGTATTTAGAGAAATGTCTATTTAGGTCCTCTGCTCATTTTTTAATTGGATCGTTTAGGGGGTGTTTGGTGTTAAGTTGTATGAGTTCCCATGTTTAATATATTGCTCAAAGAAACAGAAATTAATTGGTATCTAAATTGAATATTGAACTTTTGGTTCATAATACATTGACATCACTAAGGGAAGTCCCTAAAATGGCTATTCCTACAATAAAACAAGATATCCTCCAAAGAGACTTGTGCCCATCATAATGTAGTCCACCTGAAGTTTGACTTTGGCAATCACATTCTACTGAAGAGGGCCAGGAATAATACTAAGGTCAACGCTATGGTCAACGGATTTAAGAAAGGGAAATAGGTACAGCTTTGAAATAATCCAGCTTTTTCTTTTTCTTTTTTTTTCACAGACATTAAACACATGGTTGTTGAGCTCTTATTAATGAACAGCTCAATCTTCTTGAGGATTCTTTCCTGTTACTATTGGAAAGATTTGTTTGGGGCTTTTAAGAGTTATAATGGAACAAGTTGTCAATGTATTCAAATGGGTTCACTAGGTATCATAAGTGTCTTACCAAATTGAACTATTTGTTGCACTAGATTAATCCCTTGATTGGTCTATTAGCCTCATAAGGGTTAATATTTGTAAGAGTTGAATGTAATTCTCAATCAATATATTTTTATTACGTCATGACTATTGATTTTTTTTCCACTGGGCAAAGTGATCCTTTAAATTTAAAACAGAAGTGATAGAACAATAATAACTTTATAGTTTCTCTTTTTTAATGAGGAGATTTGCATTTTCTCTTTTAAATGATTTTAAGGATTTCAAAGTTCTAGCCTTTCATATTTAGGAGTTCTCAGAGAGAATTAAGTGCCCTCAGCACGAATTAACTTTCCTCCTACACATCTAAAATGATACTAGTTATCTGCAGTCCTTGAGAGAATTGAGAAAACTGTCACTCAAAACGTTTTGTGTTCTTTAAACCTTAAAAATCTTGTTTACATAAAATTCTCTCTTCTTCTGTAATTTGTTCTGTTAAGTTTCTGAAGTCCTTCCACAAAAAAATCCTTCATTACAATAGTCAAATAACAAAATAACCAATATTGTTTTCCTTACCCTGTATCACTTTGCAAAATGGTCCTTCACGATTTCTAATCGAGTTTATTTTTTAATGACCTCCACAGTTTATTAGAAAGTTCTCCCATTCTACTACTTAGGAATTTACTATGGAATAGAAAGTTTTTTAAGCAACCTATGGTCAGAGATCTCGTGAGCGAAAGGATCTTCCAAATTCTAGGCTCATAAGGTTAGAGAGACTTTAGTGGACACAATTTTCTCCATAATCTTTTATTATTCCGCACACAAGAGTAAAGTGTCAGGTCTAACTTTACAAACTCTTCTTTTCCCTGGCACCCAGAAAACGAAGGGGAGTCCTGTTTAATTTTGTGTCAATGGCTAAATGCCAACTGGGTCTTAGCTGTGACCCCAATTCCTGCAGTAGTGGAAAGGCACCCGGTCACATCCTGTCCAGGGAAATCCGGGGACAAGAGCCTGCATGCGGGAGTCAGCCGCAGGGCACAGGCTGCAAAGCGGCCGGGCTGGGCGCGGGGAAGGCTGGACGCGCGAGGGGTGGGAACCGTGGCCGGGGCGGTGCTCGCGGGCGCGGGAAGCGCTAGAGGCCGCCGCACCGCCTTTCGGGGGCGGACGCAGCCCTGCCCCGCCCCGCCCCGCCCCGCCCCGCCCCGCCCTGCCCTGCAGCGTCCTGCCGGTCCCATCCCGCAGCGTCCCGCCCGCGCGCTCCTTGCACCCTCCCCGCGCAGAGGCGCCCGCCGGTGTTGCCAGCGCAGCCATGGCTCAGCACTTCTCCCTGGCCTCCTGCGACGTGGTGGGCTTCGACCTGGACCACACTCTGTGTCGCTACAACCTGCCCGAGAGCGCCCCGGTGAGTGGCGCGGGCTGTCCTGGGCGCAGGGCGTGCAGCCTTCATGGCGGCTGGGGCTGGAGTTCCCTCCTGTCTTAGGCTGCGGCGAGCACCGCCGGGGGCCTGCAGCCGCCGCGCCTTTGCGCAGAACTCGGCCTCCGCCTGCGAGACGGGACGGAAGTGTGCATCCCCGGTTCCTTGCCCTTACCCTGGGCTCCAGATTTTTGAGCCCAGCCACTAGCCAAGTTTGAGAAGGGTTGCAAGAGAAAAGGGAGGAGGAGACAAATTGTGCAAGATCGGGCTGGGGTAACAGCTCCTAGGGCAGAGGAAGGGCGGGGCTAGAGGAACTGGGGATGTCCTTTGCAGATTCCGGGCTTGGAACTTATCTGCGAGTCTTATTCTGGGCACCAACAGCGCGCCTATGCAGCCACCTCGTTAGGGGCTTGTATTTTGCTTTGCCGCATTTTTCCCTTTGCACGTTCATGCGACCACCTGTCAGTTTTGAAACACTGCAGTTGTGGAGATAGTGTGATGTATTGGAAGGAATACTAGCCCAAAAGACATTAAGATCTTAGCCCTAATCTTGTCTTTTAACAGGAGAAGAAAATACACATTGCGCACCTACCACGTGCTCCATGCACCTTAAATAAGTTCTAATCCTAACGACAGCCTGCAAAGTTTGGGTCCTCACTGCGCTTTGGTGGGGAGGAAAAGGTGGAATATGTATGATTCCACAACTGTGCCCTCAAATGAATTGCCCTTCTTCCCCCATTACTTTGGTTTCACAGGGAAACATGAAAAATTCGAAGGATTTTTTTTTTTTTTTTTTTTTTTTTTTTTTGTCAAAGATCTAAGCATTCAAGCAGGAAAAGCTGGTTATGAGCACAGTGATCAAAGCGAGGACTCTGCAGGGAGACTTCCTAGCTTAGGGCACCAGCTCCTCTGTTACTAAGTCTGTGACCCTGAGCAAGTTACTTAACCGTTCTCTATTCTCAGTTTGCCATCTGTAAAATGGGGCTAATAATTGAATGACCTCAAAAGCTGGTTGCAAGGATTAAATGGGTAATAGATGTTTAATGCTTAGAGCAGGATCTTGCACATACATGTGTTTGCTTTTATGGGCACCATCCAAACCGTTTCCAAGCCTCACCTTTTATGGGTAGAATGTTAGGTCATTGGTGCAGACATCCACTAGGCTCCTTATTGTGAGGTCAGTGTCCCAGTCAGCAGTTCAGGTACCTAGTCAAGGGGCAAAAGAGAATCTGAATTACTCCTTTTTTCTATTATGCACACTTAAAAAAGAAAAGTGTACTGTTATTATACTTTTCTCCTTTCCCACTGTATAGGTATTTCCGTAGTTATGTTGAGAGTTACAAAGGCTTTTCTTCTTGATCCTTTGGCCACTATCTCTAGGTCTTTGATTCACATTTTCCTTCCCTCTGTGCCTTTCAAATCCCCTCCTGGTTCACGTTTTGTTGTATCTTCTCTCTAGTAATCTTCATTTGGAGGAAATATTGTTAGAAACCACTGTCATGTTGCAGCCAATTTTGTGCATGTGTGAGCATGAGATTTCAGAATACAAGATTCTCGAAGACAAGAATTATTCACTACATGCCTCAAATATAAGTGGTGTTTAAATTTTGGAAACAGTAACCTAGTGTGCTTTGGATCCTGTTTGGTTTAGAAATCTTAATTAAGTACCAGCAGTGTGCTGAGCAATGTAAAAGAGTTGGAGGTACACAGATAATACACAGGCCTTTTAAATGGGCTAAGTTGCTGAAGAGTTAGCTCCAGTTCCCTGTGATGAGGACAGGATTACCACCCTTGCTGCAGGCTCTTTGTTACCTGTGCCTGGGGCCCTCCGCCCTTGTCACACTAATTTCTCATGTGTCAGGTCTCATCTTAAATAGCATTCCCTTTGTGAAGGCTTTCCTCTCCCATCCCACCTCCGGTTTTCCATAAACCCTTAATTTTTCATAGCACTTAACAATAATATTACATTTTTCTGTTTACTTGTTGAACTCTTCCCCTAAAACCCTAGAGCCATGACTTCTTGACATCTGTATCTCTGGCTATTTATTGTGTGTTCTTTGTGTCAAGCTCAGTGCTTGGCATGTAGTGGTTTCAATAAATAATTGTGGAATGATTGAATAAATAATAGGTATTTTAATCACTGAAAATGGCAATTAGAGTCACTATTCTAAAAAGCATTTTGCTTTGATGAACCGGTTTGATTCCTTAGCTCTGAGAGGTAGATGTTTTTATCATCATAATCACTATTTAGAGGTGAGGAAAACCAAAGCACAAAAAGGACAGGTAGTTTATCCAGAATCACCCAGCAAGGTGGTCTGGCTGGCAAGTTGCTGCCCCACCTCCCACCCCACCCTCATGGTTTATGTGTTCTGCGAAGCCCAGAGGAGAACCCTTGAGTGAGTAATGCTTGAGCTGAGTCTCACCACAGGAGTTAGAGTTCGCAGGTGATGATGCAAAGTGAAACACTCAGGCAGAGGAAATACAGAGGAAATTCAGGCAGGGACCTAGAGGTAGGTGGTAAGCAGAAGGTGGGGAATAGTAGCAGGAGAAGGCACTGGAGAAGTCAGTGGTGGCTGCACCACGGAATGCTGTGAGCGACTCCCACTTCAGTCTCATAGTCACATAATAAGTGCAGAGTGCTGTGCAAATTGGAACTGGACCTGTCACCGCACCTGGCAGCTTAGGAAAGGCATCCTAGAAGTGATGACACCTATGCTCTCCTGGGGTTACAGACTCAGAATTGTATGGAACCAGGCAGTTATAATTGTGTGAGTGGCACAGTGGGGCCTGTGGCAGCCAGTGGAGGGCATGCCCCTTCTGAAGGGGCAGCCTTGCTGGACCCCTGCCAGCATTTGCCAAGAGTAGAGACTCAGTCTTGCCAGATTTAATTCTAAGACGAGTTAGAAATTTAGATTTGTGTGAGAGGTCTCTCAATTGTTAAATGTTAGTTCATTTTCAAACAGCAGGATTTTAGGGTTACCATATAGCAAAGAAAAATACAAGACACTCAGTTAAATTTGAATTTCAAATAACAAAAACGTTTTTAGTATACATATGTTCCAAATATGGCATGTATTATGCGTGCATTAAAAAAATTCTTTGTTGTTTATCTGAAAATAAAATTTACATAAGTATTTCATACTTTATCTTGCAACTTCGGGTAGGAACCAAACATAAATTGTGGTCTGCATATGGCCCATAGGGTGCCAATTTGCAGCTGCTGTGGCATGTGCATTATCAGTCAGGTGAGATTGCAAGGGAGGGTAAGTGGCAGCCAAGCCTGGGATGGGAAGGAGGCTGGTCATGGAGGCCCTGTGCCCTGTGCCCTGTGAAGGCTTCTGGGATGACTCACATAATTTAAGGTAAAGCTCCAAGAACTAAGGCTTTGGGACTAGAAGAGGGATTCCAAAGACACAGAGTCCTCTGCTTTTCTCAGCACCACTGTACTGTGCTTCTTCTTGCACATTGACCCCATTCTCTCCTGTTACAGAAATGTCTCCTCCAAAAGGTGAGGAACGCAGCTGTGGTTGCCCTTGTTGGCAGCCCTACTAGAAAGGGCTCCTTTCTCTCAGGATGAAACCTAACCTGTTGGAATCACAGGTCCATATCTTAATCAGTATTGGCGAGAGGAGAGGTGAGAAACTCCCATTGTCCAAAACCAAATAAATCACCTTAACCAGAGGCAAGTCTGACAGTGTACAGTAACCATTGGTAGCTTGAAACTGGCCATGGTGAGAGTATTAATACCATGGAAATGGGCAAATGCTACAGGTCAAGGCTGCTTCTTAACCAGCACATGACTGATAATAATAGTAGTACTTAAAGAGCATACAAGCTCTTTGTTGAGAAGTCGGGTCTGTCAATATCAGGAGAGTATTTATTTTGTGGTTGCTTCTGGAGGCTTCCTCTGTCCTTTTCCCTTAGTTTTTCTTATGGTGGAAAAATAAGATATTTCCTGCATGTGATTGAGGTTTCTTGAGTCTTATTCTAGATCACCTGCCTTGTCCTTGTTTGAATTCCTCTTTGACACTCCCCTGTATCAAAACAGAAACAAGTAATGAGTTTGATATCCTGTATTCAAGGGAAAACATTCCATGGATTGAGGGAGTACAGTGCCTCACCGACAATGGAGCACTCCCCAGGAAGGATTTTGGGCAAGAGTGAGTTTTATGGAGCATTAGAAGAGGCAATGCGGAAACAGAACACAATTGGCTAGGAGGTCGGGGATTTTCTTATAAGACTAGCAGGTCCTATTTCCTCGGGTAAGGTAAGCTACTATAGCTCCGTTTGAAGAGTGTGAGTGGTGTATGTTAGGTCTCCTAAACAAGTGTTTCCATCAGTGCAGGCTGACTTAGCTTTAGGTTTGTGATGTGCATGGAGCCATGGGCGCAGCATCCATTTTGTGAGCCTGATATGTAAATTAACTTTATCAACTGAGGTGGGGCCTTTCCAGCAAGGTGAACTGAGGATAGATGTAATGATAGAGTGGTCAGTATGTTTATCATCTTGGAGATGTGTTAAGTACATTGACAAAGCTTTGTCAAGTCTTAATGATCTCTAACCCATTGTATTTCAAGAGTAAGTTGTATAATTGTGTACTAATGGCATAATTTTGGAGTATAAAAAAGACACTACAGCTCCCTGGGGCTCACAGGAGTGTTAAATTGCCTGTGAAGGGAGATTAAACTGAAGAGCTTTACAACTACAGATCTTTTCCTCCCACCTGTCCCATGAGTGATCCCATTAGGTCTTCAGGTCTGTGATATTAAGAATGGATGGTGAATTTTATATTTTCTCTTTTTTTTTCTTCCCTTGTCTGCAGCTCATTTATAATAGCTTTGCACAGTTCCTGGTCAAGGAGAAAGGATATGGCAAGGAATTACTCACTGTGACTCCAGAGGATTGGGATTTCTGGTGGGTTTTTTTTTTTTTAAGGTTTTCACATTCCCTCTGATTTTTAATTGTTGCTGGTAAAATTTTAATGCTTTCTGTTCTATGGAGGCAGAAAGTGAAATGAGAAATTGAGTTAAAGGACTAAATGCCTTCTATATTAAAAGTTTTATGTTCAATGAATTCAAGTCCTTTCTTCTTTAAGTTTAGACAGTCAATTAAATGTGAAAACGAGCTATGAGTGTATGTGACTAATTTGCATATTTTTTTCATGGTTACATCATTATTAGAATTTCAGAGGTTATTAACTGTTTCTAAAATTTACATCTTTTAAAAAGTATTTATTTTATTGCCCTTCAAATACAGAACTGTAAGAGAATAAGTGTCTCCATTAGGACATGATTTTCTGTAATTTAGAAAGATATTCCTTTGTCTAAGATTCTTACTGCTTATTCCCTTCCTGAGTTTAGGACTCTGGGTTAGGATTTTCAGCTTCCTGAGGCTTCTTTTGTCTTTCTTCCTCATTCAAACAAAAAAATCCAAAATTATATCAAACCACTTTAAATTCATCAGATAAAAATTAATAGTAATCATAAAACACATCAAAAATATATGTGGAAGTAATTCTAGAGCAGTGATGTTCATCTATTATACATTCTTCCAATGTTTAGTTAGTCCTTTTTGATACATTCCTTTTGTAAAAGGAAGAAACAAAACCGTTTTTACTATATGAACCACTGACTCTGAAAATTTTACTGTGGACCAAAGTAAATAATTCTTCTAAAGTACCCTGTCATTTTTTGTTTAATTTTCTTGGCCATTATGCCTCCTTGCTCTTATTATTTATAACAATGAATCTGTATCTGTTTTTCTCCCCAAATCTCACAAGTGTTTTATATTGAAGAAACTAAAACTTAGTATTTGACTTTTCTTTTAGTCATTTTCAATAACATACCTTGCCCCAGAGGGCTAGTCTTATAACCTGACCAAATTGAGGCAAAATCAAAGGAGTAAAGAAAGACTCTGGCTAAAATCTTAACTTGCAGAATATGATTGTGCATGTGTGTGTGGGAGGGTGAGGGAGAGGTATGTGTGTTTTATATAATGGAAAACATTTGTACATTTTAACAGATGTGGAATGATATTCATTTTTTGTTCTTTTTGAGTTTTGTATTCCTCTTTTTAAAAGCTTAAAGCTTTTAGAAAGTAAACATGCTGTCCTTCATTTGCTCACATAATAATTTTCCTTATATACCTGCTTTATGGATGATATTTAATTTTAGAATTCTTGGATGGTCGTAATTGTTTGATTAACTTACCATTCACCTGGATGGGAGGATCCCTTTTGCACATTGTGACTTTTTGAAAATATAGATTATTTCTTGGGTTAGGTAAATAAATGAACAGATTGATAATCAAACATTTCTATTTTAGTTGCAAGGGCTTGGCATTGGATCTGGAAGATGGGAACTTCATTAAACTTGCAGATAACGGCACTGTTCTCAGGTAAGTTAGTTGTGAAAAACTTGACTTTTTCCAGGACATTATTGTTATATAGCATTTGATCATTAAAGTATGGTTAAATATTATTTTTTTAGTCAATCAGGTGACAAATTGTCTGTGTGCCTGCAGTTCTTTGTATGAATCATCTCAACCATTTAAATCTTAAACATTAGGCTTAAACATCTTTTTCCTTTAAATTTAGCTCATCAGAAATATTTGCAGGAAACACAGTAGAACGTTAATAACTTGCTTTATGTCATTAACCAACACTACTGCAAAAAAGCCTTGGAATTACATTGTGTTCAGTGGGTACGTAGGTACCTGGAATAAAATTGGAATTCTTTTATTAAGATTGAAGGAGAATGGATGTTGGGTAGGGGTTGGTGGTCCATTTCACACCTCTCTTTTCTTCCTGCATTTATCCAAACTTGCCTCCATCATGCAAGACTCATGCTGTATCCCATTTCCTTCTTTAAGTTTTTCTAGACTATTTGAACCTTCATCAATCTTTCTACTTCTCCTGCACTCAGTGCTGACTACTTTTCCTTCCCTCCTCTTGGGAAGAATCCAACCTTTTAAGTGTGGGTAAGAGTAGGGCAAACAATTGAGAAGCAGCTGCTGTCACTACTCTGAGTCTTACAGAGGGCATCTAGTGAGCATCTGTTTTTTCCCCCAGTACTGATAATATAGGCAAGTCAACATGGCCAGGCAGCTGTGCAGTTTATCATTTATACTCACAGGAGAGGATGCCCAGAGCAGGTTATCCTTTATACATACTCTCTCTTGATAAATCATTCTTTTTGCATAGTACAAGCTCACACTTTCCCTCAGACTTTCCCCTGAGATGCAGCTAGCTAGAGCTGTTGGTGTGGCCCTGCTTCCAATTATTTTGTTATTCATTTGCATGTTTTTCCCTGGGTAACAAGACACAATGTAGCTTTGACCCTGACCTTTAACTCAGCTGTCATATTATTGCAATGTGCTTGGCTATCTTAAATCATGGATAAAAGAATCGAAAGCATTCCACAGTTTGCTTCTTTCTTTCATCGTTATGTCTGTCTGTCTCCCCTGCTCCCTGCAACCCTCCTGCAAGGTCTGACCCTCTCCATCTAAGTTATAGCTAACCTGCAGTTCATTATAAATTTACTAGCTTATCGCCTTGATGCCTGCTTTCATCCTTGTCTGACCATATTTCCTACTCAGGATTCCTCCATCTTTACATATGGCTTTCTAAAATGTTAACCTCTTTATAAAAAGGAGCCCATTTGTGATTTTTCCTCCATTTGCCCTTTTTATTTCATTTCTTTTTCCCTTCATTTTGCTTTGCTACCACACTGTAACACCAAGAGAAGAATGATACTCTCTAGCATTAAGTTTCTCATAATAAACTGCATAAAATATCAGCTGTTTCTCTATAGTCTAAGCATCCTTAAGCAGGACCAACTGATGCAAAAGCAGTATTATAAGCACCGAAAATAGCTACTTTCTTGTCTTGCTATTCTGTTTCATCACATATGTCTCCTGTTGCCTTCCATTGTGTTTTTAGCCACAGTCATGTCCTTGAGTGGATAGGTGGCTCGCCCACCTTCGCAGTCTTCTGTGCTCACAACTGGCCCACCCCACGGATGCCAGGCGCCTCCCACTGCTCTTGCTTACATGCTAACTCTGCTTTCTGCTGCTCTTTCTCTCTTGCTGCCAGACCTAATCCATATAGTTGTTTTTTAATTGTTCCAGTTAGGTTAGTTTTACCTTCACAGTTGTATGAAGACTTCTTAGGAAAGGGTAGTATAATAGATCTTTCAGAGAAATTACAGTTCCTACATTATAGGTCCAGAGCAGAGACCACAATGTGGACCTCAGTCGGAGTGAGCTGTTCCTGATTACTTGCTAGTTGGTGGATGAAATGGAGAAAGAACTAGAGCTGTCAAGGGAAATGCCTTATAGAATCCTACATGGGGAAGTCATCCAATTGAAAACAGAAACAAGGAAAACTTTTATCAGTTTTAGACAGGATCAACAGTAGCAAGGCTGCAGGAAGTGGCATTCAAGGGAGCCATTGATAAGCAGTATGTCTCATCTCCCCAAACCAGGGCAAGCCATGGCACAAAGATGATGGCTCCCGAGGAGCTGGCCGAGGAATATGGCAGGAAGAAGTGGAAGTACTTCATGTCAGACACTGGAATGGCTTGCCGGTCAGGTATGACTCACGTGGGGCAGCACTGCCATTCCCTCCCCTTTTGTTTTGGACCCTGAACCTGCTACATGAGACTATGAAGAAGGCTCTTCTTGCCTCTCGCTGGGCAGGATGCTCAAGGGAACAGCTGTGGTTTCATAGGAATAGGACATGCTTTTTCTACATGTATCTAATTTCTCTTTAGAAGTTGGTTCTGTTTTATTTAACCTTTTGTTGATACTCCTTTTTCCTGCTTTTGTTCTGGAGTAAAAAGATAGCATTTAGGAATAATACATTCCTTAGTGATCTGTATTTTTATCTGTTCCTTATCTGCTCAGTCCTTACTTTTGTTTCTCTGTCCTCCATTTCTCCCTGCATTCATATTAACCACTTCCCTTTTTTTCCTAGAATTCTCTTCCTTACTGCCAGTTCTAGTATCTTCTCCCTTTGTCTTTTCTTTTTCTTTATTATAGATGATTTTATGCATTTTTCCCAGTCTTTAAAGAGCCTTACCATGGGTAAACATGAAAAGAGTTTTCAAAATTTATTTACAGACATAAATATGCATACAGTAACAGGGAATGATTAAAACATGAACAGATGTTATCAAAAGTCATAATTGTTAGTTTTTCATTTGTTCTAAATTTTTGGTTATCTTCTCTCACGCTACAGTTTTGAAATGAACCTGTTCTCCTTTAGAAAATGTGGTAACGTGAAAATAGTTATTCCTTATCACTATTGTGTTTGCATTATTTGTTACATTCACTATCTTTTGAGAGTTTTGTTTTTGTAGAGAGACGAAAATGTCAGGAAGTATGAGTACTCTTGATAAAATAAATTGATAGGAAAAACAGACTTCACATTGGAGTTAGATATAGAATGCTTTCACACGTCTCAAGTCACAGTAACTAGTGGAAGTTAAATGGGTAGGTAGCCTTTTCCTCAAGTGAGAATAGAGAATTTTGGTCTCTCTAGATGTAGACTGTCATTAATAACTCAGAAAAGCTAGGCACATAGCTAAGTGTTTTACTCTGACATCTATTCAGAAACAGGGAGTATTTTAAAGAAGTAAAGTATTTTCCAGCTATGAAAAGAATATTCACCCAGTCTGACCCACCTGTTTACTCACTGCTCTGCCCACTGGATGCCCTACCTCCTAGAATCAACAGCTTCCCTTTGGTGCTTAATTTACCCAGGAGCCCTCTGAGGATGGTCTTGGAGTTTATCTACTCTTAATTGGGTTGGTTAGGAAGTGTCTCTCTTCTGGGTGCCCAGTGGTCAGGCAGTGACATAACAGAGGCCTATTGTTTCTGCAGAATAAAAAGGGAAAGCTAATGCCTTTAAAAATTTATACTTATTTTTTTTAATATAGAGATATATATAAGAAGAAAGATAGCCTGATTTTCCACAGCCCAGTTAAACTTTGTTTACATTATAAAAGGTAATGTAAGCATATGGTTAGCAAATTTAAATATTATAGAAAGGAGTAAAATGGTGATAATATCCAACCCTTGTCTTCCAAAGTTCCCTTTTGCCAAAGCTTATTTTTTTAAAGTATATAAAAGAGATCATATATTTTCTGTATTATGCCCTTTCTAATTTATATCTTAGAGATCCTGTCACATTAGCACACACACTGATATACCTCATTCTTTTAAGGGCACGCATGCTCTACCATCCACTACCTGTCTCATGATTTATCAGCCCACTCTTGGTGGACATTTACACTGTGTCTGGTGTTTGGCATTACAAACAAGCTTGCAGTGACATTTTCATGCTTTAGGCTTTTGTAAATATATCTGGGGTAAATTCCTAGAAGTACAGATGCTCTAAGGATATGCAGGCTTACATTTTTGATTGATATGGTTAAATACGGCCTTTATTTTTAGAAACTCCAATTGATTCTTTATATACTGTTTCTTACATTGAGTGTATTCATCCCCGAAGTTAAGCAGAGTTGTCAGGGGCATTCTCCACCAGTACATTTTGATGTTTAAAGCACTGATGGATATAGACATTTTAATGACAGTTTTTCATAATCCCTTTTCACATTGTTGACCTGGGTTAAGTATGGTTTTCCTTTCATTTGATCTCCCCACCTCCCCCAAACTGGAAGTTTATGCAGAAATAGCTGGTATAGTGGAAGTCACAAGGGCCTTGGAACTAGTCCTGGATCATATCGACTCTGTTATTTGCTGGAGAGAGTGATCTAGTCAATTACTAGGGCACTCTCAGCATCACTTTTCTCATCTTCAGATGGAGAAAATATCACATCTGTAAGACAAATGAGACTTAGGCTAGCATAAATTGTTCTCTTACTCTCAATGGGTTCATTCATGTGCCTTTGTTCCATTACCACTAAGGATATGTAGTTTGCAAAGGGATTGGTGTTGGCAACGTGTTCTTGGGGAACGTTTTTATGTGTGCAAAACTTAATGAATATGGAACATGATCTTGATTTAGAAACTTGTTTTATTGAACTGAGCTCACCAGTCACTTCACTTCCAATGAGCTATCTGCTCTGTAAGCAGGTGAAGGGTCACAGCCTTCGTGCAGTACAGTCTTAGAGTTTTGGTGTTGGGAGAGGCATTGAGAGCAGCCTGGCCCAGTTAATGGGTCAAGGCTGAACAATCCTCATTGTGTCCATACAGTGGTCAGCCCACGGTTGACAGTTGAGTGATATCAGCCTGTTGCCTTGTGAGTGGGAGTCAATGAGCCCTTCTCATTAAACTCTGAGTTATTTAATTAGACCCAAATCAAGACTCATAATCAATATTTCAACTCTTGAACTGAATTTCTTCTATTAATACCCACAGAGGGAGAGTAAAGAGAGGGGGAAAGCAAAGATAGACAGTTAGCAATGATGAGATACCACATTGCTCAGGACAGCTAGCCATCAGGTTCAGGGAGGTCCCTCTGGTGTCAAAGGCAGGAGATGAGATAAAGGGCAGGTTAATGAACCTTTGGAAGCTGTGCCCACTCTCTGGGGTCCGGGGAACCTGCAGTATTTTGTGGTCTTACAGTGTAGCAGGGCATGGGCAGAAATGTACATGGGATATCATCTCCTTTTGTTCCAGATTTCTGGCAAAGCCATTCCTCACCTTTCTTCGGAGTGAAAAATAGTCTGAGATGTTACCCCAACAATTTCAGCTCTGAAAGCATAAAAAACAGGAAGACCGTCAACCAAAATATTCTCAACTGAGAGAAACACACAAACCAACACAGCTGATTTGTGAATTAACAGGAGAACTTTGACTTTATTTTTATACATTCTTCATAATTCGACAATAAGAAGTGAGGGACATTAATAATATTTAAAGGGATAGACAGAGGATTTTCTCCTAATGTACCTGTGACACTCTGTCTTTCCAAAATAAACCATTCTGTTATTGGATGACTCATTCATGCAACAAACATTTTTTTGAGTGCCTACCATATGCTGGGCATTGTGCTTAGTGGATACTGAGGAAAAGACTAGTTATATTCAATAACCTCATATATAATTTACAAATGGGAGGAAGTGAGACTCAAAATCAGGCAGTTATAATAACTGTACACAAGAGTCGTTATGACCATTTTAAAAGGACTTTTCTTACATTAAAATAAATCTGGCTGTACCTATTGGTTCTGTTTAATTCTGCTTTCTACCAAGGTCTCTAGAGGACTTGATGAGTTTGGGTTTCTCCAAAGCAGAGTGGTTGCTCCTGATCCCAGCAGGCAGTGGTGAGACAGTGGAGAGGGTGAGACATGGAAGGAAAGAACACTAGGGACTGGATCCCACTGGGACTTCTGAGGAGATGCAAGAGAATACCTCCCAGAGTTGTGAATCCAGGGGACAGGAGGCTGGGTGTCTGTTCACTGGCTCCTGACCCTGTTGGTTGAGGCTTGCCACATGAACCGCGTGAGCTCCAGAGGCTTCCAGAGAAAACGAATGACACAGGTGTGCTTGAGTGGGATGATGCTTTTCAGCACAGCTGTGGCTGGGATTAGACATGGGCCAAGGATGCAACATGAGTCATCAACAGTGCCTGCCTATGGGCAGCAGATTCAAAAGTGACATCTGTAACAGAGAAGAGCTCGAGTTCAATTCTGCCATAGGGCCAAATAGGATAAGTCAAATTCTCCTTCCTGAGATCCTGGAGTGTGCCTGTCTTGTGCTCCTAGGTTTTCCTATATAAGCACAGCGTGTCCTCACGTGATATGTTGTGTTGTTTTGTTTTGTTTTGTTTATTTCTCTCATCACCCTGATTGTTCTTATACTGTACTGAAATTGGATAAAAATTAAATGTGGTACTGTAGGTGGGCCAACCAGCACAGATGTGGAAAGGCACTGTTGTTGAGAGCACTTCATGGTACTCCAGTGTTAGGCTGAATGTTTTGAAATTCAGTGACATTAATAGCATAGATTGTGGCCTTTTCGTAATCCATTTTATATTTGGGGTATAACCTATTTTTAGTTTAAAAATGTAACTTAAATATTTTTGAATAAAATGCTTAACTTATGCATATAATATTATAACTTTCTTTTAGTATCTTTATAGCTTAAACTTTTTTTAAAAGCCTGTGATGGAGTGATTTTTAATTGAAGTAGAATCTTCTTTAACTAAACCAAAATCTGTTGTCTCTTCAGCCAACTTTACGTGTATGCCACACAAATGAGGCATTAATTTGTTCCCAGTTTAAAGTTTTGTTCTTTTTTAGGAAAATACTATTTTTATGATAACTACTTTGACCTGCCAGGAGCTCTTCTATGTGCCAGAGTGGTGGACTCTTTAACAAAGGTGAAAAAACTTTTTTCATTTATAGAAAACTATGATATACGTATTTAGTCATAAATCAGAGGGTTTATTATACATATCCTTTGAATTGAGATTTTACTCAGTTTCCTCTTTGTGGTTTCAGAGGTGACTGAAGAAGGTAAAACAGAGAATTTGGTCAAAATATTTTTGGAAAATTAAATAGCAGTGATTGTTCTTTTCCCCAACAATATAAATATATTCTCCAGCAGGGGGTGCAAAAGTCTAGAAAAAAAAACACCAAACATATTTGGAAAAAAATTTTCTTGGTTTCATTAACAGAATTTTAAAAAATCATGAAGAAAAGTCCACATATCCTTAAGAATTCTAACTAATGTAAAACCAGAAAAACAAGGTAAAATTTTAAAATTCATTTTAAGCACAGTTTAATGCATATGCACTTTCTTTTTGTACCATATATCAAAATTAAATAGATTTCTGGTTATATCAATTTATTCTTTGAACTTAAGACCCGTGACAAAATTTTATGTCAGATTCACTTTCCTTTTAGTATATGTTGTCTTTTAAAGTACAGTGATAGAACATAGGTAGTGGTTTATTTTTTACTCAGAATTACAGTCATGTGTTTATGAAAGTTTCTGTGGAGTTCACGTATGTTTGTAGAAGTTGTTAACATGAGATAGAGTCACTTTTTCATTTCATAATGACTACAACCAAATGTATCAGTCTTTAAATATTTTGGAGTTTGTATAAGTGAATATAAATATGTAGTAGTTGGTCTTTGTTTAAATGGAAACACTGCTTAATGTTTCCACGAAACAAAAAGTCGTAGGGTTGTGTGTTTTAATGTAAAATTTTATTTGCTTTCTGTTTTAACAAAATCTTAATAAAGATGATTTACATTCTGGATTCAGAACCTCCTTGATGTCTCCTATAGAGACTCGTTGCTCTTTTACATTGAAATTCAGATAAATGCACTGAATTCTAAAGAAACCAGCTTTCAGGATTTTAAGGCTTCAGGCTTCTTAGCCCCATAGTACATGAAGTAACATATTCTGATATCGCAGAGGCGATAACATTGTAAATTTACTCATGTTAAAACTATTTTATACTTTTTATACTTTTATTTGGGCTATACAAGCTATACAATATTTAGTCATAACCAATTATGTATTCATTCTAAAACATGAGTCCCTATTTTAGAATATAATAGTATTGTTTGCCAAGTATTTTCTGCTATGCATGGAAACAGAATTGTTGTGTGTGTTACATTTAGAATTTATTTATTTGTTTGTTTGTTTGTTTGTTAGGAGAACAATGGTCAGAAAACATTTGATTTTTGGAAGGATATAGTTGCTGGTATACAACACAATTATAAAGTGTCAGCTTTTAAGGGTGAGTAATGTGAAGAGAGACTTTGTAATACGTGTTTGTTAAATGCTCTATGTCTAATGAATTACTTGGAAGTTACCTATTCTGCTATGTTCCTTAATTGAGATTTAATTTGACCCTGAATATCTCTATAAAGTTGGTACCATTTATCTTTTAATAGTTTCTTTTGTTTATGTTTTTATGGCCCTATTTGTCCATATTCTAAGCTGTGCTGTCTTTCGCATACATGCCAGTAGGGTTGTTCTGTCTGTTCCCCAGAACTGAAGTTCTAGCTTTGCTGTTTCCTGGCTTGGGAATGTAACCATTCATGTAGTAGTTATAGACAGTTGGGAAAAGTGAAAATTCCATTCTTGTTGCTTAAAAAACCTAACTGGTTGACCCAGAATGAGAGTAGATATCACTAACCTGAGCCTAGGGATTCATGGTTCTAGTCACAGATTTGCTTGGGTTACACTAATTACTTCTAAGGAATAGACATGTCTTTATAGTAAGGTACCCTGGAGACTTCAGCCAGACTGTTCTGGTTCAATCGATGGGCCGGTAGAGGCTCAAGAGCAGTATTTTCCAGCCTAGAAAAATGTTGCCTTTTGATTGACATAAAAATTGCTTGCCTTCCTTTTATGTAATTTCACCATCAAAATAATCCTAAATATTATGACTAAAAACATTTCAAGGCAACAAATAGTGACTGCAGAATATATGTTCAAATTCATATTTCTCTGCCACCTGCTTTTTTTCCTCCCAGAGGAAAGTCATTGTTGTGGGGTGATTGTCTCAATTTTTTATGCTCAGCCACCAGCCCTTCACCCTGGCTTATAGGTCACATGTGATTCTGAGGGTGCCTTTTCACTCTCTGTACTGAGTGCTAAGGTGTGTGGAAATGCCCTTCTCCAATAGAGAGGCATATCCATGACAACCGTAAAGCCACCCACCACTTTACTATTTTCCTTTCTATTGGTTTTGTAAAATGAAAGCCTTAAAAGAAGGGCTGACAAATGCAGATTGCTACTGTTAAATAAATGCCACGTAAAAATCTGTTGATGTTATTTTATTGCATTGTAAATAAGGAGTAGGTGAAACACTTTATGCTTTAATAAGTGAGGTACAGCTTAAAAATTTTAAACAGCAATATAAAAATACAGTACAGAGCATAAATAAATAATGTCTCTTCATTTCTAGGCAGATTTTGAAACCCTTAACATTAGTTATAATTTCACTGGAATGGGAGGCATAAGGTACATACGCTAGTGTTCTGTAAACCCGCAAAGTCATATTACATAAAATTCAATAAAGGAATTAAAGAGATCAAATTAATCACACTTGTGTTAAATAAATACAATAGGTCAGACACCTACTCCCAAGTTGTGAAGAGTATGTAGAAAGCTTTTCTGCAGTCACAGAAAAGTTTGAAAAGGTTCAAGACTAAAGAAAGCACCTTGCATTTCAGGTTAATTTTGATACACCATTTTGGATTCTTATAAGAGCTGTAAAAAGTTTGTATGCACCTCTGTATTTGAATAGATCTGGATGCACGGGGCCACATAAGCCTTTGAGTAATGCACCATCAGAAAGATCCTATGGTATACAGTGTTTTTTAAATTTGAATATTCAAGTATTTAAGTTCTTTAAAGATATGAAACCTCTTAAATGTTTCCTAGAAGTTCTCCTGTTAATTATTAGAAACAGGCTTATTTTAAAAGGAAATGCTGAGTTTCTGAAATAAAATTTATCATAATTTGTCATCACAGATCAGGGGTCTTCTTGGTAATCGTTTTATATGATTTTAGCTTAAATTTTTAAATACTGAAAGGACTTCACAGAAAACTTTGAAGTCTTAGGATTTCTGACTAGAAATTTGAGAGAGTCTTCACGTATCGTTTACCATTGCTGCTCACTTTTTCAGGGGGGAAATTTGTTGGTCCGAAAGCTCAAATCTATATTTTAGAAAATTAGAATGAGTCATATTTTTTTCAGCCTACCTCCATATGCATTTTGTGGGAATGGGGTGAAATTAGGGAATGCCTTTTCAAGCATATTTATATTAGCTTGGTGGGAATATGCTCACATTGGAGCTACTAAGAATCCTGAGAAAGAGGAGTGAACATACTCAGAGGAATATAGGCCATTCGACTCAGCGTTGGGCAACTGGAGCCACACCTGGTCATTTTCTGTAAGGTCGATTATGGCACTTCCTGAAGCCTGATCCAGGTAACCCTTGGCATATTCATCATAGGTGTACATTACAGGGGTGCCGTTCTTATACAGACCTACCCAAACATGGGTCCCTTTAACATGCACATGGTATGAGAAATAGTATATTCCTGGTATCCTGCAAGTAAAGATTCCAGTTCTTGGGTCATAATGCTGCTGCCTATTATACAGAATCTTATCAAATGGGATGGGAGTACCTATTACTGGATAAGCTTTGGAGAGAATAACAGTGAAAGCAGACACAGGCATTCCTGTTACACCCTGGTTGGCACTAACCAGAGGCATCCCAGAAAGACTGGGCCTTTGGCCTGCCTTTATAAAGCCCTCAGGAAGGGCTGCCTGACCTGGGGGGCCTGGGGGCCCTGGGGGCCCTGGGAGGCCAGGCGTTCCAGCATGGCCTCTTGGACCTGGAGGCCCTGGTGGTCCAGTGGGCCCATTGAGGCCCTTAGTTGCTATGCCAGCGGGGCCAGGAAGACCTGGAATTCCTGGATCCCCTTTAGATCCAGGGAATCCTGGAATGCCTGGTGGCCCAATGGGGCCTCTGGTACCTGGTATTCCAGGAGCACCTCTTGGGCCAGCCTCACCGTTGTGTCCAGGCATTCCCTTAGCTCCTGCTGCACCCGCAGGGCCTGGGAGACCACGAGGTCCTTCCACTCCAGGGTCACCTTTTGGGCCTGGTAATCCTGGGTTACCCTTAGGACCACTGAGACCTGGTTCACCCGGGTACCCTGGTTTTCCATCTAAACCGGAGGTACCCCTTTCTCCCTTAGCCCCTGGGAGTCCTGCAGGCCCAACCGGCCCCGTCTCGCCTTTGGGGCCTGGGATCCCATGGTTGCCTGGTACGCCCTTTGGTCCTTGGGGTCCCATATTTCCAGGGGGTCCAGTCAGACCTGGCTCCCCAGGATGACCTGCTGGGCCTTGTTCCCCTTTAGCACCTGGACCCCCCGGAAGGCCGGCAGGTCCCCTTTGTCCCTTCAGGCCTGGCAAACCTGGTTTCCCAAAGCCAGGAGCCCCTGGGGGCCCAGCTATTCCTGGAGCCCCAGGATGACCTTTGGTTCCTGGAATCCCTGGCTGGCCTGGGGCTCCAGCGGCTCCGGGCTTTCCAATGCCTTCTAGTCCTCGTTCTCCGGGAGGACCTTGAGGGCCTGGCAGGCCAGTCGGTCCCCTTTCCCCTGGAAATCCCCTATCACCTTTGATCCCTGGCTGTCCTGGAAACCCATTTTCGCCTCTCTTTCCCATTCCAGGAGGGCCAGGTGGTCCCATGGGACCCTGAGGCCCTGGAAGGCCCCTCTCACCTGGACGACCAGGAGCACCATATCCAGTTTCCCCTTTCTGTCCATTCATACCAGGGACTCCTGGTGCCCCCTTTTCTCCAGGAAAGCCCCTGGGTCCCGGGGCTCCTGGGGATCCCTGTTGTCCAGGTTTTCCTGAAACAGAAATTCCAGCTGGGCCGGGAATTCCAGGTGGTCCTGGTGGGCCCCGTGGTCCTGGTAAACCAGCTGGTCCAATATCTCCTTTTGGTCCGTATGGTCCTCGCTCCCCTGGTTTTCCTGGCAGTCCTGGCAAACCTGGCTTCCCAGTGCCTGGTGGTCCCGGTGGTCCTGGCAGCCCTGGCTGTCCTTGGGGTCCAGGACTTCCATAGCCTGGTTTTCCTGCTGGTCCAGATGGACCTGGGTGCCCTCGAGGTCCAGTGGGGCCTGGTGGACCTGGAATACCTTGCTCTCCTCTTACTGGTATACCTAAAAGACATGCCCAGCACACATACCCAGAGAGAGGGTTGCTTAGAAACGTTAAGAATAGTCATTGCTTCTTGAAATATTAATCATGACAGAACATTGCAGTGTCAGTCAGTCCATTTTGGCAGACTATTCTTAAATGGTTTCAGACAATACATTTTATGTTGTCCTAAAAAACACTGCTAGAGAAGATGGTTTCGCAAACCCATAGCTAACATAATACTTTCATTACATCTAATGATCCGTGAAAATAAGCTGGGATTTACAAATTCATCTAGAATAAGAGTGTAGTGGAGGCAAATTTATTACGTTTATTTTGGGAAACTCATCTAGAAAGGAAAGGAAGAAAGGTGTCTGACAGAAAAGGGAGAAAAAGACAAGTGCAGAATAAATGGGTAAATATTTAAGAACTAGCATAACTTTCCATCACAAACGCTATCCTATGAGACATAAGAAAGGTCCTTAATTCTGATTTACATCAGCCATGGCCCTGCTGAGCACAGTTGAGATTTAAGTTGATTTTCTTTCAACCTCAGTACATACCGTGAGCTCTTACATTCTCCATTATTGACTTAAAATTGAAACAAAATTAGAGAATTAGACTTAATGGGAGAGTACATAAAAAGTGCTTATCTGACATTTTCCTTGATAAATGCAAATAAATATTACTGATTTCATAGAGCTGTGGGTTTGTTTGAGCTAGAGCTACTTCTACTAATATAATAAACTTAAAAACCACTTATTAAGTGCTTGCGAGGTGGAAGTGCTATTGGGCCACGAGTGTGGGGGAAACATAGGGTACATCTAAGAGCTTCAGTCACACAGAGAATAAGACAAGTATACATGTGATAAGTGCTCTCAGAGGAGTCCACGTGCTATTTTAGTCATTCAGAGGTGAGATATAACAGCATTGCTGGCATTAGAGTATACCATTAGGGAACTATTACTGTGTTAAAGAATCTTTAGGCGGTAATCATCATAAGTATCTACATAAAATATCCATTCTTTCTCAGAAGAAGTCTTTAACAACTAGAAAAGATAATTAAATTATATATGATTTTAAATATCTGATTGCATAACTTACATTAAAATCTTCTGTTTAATAAACTTTCAGAAACAGAATTTCTGCATATATTATTTAGATTCTTATACTGTCGGAAAGTGGTTCATAGTAATGGTAGCTTTAGTAGATGTCACAGTAATCGAATAGTTTGGTCAAAACCCTGAAAATGACTTATCACAATGACTTTTGAGCCACATTGTTTCTGTACAAAAATGGATAATATACTTAAACTCTATTTAACTAAATCTTTAATGGTTTTAAAAATCAAAATGAAGACTAAATTGGGATTAACATTAAATTAATTGATATTATAAATTGGATTAAAAATTGAAATAAATGGAATTAAAAATTGCTTCAAAAACATTTTATGATTATAGTTCACTTTATTAGTTGTTGGCACATTATTATATTTTTAAGAATCTTTCATATTAATTAACTGGCATATCAGCAGTAGTCAGCCAACAGTAGTAACTAATATTATTCTCTTAGATAGATACATTCCTGATGTTTGAAAAAGATTTGGCAGCAAATGGGGTATCAGATACAGAGCAGAATCATTAAAATAGATAACTGAAATAGGAAAATCATTTTAGACTTGGTTATCTTTATATTTTGCACTAATTAGGTTTATATTTCATTTTGCAAATATTTAAATGTAGCTTTATCTACTTATGGATTTTTAGTAAAGGATATCAGGAAAAGGACTGAGAAAAGTTAATTTATGGAAAAGATTTCCATATAGTAAAAAATCTTGAGATTGACTTTAGTGTACATATATGATTCTACATATAAATTGGTATCCCACCATTGCAAATAGAATGAGTAAATAAAAGATTTCTTAATGATTTGAAATAAAAGCATATTTTTTAAAAATGCAAACTATTTTAGATTGGGTTTGCTTCAGAATCTTATAAAGATCACGTTCAAACGAAAAATACTTGGTCTTTTTGGAAATCTGTTTAACTGTTAAAATAGAGGGGAAAAAACAAGTCTTATTGAATATGATTGCATTAGACACCATGTGAGACTAGAACACCAAGGATAGAGTGATCTTTTTCACTGGAAATATGACATATTACATATGATATATACACATCAATTCAGTAATGTACCCTAATGGGTCCTACACCTCTCAGTTCAAGAAAGAATGTAACTTCTTTTGTATTCTTGGGGAATAGCCCCTCTTTGTAGCTTGCCATCTGAACAAATTAGAGATTTGGGTGGTACCATCCTCAAGGAAAAACAATTACCCAATAGAGACATTTCTTCAGTGTCTACAAACTGAAATAGTGGTCGGTTGTGTCAGAATGTGGTACCTGCATGCCTAACAGCTATGGAGCCCTTTGCAGCATAATTTCGTGTGTTTTGGCTGACCTCTCATTTAGCCTGTGTTGAACAGGTGTGTTTAGGAATTACATAGGCACTCTGTATTTGTTATCATCTTAATGGTTTATTGGTAAAATTGTGGACTTTTTCTCTTTGTTTGGTATATTAATGCCTGCCAATGGATGATAATGTATTTGAGTTTCCACTTTGTATTACCAAGTAAGAGTAAGGTAGATTTAATAGTTAAAATACAAGTTCTAAATTGTGTGTGTGTGTGTGTGTGTGTGTGTGTGTGTGTGTGTGTGTGTGTGTAAAAGATACCTATTATTCTGCAAAAATAGCCAGGATGATATAGTACATTAAGGTGGGAAGATAGAAATATTTTTAACCTTCTAAAAGTGATGCATTTTATTTTTAATTTAAGACTGTTTCATTTATGATCTTGTACACTATATAAAATCTTAATTTGTAATCATAAAGAATATAACCCAGTGCTGCCTGTCATAGCATTTCAGATTGCCATTTGTTGCTTTAAGTAGAAGGTTTCCTTAACTTTTATTCTTTCTTTCCTAACTTAATCACTTTCTCTTATTTTATTTGTATTGTGAGACATTCAAGAGTAAATGTACCTGTGCATTTATTTTAAACTACCTTTCATGAAATATTTTAAATTTCAACTTTCTTAGACAATCCTCTAATTTGTTCAAATGGTTGTCTCCAAAAACATAATTTTAAAGTTAATAGCCACCTGAAAATTATATAATTGTATTAACCAATGTTACCCCAATAAACTTAATTTTAAAAAATTAAATAAGTAAAGTTAATGGCAAATACCCTTAGCTTTATTTGCAGGATAAAATATATAACTGTAATGAAAAAATATTTTGGAAAGGAAATTTGAATTCTACGATCAATTCAGATGATTCAGTTTAATTCAGTAGATGCTTTAAAGCCAGTGTGTGTCAAATGTTATTAAATAGAATTAGTGAATATGAACTCTAACTGTTGCCCTTCTTTGAGGATCTGTTAGCACCTTACATGCGTTATCTCAGTACTCTTACCAAAAAGCTGACGAGAAAGCTGAACAGGTAAGGGATAGATTCAGGAAAAAAGTTAGAACTTATCTAAGGTGACACCACCATCACTATAACAGGAAGATGGGGAAAAGGGTGGGGATGGAGAGGAATAATAGAAAAAACAGAAGTAGAAGTAACTGAAATAATATAGTAGTAGAAGTAGAAGTACTAGTAGCAGTAGTGATAGTAATAGCTAACACTTAAGCACTTTACACATAATATCTCATTTACACTTCATAACAGACCTTTGATATAGTTGTTCCTCATTTGTAAAATGAGGAAACTAAGGCACAGAGAGGATAGATAATTTACTTGAGATCGCATAGTCTGTGTACGCTTAACTATTAAACTATACAAAAATATGTAAAAATTATGAAAATTGCTGCTTCATTTGCCTATTAAATATCTTTGGAGGGCATCAGATTTTATTCGATCATTGGGACTCAATTTTGTATATATTTCTGCTAGAAGAATAAGTTTTGAAAGTATGTTTTAAGTTTTTAAGTATATAAACATGTTATTCTTTTTGTACAATTGGCAACTATTTTTAGTTAAAATATCTTGAACATGATTAATTTTTACTGGATTAATATTTTTAAATTATGAATAGTTATGCAAAAGCATTATTTGAGAAAAAATTTTCATGCACAAAAGTTCTTAATATTCTTCAGGTATATCTACTACACTTATTGTATAAAGGATACTAATATTCTTGAATAAACCTACTTTTTTCACAAATCATTTTGGGCTAATTCTACATTCTGAAAGTAATTTAAAACCAAACAGTTAAAAGCATTTTAAAGAGATCATTAGGATTGAAGAAAGCAACAACCAACTAGTTAACTGAGCAAAACATACAGTTCAGTTTACCTTTACTCTTTATGGCATAGGGAATGAAAAACTGTGTCTTGGTGTTGGGTAGTGGGCCTTTTATGCCTGTAGGTGTTTGGTATCTCTCAGCATAAAACCCTCCATGAACCAAGTTCAAGAACATTAGCAGCAAAAGGGCTATTTGTGGCAGCATGTTCTCAGATGGATTCTGAAAAACAGAAAACAAAAATTTCATACAACTTTGTTATTGATTTGTTTTATTTTTTTTTTTAATGTTACACAAGTGAATTCTCTATATGGTTACCTACTTTTTTTTCCTTATCCTATATATTTTGAAGATATTCTATAAATTAATGTTATAATTTTTTTAGTTATAGGAATATATGCCTTAGTTGGTTTTGGAACCCATATTCAAGTAATCAAGTAAAACGGAAGTGACTTTTTAAAAAAAATTGTAATTGGATGTCTGTATTAAATAATTCAAGATCTTTGGCATAGATAAAAATATCCAATAGTTTCAAATTCAGATTAGGGCATGTTTTTCCAAATCTGGTTTTATTAGGACTATCTTTTATAGAGACTGATACAAATTAAACCTTCTGAGTGCATTTTAGTAGAAAACCACTTTTTTAATCACAAAAAGCCAAGTAGTTAATTCACTGAAGCTTGTTTCCAAGCAAGCTAACATGGAAATTCAACTGTGAGTATCGAGTCATAGACTTACCTGAGAGCCAGTTCTGGAGATGGTTTCTTGGAAGCTTTCTGAGCCTTCCTGTGCCCAGGTGAGCAATGCAGAAGATGCTCTCTCCAAAGCTGTCCTGTGGTATTTATACTGTTTTCCTCTTTCTACGTGAGGTTACCCTGAGCTTAAGCTCCTCCCTCAGAGGTGGAAAGCACTAATTATGGTGGAAAGTTCTATTGGGCAGACATACAAAATCAGGTTGGGCTGTCTTTTTTCCTTGTTTTCTTACTGAAAAATAAACTCTTTGTCTTAAATATATATTAATAGTTTTAACCATGCACCACCTTTTTCTGTGATTTTATTTTAGAAGTTATTACTCAGATGTTTAGATTAGTTCATGATGAGATGATACTACCCCCTTTATATTTTTAAAAAGCACATTCTTATGTTATTTGGTTGAAAATATTTGGTAGTATATAAAAGTCGGGGAAGATGTCTTTTGGAGGGGGGTGTGGATTTAAACCAGCATCTAAATTCCTCAATTGTTACATAAAGCCATCAATGTGTCCACTGACATTTTTAAATGTTTATGAAAATAGCTTACCCCAATTCTTCCTTATTTTTAGGCTAGAGATTGAAATGCAGTGGTGAAAATGTAGGTATGCTGTTTTATATTTTAGTGTAAGTCTTCAGAAGTTAATAAGAGATTTTAAATATGATAACAAATATTTCAAAATTTTTTTCATGGTAAATATTTCAATTTTTCCAGAGGCAAGACATCCATGAAGTTGATAGAAATAGCAATATAATTACCTCAAAGGATTTAGCTAGTTTATAGCGCTATACTATGTTCAGTAAATGACTTCTAAAGGTTTTATTGCTTAATTTTGGATTTTACTTTAGCATTACAGTAAAAATTGCAAAACCCTTAACTTGATAATGTCATATTATGTCTCTTTAAACAAGATCGTTGTGTTCATTTCAAAAGAAAAAGATTCTTCAAACTTTGCTTTCAGCTTTTTAAAATTATCATTGTCTTACCTTGTCATTTCCTTCAGGGATCTTGAATCAGCCCAGTTAGAAATATTTTTTTTTCCCCAAAGATGAAGATTAACATTATCATTGTCATTTTCAGTGGTTAGTATTCTCTTTAACAATGTTAGGAAACTCTTAAAATCAGTTTTAGCATCTTAAAGAATCTACTAAAGACAGTAGTAAGTTGAGAGGTCAAATTTTGTATCTTATTTCATGTCATTTTGGAGCTAAATTAGATCATCTATACAGATGAAGTAGGTAAGGAGCATTTCACATACAGGCACAGACATACCTTTTTTTTTTTTTTTTTTTTTTTGATTGGTCAGTAATTGAAATAATTGACCAATGGACAATTTAAATAAAAGTTTATTTTTCTTTTCCCTCCTTGCATACAATTTTGTGTCTTTTAAACAAAACCTTGTATAGCACCTTGTAGAAATGTAAATGGATAACTCATCTCACTGCCTCCCATTCTTTTCTCTTAACTCTCATTTTTAAACCTTTTATTGGTTGCCATATTAAAAATCTACATCATCATATATGTCTTTATATAATACTCATAGATATACATGAAATGTGGCTTTTATGTCACTTCAGGTGATATTAAAAGAATTGGAAAGTCTGTATTCTAAACATTCTTCCATTATTTGGAAATTATCTATGGAATAGCTTTTGTTATGATAATCTGTACTCCACTGTGTCTGTAAGAGACCACAAAAGGTGTAGGTAAGAGAAAATGACCGGCTTCCATCTGCTTATGGTTCATTTGGACAAGATTTTAGAAAAATAGGTTTGCGTAACATTGTGGATGCTCTTGAATGCTAGGCCGAAGAATTTGTTTTGAAAGGAATTATTTGAAATACATATTCTAGTATATTTATGCGTTCGTATCGTTATACACACACATGCACTTATTTGTTATTGGGACTGATACCCTTTAGATAACATTCATTTGAAAGTTCAGATTAATTCTCAGCTCTTCATAGGTACCATTGTACATCTGCATAAACTGTTCAGCAGTGGCTACTCTATTTTCAGAGATTTTCACCATAATCTTTTTAGGTGTCTGTTTTTTTCATCAACTCAGTACAAAGTTGGACAAGGTTTTTAAGCTCCTCCCAGCTTTAACCCATATCTCATTTGCCCCGAGAATACTCGACGGTGGCACTTGGATCAGCAGCGTTTACCATAAGATAATTCACAGATTACAGTCCTAACTTTACCCCCAAAGTTTGCCATGAAATATTTCGCTTTTATTGTTATTCTCTCATTGCTCTAGTATATCAATAGTCCTTGGAAACAAATGACATCATTCTATTTATAGCATTGTGTATTTAGTAGTGGTATTTCCATTTACAAAATATAGTAATTCTCGATCACTAAAAATGTCAAACCAAATCCTAGAAAACGGAGCGTTCCTACGCGTGATGTTAAATTAATGCCGGCAGCGAGCTTTTTTTTTTTTTTTTGAAGGGGAAATTGGTTAAAATTAGATTGTTCTGGTGTTTGAGGTATTCTGCTGTTCTTCATGGTTGGACAGTGGGTAGGCTTGGCTCCATTCAGTACTTATTAAAAGACAAAATCCATACCAGGTGGTTGTGTGCCTTCTTTTGGGGATATGTAAATATATGTGGGTATTTGTCATTCTATATTCCCCGTTAACTTTGGAAAATGTGGTGTTTTATTGAATAAGCCTTGGACATTCAACCCTTTTTGCAAATAGTGTACTTATTTCAGCATAGAGAATCTGACTACTGTTTGCTTTGTTAGTCACATAAGAAGCCTGGTCTTGTCCAAAACAGATTGTAGAATCAGAATATTTGCTAGCCACACCCCACCCAATTGTGTATTTAAAACTATTTTTAGTCTCAGAGTTTACTTGTAGCTGTTTGAAGTGACTAGTCTGTGGCTTTATGATGAAAATCCATTACACTTAAAACAGAGAGCCATATTCTTTAAACTCAGTAACCTAAGTGATTTTTTAATATTAAATATAAATGATATTTTTTGCACATCTAACGTTTAGCTGCTATTAAACTCATCTATTCATTTTCACCTCCCAGGGTCATTCATTAATTCACCAGCTATTTCTTGAGTACCTCTTATGTGTCAGGCATGGAAATCAAAACTAGGTGAATAATGTAGAGCCCCTACCTTTATGGTATTTAAACAGTGGTTCCAACCTTTTTCCCCACTCCCACTGATGGATATGACAGATTCCTTCAGTCTTTGACATTCATTAAGATAGTGCTGGTTCAGAGTCCATATTTTGAAAAAGCTCCTCAGGTGATCATGATGGATTCCTAAGTTGGAAGTCTTAGTCCAATATCAGTTCTATTACCAGCTTGTTAATATTAACTACATAATTTTTGTTTTTGTTCATATGGTTTCTAACTTTATCATAGAAAATGTATTTTGTAGAAATAGAAAGCATGGTTAAAATGAATGCCTGTATACCCATCATGCAACTCAAACTAAACTCATTGCTAATCAATCTTTCTTCCATTCACCACTCCCCAATATTTTGAACAAATCTCGAATATTGTACCAATTCGCCTGTGAATATTTTAGCATATTTCTCCAGAAGATAAAGAGTCCTTTTTCTTTAAAACAATGTCTTCATCATACTCAAGAAATTAACTATTAATGTTATTCAGTGCTTTAGTTTATGTTCACATTTTCCCAATTATGTGTGTATACACACATTGTACACACACACTTTCATATATGTAAGTATACAAATAGAAACAGTTACACACAAAGATATGTATAGTATAGATGTATACACACATAACACATATTCGTATATATTTTTGTTGATTTATTGTTTGTTCAAATAAGGTTCATGAATTACCCCTAATTGATATGTCCCTATAAAAGTAGGTTTCTAATCCATGTCTCTTTATCCCTCTGCAGTTTATTTGTTGAAAAGCTAGGTCATCTATCTCATTTAAAATACTTCTCTGTGCCTTTTATTTCCTGTAAATTGGTAGATCTAGAGATTCAGTCTCATTCAGGTTTGAGATAAACACACACACTCATTCATTCACACAAATACTTTTTTAGCAGGAATACTTTATTGGCAGTAGTGTGTATTTCAATCAGGAGGCCTTTCCTTGTTGGTTGTCTCTCTTTCTGTGATATTAGTAGGCACTGATCGTTACCTAGACATTGATTCTATCCTTCCTTTGTTTATTAGCTAGAACATTTCTACAACGAAAAACACTCCTTCATTAACTATGTAGTTACCCTGAAATACAGTTAGTATAGAAAAAGCAGATAAATACCTTCATCAATATTTAAAACAATAAGCTTGTTTCCTGGCATCCTCCAGAAGTGGCCTAGGAGGGTGTTTGAGTGTCATTATAAACTCATGGATTTAAACATGTCTTATGTGTTTCAATCATGGCAGCTATTATTCTTATTATTGCTCAGAGTTTTATCTATCGTTGCTTAGCAGGCACTTTTTAATATCAGCTCGTGAATCCTTTTGACATGATTTCAGTAGTCTTTTATTGCTTATTTTTCTTCTAGTATTTTGCACTTTTCCTGGCCCAAATCTGTAATCAGGGAGTCTTGGTTCCTTTTACGGGAAATAGAAATTAGAGACCACAATCTGTGTGTCTGGGTCCTAGGGAGGGAGGTCATTGTGGACAAAGCTAGGAAGTGTGTTCGTGTAATGTTAGTTAAATATGAAAGACATCATAACTTCGTATTGATGCATGTAGTTCACTTTCAGGTCCTCTGGATGTATACATAATGACTTCAAATTTGTATCTGTAGCTCCTTAGTCCCATGCTAAAAATCCCAGTTCTCATGACAATGATGAAGTTATTCATTTACTTTATTTCTTAATACTCAATAACAACACCAAAATTCACACCACATTATTAGAAATGGTTAAGGATTATTTTTGTAATTTTTTTTTGTGTTACCACTAGAGCTGTATAGTCAAATTACTATGTTTAAAGTCAGTTGAAATAACTTATTTCAGTATAATAATGCTACCCTCTCAATTTACTTTTCCTATAGTATACTGATAAATGTTTAACTTGCTTGGGAATGGGGGAGATGTATTTGCTGATATCTATGGAGCAAATACTCCCACCATAGCCAATTTCGAGCTACCAAGGTAAATACATATGGCTTGGAAAACATCAGAACATTTACCAAGAAACAGTACAAGCTAGCTCCAGCATACCTTGCATATTTCCCAAGTCACATTTATAAAACAGAGAACATTTGGAAAAGTGTGGATTCTGTTACTGATCTACGCACCCTGTGTTTCATACTCCTTCTATAAGTAACTGCTTTTTAAAAAAATTTTAGGTTTATGCTATTATTTTTTAGACTAGATATTCATTCATATCCCCTTCCAATTTCTTAGATAAATGTCATTATAATATACATAGTTTATTATACCCTTTTTTATGTAACAGTTTATTTTGGAGAGCATTGCATAACATTATGTAAAGATGGTCCACATTCCTTTTTTACAGCTGCATAGTACTCCATTATGTGACTGTACCATTGGTTTTTTTAGCCTTTTCTTTATAGTTGATCATCTATATTATTTGCTCTCTTCTGCTAATACAAATACTTCTATAGTAGATAATTGTGTGTGTATAGATATTTTTGCCTGAATGTCTTTGAGAGAGATTCTTGGAATTGAGATTCATGAGTCAAAGATAAATGCACATTTAATTTTGTTATGTATCATTAAATTCTCTTTCATAGGTATTGTATCATTTTGTATTCCACCAGTAATATGTGACAGTGTCTGCTTCCCTACGGGTTCTCAATAAGATATGTTATTGAGATTTTTGCCCATTTTAGAGGTATAAATTGGAATCTTGTTCTAGTTGTAATCTTTGTTTTTCTTACACATGGTAGCGCATCTTTTCATAAAGTTAAGACCTTATTTCTGGCCCACTTTTCCTGTAAATGTTCTATATGTTAGGATTGTAAACTTCTTTTCTGTAATATAGTTTACACATGTTTTCCTCCAGTTTGTCATTTGTCTTTTTAGTTTGCTTATAAGGATTATTTTTTAAATGCAACATTTTCTTGTAAGATACATAAATCTTTGATTCAGAATATTATTGTTCTTTTATAGACTTAGAGCTGTAAGGGATATTAAGGGTCATCTAGAGCAGTCATTTCGTTCTTCAGATGCAGAAGTTAGTTTCTCTGTCATGAATATCTCCTTCCCTGAGGTTTAATCAAGATAAATTTCTGAAGTGAAGAGCTGTTGGTGCGAGAGCCCATTGAGGGAAAACACCACCAACTAAGCTAATGTGTTTATCTCCTTACCCAAGCAGGATACTGATTTTCCTGTTCCTCTAATCCTTCAGTCTTTTAGCAGTGGAAATGGGAAACGTGCCCAGAAATTTAATTATGGCACTTGGAGACCCACAACTTCCACCACCAACTAGCTGTCTCATTCCTCTTGGGAAAAAAAAAAAAAAAGGCTTAAAAGGACATTCGTGGGTGATATTACAGAGCCCAGGAGCTAAAAATGATCTATTTGTGTAAATAGTCATATGTGGTTTAGTGGTTAGATACTTGCTGAGGGTTTGAAAGGAGAAATTCATGCATAAAAGCAGGTGTTTATGAAAACCCCTGAAACTTCAGGCCAGGTCAAGAAAAACTGCGAGTCATTTAAAAAGTTCAAACAAGGGCTTTATATTCTATTTTCTATTACATATAAACTGCTACATTACTTAAAGAACTCATAGTTTTGTGCCCCAGATGCTTAATGACATCACTGTCTTTCCATAGAAACCTGCCCAGCTACTTGGCCCCTTGACCTGAAAGCTTCAAGGTTCTTGGCCACCCAACAGGTTCTCAGCCATTTAAATGTGTTCCTACTATATTTACAAGTTCAGCCTTCACAAGACACAGTCTCTGCTAAGTTGGAAGGAGATATTAGATAGAGAGTTAAAGTGTTAATTGGGGGAGTCACAAGGTGACACTTTTTATTTGAATCTCTTTGCTTCCCTGTTATCATATTTTAGAACAACTGCACAATCGCCAGGTACAGTGGGTACGAAGTACCTAGAGGGTAAGAAGCACTGTGTTTGCAGGTGGTAACACAGGTCACCAAAAAATCCACCCTCAAGACTGATGCTCATGCAGCTGCTAACTTGCTCATATTAACAATTAAAATGTGTCCCTGAGTTTTCAGTTTAAGTAATGCTGGGCCCTAGTCTGCCTAGCCTTTGTTCTCGTGTATGGAGGAGAATCCTCAGTGTGGGATTCTCAACTGCAGAGTGTTTGATGGTTTTTAAAAGAAAGACACAAGCTGTTTATGAGTTGATTTATAATTTAATTTCCCTTGTAATATATCCTAGGTGACCTTTGACCTACTTCTTCAAATGCAAATATTTCTTTTTATTTAATATGTTCTAAATAACTCAACTTTGAGCTAATAATTAATCTATCTTCAGTTCACTCCTGTCTTTCAAATGGAATAATCATTTTTGAGTTGTCAAATACAACATAAAGAACTTAAGTGTCATGCGATGGCATTGATACCAAAAGCCTTAAAATACATTTTAAATTTTGAATTATCCTATTTTAAACTAGGGCAAGCATGTTCATCAAAGAATCTTCTTTCTAAATTTAAGTAAGTTTAGTATTGTGTATATATATAATAAGCTGTGTTTTAATATAAAGTTTCATTAATACCACTTATTAATTTTGAGTTCATAGCAGTTTCATTATTTGTGTTGAGTATTTAGACCAGATTTCTGAGTGCAGCTGATGGTAGCATTAGAATCTATGTTCGATTTTGTAAAGAGCAGAACTAGTTTACGTGTACTATTAGAATACACTTATGATTTCATTTTTGGATCTTCGTATTTGTATAGAATTTTATATTTAGCATGAGTTAAAAATGACAGGGGATTGTCCTTGATTACAACTCTCATGTTAAAAGAATAAGAATAGACATTTGGATATTTACCATTTTTGCCTCCAGTACTGGTTTTGGTTCTAGTTCCTCCATAATCTTTGATTTCTCACTTTGGTCAGTGTTTATAATTGTTTTTTAATTTTGCAACCAGTATGGTTTGTATAATTGCAGCCAAGAAAAGCTTTTAAAGGTTAGTTTTAAAAAGGCATTTTGATCATTTATGACTGATAAAATAGTACAGTTATAAAAATAGATGCATGCTTATAATATATAGCACAACTGTAAAAAAATACAGATATAGTGAGAAAAGAGAATTGTTTGGCAGAAATTCTAGTAGGAGAATTTAGGAGGGAAACTTTAACTTTTGTAGCCTGTGGGAAACAATTGATCTTAACAAATATGGGTTATTTGGGTTTTTTTTTTTTTTCTTTTTTAAAGGGGGCAGCTGTCAGTCTAATAGTAACAATGTGTGGATTATTAACTGAAATAATCAAAATGCTGTGTTATTTGATATAAATGTTGTTTAAACTCATGTAGATTTTGGATAATACAATTATAATGTTTTTAATAATACCATTTAAAAGCTGGCTCCACAATAATACTGAGAAATAACTGTGTTGAAGAACCATCTAAGACTATTTTATGGTCAGTGCTGATACAACAAAATTCTTGTACATTTTAATGTGTATTCTGTGTCATGGTATAGCAATATTGAACTGCTTTTAAAATGTACTTGACGTGCTACTGTTGATAAATTTATTAGAACTTTAAAGAACATTTCGTATGGCAGTGAAGAGCACTTCCTTTTAAATTTAACTTTTTAACACTTTAGGATCTAGTTTTTCAGTTGAAAAGTGCACATGTAGGGTGTGTTTATACACTATGGTTCTTTAGATATTCTTATGCTGAGAAGAAGGAAATAGGAATTTAACTTCGTTTTTTTGCTTAAGAGACAGAAATATTAAGTCATCTTTTTCAAGGTGAGGGCCATTTGTATAAAAGTTGTCTGTCTTTGAGGCCCTAGTAAGGCACTTGGGTGTTCTGTGGGTCATTTCTTAAACAGCATTCTGTGATTATCACTCTGATTAGATCTGATTCAACTTTGTCTTCAAATTGGATTTGCATTTATTGAGCATCTTCATTGTATCAGGTACTTCGCTTTTCTCATTTGACCTAGAAGAACCTTATCTGATAGATATTATCACTCTTAGTCTCTATGAAAGGAAACTGAATGAAGCCAGAGGTTAACAAATTGCACAGGTCCTGATGGTTTCAGTAAGTGATTTTTTCCTAAGAAAAATACTATAAATGTGAAATATTTCTAGTTTAGAAAATATATAGGAATTCTTTTTTTGCATAAAATTTTAAAGTTACTTGGATGAAAACTCAAGAGATTTGTTACCTCTCATTTTTATTTCATAGCTTATTGGTAGTGCATAATACAAATTTAATTGATGATAGAATATCATTTTTTATTTTATATTTATAAAACTGTGGGAGCTAAATGGATACCCTCTCTAAAATATGAAACTAATATTAGTACAGTTCACAGGTGTTTCATTTTATTTTTCAGAATTTGTAGGGCTAATTTTAGTAATTTAATTTTAAAAGACAGGAATACCACAAACTTTTATTAAACACCATTTTTGCTTTTTTTAAAGCTAAAAAAATGTTACCTGCGCATATTCTTAGGAAAAAAAAAAAGTAGTAGTAGAGGTTACATTAAGTTGAAAAAAATATTTTTAATAACATAAAAACCAAGACCGCATACAACCTAATTTTGCTGCTAAAAAAAATCTCCTGCTTAGTTTCAGATTTCTTATTTTATATTAAAATATTTTATATATTGCCAGTGCTAGTTCCACTCAAACTTATTTTCAGTCTTAAAACATGATAGATGAGTTTGTAACTTGCTTCTGATAAATTTGTTGAAATTTGTTGGAATCTGAAAATAAACATATACAAGAAATTGAGATCCTTTATTTATAAAGTGTGGTGAAAACTAAGTTTTGTGCTGATAGTAAGAAATATTTCAGCATCCTGGGCATCCTGATGGAATGACAACTGAGAGAGGTTCACGTTAGTGGCTCAGAGGTAGGCAGGAAGGAATCAGTGAAATAAATTTATGGTGTTCCCCCAACTTTGAAAAATGTAATTTGGCATTCTTGTCTTGTTTCTTTTCCTTTCTTGCTGTCTTCTACAGACTGCTGCAGATAGGCTTCCATATTTACCAGCTCTAGGAGACATTTTCTTGTTCTAAAGACCTTGGTTCCCCGTGTCCCAGTTTCCTCACACACATGTCAGTCTGAGTATGAGGAAATCAAGCAAATGCCCCAAATACCTTTATTAACTAATCTCTATTTATATTTTGTGGTGGGAATAGTTGATGGATAATAACATAGATATTCTGGTTTATATCTTATTTGGAAAAGGCTATGGTTCTCTCATATACATTTTGATATTACTGTGAAATACTAGAGATAGGATTTTGTTATTTTGAATAATACTTAGAAGTAGTAACAAAATGACTGATACTTTACTCATATTAAATATTCTTCTGACATGGATAATCTTTGAAGGAATTGTTACCAGTATAGGTAACAGTGGGATTAGTGCTGCATTTGCCCACCTTTTAAATTTTTTTGTTCAGAATGAATTTGTTCTACTACATATAGATTATTTTCCTATGGAAACTGCCAACCAGTCACGGCAGTCCTTTAGCCAAGGTTAATGAATGGGAGTGTGCCATTTTTTTATGGCTATTAATCAGCATTTTGTGGTGCCACGTATTTGGATGTTAGATATAAATATACGTGTGTATTTTTTAAGGCAAATTATTTTATGGATAAGCCTAGGAAATAAAATCCCTCAAAAAATTAACTATAGTAATTCATTTTATTATAATCAAATCAAGAAAGGTTATGATGTATTTTCTCTATTAAGAATATCTTAAACCTTTTTAAAACTTGAGAAGAAAAAAAGATTAGGAGCTCTTTCATTATGATTTTCACACAAATAAATATGGTCATTTGATTTTTTTTTTATAATGAGGATATCCATAGCTTATTTATTACTGGTATTGGCCATTCTGCATTTGAATATTTTAATTTCTAAGGCTTTATATAATTGGAATTCTTTTTATAACTGAAAATGTGCATACGAACATTTATTCTTGTTACAACATTAAAATGTAAACTTAAAGAACACTAACTTCCATTCACATACACTGAGCTGCTAAGTATTTTTCTTGAACTTGGTTTTCCTAGTTTTCCATATGACTTTAAATGTGATTCTAAATATAGAATTCAAATATTTAGATGTATTTAAATTAACCTTGATTTCCAATAAGCTAGTAAATAGACTCCTAGAGTTTATTTGTAACCCATACCAGACTTTGAGATGACTATTTCTTAGACTGTACAACAGTAATATAATCTTTAAGAGGGCTCTGTGTGATAACAGGAAGTAAAACAGAGTGGTGAGTCAATGATTTGTCCCTGATGACTGCAGAGAAACTTTGGCTGTGTACCTTTTAAGTATGTGGCATCAACCTGTGATTCTAGATAGCTTGCTAAATGGACTCAATCCTACTTTGACCTCTCAAGTTGAAATAAAAGGGGCAAGAAGAAATTTCTCTGAAGCTACGTGGTGTAATTAATTAATTGGAGTTGCGGGAAAAGATGGGGAAAAGAAATCCCTTTGGGTTAAAACAAGGAAACTTCTTAGCTGGACACTTGGAAACTTCCTCCTTAAAGGAAGGAAGTATGTGCCAAGGATGAGGGGACAGGTAAATGAATTAACAAGTAAGAATTAAGACAAGAAATAATTATTTTATCTGTATCTTATAATTTCCTATAATTATGACACAATGTAACATACTTTTCTGCTTAAGTTTGTTATAAATTTTTTCTGATCTACATTTTTTAAAAATCATAGTGTTAAAACCAAATAGAAAGTCCAGAAGTAAATCCAAAGGCACTAGGAAATTTAATATATGAGAAATGTAGCATTTCAAATCAGTGGAGGATGGATTATTCAATAAATGGTGTTTGACCCATGATGGTCATTTGAAAAAAGAAAGTGTGCCCACACATCGATTACCAAAATTAATTCCACAGAGATCAAAGATGTAAGCATTAAGAAAGAAATGATAAAGTTGCCATTAGAAAATGTGAGAGAAATACGTATTTGTTTAACTGAAGTCAGAAAGCCTTTCTAAGTATGATCCCAAACCTAGAAGTCATAAAAGAAAAGATATATGAATCTGACAACATTAAAAACATTTTGCATATAAAGAAAAATACGAGCAAAATTAAAGACAAATGACAAACTGGGAGTAATATTTCCAACTCTTGTAATGGACGAGGTGCTAGTAGTCTTAATATAGAAAAGAATTTCCTAAAAAAATTTTAAAAACAAGACAGTAACCCAGTTGAATAATGGGCAAAGGAGATAAACAGTTAACAGAAAAGGAAATATGAATGATTTTAAACTTATGCAAACATGTGACTCTCATAAGAAACTGCAAATAGAAACTGCTGCAGAAAGTGTAAATTAATACAGACTTTAAAATGTTTAAATGTACATGGCTTGGGCTTTACCCAATAATTCCATCTCTAGGAATTTATCCTACAAATAAAGTTGCATGTGTGCAGATAATGTATATACAAGGATATTTTTTACACCATTGTTTATAATAGAAAGAAACTACTCAAATATTCATTGATAAGGACTAGGTATATTTTCGTACATCTGTACAGTGGAACATTAAGGAGTCATTAAAAAGATGAAGGCTATTTGTTATAGTCTTACATGGAAGAACCTTCAAATATATTTTGTAGAAAAAATACATGTAGAACAGAGTATATGGTAAAAATACTTGTGTAAAACACACATAATTATTGTATATGTAACGCAACATCTCATATAGTTCATGTAAGATAGACAAGAAACTAGTAATAGAGGTTGCCTTTGGGAAGGAGAATTCTGTGAGTGGGAATGGGGTGGGAAGGAGACTGACTTTTCATTCTATGTTGGTCTTTACCTTTTGAATGTTGTAATATGTAAAAGTATAATCTATTCCAAAACATATCAGAAGACAAAAAGCAAAAGAGAAATAATGTAGCATTTGTTTTCATTGCAATTTGCTATACATGCCATCATCCAAAGATTGGCTGCTTTTCTGAGCATTTGAATGCAGTGGCAGACAACTATAATCCTAAAGTTCAGTTAATGTATTTTATTTTGCTAATGCTCCCAAGTCTTGCATTGCCTTGGGACTCTCATTTGTAAATGTCAGTTTTCATTATACTCTCAAAATATGGACATGTTAATTAATAGAAGTGTTAATGATAATAGAGTTTATTATATGTATTTTTTCAATACTTTTTTTGTGGTTAAGGAAGAAATGGCTAAAAGTTGCATGGCTTATGTAAGAAAATCATTAACTAAAATTTGAGATTTTTTTTGTTTTTTCTCAATGGGAAAGAAACAAATGAGCAAAATAATGTTTAATATTAAGATATACTTAAGTGTACTGATTTATTTTTTTAACCATATTTTGAGTGATTAACTTTATAGGCAGTCATTTCTATAAGTAAACCAAAATGAAAATAAAATGGGGAAAATAAGGATCTAGCCAAAAAAATATTTTCAATAATATATATTACATGACACTGATTTATAAGTTACATTTTATCCTAAGGAGCCAATTCTTTGTTTTTTTATCACTATAACATACTAAAAATTTAAGTAATGGAAATTGACGATGCTACTCAAACTTTTCTAGATGTTCAGGTATTCAGCCTATTTCATTCTTAAATTTTTCTTTATTATAAAACAGGTTCATAATCCATGGATAAACACAGGTGGACAGTAAACCAACAAAATTCTCAAAATGTATTTTGTCTGGCAGGACATTTTGGGGTAATTACATACTTGGTTCAGAATTTGAAGGTGTAGATGATATTATTAGCAAATTCAACACAATTTAAATTACTCAGTGACTTCTAAATATTAAATTAAGAACTTGTTCATAATTAATAGCTTAAGTAACTGTTTTCATCATTGCAAAATTTCAGAGCGTAATAAACCATTTCTATATACTAACAAGCTTCTTCCCGCTGTGTATGACAGGAAATCAAATAGACGGTGTATTTCTTTACCAGATTGACTCTGCATTTTTAAGATTATAATCTTCTAAATTATTTTCTTGCCAGTACTAACAGAACACTGACCTATTCAGATGTTACTCTAGTAGGATAAATTAGTTGAGTCTGACATGGAGCTTTCCACGCAGTGGTATTTGAATGGTGGGGACACATATTGCACTGTTGCTTTTAACAAAGGTAAACCAAAGGACAGCCATCAAAAAGGGTAACTAGACTTGAAATTGGAGAAATAGTTATTTCCCAAAAGTGCCTCAGTGCCTAGTGCACACACTGAATTAAAAAGAAAATAGTTGAACTTAATGTTGATGCACCACATCAGTGTAGAGCTTGGGGTAGAACCATTGAATCTGAAATCTCCATGTAAAATAAGTGGTGAAAGAATTGTTGAGTTGGAGAACTTGAAGATCCTTAGAGATCTTTTGGGCCAGTCTCCTTTCTTTAGAGATGAGGTAATTGAGAAGAAATTTAATTTACACAAAGAATCAGGAATAGGACTCATGGCTATTTATTTACTGTTCGATATTTTCCCTCACAGGTCGATATAGTTGAATGTGTTGCTAAAGTACTCTGACTTTATTTCCTGTGTTAGTTCTCTTTGAGAATTGCCCCCAAACTATTGTTGAAGACCTGAAAGAAGGCTTTGTGGGCCATGAAAGATGAGACTTAGATCACGTAGTTTTTTAGACTCTGGTCTGGTCCTTTACAAGGGCAATGAGAGGGCAAAGCTTAAAAGATTTTTGCAGTAGAGTGACCTAATTAGATGTGTGTTTTTAAAAGATTACTCTGGCTGCAACTTGCCGAACATTGGAGAATCAAAAGTCACTAGGAGATCAGTTAAGAAAATGGTGTCTTGGACGAGAGTGGTGTAATGTAGTTGGAGAGAGGTAGCTAGATGATAGTAATATTTAAATAGTTTCCTACTTCTTAGAGATCGGGGCAATATTTGGTAAGCTTACTTTTATTTGATGTTGTTTGAGAGGGATTGTTGTTCTCTGTCATATATTCTTTTCATTTAATATAATATCTGAATGTAAGGAAACTGGAGAGTCTTAGAGTAGTATATATGTATATAGTAAACATCAAATATGAGTTTGAGAATATCAGAATATCACTTAAAGTTACATTTAATGCATATAGTGTTCAAATTGAAATATTACATAAATTGTTAAGGTGTTATGATGAACATGTAAGTTTTATAAGTAGAAGCAATTTCAGATTATATGATTTTTTTGATAAATTAGTGAATAAGGCAGCAATTTACAACATTTTATGGTACTTAAAAATGTTATCTTTTGTTGATATCTTGACATCTCTGGATTTATATATCTTTCCTAATTTGCTCAGAGATTAGAATTTGCAGCTCTTAATTGCAGTTTTATCACCTGCTCAGCACTTTATTTTGCTTCTGTACAGTTAACCAGCCCCACTGCCTTCAGTGCCTGAAACATCACCTCACCTCCTCCTCTCACCCAGCATTGTTAAGGACTCTCCTATCAGAATGGTGAGCCTTCCGATAGCATATCAGCCATTTTAAATCCCATGTGTATATGCAAATACATTTTTATTATATGTTTTTTCTTGACTATTAACAGGTAGAAAAATCCTAAATGTTTTAAACTTATACTGTTTTTGGTTTACACCCTTCAAAATGTTGGATTAAAAGGCATTTGTAGAGCAAAATTTTATTGCATTCCTTCATTCATTTATTCGCTTGAAATATATTGAGCATTTGCATGCTATTTCTTACTCGTTTGCTAATTAGGGATATTAAATTTAAATAATTTATATGTGGTCTCTTGGTACACTTTCAAAATTTATGGTGTTATCAAGGTAAAAGATAACGTGATGTTGGGTTGTTAAATTTAGCGTTAAATTTATAGGTAGTATGTTAGAAACCATTATTTTTTATTCCTACTTTTCATTTATAATGGGAATAAAGTCTGCCCATTTTAGCTTTTCTGTAATAAATACCAGCTTTAAATAAAACTTAAAAAAGAAAGCAGCAACAAAGTACTTCAGCGTAGCCTGTAAATAATAACAATTCTTTTCTTGATTATTGAGACATTTATAAACTGATTATTTTGTCTCATCAAGTATTCTTTTGTTTCTGGAGGACCAAGGTGTTTATTTTGGCTTCTAAAGTTTTATAAAGACAGGTTATTTGGGGAGTAATTGATGCCAACTTTATTGAAAACGCCTATTTTATTTTACTAAGCTATTTCTTTGACTAAGATGCAGGATTACAGTGACCTAGTTGATTCTAGTACACCACTCCTTACAAAGGAGAAAGAGAAATGGAAATTTTGGAGGAGATGGAGTTTGTGAAGTTGGTATTTCATAGACTACTTTAAAAGGGAAGCACTGTCTTCATTTCATTATACTTTCAGTGCAGTTGACTTACGAAGTGCAAATGTTAAATTAGTTTGAAGATTCAGAATTTAAAATGGGAATATGTGGTTGGAAAATATAGAAGCTAACTATTTGATTCTTTTTCATCTATTAATGATTAGAGTTTTAACATCTTAAAATAGCATACAATAGTTGACTTTTCAACTTCTTTTACTACTTAACTTCTATCCCTTCCATCCCGGCCCCTGCTTCTTCACCATGAGATAGATCCCTTTGCCTTTTGTTTCAAAAATAAGAGAAAACATTAGATAATAACTTTTTCAGCTTCTTGCTCCTCTACTTTTAATTTTATCTATCCATACTACCATGTCAGAGAATGAGGTGACTTGCTGTTTCTCCAAGACAGTCTAACTCCTGTAAGCTGGATTCATCCCCCTCTATCTCACATAGGGCTTTTATTCTGACATTATTCTTCATCCTGTCTTCACTATATCTTTATGTAAGCCCCTTAACATATTCAAGACTTTGAATGCTGTAAAATAAAAAGGGAAGCCTTCCTACAGCCCTATATTTCCTTCTCTTTCCCTCTGTCCCTTCACAGCATACTTCTTGGATAATTGTTCCACACTCTTCTATTTCCTTTTACAATTCTAATATAATTCTCGACACCATTCTGCTGTTATTGATAAGGTCAACCAGAAACTCCAACATGTTGAGTCTAATAATCTATTTTCAGTAGTCATATTACCATTCTTCTAAATATCTACCTCTATAAATCACTCTTTCTCAAAACTCTGTTCTCTCTCAGCTTTCTTACTACCTCTCTCCCTGGTCTCTTTATCAACTCTGACTTTCTCATCTTATTCATTGACTCCTTTCCTCCACTTTGCTCATCCCATGAATGCTGGAATTCCTAAAAGTCCTATGTTTTTTCCTCTTCTTTGTACTGCAGAGACTACCTGGATAGTCACATTCATTGTCATAACTTTATTCACCATTTATTTACATGCTGATTTCTCCCTTATCTGGTCTCTACCTAAGATCTCCTACCTCTTCTCCAGATTGATATTTCCAGCACCCTATGGGAAACACTAGATACAGAGAATTAGGAGTTAGGAGACTTAATCATCACCCCGATAAAAGATGATATGGGACTAAAGTTGGAAGTCTCAGAGGGGACAGGGAAGCTAGGTGTTTACAAAATATAAGGAGGTAGAATATACAAAATCTATTTTATTGGGGAAGTAATAGTAAACGAATGACAAGTTTTAGGCTCAGCCATTTGAAAGTTTTTAGCTCCTTTCAGTAAGAATTGGAGTACAAGAAAGGGAGCAGCATTTTCAAAGATGATGGTTGTATCTTGGAGCATGTAGAACTGGAAGTATCTGTTGAATGAGTATAGAGTTTCAGAGAAATCTGCTATGGAGATAATGGACTTGGAAGGAACCCATCTATAAGTGGACTTTGAAGACATAGGAGGGAACACAGAGCACAGAAGGTAAAGAGAGGAGCTAATGTCACAGCTTGCCATAAACACATTCCCTCCATTCTCTGGCTGTTTCTCCACATCTTCACAAGTAAACTTTGTTAACCATGGCAGATTACTTGGTGTTCTCTTAATGTGTCACATTCTTTTTCCTTTGTCTTAATATGCATCGATCAGTGTCTGAATACCACCCCCCACCCGCCCCCAATCTGGTGAATTTTATCCTGCAAAATTTAGCCTAAGTAACATTTCTTCCAGGAAGTTACAGTCAGGTTTTTAAACATTTCTCTATCTGTACTCCCACCGTGTCTTAGGATAGCACTCACAACATTTTTTTTCTGTGACTTGAAAATGTATAGTACCATTCCCACTAGATCGTATCTCCTATAGGCCTAAGTCGTGCTTTGGCAAGTTTAAGGCCAGATTTACTTATTTGTTAAGGTAGTAGAATTTGTGGTAGGATGTTTTATAATTATATTGCTCATTAAAGTATAATAAAAAAGTAACTTAAAAATTAATGTTTTGCAATGTTAATATTTAAACATGACTTTTTAAAGGTTCACTAAGAAAATACTTCTAAGTTCTTGATTAGACTCTGTGAGCTCACCAGAGAAGAGAAAGTAAATTTAAATAATCTATAATCCCCCTCCATACTTCTTATATTATTTTTATATTATAATAAAATACAGAGAAGTGATTGTTTTATACTTTACCACTAGATGGCTGAATTACATTGCTTCTGGACAAGAAGTAAAATCTTAATCACTCAAAGTAGCCTAATAGGTAGCATTTAACAAAATGTGTCTGATATATAAATATATGTAAGCATTTATGCATATGCACATATACATGCATACATATATACACACACATAAATAATTTAATCTTTGAAGAGTCAAATTAATTAGAATTAAGAATTATTTCTTAAAAATTTATAAAAATTATAACCTTATTATTTTAGCTTTAATATATAAGATATATTTTGATAAGATATGTGAAAGGTCATTTTTAAATTATATTTTGCACAGACACCTTAAGGGTTCATTTAGCTGTTAAGAGAACTAGTATCTGTTTTCAGATGAGTACATTCACTTTATATTTAAAACAGTGTTTTATAGAGTCTATGCAACTAGAGTTCAAAATGAAACAAAAAGATAATACTCTAGTTCTTTTTTTAAATATAAAATTTTAAAACATTTTATTCCGGTTTTTAAATCTTGAATCAACCCTTGGTCATACGCACCTCTATTTGGGGGCAAGCTTCAAGGAAAATATTAAATTGAATCACATGAAATTGCCACTTATTGTATCAAAAACAGTCAAATATCAGCAATTTAATGTAGTTCAATCTAATAACTTTTCCATTGTTTTAGTAATTTTCATTTCTAATATTTCATGCAGTGACCTGAATAGTTCCTGTCATATGGGGTTTGATAAGCCTTGAAAAGTTAAAGGTTTGATCTTGAAAGGATTGTTTCTTTATCTTCTCTGTGGGATTTTGTGGAACATACATGCACAGAAATGCAGTCTGGCAAAATAACCTTAGGTAACAATGGGTCTTAATAAATGCCAGAGTTTCCAAGAACCATTTCAGTGTAGAGGTACATTGCACTCAGAAAATGCATGGTGCATCTTTGAAACTATGATGTACAAGAGAATATTTCTAGGCTTATTTTGGCTGTGTGCCAATTGAAGTGATTGACCAAAAGATGTTAAATCATGGGTCTCAGATCAGCGTTTGTTTGTAATGTATTTTTCTGCCTTGGAATCACATTAATCTAATAGTCTAACTTTATTTTTGGTTGTTAGTGGTAATGTTAACACTTATAATATGTGAAATTTTAAAATAATTGGTAAATATATTTTTTATTTTAACAAAATAGCAAAATATCCAAAGTGATGTTTTTGGCTAAATTAAAAGTTGCTGTCACTGAGGCCTTGATCTTTTCCACTCCCGTACCCTAACACCATCCATAGTAATCCAGTTTCCTCTTAGGGCGAGGCAGGCTTATGACTTGTTTTCTCTCCTGAACTCTGACAACAGATTCACCCAAACATGTTGTCCTCCTTGCTACAGGTGATCTTACCAATGTGTTTTGGAATTTTTATGTCAACCTTATTTTAAGTCTTCCAGTAAAGTGTGGATTTTAAAAGTACACAAAATTTTGTATTTGCTTAAAAAAAAATGCTAGAACAGTGAGGTAATGTTATAATAGTTTGAAAGTACACTGTTCATGGTGTTTATTTGGTAAACTTACAGGTTAATTTAATTATGAAAGGGAGAGGTCCTCATTGAGAAATATTTGACTGTTTTTAATGATGGAATTAAATAATGTCTTATTTGTTGTGTTTTATTTCACTCATCAAACTAAAATAAAGCAATGTTTGTTTATGCCTCAGGATTAATAATTAGGAGATACTTCTTAGCAGAGACATCTTATTACATTTCTCAATTTGGCTATAATGTCCTGTACATGAAGAAAAATAATGAATTGTTTTGAGAAAATATAGTATTTCTTTATAAGATAAAAATAGAAAACATCATTGAAGATTTTTAAAAATTTTTTACAACCACACTGTTCTTTATCTGTTTTGTTTTTATTCCCTGTGCAGATTTGAAATGAGGCTGTCGTAATAGAATAGAACTTAATTTTGACTAGGAGTTTATAGACTTTATATGTGGCCAGCTGAATATAATAAGGCATTCAAATATTTGTCTTTTGAATTAGTTAAAGGTACAATTACTTAACATGGCTTTAGTTCTTATAGACATTGATAGAAAATATAGAGTCATGATGGTTGTTGTATGCAGTTTCCTAACTTCTCCAAACAGATCTGGGATAATCTGAGAAAGATAATAATCTTTCTTATTATGAATGATTAATTTATTTAGCACTTTATAGCAGTAGTTTTTATTTTAGATTTCTTGTCACTCATCAGCTCAAGCATCTCTTGGAAATCAGAGTCACCTAAAGGACCATTGTAAGTCAACATTTGCCTAAGACCATATTTTGATATTAAATAATATAATACATTAAGTTCAGTTTAAGAAGTTCGAAATGTCCTTTACAAAGCTAAGGGAACAATTTTAAATGGCTTTGAATTGATCAAAAGTTACAAATATATTTACCTATAAATATTCTACACATTAACAAAAGGACACACAAATGAAGTTACCCATATAACATTAGTCAAAAACGCAGAAGATTGGGAGCAAGGCATAAGACCATCTAAAGGGGACTGGTCAAATAAACTACAGTGCATCCAGACAAAGAAATAATATGCTTCTCCTAAAAGAGAGAGAGAGAGAGAAGAGCAGGAGGGGGGAAAGAAAGAAGCTCTACGTATACTGAAGTAGAAAGATTTCCAGATTATATAAAAGCAAGATACAGAGCTGTATACATTTTATGCCACTTTTTGTATAAGCAGGAGTGGGGGTAGAATAAGTAAATATTTATACAAAAAAAAAAAACACTGGAAGACTATGCAAGAAACTAATATAAGTAGCTACCTAAAGGCAGGAGGGTTGAGAAGCTAGAAAAAAATTGCATTGACTTAAATCAAGTTCGGTAATGATCTCTTATAAGGAATTATCATGATAGTGGCCAGGATACTTTTCTGATATGCCATCGCACAAAAATCTTGAAGTCATGTTAAAATCAATAATATTTGTTTACTTTGAAAAAATAATGTCAGTGGCCACTTATTCCCAATCATCCTTCTTTTTAGGGGCCGGGGAAGGGAATAACTAAAATAAAGAGTGACATTTCTCATTTGCCTCTTGTTTTTCTGTTTAACATTTTCTTTAGTGTTCCCCTGGGTCCCTGTTCTTGTAATTTTCTGACAGAATTTTGATGTATGAAAAGAAGTATTGTGTAGCCTGTTTTTCAATCCCCAATTATTAAAATTAGCTTATTATAGTCGATTAAAGGATTACCTATGTATAGTACAAAATAGAAAAGAGTGTGTCATAAAGAAGACATGGATGAAGTTAGGGAGGGGGATTTAATATTTTCTCATTGGAACTGGATGGGGAGAGCATAAGGAAGCCTTCCTGGAGGTGATGGTAATTTAGAGATGGGGGAGAAATTGGGTGGATGACACTTTTATAACATTTGCTTTTTAAATTCAGTATATTTTGAATGAGAATTACATTTGAAAGTTTTATCAAAGATATAAATAGATATGTAATAAAGATTAGATGACAATAACTTGTGCTTCAAGTCCTCTCCCTAACCCCACTGTACTTTCTCATCAGGACACAACTCTCCCATAATCCCTTGTGTTCTCCTCAGGGCTCCAGTTTATGCAGCTAGCCCTAAGCCATGAAGGAGCCTTTTACTCCCAGAAAGGAGTGTTGCTGCATCTTTCTCTTTACACCTTGCTCATTCTGTTTTGTTTTGTTTTTTTCTTCTCTTTACCTATGTGTACTCTTTAACACTATTTCCTCTTAACTAAATAAGACAGAAAAGGGAGGAAATTAACTTTAGACTGCAATCACCTGGATTATTTGGGGTAGGAATGGGGAAAACAAAACTAATATGTATCTTGTATATCATATCATATAAAACTTATATGTATCCTGGTATTTTCTATCCCACATATTTTGCCCCTTTTCCCTCAATCTCATGTTTTCTTGATTAATTTAGTCTAAGAGTGAGAATTCCTCCTACCGCATATCTTAAATTTAGTGCAACACTCTAAGGTTATGTAAAACTGTCAAATTGTGTGGGACCAGTCAGTTGTTAGTGTAACCTGTTTAGTGGAACCCTAGACAAATAACTTTTGTGGGCTCCTACACTTATTTCAATCCTTTGGCCACTGGTGTCTTGGAAGCTCAGACAGTGGGAAATGAACTGTGAGGACAGGTTCAAAGAGTTGAAACTATGTTGAAAAACCTGTCTGCCAAAAATCTAATATTGAAGTCTTAAAACTAAATAGTTTTTTAAATTTGAAAAATATGAACATGAGTTGTTGAAGAGATCTGTGTCCAAAGAGAGATCAAGTATATGTGAAATTGCATTTTTTTAAGTTACTCTTTTCCAGTAGACCATAACAAAACATATGAAACCACAAGAGAGGTTATCTCCCTGCCCTCCCCAAATATGAGCCCATTTTTTCACAAAACAAAACAAACTGAATTAGAATGGCGAAATAGTGAAAATGGGTGGAAAGATGAAAGCACACTTCAGTTCAGAGTCTTTAAGAGGGAAAAAACTGGTGGCTGACACGACCCATTTATTGAGACTCCTTCTGAAAACCTTGGGGCCCTTGATTTCTTCATCTTCTAGCCTAATAAAAGATGTACAGCATTCTTAAAGTACAAGAACTAAATGCCTTACAAGTGTCACAAGAACATTCGGGAAAATGAAAAACATATATTACAATTAAAATTTTTTGTACTTTTCTTTCCAGTCTTCCCATCATCTGACACTTTCCCTTTTTGGAGAGAAAAAGCATCACATATTGGCAGCTTGAGCTCAAAAGGAGGCAATTTCTCTAAACTCCAAAGACTTTCTAGTTTTATAGCTGTAATAATTACAAATTGCTCTACTGCAGTTATTACATAGCTAATTAACAGTACCAATTGTCTTTCATGTTTGGGAGATATTTAGTGTTATAAAAGTGAGTGCAGATCTGGGAGTACTTTAAATATGATCATTTGAAGATACAAAAATTTCAAACTCTAAGTTTCATGTTAGTTCCAAGCATTTGCATGGAAGCTTTCTTCCTCCTGTTTAAATTGCCTATTTAGATATCTCTTAAGATCCAGAAAAAAATAGTTTGCAAATGATTTGCTTTTTATTTAACCATTGCTTAGTAAAGACAGAAAGCCACAAATATAGCAATTATATGAGACACAGAAAAAAGTATCATATTTTCTGTAAGTACATTTAATTATCCCTTCCGAGAAATTGTTTAAGTAGTAACAGCCAATGTTCATTCCCTGTTATTCACTTAATCACATCATTGGCCATGTAAACCTATTGTCATATATTTGCATTTCTCCTACCTGTATTTGCCGAAAGGGTCCCTAAGTGCTTGTTGGCTGCTCTTTAAAAGTCACTACATTGTCATCCTGGTGGGTTCTTCAGTTAACACACAGTCAGAAGTTCATAGATGCAGCTGGTAGTGATTCCAGGAAGGGTAAAAAATAGTCCACTACTTCCAGAGCCCTTTTGGGGTCGTTTTTGAACTTTATACTTTTTTATACAAAGCTCTGCTGAATCACATGCTGGCTACCAAATGATGGTCTGCCTTCTGATTCATTTCCAGAAGAAAATAAATTTCTGTTGTTTTCCAGCAGTCAGTGACTTTTTGAAACGTGGATGGGGATTGGGGAATTCCATTTATTTGATCCCGTGTATTAATGCAAGAATGGAATGACACCTTGGCACAAACACTTGCATTGGGATGGCTCAAAAACAAATCTTTCAGTAGTTTTAACTAATAAATCTAAATGATGTGTGCATTTTAGAAGGGAAATTACTTTGTAATTACCTACTAAAGAGCAATGTTAGGGAGTTACACAGAAATCTAGTTTCTTATGCTATTCTTTTGGGAACAGTAATATTTTAAAAAATACACAATTACATGTGACTTTTTTCTAGCTTTATTAATTTTTATTCTCTTACCCCTTTTTGAATTTGATTCAGCATTATGTTTATTCTTATTGAAAACCAGAGAAATATAACCTTTTTCTACAAAGAGAAAAAAGAAACTTCATATCAGTTCATCAATCCTATTTTCTTAACTCATATGTTTTTGCTTAATTACGTAGATTAGACAATTTACACATACATGGTTATTCATTTTTTTACCCATTTTTTAGTTTATTTTCCCCAAGTCAAAATGTACTGTGCCTTATAAAATGTCCTAAGTGTTGGAGACTCTTTTACACCTTCATTTTCTGACATCATGTAAATAATTAATTTACTGACTTACTGAAACTTTGTGCCATAGCTATGACCTGTATTTTCCCAATGTTCCATGGAGTGCACACAACACTGGTGGCCTTTTCATGCTGATAAATAGAAAACACTCTTAAAACCAGGTCAGTAGAATATTTGGAAAGTAATTCATTTATAATCTAAATCCATGAGAAACTTCTACTAAATTTTCAAAGGGCCTTCCTTTCATCTTATATCTAGTAGTAATTTAAATATATGTAAAAAATGAAAATAACACCTCAAGTGTTTTCTATTTAAAGAACAACTGAAATTCTTAAATATGCTAATTCTAACCTTGAAATGAGAATAATTTTATTTACTAACTTTGAAATGAGAAAAAAAGTTATTCTTGTTCAGACTTGAGCTGATGAAGTATTTTGTCTTTCTAGTCTTTCACAATTTTGTTTATTTGGTAAATTATTTTGGGACACCTACTGTGTGCAAAGTTGTATGCTAGGCATGTTATAGGAGTTGTAAAGATGGTTGAAAAATATTTCTTGCCCTCAAAAAAATTAAATCACACTCAGACTACTCAGAGTATGCAATTGCTTTGGAATCATCCTTTTTAGGCTATTATTACCGATAATTTGTGTGTTTATTAAAATGCACCAGATGTAAAAGTAATACACTTTGTACTTTAAACGCATTTATAAAATTAGTTCAAATAGAACAATTTTCTAAGACAAAAATAAATAATTTTGACATATTAATTGTACCGATTTCATTTGATTAAACTCAAATGTTATAAGTTAATAAATGTGTTACTCCTTTCTTCTACCTCCTATCAGTTTCTAAATTGTTTTGAATTGTTTTTAAACAATATTTGTACTCGTGTCCTGGAAAGTAGAGCGTAAGAAGAAAAGACAGTACCCATGGCCATTGCTGAGTAGTTATGGTTCATAGCCCCGAAGTTGTGATGCATAGATATGATTATTTAGTTAAACTAAAATATAAAAAAATTACTTTGTTTTTTTGGTGTTTGTTTTCTGAAAATGGTTTTGTTTTGTTTTGTTTTGTTTTTTTCACTTTCATTCCTGAAGGTATTTTCTGTAGGGATAGAAGTCTAGGTTAGTGGCTATTTTCTGCATTATCTTCTATTTTCTATTATTTTATGTTGAGAAGTCAGTTGTCAGTCTAGTTGTTCTATAAAGGGTAATCTGTTTTATTCAGACTAATGTGAAAATTTTCTGTCTTTCATTTTTAGCCTTTTTATTATGATTTTCCTTTGTATAGTTTTCTTTATCCCCTTTGGGATTTGCAGGGCTTCTCAAATGTATGCTAAATGCCATTATTTGATTTTTTTGGAAAATTCTGAACTATTATCTCTAAAAATATTGTTTCTGCCCTTTTTCTTCTCTCTTTGTGGAATTTCAGTTACACATATTTTAGAAGACATATTTATTTATCCTTTTAATCTCTTACCCTCTTCTCAATATTTTCTGTTGTCTGTCAATTTTCTTCTGACCTGACTTCAAACCTCTTTTCTAATTCTCTCTTTAGCTGTGTCTGATCTGCTTTTAAACCTATTCATTTGAACTCTTAATTTTAGTTACTATATTTTTCATATCTAGAATTCCATTTAGTTTCTTTTTTATATTTTCCAGAACTTTGACAAAAATCTTGATTTTTATTTTGTAGCTCCTTGCATTTCTTATGCATAGTTTTTTAAAAGTCTATCTCATCATGTCATAGTAGCCCCTGTAGATCTGGTTCTATCATCTGTTTTTTCCTCTTGGTTTTTTGGTTTATTTTGTTTTCATGTTATATTTCCCCTTTATGTATCTGATAGTTTTATGTTGATATCAGCTATTGTATTTTTTAACAGTTATAGAAAAGTTTTGAAGCTTAAGATGATGATAATTTTCTGTAGAGAGAACTTACCTTTGCTTCTAGCAAGCAACTAGGGCACTCGCAATCCTGAGGATCACCTTTAATTCATTTTTCAAAAATGAAGATGATTTGAAGTTGTGCTTCAGGCCTTTAAGAGCTGCGTTATGTCTAGTTCACACTGGCTCCTATGGTACAGCCCTTTAGACAGCCATGTAGGTCTGGAGGGTTTATTAGCCTCCAACCTACCTTGGCAGACTCTGGACTCCACTTTTTGTGCCTCAAGCTTTTTGAGGTTTCCTAGACTTTCCTTTACCCCTTGTATTATCATTGCCCCTAATTTCAAGAAGATGCCCCAGATTTCAGGCTCACCTCTCTGGGTTTCTGCCTTCCTCATCCTTCCCCCTTAAATTTCCATTGACTTTTTAGCTCTCGAGTGCTTTTAAGCATATATTTTTAAAACTTTGTCCAATTTTTTAGTTATCCTCTTGGTTAAAATTGCATAGCCCTCTACTATCAGTATCAGCAGATCAATTTCCTCAAGATTTTAAAAATAAAACCATGTTATAGATTCCAATTGAAGATTTATGTGTGTGTGTGTGTGTGTGTGTGTGTGTATACATATATCCATTGCTTATTAATTTCCACTTTTGTAAGTACAGTAAGCAAAGTAATTACCCAAAATATCATATCACAGGCACCCTAAGTCCTATATGAAAGAATATATGGTAGGAAGTATATATCTAAACAGGGCTTTTGGGATTTTTAGCTATTCATATTGCATACTGATCAAATATATTCAACAATACATAAACTTTTTTGCTGTGGGGAATCCTATGATACCTGCTATATGCTAAACTTAATTTTTTTCATTGAGAATTTTTTTTCAATGGTTAAAGCATGTGTAATGAAGAGTTCTGTTAAGTTTGATATACCCATTTGAGGTCCTCAGAGATTTTGAGTGACAGTTGTACAGATAGTTGGAGTTCAGGATTAGAGATAAAAATCCCTTGATTATCAGCATAGGTTGGTATTGAACTCCAAGAAGGGGAGAAAATCTCAGGGCTGAGAGAGGGACAATCCAACATTTAATGTTCCTTCTGTCAGGAGAGGAGTTGAGGACAAGGTCGGATAAGAGCAAGAGAAAAAGAAAACAATAACAATGAGGGATAATATTGTCCAGGGGCAAAGAATAAACAAAAATAATCACCTTTTGAGCTGTCAAGTAATATGAGGACATTGTGCAGAGCAAATTCCTGTTCTCTTCAGTGAGAAGGCTAGTTTGAAAAGATAATAGGAAGTGAATATGGCCAGTGTAGACAACTCTTTACTGGTTTTGCTATGAAATGGTTTTTGCTAATGGAGGTGTAATTTGAATGAAAACAAAATAATGGTATAGCTGGATGTACTTTTTTTTTTTTTTAATTCAAAAGAGGGTTCCAAGAGCACAGACTTAAGTTAAACTGAATTTGAAGTTCATCCTGCCACTTATTTGGTGTACTTGGGAGTACACCAAATTACCTAGCCGCCATTATCTGATAGAAATAATCCCTATTCCAATGATTGTTGTGTATATAAAATTAAATAAGAAATATATGTGCAGTGCCTGATTCATAGTAAGTAACAAATACACTGTAGTTATGGTTTTGTTGTTACCTTTAAATTCTGAAAAGGGTCTATGTTCAGAAACAATTAAATCATTTCTATTTCTAGGTGGTTGAGAACATAATATTAAATGAGAAATGTTTCTGAAGTGCCTGATTCATTGTAAGTGATCGATACACTTTAACTGTTGGGATTTTTTTTAAGTTACCTTTAAAATTTGAAAATGGTCTATTTTCAGAGGCAATCAAGAACTATTTGTGGATAGAGCCATATTTCTTAGCAATAGGTAAGCTCTGGCTGTTGCTGGACCTCACTTTCCCCAAATCCAGCCTTACCAGACTGCTTGCTTGCTGTTTTTCAGTGTACTTCATTATATTGTATACCTCAGTTGATCAGCTTGGAAGATCTTGCACTTCCCACCCCACTTCCCCATGTATCACATCCTCATTATCTGCCAAGGTCAACTCCCCGAGGCTTTTCTTGACACCTGTTCTGTCCTACATTGTGCTGTGATTGACCCCCGTCCTTCATCCTCTATGGCCTCCTTATAGCTTGTTATCACCCCACCACTTGTCTTTGAACTCGGTTCACAGATCTGTCTTTGCTGGCCTAGAACATCCTTAAAAGTACTGAGGTCATCTTTTTATTTGATCCCCAGCACAATATTTGACCCATAGTAAGTGTTCAATAAGCAACTATTGAACAAATTAATAAATGTGTGAAGGAACTGTTAGCATAATTGTCAACGCTGTTATTGTTTTGCATAGCTTAATGTTTTAATCACCTGATTTATTTGTTAATTGCTTGCCAAGAGTATTATTTTAGAAAAAAATACAAGTCAGAAAATCAAATAAATGTGTGGTTTTTGCTTTGGCTTAGAAGAACATTATTTTGTGAAAGGGGTGTGAGACCAGGAATTACAAAACAGACACTGTCCAAACAGTCATTTATACTCTAGTTATCAGGAATTTGGAATATACTTTCTAAAACAAGTCATTCTGTGCAAGCATTAGTGGTGGTAAAGATGATTATCATAATAATAATCAAGTTTCAGATATGTAATTACAAAATATTTGTTTAAATCATAATATCATATAACTTGAGAACTAGCTTTCTGGGGAGAACCTGGAATAGGGCAGTGACATAGCAGGAAGTTATTTCATGTTGATTTTACTGAATTTTCCCTTAGAGATCCTCTGTTGTTTTCCATTCTACTTTTTATTTTAAAGATTATTTCAGAACTCTTAAAATTTTAGCTCTCTTCCTATGGCAGAAACAGTTGGGGCTGTGTTGGGCAATTGGGGTGTTAAAGATGAGCTTAAAGAGCTGCCTTTAAATCTGGTTCCCATGTACAGGACGAGTTTTCTGACTGACTTTGCTTAGTGGTGAGGATTTTGTTGATTGATAGCCAGCCAGATGAAAGCTGCACTATCTGAAAGGGGAAATTATGTGGGAAGATTGTGAAGAAGAAAGAGAACCTGTTTCTTGCCTAACACTATCACTTTCACCCAAGCCCTGTATGTATGAATTTAAACAAATGCTGTGCTTCAATTTTTTCCATCTGTAAATCAAGGTAATTGAGCTAGTTGAGCATTTCCAAACCTTTTGTAAATTCGCAAACCCTTTCATAAGTGATTTGATGCCATGATTTACTCATCAAAATTTTGCAAATTATTTCCTCATTTATATAGTATATGGTGTAATTTTCAGTTAGAATATTATAGCCATACATTATTAAAGATTATAAAATTCATTTTAATATAATCCTTAGTAACAGTTATGCTTTATAAGAAATTTTCCTTATTTTGTATATAGAAGGTAATAAATTCTATTCAGTTATATAAGAAAAAAGTATTTGTGGAGTAATTTTTAAGTGTTTATTATATTCAAGTGTTACAACATCAAAATAGTCAAAAATTGTTTTTATCTGGGTGTTTGGAATTCTTGCATTTTGACCTTTAGAAAAAATTTTCTTTGTTCCTGTCTGGTTTCTAAATGATAAGAAAGACTGTTTCAGAGTTCTACTTGCAAGCACTTTTCTATAATCTCTCTTTGCAGGTGTGGATAACCACTTAGGGTAAAATCATTTTTGCATTGTTTCTCTTGAAATTTTTTTCTGAAATACCAGAGATATCTTGATTTGTTACCTAAGATATTGATCAGATGAGTGCAGTTAACAAGTATTATTTGGGGGTAAACCAGTAGAACTAGTAATTTTTACATTCTTTCATAATTTGCTAGAGTTCAGAATTTGTGGTCGCTATGCTTTCTATCATTTTTCAGTAGTTCATCATGTGAATAAATTAAACCTATACACTAAAAATAACTAAAACACTGTATAAGTGTCAAAACTATCGCCCTTACCAGTGTCCATCTGAGTGATACACTCGACTGTAACTGTTGGAGGCTGCTCATTACCATTCACTTGAAATACAGTAGAGGCTCTCAAATTTTGTTCTAAAGGGCTACAAAATTGATACTTAAAAATATATGATTAAAAAATGAAACATATTGGAGATACTTAAAAATATATGATTAAAAAATAGAAACATATCGGAACGTCTGTCTTTAACAACCTGAAACAACTATCTGAACCCACCTGAGTCGTGGTTGGGTCATGTGGACAAGTAATAAAATCATGCAAGGGGTCTTCTACATGTGTGATTTTTAGACAACAGAAAAGAATGTCTTATGTGGTATGAGCAGATAGACGATCTAAACAGGGAACCTCATTCACATGGAGTGTCCCATCTAAGTAGCAGTGACAGGAAGATGCATGAGGGCACATGTACTCCTCAAAACCAGACACAGGTCATAAAACCCCCTTGGCCTTCTCTTTTTCTAGACATACTATTTTTTTTTCTAATTTATTTTTTGTTGATTTATAATTTTTTTGTTGTTTTGGATAATCGCTCGATTTAAGCATAAGTGACAAAGATAATATAGAGAGATTCTGTATACCCCTCATTCAGTTTCTTCCCTGTTAACATCTTACATTGCTGTGATACATTTGTCAAAACTGAGAAACCAACAGTGGTGCATTACTGTGAACTAAACTCCAGACTGGATTTGGATTCCACCACTCTCCTTCTTCTGTTCCAGGATCCCATCCAGGATACCACATTGCATTTAGTCATCATGACTTACTATCAGTCTCTTCTGGTTTGTTATATTTTATCAGTCTTTCCTTATTTCCCATGACCTTGACAATCTTGAGGATTACTGGCCAAATATTCGGCAAAATGTCTCTCCATTTGGGTTTGTCTCATGTTTTCCCATAACTACATTGGGGTCATGAATTTGGAGGAAGACTGTCACAGAGGTGAAAAAGTATTCTCATCACATCATATCAGGAATATATGCTGTCAGTGTAATATCACTGGTGAAGTTAACCTTGATTACCTAACCAACGTAGCATTTGCCAGGTGTCCCCATTATAAAGTTACTGTTTTTCTCCATTTCATACTTTGTTCTTTGGAAGCAAGTCACTGATTCCAGCCCCCACTCAAGTTTGGGGAATGGGGATTAAACTTCCTTGTTTGGAACAGGGAAGAATATACTAATATGGAATTCTTCTCTTAAGAAACATTACAGACAGACTGCTTTGACCCTACTCTACTATTAGGACTCTTCTCCATTGTTTTTATCCCCCTCTCCTGAGGCGAAATGTGGTACACATGTTCAACGAAATACTCAGTTCAAATCATGCCCGTGACGACTGAATATATTTTCCACCACTGATTATGAAATTTAAAGTATAAATGTTAAGTGAATAAAGTATTCCCTATTCTTGATTGCTTACATGATAAAACTTATAAGAACGGACAGACTAAAAGAATTCTGGTTTCTTCCCTGTATGATTTTCATTAAGGTTTTTGTTTGTTTATTTGTTTTTTTTTTAATGAAAGCTATCTTAAATTTTTATCCAGATAAAATTTGGACTGCTTCCAGCTCTCATAACTTTTTTGATTTGTCTTTTGCTGTTGCTATACTTGGTTTTGAAGGATTTGGTCATCAATTCTACCTCCTGCTTTTCAACCCACTAATAATATAAGGCATGGTTAATTCAGTCTAACTGGATTTTTAATAGTATTGCCTATATTCTCTACATAGGCCATGTTAAGAATAGAATAGGTTTTCTGTACTTTTAAATATACATCTAAAAAGTTGTGTTATATAATAAACTGTTTTGATCTCCTCCTAATGGCCACATTATTGAATGACCACCATAATAATTTTTAAAGGGTACAGAATATTTCTAAGAGCAGAATTATCTATTCATTGTTTGAAACATTAATGAATCAGTTTAGTTTATAGACATTAGAAATTTAACTTTATTGAGTTATAACTTATACACAATGAAATGTACATGTTTGTGTTACGGTTTGATGAGTTCTGACACATGTGTACACTTGTGTAACTGCCATCCCAATCAGGATATAGGCTACTTCCTGAAAGTTTCTTCATTTTCCTTTGGAGTCAATCCTCTCACCTCCCACATTCCTACATCAGGAAACCAATGATATTATTTCTGCCACTCTTTCCCTACAGGTTAATTTTGGAAAAGCAGTTATTTTATATTACTTTCATATTTTTTATTCAGTTGCTTCCATGACTTTTTTTATATTTTTTTAACAGTTTGACTATGATGTGCTATATATTGAGTATTTATCTTACTTGTGGTTCTCTGAATTTTTGTATCTGCATTTGATCTCCTTTGTTATTTTTTGTAAAATTCTTGGTCATTATGTCTTCAAGTATTTCTTCTACCCTATTGCCCTATTATCATTCTCTTTCCTTTTTCTAAGACTCCAATTATATGCATTTTAGACCATCTGATCATTTCTTACAGCTTTTGGATGCTCTGTTTACTCTCCCCCTACAGTTTTTTTTTCCTCTTTGTGTTTTGGTTTGAGTAAATTCTGTTGTCCTTTCTTAAAGTTCACCGATATTTCCTTAGATATGTCAGAAGCTGATGAGCCCTTCAAAGGAATGCTTTATCTCTCTGATATTCTCTATTTAATCTCTAGTATTTCCATAGTTTCCATTTCTTTGTTCAAATTTCCCATCTGCTCATTCACATTGTTCACCTTTTAACACTTTGACCTTAGTTATTTTTTAAGTCCCTGACACATAGTTCTAACATTTGAATCATCTTTGAGTCTGGTTCTCTTGATTGCTTTATCTCTGAACAGTGGTTTGCCTGGGGCATTTTTGTGTCACATGTAAGTTATAAATTTTTATTGAATGCTGGATGTTCTGTGAACATAAGAGACTAAGATAAACAGTATTTATACCTCAAAATGAGATTGCCTCTTCTTTCAGATTATTAGTATGTGGGAGCTGACCTGGATTGGAGTCTACCTTCAGTGGACCACAGGCATCCAACTCCTCTAGCACTGGGCTGCCGTTGCTTAGTACATAGGGCTGCTGTGCTGGAGGGGTTTCTTCAGTATTACTGGTCCACTCTCAGGTCGGGGAATCTGTTAATAATTTTAAGTAGGAGTCACTGTACCCTGCAGAGGTCTTTGGGAAAACCTCGTGAGTGAATGCAAAGCCCCCTTTCATCTGGTGCTCTCAGGGCTTTCAAACTGACACTATCCCACACTTGGCTTATCACAGCTTTGTGAAATTTTCGTCATCATCATCTTCCCAGCTTTGATTGTGGCTGACCCTTTGCCAGCACTCTGCCACAGATGATCTAGTTCATGTGTCCTATACCCACCCGCTGGTGATTCTTAAAATTTTTGTGTATAGGGCAGCGGATTAGCAGAGAGGATTCTTTTTCAATTTGGAGTCCCTCCAGATTTAAATCCAGTAAGTGAGCCCACAGATAAATCCAGACTCAGTCTGGTTTTTTCTTTCCTGGCAGACTGTCTTTCTCTGGTAAGCTCGTTTCTCCAAGCTCAGTAGCTGGTCCAAGATATGAAAGCAGCCTCTGCCTGTTCAATTCTTTCACTTTTCATTATGTTCACAGCTCTTCTATAGTTTTAAAGAAATGTGCGTTGTTGGAGTTTATCTGTGGATTTGTTGTGCTTTCAGCAGGAGTGAAATTTCCATATCTTTCTTGATCCAGACCTGAAGCAGAGCTTGCTTATTGATTTTTTTCAGCTATTCCATATTCTGCCTAAAGTTTTTCCATTAAATAAAGACACTCAATTGCAGAGTATATGAATTCTCAGAAAATACCTACTCGATGCTTATAGCGAAATCTAAAATTCGTTTTCTTGTTAAAATTGGGTAGGAGCTCTCTATTGAATGAGCAGGATTTATAGTGTTTTAAGGAAGAGCAAAAATTTTACAGATTTAAGCACAAGTAGGCTTAGTGAAAGAGGAAAATTTACTACCTCTCATCCATGCTATTTTTTGCAACTTCCCTATAGTTTCTGCCTCTATATTTTAATCATCAATATTACTCAGATATATCATAGGAAAATTAATTTATTATACTTTATTCTAAAATATTCTATTCTTAGTTTTTTTTTAACTAAAGTAATATGTAAGAAGTAGTTGTGAGTTTTTGTTTGTTTGCTTTTTAAGGCAGATCCTTTTTTTTTAGTCATCATTTTTATTCTTAAGCTTTGAAACTTTTAACAGATTCATAGCTTTCTATTTATTCTTCCTTGGATATTTTCTTAAGAACTACTTATAGGAAAATGATATATGTTAGAATCCTCTTTACTAGTGTTTAGATCTATACTAAATATTATTCCAGTGCAGCTGGATAATAATGAAAGTTCTCTCACTATGAAGTATGGCAAGATAAAGCTTATCTTTTGCTAACAGGTTTACCGCAATGTTAATGAATTTCTCAAGCATTTAATAATGGTTTTTATACACCTCAGTAATAATCTTGGAATTTCTTTTTGGAAATATATATGTAATTATAAGAATAAAAAAGCAATATCTCCTTTGGAGGAAGAATTTGTTATAAAAAAGAAATCATAACCATAATTTAATTCACATAATAAAGTTAAGATTGTGGTGTACTTTGAACAGAACACATTCTAAAGTAAATATTTTGGCTTCAGATTTGATTTCTTGAAATAAATGTATAATCAAAACAACTGGCATCATTAGAGATTTAAAGTTGATATTTAAATCTGAATTGTACCTTTAGGCTGTTTTTACTTTTTAAATATACCTGCCTTTATATTTTAGTGATGTATTTTGCTCTGTGTAGATATCTGAAAATCCTTTTGAGGGCTTGTGATCAACATTGTGACTGAAGTTTAGTAATATGCTTTGAGAATGGTATTATTGGATAGTTATAAAAGCAAGTGTATATTAGATCTCATATATAGTAAACTTTTAGAAAGGGAAATTTAAAGAAATTGAAATGGAAAATGAGGATGAGATTGCCGCAGTTGATTTAGAAGTGGAGAGTAACCAAGATCTTGACTTGATTCACCTGTTACATAACCTGACATGACCTTTGGAGACATAATCTGTAATGTCCTCATCACCACCATTGTGATACTTGGGGCATTCCAGGTATTGTGCAGAAAAAAATTTAATGACATTCCAGCCCATAAGAGCTTAAAATATAAAGATGATACTATTGGTAACCATCTGAATACATTCTTACATACAGCTGAAGAAAAAAAAAACAGTACTCAGTTTCTGGGAAAAGGGGGCATTGTCTAGCTGGATATACTGAAAAGAGCTACCTAGGTTTGGATAACCTGAGGCACAACATGTTTTTTCTTGGATTGGAAAGTCTGGAGTTAGAATATCAGATGTGCTTTTTACCACCTCATCCTTGGAATTTGTATTCTGGCAAGAATTAATTGAAACTATTCCTATTTTCCATTGGATATACTTTTTTTTCTCTCCATTTTAACTAGGAGCCCCACTTCCACCTTTCTGTCTGTAAACTTCCATCTTTCACCGACTTTCCCGATGGAAACACCAAAATGTTTCTTGAAAATGATAATTTACTAGTTAACTTGTCTGTGTGTGTGTCTGTGTGTGTCTGTGTCTGTGTCTGTGTTTAATTTGTATGATGAAGTTTTTTTTAAAAAAGACATTGCAAGACATGTTTAAAAATTTGTTTGCATAAGAGAATGTACATGTTGTACAGAATAAACCCCCCATTAACTATTCCCAACTTACTAAGTATCACAGCTGGTGGGAGTGGTAGATAGATGTTCAAGAGCCATTCACATCACTTGAAAAAAAGTGAGAAATACAGTCAGCTTTCATTGGCTACCTTTCTGGTTTGTTTCAATGGTTCTATACTTATTTTTTTCTCCCTCTCAACTCGTAAATGGTAGATTCTCCGAATTGTATAAAATTGTCAGTGATTTTTAGGGCTTTTCACTTGAAGTAATGACATACAGAATAAAAACAAAATAGTGAAATCTTTTTATATAATGTACAGATTTCCTTCACTAACAGTTTCAGTTTATTCAAAACCTTAACCAGCTTTTTTTCCTCATTTGTTTCAATTTTGTTTCAAAAATATTGATCTATAAAAAAAGAGAGTTTATAAACAGAAAATTTCTGTTAAACAGTTAAGTACTAGCAAAGGTCATCCACCTTTCTGTGGTAACTGGGTAGTAAAACTGATAGTAGTATAAACTGCTTTTTGTAGTCTACATTTTCGTATTTAACCTTCTTAAAACACCTTTTCTTTCCCTATACAACTTTAGAAAGTTAATGGGAACTTTAGATATAAGTTTGATATAGTTCCTTATCTTACTGAATTGAATACTGGGACCCATGTGTGTGCTTAGAAAATGCCTAGGGTACCACAACCAAAATCTGAAGTACCCATTTATAGTGCAGTTTTGTTATAATATGCAGAGTAGTTTCCGTATAAATACTCAGTAGTGTCTCATAGAATGAGTTCATGCATAAAACTATAAAAATTAAGCCTTTTATTACATGAGCTTTTTATTTCCAACAAATTCGGAATACAAATAATTAAGTTTTCCCTCAGATTATATTTCTTTGCTATTTCTCCTGTGTTTATAACATTCATGGCATACTTTTGAATTAACTGTGTTTTCATTTAGGGGAATTATAGACTTGAAGGGAGGAACTGGATAGAATATATTCAAAGACAGGCGCCACTGTTAAGATCTAGACTTTATTATTTCTGTGACTGAAACTCACCACTCTCTAAATATTATAAATAGCTTCCATCTGTTTCATTATAATGTGGGATAAAAATATCTTCGTGAGCTCTCTTCTCCTTAATAACATAAATGTTCTAGTTACATATGAACTTCATTGCTAAATTTAAAATGCTTGAATTTAAGATAATCCAACAGAGGTGTAGGGGAGATAAGATGAAAAGATTGATAACTGCAAAAGCTGGGTGAGTGGTGGGTATAACAATTTATGATACTGTCTTCTCTACTTATATATGTCTAAATATTTCCATAGTAATTAAAAGATAGTAATTACTTTAGAATATCAGATAAATATCATAAATGTTAGATACTTAAATTACTATTTTAAAAAATATGATGTAGTATAGATATAAAAGGATCTTATAAAATGTAAGCAAACTCAGAATATATAAAAAGAGTATATAAAAATGTATAAAATTACTCTTCTCCAGTGTGCAAGATTGGCTTAGCATTAGAATAATTTAATTCATGACATTAGCAAGTTAAAGAAGAGTTATCAATAGATTCAGAAAAACTCAATAAAAATCAGCATCCATTCACAATTTTAAAAAATTTTAGGAAACTAGGAGTAGAAGAGAATTTATTTAATTTATTTAAGATATTATAGAATATCTCCAAAACTTCATGCTCTTGGTGAAAGTGTTCTTTTGGAAGACTGGGAATAAGACAAGAAGGCTCGCTATCACCACTTTTATTCATTATTCATTATATAAAAATCAATTGTATATCTAGATCTCAGCACAATCAGTTAGAAACTAAAAATTTTTTGAATACTATTTGCAGCAGCATCACAAAATATCAAATACCTAGGCATAATTTCACAAGGCCTGTTGCAAGCTCTTTATGCAGAAAACTGTAAACTATTCTAGAGAGAAAATAAAAGAAGACCAAATAATTGGAAAGCTATATCATATTCATGGATTGGAAGACTCAATATTTTAAATTTGTCATCTCTTCAAACTAATCTTATAAATTCAGTGCCATTTCAACCAAAATTTTAAGGTTTTTTTTCCCATAGAACTAAAGCTGATGCTAAAATTTATATGGAAATACAAAATGTTATGAAAAGCCAAGGCACTCTTAAATAAAAATGAGGTAAGAGGGCCTGTTCTACAAGACATCAAGACTTATTGTACTGTAACAATAATTAAGACAGTGTGGTTTTGATACAGAAGCAAACAAATCAGTGTACCAGAGATCCCAGAAACAAATTTGTGCACATATAGACAAATGCTTGATGACAGAGTAGGTACAGCAGAGCATCGGGGAAAGGACTGTATTTCATAAATGGTGCCCTGAGAGTTGGGTGTCCATATGGAAAATTATAAGGTTTGATCTACACTCTACATCATATGCAAAAATTGAATTTCAGACATAAATATAAAAGACAAACCAATAAAGCTTTAAGAAGAAAATATGAGAGAATATCTTCAGGGCTTCTATTCAAAATAGAATGTTTGAGAATACCTTCTCTATATGAATGTTGCTCTTTTTTGAGTTTCACTCTTGAGAAATTTCTTTCAGGTGTAAATTGTGGTAAAAGCTTTAACACGATTAATTAACTTGAACTTTCTTCTCTCATAGACCATTAGAATTGAATGCCAGTAAACTCAGAGTCCAATTTGTGAATGCATGTAGTCCCAGTGTTGCTATATATTTGCACTTTACTTTTTGTCTTCCTAGTGTTGACATTTTACTCTGACTTTCTCTAGGTATGATGTTTGTTCTTTATCTCTATCTTATGTCTAAACATTGTGTGCAAGTAATTAAGATTCTTTTTACATTAAGGAGAACACATGAATGAACATACAAACAAACAAATGAACGCTGAATGACATTGACTTATGCTTATGAAACTGCTGGTTCTCTATAGTTTCTGTGGATGAAATAAAGTTCAGAAGGTTAAATCAACTATGTAGACTGTTTTTCTCCTTTAAAAGGGCTCTTGCTTGTCAAGGGAAAGTAAATATTTATAGTTGGCTATGGTAAAATGTTCTGAATGTGAAGAAAATGATTTTAATAGAACTGTGTCCTTCATAGGAGATGGATACAAAAATCCATTCATATGCAGAAGACAGGGCAAATGAAGTAATGGTAGGCAGCAGTTCTGTAGGTAAATGCTACGTGCTTATTAGCATCCATTCAAAGGAAGTACATGATTATTTTATTGTATACTATGCTGCATGTATGTATACAATATTGAAATTTTTTCCCTTTCCCTTTTTAATTGCTGAGAAACTTTTGTTGAAGATTTTTAAATCAATTTCAATGGATAAATGAAATATATGTTCTTTTAATAGTTTTCAGGTAGTGACAATAATGTGAGCAGCATGATATAATGCAAACTGCATGGGCTCTTTCTGAACATGGGCAAAGAATTTCATCCCTCTCAGTCAACCTCAGGGCTTTTCAGCAGCAACATGGGTATGGCAATATCTGTCACAGAAGTTGTAATGGATGTTAAATGAGATGAGGTATATAAAGTGCCTGGCATGTGGTAACAAGCCAGTATATGTTTATTTTCTTCTCTTCCTATCACCACATTTCAACCAGGGAAAGCCAGCATTCCCTGAAGCAAACAGTATCCTTTTAATTTTTTTAATTTTTTTTCTTTTATTATTATGTAAAATAGTGAGTTTTTCCTTGAAAAGTGAGATTTTACCACATGATGGAAGGGTAATTTCTGATGGTTCTTATTTTGAAAAAGAAGATAAATTGTTTTGTCAGTGGATATAGAAAGAGAAGGGGAAATGTGAATAGTTATTTGAATGAATTTTGAGAGGCAAAATAGACAGTCTGAGGGATAAAGGAATTAGTAGAGTTTTATCTGGAGAAAGCAAAACATACAGCACCCCCACCCCCCATCACATCAGTCGCTCTTTGTACCTAGCTAAATTTGTCAAGAGGAATAAAAATAACAGTGGTTGTGGGGGTAAACAGTCAAGGCAGAAAGCTTCTACTTTTGCACAACTCTTTGTTGGGTCTTGAATAAAATCAAACAGGAAAGACTTTAGACCTGCGAGGCTGCCAAAAATGTAGTGGTCTCTGGATTCTTGACAGCTGAACTTCCAGAATCATGTGGTATGTAAAACAGCTGGAAAGAATCATTCTGCTGAGGAGCAAGTGACATGTCTGCTGGATTTCAGTAATCCGAGAAGGTACCAGAGACTCGCTCTATGGCTTCATTGGGATGGCTTCCACGTGGGGCTTCTGCATGGTACTTACTCATTAGTAGTTACCCCTATTTATAAAGACCAATACAAAGAAATCCTAGAATTCCAGGAGAGACTTGAGAAATAATCTGACTCCAGCTCTTTGTTTTAAATATGGAAACTGAGGCCCAGAGGCCTAACATGCCTTCTACAAAGTTGCATAGCAGGTTAGGACTGGGGCCAGGAGCTGAGTCTCTGAACTCCTGAACTAATTGCTAATAACAGGAGAAACCATTATTAAAATATGTAATGTGTGCTTCTATCCATTTAACATTATTCAACTCTGAAAGTCAATATCTTAAATTAAAAAAGAAGGAAATTTTGTGCAAGTAAACAATTCCTTTTCTTCCTTCTGTAGTTTAGGAAGAATTTATACCTCTGACCCAAACTCTAGGAACCGTTACTTTAAGATAGAAAATAAAGAAGAGCTCCTGAGGTCTTCAAAAAATGTTAACCATAAGTAGACAAAGAACCCTGCTCTTCTTACTGAATTATAGCTCCCCGTTGCTCTGTGGAAGGGGAAGGAGAGGAGAGTCAAAGGGAAGAAGACAAAAGAAAAAGGTTTAAGTGCAAATGATTTCTAATTAGTAGATGCTTCGTAAATATTTGCTGACAGCTTTATACTTCCAGTGAAATAGGAAGATGAAATAGCCTTCAACAATCACTGTGTAACTCAAAAAGATTTTTATGTATTTGGTTAATTATATATAAGAATAATCACATCTTGATTATTCACTGTGCATATCACCAAGTATATGGAATGAAGTGCAGCAGGCAAATAGTCTGTCTAAATTGCCTGTAAATAAAATCTGTTGCTAAAAATAATCTACAAAATTATCTAAACATCTTTGTGTGATAATGTAAGTTATATGTTTCTAGAATCAATATCTAAACTTTAAGATGTTACTCGTAAAAGTATGTATGTTGATATGCAGAAATTATATATATATTTGTATTCCCCAAACCTTTAGCCTACCAGGTTCTCCCTTGTTTATTAATATCCTTACCAGCAAGGGATCAGGAAACATTATCAGAGATAAATTAAAATCAGTTTTGCTACTTGTGAGCCACATTGACCCCCCCCCATTTTGTTTTTTGAAAGAGTAAAGGTGAGGTAGAAATTATCAACAAACATGCAGATTAGCATTTTGGCTTATGAAATGTATCTGTTTAACCTTCCTTTTCCCATTACTCAGATAAAAATTGGTAATCATTAATATATTAATACTGGGATAAGAATTTGCATGTGGACTTCCAGTCCACTTAATTAGGTAGGTAATGTGTGATGTTTAAGAGATGGATGAGGGTTCAGACTTAACTATGTGACTTTGGCAAGTTAATTAACCCCTATAAATCATTTACTCATATTTAAAAGTGGGATACAGTTACATTGTTGTAAGATAGTGTGTATAATGTGTTGAGCACAGTGCCTAATATATAGTGAGCTCTCAGTAAATATCAGCTAGTAGTATTGATGGAAAGATATGATTCCTTTTTTGTATATAGTCAAATATTCTTACAAAATGCATTTCTACTTTAGAGAGTTATACTCATTTCCTACATCATTTTAAAAAGAGAAAATTGGCACTAGAGTTTAAGCATATATACCTCAAATAGACATTGCTTTTTACTAAATTGGATTCCATGTTTCTGTTAATATTTAAGTAGGTACTTGTTTAAAAAAAAAAAAAAACACCCCTTTATTTTTCCTGAACTATATCCTTTTGATATAAAATCAAAAATCAAATCTGAAAGAACATTAAAGAATATTTATTTTGTGTATGCTATAAAAGGTAAACATGAAATTCAGAACTTTGAAATTAAATAGTAAGGTTTTACCTTATATAACTGTGTTGAGGGTATAAAGCTTCAACTAACCAGAAGCCACCTGGTCCAAACACTAATATTTTGTCTCTGTTTCTGAGGGCACATTTCCTCTGTTATGAATTTCCTCTGGTGTTAAGCTAAAACCTGCTTCTTTGTGCTCATACTACTGTCAGGTGAGCTGCTTCTCTACACTCTACTTCCTCTGTTTCCTCATACTGCCTTTTCTCCAGACTCTGGTTCTCTTCTTGAGTGGTCTCTGGTTACCCTTGACCATTCAGTGTCAATACCTGGAGTTGTTCCTGTGAAGCTATCTGTGTGAGAAATACTTTGTTCGTCAGAGTATGATTGGAATCACAGCCCCCTTATATATGAACGCTAGATTATTAAAGTTGCACATAGTAACCCCAGCACTCTACAGACTCTCATCTATTTCTTAAGAAAGCTAGTGCATATGAACCTTTGGCCTTCCTTGACTATTCAATTTGTTGTTGTAGCAGTTCTTTGTGTAATGGCCTTTTGGTTTATTTGTGTTTTTCCCCTAGTTCTGCCAACTTTTCCATTGTTTATTTACAAAATCCTTTCCCATAGCATCTAGTAATAAGAAGTGAAAGTACTATGTTGCTTTCCATAGGAGTACTGTAATTGATAACAAAACCTCTAAATCAAAAAATCATGATGTTTTACTCTAAACAAAAGGGAGAAAAGAGTCCATATGTTAGGCAGCTGTGGTAGAAGCAAAGAACACTAGCCTTTGAAAATGAAAACTTGGTTTCAAATCTGGAACTTACAGTTTACTTGCTGTCTGATCTTTGCTAAATCTCTCAGTCTCTAATCTTAATTTTCTGTATTTGTCAAGTGGAGAAGATAATGCCTCCTCGTGGATTGAGAGCATACAATAATGTTATGTAAGCAGTGTTTTAAAAACCAAAAGTACCATATCTATGAAGCTCATTAATATACATGGAATAAATCTCATCTCTATGCTAAAGCACACATAAGCAAAAGGTCATCTTCAAGTATTTAAAAACAAAATATTTTCAAAAGTTTATTTTAATTTTTCTATTTTTATGCGTTGAACCCAAACATAATTTTGCTATAAAAATTTGATGACTTGGTGAACAGTTAAAAAATAGAGGCAATTAGAAACTCCAGATAAAAAGTTGTACAACAATGTCATGGTCCAATCACAGTACAACAAAAATGTGGCATGATTTTGAGCAGTTATAAAAACTAAGAAAATAAAATCCATTTGACCTTTATTCTAGTAACATGCTGCTCTTTTGAATGACAGTTCATCAAAATGGACCTCCAGAAATAGAAATGTAATTCTAGCACATTGCTTGTTTCTGCTCTGAATAGTATTTATATGTTACCATACAGGAAACATATTATTTGCCTTTAATTTTTAGAAACAACTTATAAATAAAGCATAGGAAGTTAGTTAATAATTTGAGATAGATAGATGATAGATAGATAGATAAGATGACAGCCAGAAGTTAGATATAGAAAGAGGTTGGAGAGTTGGTGGGAAGGGGAGAGTCAGTAATAGCCTATTTTATGTTGTAGGGAGTTAAAAATTGATGGAACAGTAAATAGAGCTTAAAGTGCATTATTTAAAGTTAAAAGTGATCATTAAAAGAATCAAACTAAACGTAACTTTGAATTGTAAAGAGAAGGGAAAAGGCTAATAAAGGGTAATGTGAGTTAAGTGAATCCTCATTTCTTGGTAGGAATTCAGTAGATATTTAAGCTGTACAAACTGAGTCATATAAGTATAATTATATTATTTAGAGCTGTGAATATAAATTATTAGAAGTTAAGAACAAATGGCTAAATATGATGGACTTTGAGAGCAGTACTGAAGAGGGGCATGTATGAAGCTAGAACCTATTGTTTTCCATTATAAGCCACTCTGTGCTTTTGTAGTAACATTTTTAACCACATTTTTTTTTATGTGCAAATAGCAAAAAGCCATGGCTGAATACTGTGGCATATCTCACCCCATCCCAAAATCTAGAAGAAATACTATAATTCTTGACGTTTGACGTCATCTCACTTTCCTGTCTTTTTTGCTCACCACTCCTTCTAAGCTTTCCATGTCCTGCTCTTATACCTGGTAGCATGGAGTGTTTTTGCTGTCCCACTTAGGGTCAACCTGTAGTTCTTAGTTAATCTGTTCACTGAAATGTCAAGATAATAAATTTCTATAAAACAAAACAGAGCCATGAAGGATGCAGGTGTATGTTAGTAAGTGAAACAATGTATCTGCTACTTGGAAAATGGCTTGATTTATACCAAGATTTTATAGTAAGATTTCACTATAAAAATCATGCAGAACAGAATATTGATTGTTCAAAATATTGGAAATTTTATGGAAGCACTATTTTTTTCCTGTACATTTCTCTTAAGTTTACTTTAAATTTTTAGTAAATTAACATTTTTTCCTATTAAAGAGGTTGTGGTATTGTACTATATCAGCTTGGACATAGCCAGATTGTGACCAGATCATTCCTAAAATATTCATTTTTTTTTTTAAGAATAATTCATTACAAAAATGCCAACAGTAATCCAAATATTCTGCCATTGGATATGACCACATTTGAAATTATGACTTTGATATTTCCCAGCCCCCTTTTCTAAATGTACATAATCAGGGGTTGGAGAGATGGCTATGAAAATGTCTTTCAGAACAGCATTTCTGGTTGAAGAAGGCACATCTTCAGAAAACTGTTATTAATCAGCCAGATGTATTCATTGAGCAAGAATGAATGTATAGGTGGATTTATATCAACAATAGCAAAAAATGGTGATTAAGCAAATTTGGTATGCACAGGGCAGAGTCTAGCCTCATGGATGGGGATTGAAAACCAAAGAGGAGTTTTTTTTCTAACACTAACTTTAGGAGAAACTGGCAAGAGTGATTTCGAACCATAATTTTGGAAGAGGGGAGGTAGAGATGGAGAGATTTCCCATTCTCTAACCATACTTGATAACAAGCATTTTGATCACTTCATCATTCAGCCTTCCATTCACTATCCAGTATTTGTTTGAGTACTCACTATAGTGTAGGGATGGTAAGGGGCTAAACTTGACATTTATCTATCCCTGTATCTCCTGACCTCATGCCAACTCCAGGAGTCAGATTGTATCGCAAAAGGGCAGTTTTCTTTTCCTTGCCAATCATATACTCCACAAGAATCTTATTTCCTTGATGGCTTAGACCTCAACTTACCCAGCAATAGTTTTCATGAATTATACCTTTAACTAATTATTTGTATTTTGCAGACCACAATTGTTATTTCCTAAATACAAGTCAAATTCTTTACAAAAATTTTTATGTTTTGCATTGCTAACAACAAAACAATGAGAGTCTAGTTAACCAAAATTTAAGCCTCTTATACTTAATAGTACTTAAATATATCCTAAATGTTTTTCCCAAACTATAAATCCAGACATTCTTGGCAGTTAGTTAATTTAGAAAGCACAGTTTTCTCTTTTCAATTAAGTATTTATTTTAGCACAAATAAATTGATATCAACAGATAAGTATTTAAAATATATATGTTATTTTCTCAAATTATGTAAAACTATAAAATTTTTAAAAATTATGTAAGATTTTGTCAAATTTCAATATATAGAAGCTTGAAGACGGAACAGAAGGAGTGGCTTCATTACACTGAACAAAATCGCATTTATCCCTGTCTGTTATGACATTTTATGAGGATTTCACCAGTGTTGCTGGCTTTCTAAGTAGGACACGTTTACTGCCTCTTAATTCTGTAATGTTGGGAGTACTGGCGCAGTCTCTCCACTTTTCCTTGTGCGGTTTTGTGTGTGCTGGTTTTAACAAACATGCAGTGCTTACCATGAGCCAGGCACCATTTTTCATTCTTCTTTTTTCATTCCTCTCCTATCCTGGTGTTAGATGTATTCTCAAATGAGGGAGCCATGTTTTCTCCAGAACCCTCTCTGGCAGCACTTGATTAGCTCTTTTTCCTTTCATTTGTGAAAGGCAGACCTGGACTTAAGTGGGTCCTCAGTCTCCTAGAGCTGAATGTATCCGTTAGAGCCACAGCCTCAGAGCCAGGGGCTGTTGGGAAGCAGGGTCTCTTCTACTTCCTGTTGGTCTCCTGTCCACCTCTGCTCCTTCCTCCATTTCTGATCTGTCCACCTGTCCTCCTATCTCCGCTGTCTTTTACTTCTTTCTAGGGCCTGGATAGGCATGAGTCTTCAAGGGTGACTGGGCACTGATCTGCTTTGCCTGGTTAATGTAGAAGTCAGATTTGTCCTAAACCACAGTTTGTAGACTCTGTTCCCTTTAGTGAGGTTCTTATAAGACATACAACTGAACTTTTTACAAAACCCACCCAAAGGCCTTTATTTCCTACTGGCTCTCTGGTTACTTTATTCCCTGATAGCTCTCTGATTCCCATCTTGTCTGATTTGAAAAGCTAAGCTGAATTGAGTTCTTGTAAAATACTGGGTAAAATGACTGTTGACATTCTTGACCTTCCCCATCTCTTACCTCTCCCACCCCAGTCTTAAAAACACACAGCCAGATGTCATGTTTAATAATAATTTTAGTGGCTTTGATGGGGATAAGGGACAATATAATATAGTGATAAAAGTACCCTAAATTTGAAGTTAGAGTATTAGAGATTCAAATACCAGTTCTACTACTTTCTAATTGTTTAGCATTCATCAGTTGACACAATTATTAAATTTTCACATATGAAAATAAACTCGAATTGGTACTTAAGTCATAGGCTGGTTATGATGATTCAGTGAGATAATATGTAAAACACTTCACACAGGCCTTGACACATAAAAAAAACTAGTAAACACGTTCTTTTTTCTTGCTACCGTTGACAAGCTATTACTGTGTACCAGACATTATAATCATTGAGTGCTTTCATGTTCAAATGTTCATATCATCAGGAGCTCCCCAAACAGGATCACTGAAAACTGTACCACCTCTGTAAGCTCAAAATTTTTTTATAGAGGATAATGGCAATTTAGCTTTGCTCAGAAAATGTCCTTCATCTACTCATCAGTACCAGGAGTGAGCCAGCTTTTTCTAAAGCTTCCAAGAGAGATCCTGGTAAACAGAAGGGTTCTTTCTTCTGTTGAACTGTTGGGTGGTCACTGACTACATCAACAAATAGAGATTCAGTCACTCACTTCCTCTCCACATTGAGGTCATTGAGCAGTGAACAGCAGTTTCTGGGTAACAGCCATCTACTTAGTAAAGTTCACCAACATATTGGCAGATTTTCCAAGCCACCTTACTGTTCCACACAGCTTGTTCCTGAACCAGAAGATGGCTGACTGCATGGCCAGTGGCTGATTACATTAACTATATTCATTCTTGGGGGAGATTATTGCTTTGTTCATGCCCTGCTGGACTTCTGCATTTCATTGTAAAGAGCACCCCTTTTTCTACTTGACCTACACATCAGAACCAGGGGAGTCTCTTTTATGTGATTGTGTGACACATTTCTTAACCAAAATGAGAGGCTTTTTCTTCGAATAGGCTAAATCATGAAGTCACAGAATCACAAAGACTTTTCTGTGATTGCCCCTCCTCGCCACCAAGAGAAAAATAATTCAGCAAGAATAGAAAGCATAAAATCAGATGAAGTTCTTTAGTGGTAACTCATTTAGCTATAGGACTTCTCAACGTGAGCACTATTGTCATTTTGAACTGGATAATTCTTTGCTGTGAAAGCTGTTCTGTGCACTATAGGATGTTTGGTAATATCTTTGGCCTCTATCCACCAGATGCCAGTAGCAGCAAACCCCCTCTTCAGCAAAGATGTCTCCAGACATTGCCAAATGTCCTAGGGATGGAAAGGTCAGAGGGGTGAAATCATCCCCCCCCACCCCGTTGAAAACTAGTGCTATAATATAATTAAAGACAAAATTTCCAGTTTTTTCTTCTCAGTAGATAGGGGAATCTGTCAGATATCCATGTTAAATTTTCCCTCCTGAAAGGACTATTTTCTGGAAATGCCTGTTCTTTTTTTCCTTCAAGTTGTAATCTGATCTTTGATGCTATATCCTCATCCAGAAGACATCATATAGTAGAAAGGACACTGAACTATCATATGAAGACTGAATTTTCCTCAACACTGCCATTATTAACCTTGATCTTGAGCAAATCCCTTAACTACTCTGAACCTTAGTATACTCATCTATCAAAGAGGTTGTAGAAATGATAGATGTGTGTATATGAAAGCACCTTGAAAAACTATCGAGAGTACCATGCACTCAGATCTTGGTTTCTGATTCCATTCTTCAATAAAATGAACCAGAGCTTAGTGGAGAAATGTCTGACTCTAGGACGGGGGATGGGGGCAGGCAGTATACAAAATGAGCCTGGAGCATTGTAGCCTTGGATTAAGAAAGTTGGGAAATGCTCAAAAAAAAAAAAAAAAGATAATGGAGTCCATCAAAGGGACACAGGAATCAAATGACAGAACTCCCAATGGCCCAAGTTGGAATAATTTAAGAATAAAATAAATAAATTAGTATTGGATTGTAACCCAAAGGATAAAACAAATATAAATGAATCATACTTGTATAAATAAATGGTCGAATAAATAAATAAATGGAGAGAAAAGACTACAAATGGTCAAACAAATAAGTAAGTGGAGAGAAGAGACTACTTTTCTATGCAAAAAAAAAAAAAATTCCAAATAATTTTTGCAGACATTTCACCCTCAAGAAGGTGGAGCATAACTTCCCACTTCTTAATTGTAGACTGTGAGTAGTGACTTCCTTCCAAAGGTTACAGTATGGAAAGAGAAAAAAGAGTAACTGTATAGTGGAGAAACCTGACAAGCACTGCCTTAGCCAGGTGATCAAGGTCAATATCAATAGTGATGTCATGTTGATGGTATGTACCCCTGATATGTGTTAAGAATAGCACTTAACCCCTCTGGTCTTCCTCCTAAAAACTTCTAACCCCAGTCTCACCATGAAAAAAAAATCAGACTAATCTCAATTGAGGGACATTCTGCAAAATACCTGACCAGGAATCCTCAAAATATAAGTAATGATTATTTTATCCAGAAGTAATAATTATTTCATAATCAAGATCTAGTATACAGTTTTCTTAGTTTTCAAAGTCTATTCATGGAGTCTCTTCTCAAATTAATTCTCATAATGATGTTTAATGTTCTTATCAAACATACTTTATCTCTTTTCCTGCTAGCTTGGAGCAGTTTTAGGTTTTCAACCAAAGCCAAAGGGTATCACATAATAGTTCCTGACCTTGTTGGTATATCCTGCGCTAGACCAGGTTTACTTTCTCTTACGAGAAAATTCAAATATGCTCCCTTCCTCCCCGACCTGGTCAGAAGTACAGCCTTCTTTACACTTTTCAGGTGCTTTCTTCTAACCAAGGTCTGGAAGGTTCCCTATTTGATTTCTGTGTTCTCATGGGGGATGGGGAAAAAATTAGTATGTACTATGGCAACACTCCTTTACGTTTGTGGGGTAAAGCAAAGACCTGCCTCGCAGGTAACACAACTGGGTGTGTGCCGAATAGGGACGGAAGATGGGGAGCCCCTTCAGAATGATAAAACCTTGAAAGGTAAAAAACTTTAATGTAGGTAACTGGAACTTGTTTCTCTATGACTCACCATTCTGGCTTAGTCATGATACATAACTGTCTCCACTTGAACAACGCAGGGCTTAGAGATGCCAACCCCCTACACAGTCAAAAATCTGTGTATAACTTTTGACTCCCCCAAAACTTAATTATTAATAGACTACTGTTGACTGAAAGCCTTACCGATAAACAGTATTGTATATGTTATATGTATTTATGGCGTAGTCTTACAGTAATAAGCTAAAGAAAAGAAAATAGGAAAATTATAAGGAAAAGACATTTACAATACTGTACATATTTACTGAAAAGATCTACATGTAAGTGGACCTATGCAGTTCAAACCAATGGCATTCAAGGATCAGCTGTAACTGGAAGTTATTCCCACCACCCTTATTACAGTGAACAGTATTATGTATTAATTCTGTGCATATAGCACTGTATAAAATATGTATTTGAACATGGTACATTATGGAAACTGAATTCAGAATCACTCCATTCTGTACAGAGCAGTATTCTATAATCTCTTAAGTTATGATAATCGCTTAGTGATAAGGAACGTAACAGTCGGATTTCCCTAACATGACCAGTGACTTATGGAATCCCCCCAGTAATGCTTTTCAGTTCTGAACTCCTCAGTGAGCTGAGTATTTGCCATAGTCAAGTTGACAGACAATACCAGAAGTGTTGTTTACCATAAAAATAATTACATAAACAACATGTGCTTAACCACTCTCCCAAACAGTCTCATCATTTAGGCTTATTTGTCATCTGTCCCACCCATGAATTTGGTGAGGGCAAGGACGTGCAGCGGAAACACAGGTGCAGAGCCTGAGCCACCTGATTCTGGGCAGTGTTTCCCCTACCAGCCCACACTGCAGTCTTGCCATGGTTTCATGATTATAATTATTACTTTTACTTTTTAAAATACTCTATTTCTGGACTAAATCATGTTTGCTTGTTATTTTGATCCAAATACCACACTGTAGCTTTATGCAGTTATTGCTGATTCTTTAGAATCATGGACTGACATTAACCTAGAGGCATGTTGACCAGTAGAACTTTCTCAATGATGAGACGTTCTAAATCTGTTTGTTTGGTAGCCACTACCAGTTTGTTTGGTAGCCACTAGCCATGAGTGGCTGTAGAGCACTTGAAATGTGGTTAGAGTGCTGCAGGAACTGACTTTTCTATTTTATTTTATTTAATTAATTTAACTATAAATAGCCACTTGTGAGTAATGATCACCATATTAGCATGGGTTTAAATGGTGTAGAAAATTTCCATTATGATGCAGATTCCTCTTGTATGCTAGCTCTCAGTAGTGCTTGTGTACACTTGACCATTCTTATAGAGAAAGAATATTTTTGAGAACCTTTTTCTCTTATGCTTCGAGTATTTGGAATATATAAATATTAGCAGAACAAAGTTCCTTCTAAATTTTGACCTACTTAAACTGAAAGTTATGAGATCTTAAATCAACCATAAAAAAAATAAAATTCACCGAGTTCAGTTCACCATACTCTCTTTGGGGAGAAATGAGAAGAGTGTTCTCTCTTATGTCCTTGATTCTACCTTTAAGAGTCTGAACCTTTACAAATTATTATTGGAAGAGGTTTATTTCTTTAATTCTGAAAACAAAGGGCTATTTTCTTTAATAGATACAAATCTGTTATTTGATGCCTCTAAAGTTCAATGACACTTTAAATTAGGATCGAGTGATATTTACAGAGCCAGACAAAAATTTAGTCACATGATGTTTCCATTAGGCTAAGAATGAAATTCTGAGATTGTAGTCTGGGAAAAGGACACCTGTGTTTATAAATTCATAATGCATTGCAGATAAACATTAAAATATTAAAACGACAGCTGTTTTTATTACTCTTAAACAGGCAAATTCATAAGCTCTATGGGGAAAATCAGAAAAAGTAACAGTTCTTAATTACCTAACAATTTCTTGACTGGAAAATCTCAGAAAGGGAGGAATAGACAGGGTAACAAATCTTACTAGGAGTAATAAAAATGTCCCTTCAAAAAAAGTGGGGGCATTACTCATAAAAAACTTTTTGTTATTCTATCATGGCTTTTAGTTAAGTTAACAGATAACTATCTCACACAGAATACGATATTAGAAACAAATTAATTATGCTGAGACAGGAAATAGTAGAGTTAATCTAAAGTATTATTTAATGTAAATTTGAACAAACTAAATTACCAAATGCTTGTTTTTCTATGTTGGACAGTCTTACAATGTTGTGTGACATAGATTCTCCGATGTGACTCTTTAATTTCTGATTTAGCCCTTGATTCTACTCGATTTCTTAGATTCATTTTTATGGTCATGAAAGTATGTCAATTCTTTATAGTCACTGTGGTTAAATATGAACATATTATAAGCTAATAAAACATTTCCAGTCCCCCAGAAGCCCTCCTCATTTTCTCTTGCAGCCAATATCCCTTGCCTGGGGGGACATCTAAAGCCACAGATTGATTTTGTCTAATTTTTAACTTTGTATAATTAAAATTAGATTGTATGTATGTATGCTCTTAATGTCTAGCTTTTTTCTTCAACATTTTGTTTTTGTAATTCATCTCTATTATTGAATGTAATAGTAGAATTTATTCATTTTAAATAATAAATTGTAGAATATATTCATTATACAATTGATAAACATTTAGGTAAATTTAAATTGGGGACTATTGCACATAATGTTTCATGAACATTATTTACATGTGTTTTGTGTACCTATTTACATGTTCCTCCTAGATCTATACCTAGAAGTAGAGTTGATGCATTATAGGGTGTGTGTGTGTGTGTGTGTTCAGTTTTGGTAGATACTGCCAAGCAATTTTCCAAAGTACTTATACAGTGTCAGAAAGTTCCAGATCATTTATATTTTTAATATCCTCACCAATACTTGATATTGTCAGAATTCTTAGGGGAACCACTCAATATCTATAATGATAATCATAATTTAGCTTTTAGAAAAAGCGAAAGGGGCTGGCTTAATAGCGTTAGACCAGACACACGCGTACACGCATGCACACACACACACGCACACAGTGATCATCAAATATACCTACTCCCAACTTTACATAGACCCATCCAAAAAACACCTTGAAGACAGTGGCCTTTGACCCAATTTCAGTTTGGGCAATATAATTTGCAGTTTGGTCCTGCAGGGAAACTGTTGGGTCAGAGAGAGCAATGCACTGCTGTGAGCCCGAAGGCTTTTGGTGGGGTAAGAAATACTTGAGGAGCAAATGATACTGGGACTTGCCATGTGCTCTCATTGTGTTTGGTGAATTTTTATAATAAAGTAATTTGACATAAATAGCCCTCAATTCACCCAGTTGAATTTAATAAACATTTTTTTGACATTTCATTTCCAATCTTGCATATTATAGAAATGCAAAAGAAATGAAAGATTGTGCCTAACAAAGAGACAAAAAGATGCTTTACCTTATTAGTAGGCAGGGAGATGCAAATTAAATAACAAGATTCCTATTTTTCACCTAGTGGATTGGCAAAAATTAAGTCTTATATGTTCTAATGAGAGTGTGGGGTAAAGTTAAGTACATACATGCTGATAAAATGTTATAATCATTCTGGAAGGAAATTCAGTGTATACTATCATTAGAAATGTGCATACACGATGACCCAGCAGTCTCATTTGTAGGTATAAGCCCTAGAGAAATATTCACATGTACATAAGGAATCATATACAATGATGTTTACCCCAATATTTGTAATAATGAAAAAAACTCATCAATAAAGGTCTGGCACAGTCTTCTGTGGTATATGCATACACTGAATTACTATGCCATGTTTAAAAGGAATGAAGCATCTCTAGAATGTAAGTTCTATGAAGGTAAAAACTTTGCTTTTGTTCATGCCTGTGTCTCCAACAACTAGAACAATTCATGGCATGTAGCAGATGCTCAGTAATTATTTGTTAAATGCATCTGTAAGTACATGGCTAGACCTCCAAATCATGATGCTGAGCGAACAAAGCAATTGCAGAACATTTGTGTTGTAAAATACATATGCATGTGGGTAAGTCCATAAAAACTTATTGGAAAGTTTCAACAATGATACCTTCTAAGGATAAACAAGCAGAAGGGGCCAGAATTTGGGAGTGATATTCAGAGAAGACTTTAGACTTTTCTGCAGTGTTTCAGATTTGGAAAATGATAATAGTTTTTTTTTGTAATTACTTGGGTAATTACAAGATATTTTTAAAAGACATTTTACCATTGAAAAATAATTTCCTTGTTATTTGGCAGGTTGAAAGTTACTGAGTGAGGAGCTCCTCCCTCTGGAGCCCCAAAACTTCCACACAGCTATGCAGAGGGTACAGGCTTACTGGATTTAGTTCCCAAAGGGAATTTCTCGATTACCTGAAATAAATTGAAAAAATGCTATCCAGTGATTCTGCATATTTCCTTCGGTATAAACCAGCTATTTTTCTGTTTCCATCTTTGTTCTGATTTTATATTTGAAGGATGCATTAAATTTTTATTTTTACTAATTACATTCACATATCTTTACAGAAGTGTTAAAATACCTTAATATAGGAGATAATAAGGTTAATAGAAATAGTAAGAAAGATGGAATGAAAAGATCAGAAAACTAGGATTTTCATTCTGTCATGCTTTTTTCCTCCTCACGTGATGATTGTCAAGTTAACCCTCTTGAAGCCTCATTTTCATATCTGCATGGTGAAGAGATGGGATTTGTGGTCTGCACCATTCTCTGCCTAAGAAATTATGTATAATGGAGCAGTGAGTGATTCAGCTTAGTGTTTTGCTGTAGAAGTGACAAAAAGAGGGAACTCCGTACCTCCCCCTCAGTTGACTTTTCACAGTATGTTTTGAAGGTAAGTGACACTTTGACAAGGGAAACTTTGACTTTAGACCCATTATAGTAATCAAATGGGCAATTACATGGTGCAGTGTGGATCATAACATTTCACAGTTGATTAGCTACCTGTACTTAAACCAAAGTAGCTAACACAGAGTGTTTACTAGGTCCCAAGTACTGTGCTAAGTGTTTCACAAAGATTTATTGCATTTAACCCACACAGTTATTTTATGGAGCAAATTCTATAATTATCATCATTTCACACATAAGCCAGTGAAGTGTCTGCAAGACTAAGATACTTACCCAAGTGAATTGCACAACTGAGTCCTGAATCGGGACTCTAATTTGGATACAGACCACCAAGGAATACCCAGTACCACATCCTGTAGAGTGCTTTATATATATGCATGTCTGCTCTGTACAGAACTGCTCTGTCCTTTGAAGACTTTTTGATAGGAATGGAATAGCTAATCTTCTTAATAACAGCAACCATTACTGAATGAAGTCATCTGCAGATAATGAATTTCTCCCTTCTCTCCTACTCTGCTCTAAAATGATTTAATTTAAAGTCTTTTTGAGATTTTAAAGGAAGTTCTTATCTGGAAGGAAAAACATTTGCTTTGTCATAGTTTTCAGATAAGTTGGACTCTTATTGGTCACCTATGAGGTCTAGTGCAATTTCCTTTTCATTCATTGAGTACACATAGCTCATTTAGTGTTTATTGCTAACGGTTGCCAAACACTGTGAGTAAAATATTTGCCTCATTTAAATTTAATTTTGAATGTTTCCTTCTTGGTTATTGAGTGAGTTCAGGCTTTTGGGTTCTCTGGATTTATTTTGACAGCTCTTTTCCTTTCAAAAAGAAATAGTCTGATCGCTTATGTCAGATGCTTTCTTAACAAATTTTTTCCTGGGTCAAAAGAAAGTCAATATAATTTTTTATCAGGAAATAGTTTGATTATTACAATGTTTTATTCCAATCCTCTGGGAACATGTAGGATCTCTGCGTTAATAAAGAGCTATTATCTGCATATAGCATATTTTATGTACTTTATTTCGAAAGATTGAAGATATACACTAAATACATACCAACATTCAAATTTACACTATGGCTTTAGCCTTGAGATGCCATTTAATTAAAATTTATGAATAGTAGGCCTCATTTCATTTGAGCAGAATAGTTTACCTTTGACTACAAAAGAAATGGTTTATTTTGTTAAACCACGTAGTACTATATACTTACTAAGATTTCAAATGAGTATATTTAACCTCCTTAAGAGAGTTTTAAGTACATTACCTTTATTGAATGTGTTCTATGTGCCTAAAATGGAATTACTGTAGTGCTAACCACTATAATGGCACAAAGAAAATTGCTTTAGAGAGCTTAAGTGGAAGGTAAAAATCTATTATACAATTAATGAACTGTATAGAAGTATCCATGAATAAGAGTTGGACATGTGGACTAGAACAGAGTAGTTGGCATATTCAAAGAAGAGACAAAACCAGAAAAAGCGGAAATTAAACTGACACCTAAAAGCAGGGTGGAATTTAGAAAAGAGAAGAATGGGTTTGAGGTAACGGCTCAAAGCTGCTGGTGGGATGGCCTGAACAGCAAAGGTTCTAAGCAAAGGTACTGCAGGAGAAAAAAAAAAAAAAAAGCATCCTATCGTCTTGGCAACAAGAACAACCTTTACTTCCCAGTCAGGGTTCTTGTGGATTCTCAGCCCCAGACCTCTCCTGAGTTTCACACTCTGAACCTTTCCTTCTGCTTGTTCTCTCTACTGGTTTGCTATTTCTCCCCTTCATGGCCTGTTGAAATATCTCTTACTGACCAAGACCCAGCCAGATCTCACCTTCTCTTGAATCCTCACTCTACCTGCCTGAGAAGAAATAGTCATTTTCTTCCCAGCAGCCCTGGCATGTTGGTTGTCTGCCTAGCCAAGCACACTTCAAACTACATTTCAGTTTCTGTTGTTCCCCTCACCACTGAGGCCTTCTTGCAGGGAAGAACCACACATCAGCTTCGTATCCTCAGTGCCTGTATCATGCCCGGCCCCAGGTGGGCACTCGTGGATCGTGTGTTTTAGGAACAAGTGGGGGGAAAATATTTCTCTCTCTGCATTTACTATTAACATTAATAGAGTCTACAGTTATAGAACTAAACATTTTGTTTTGTTTATTGTAGACAATATGTCCTAAAGAAAGAAAGCAGAAAAACATCTTTCTTTCAAAACCTTTATTTATGTATATAAAGACAGTCTTAACATTATTTTTAAGATTTTTCTTGTTAACCTGGCAGAGTTATGTTTCAATTTTAGGTTTTAAAAGTCTTTCCTATTTTAGTGTTTGAAAAATACATACGATTGTCATCTTAATATAACTGTATGTTACATTTGTTAGTTCAGAAAAATACCCAAGATATATAAACTCATTAAATTGGAAGGAGGTAGAGTGAAAGAGGTGAAAGGAAGAAAGTCATCAGGCCAGAGAAGAAAAAAGAGAGACTGAGAAATTTAAAAGTCTTGCCTGGATTAGAATATTCTCTGGACACCAGCCACACCTAGCATTAGTCACCTTTGTACCCTTCCTGCCCAGGTTCCTACTGTTTTCTACCTGAGACCTTGCCTACTCGGAACAGAGGCTGCAGACTGTATTAGGTACTAAGGCTCCTACAACTGGGCCCTCGGGCTTTCTCTGTGCCTCATACTCAATTATTGTAGAATAAGGACTAGGTTCCCATAATAGACCAATTTAGTTATTTATGTACCTTCGAGAGCTAAATTTAGCATAGTATGTATATACCAAGTGCTGTCTTGGCATTCTTGGCATTCTGTTAGGCTATGTATACCAGAAGAAAAACCAGGTTAGAAGAAACATAGTGAAAGTTCTAGGTTTTTTGTTTGTTAGAGAGTTGTTAAATAATTGAGCTCTTGAGTCCTCAGTGGAAGGCAGGTTTCCTTAAGACATTTATAGTAAATGAACCGTAATGTCTAGCTTATGACTCCTTCTTTCTTGTTATTGTTTCTGATCTCTGCATGCCTCAAAGCTAAAGAAGTCAGCCGTAGTTTTTGTTTGTTTGTTTGTTTGTTTGTTTTTGTTTTAAGGAATCAGCATTGGTATTAAGCTGAGTTTGTTTTGCCCCAAACCATCTTGTTTTAGTTCTCTTAATTTTTTCCAGTTTCTTTCATTTGGAGAAGTTGGGAGGTTTCAATTCAGGATAATCGGTGGGCCTACTTCCTCTGGTCAAAACAAAACCTTCCAAGATGGTTTTGTGCCTGGCAAATACATTTAAAAACTATTTGAGAGGAAACTTAACAGTGTACTTCTTTGAAGCTAGCCCCAAAAACTTGCCCTAGGTTTTACCTGGAGGAGTACTTAATTTGCTGTACCAATGACAGTCCTGTTTTTTATGCAGCTAATTTTTAATGCCGAATTTAGGCAATAGTGCTGTTACCAAACCATGTCTCTGATGCTTTGAAAAGCCAAAACTCAAAATGTCACGGTTTGGAGTAATAAAAGGTTTATTGATCGAGAAGGCGCCAACCAAGATGGTGGGAGAACTCGTGGTGCCTCAGACCCATCTTGCTCACTGGACAGGGCCAAGAGGCTTTAAGTTCTAGGGGAAATAGATATGCAGAAGTGCTGGCGAGGCAAGTTTTAATTAGAGGACCTTGAAACTTGGCCATTTGTGATAAAGGGATGTGAACACTGGCTCTTCCAGGACAGTTGGACGCTTGGCTTCTGGAGTTCAAGTTCTAGTATGTACTGGTCCTTTGGTTCCATGGGGTTGTGGGGTGTGATACTTTAGTTCTGGGTGCAGCTGGAGGCCAGAGTTCTCTCCTCTGCCCATGCTTCAGCTGCATGACTTGTGGTTTCAGTCTCTTGTCTCAGAAAAACAGCTCAGCACCTTGTCAAACAGAATAGAACCATTTTGATCTGGTTCTGCAGTTACAGTACCTTTATTCATCCCAAGCTACTTAGCTCTTTAGGTCTTCTGATGATGTCATCATGTCATAATGTGCATTTCTTGGATCTTTCTACTTCCTCTGACATTAAGAAAGGGAAATATTACCAGCTGTTAGCTTTCAGCTCTGGGTTTGCAGTCTCTTACTGTGCCCTGCTGTTGCTCTTTTAAAAGACCAAATGAGCCTGAAAACATTTTATCAGAGACTGAAAGTAAAGTGTACTTGAATCATAAAGGCAATGAGAAAGGCAAGTTTAGATTTGTTTTAACAAGATGACAGAGTGAAGAGAACCTTCTCTGGCTCCATAGATTAGACTATTAGAGGACCCAGGCCAGAGAATAACTCAGGGCCAAGTACAGCATGCCTGGGGATCCACTATGATGAACAAATACATAAAAATGTTTATATTGTCCTTCAGAAGCCAGATTTGTCACAAATGATTTTCTAATATTCTGCAGAGACTACATAACCTTCAAACAAAAACTCTCAAATTAATGGTGTTGTTAATCTTGTTAGCACTTTCTGAGTTATAACTACTTGTTATTTGTTACTGCCTATAGTTATGAAATACTGTATTTACATCAGGAATCAGCAAAATTTTTCTTAAAGGGACCAGATTATAAATATTATAGGCTTTTTAGGTATTTATATAACCATTTCAGATATAAAACCTCAGCTTATGAGCTGTGGTTTACCAACCTCTGGTCCTTATGATTACCTGGCAAGTCTCATCTGGTAGCACTCTCCCCACCCACATACTTGCTCCTACAATTATTTATCCTCTACTGTTTGCCTGACATGAAGAATGTAAATAGAAATGTAAAGATAGTTCCTTTCCTAAAAGATCTCACAGAAGTGCAAATTGGTGGTTACAAAATAATCAGAGATTTAAAATACAACACAGGGAATATAGTCAGTGAGACTCTAATAACTATATATGGTGCCAGTTGAGTACTAGACTTATCGAGAGGGTCACTTTGTAAATTATATAAATGTCTAGCCATTACGCTGTATACCTGAAACTAATATTTAATGTCAACTGTAATTGATTAGGGCATTATTATTTTTCAAGCAATGTTGCAGAGCATTGCAGAACAAACTACATATCTATGTTTGTTATATCAAAGAAAAATTAACACTTCTATCAAGTCCATAATTTCAAATTTTACATTATAAAGTTAATACTTCTATCAAAACAATTATCTGAATTAAAATCTTATTAATTTAAAACTTTAGTGTTTTCCCCCTTTTCTTAAATTAATTTGGGGTAACTTGTCCAGGCGTGGTATTTTATAAAAACACAGAATATAAAACTGATGAATACAGTTTTGGATAGAAAAGTGTAGTGAAAAACAGTAATGCCTCATTACAATATCTGGTTCACTAACTTGTACATCCTAGTGTAGATGTGACACAGAACAAATAATTATATAGAGATTTCCTGTTTATATAATACACTCTGAGACCAGATATTGGATAAGTAATCCTTTGTGATTATAATCTCTGTGTATTCTGATGTTGATTTCCTCTAAATTAGTCATTGTTCTGAATATTTTGGTCCTATTAGTAAGAAAAGATATTTCTGAGGCTATTTCAACTAAAGTAATTAAGAAAACAATACACCCTGTGATAAAATATAATCTTTAAAAATGCATGTTTCTTTGAAGACCAATCAGTTTTTTAAAGAAATCTCAAAAGTTTTTGATTTGAAGTTAATGGGGGTGAGGTAAACCTTCCAAAAATTTTATTTTTCTTCTATTGTAATCACTGTGTATTTCAGCAATTGGTTATTATTGTCTCATTTTCTATGGAGCTCACATTTGAAGTAGGTGAGAAGTCAGTAGTACTATGTAGACTTTGCCTTAAATTACTTGTTAATTTTGGTTTTCTTTAACTGTCTGAAATATTTATGTTGACATAGCCATATATGTCATTTATATTCTGTACATGTATATACAATAGAATTCGCTGGAGGTGATGGGGTTCAGGGCAGGCCGACCCAAAATATGACATTTGACATATTTTGAATTAAAGTTACTTAAGAAACAGCCAGTGTAAAAACACTCTAACCTTCTTTTATCCTCCTGAAAGAAGGAAATAAATCTCCCATATGACAGTAGCCACCCTATTCCAGGAGGATAGGAGGCATCCTTATTGCCAGAGATATGGCCAGAAAAGCTGGATAAATAATTGATGTTAGTTCTTGATTAATTTCCTACCCTAAGCAAAACCCTTTGTATTGTTAAATCTTCACAAATGTTATTTCTTTCACTTCATTCAATCTAGATATTCTAGATTTCTTTATAAATATATTAGATAGAAGCAAACCATGTATAGATCATAAACAAAAAATGTTTGTTTTAATATTAAATTTCAGTTTCATCTTTTGCCCTCCCTAAATAAATTCAGAACATACTTAATCTATTGTTTATCTCTTTCATCCTTCAAAAAATAATTCAGTATCTTTTGGCCAAAATTACACACAGACACACACAAAGAGGTATATGTATATATGTATATTTCACAAAATTAATTATATTGTTCCTTACAGCAAGTGCATTGAGTTCATAGCTAAACATTGTCGCTGTTCACTTGCATAATGTTCTATAACTTGTAAAGGTTGTAAATGTTTCAGTCTCTCCTAAATTATTGTCTGCCACAGAAATAGCAGCTCACCTTAATTGGAGGCTGATGGTGGAGCTGTTTGCATCCCCACATCTCTAATCCCCTGGGACAACAGCTTTGGAAACTAGCCACAAGTCGCACAGACAGTAGTGATACAGTCAACAAGGAAAAGGCTTATTTATTCTGCAACGATAGAAATAGTGATGTGGCACAATTGTCTATTAAACAAAAAAGTATTTTTAATATTAAGTTTATATTTTTTTATCTACCACTAGAGACCCTTAAATCCTGAATCATGTTTGATATATGTGGGCCATTTTATGTACATATCAGACTGTTGCACCACTTTGCTATTATTATTCCCATGACTCTGTATTAACCAGTTTTTATTAATATAGCACAGCTAAACTTCTATTCTTTATAACTAGCTTTTTAAAAAATTTACTTTTAATCCCATCTAGACATAGAAAATACTAGCATCTAAGGATATTAGAGGTGTGGAAAGGTCAGGAAAATTAGTTACATAAAGTGGCAGTAAAATAGAATTCCTTTGAGGTTAACCAAAAACACAGCCACTTTGTGAGTCAAGAGCAAACAAGACCATTTCTTTCTTTCTACTTTCGGTCTAAATTCTCTGTCATGTTCAGTCAGTGTTAATCTACCAGTAGCATAATATATTTAAACATGATTATTTTTTTCCAATGGGAGTAAAAAAAAAAATGAATATACTTTAGATAGGGTGACTTTGATAGGGCAGTTTTTTGTCATTCACAGGTTATATGTTACAAATCATAATATTACTTTGAATATAAATAAACACAAATACTCCTGTGTCTGCCCTTCCACTAATTTATGTATTCATTCATTGAATGCCTGCTCCATGCCAAGCAGAAAGATATGCTCCCAACCTTTAGGACTTTAAAGTCTCTTTGGGAAGTTAATTTAATTGGCAATTATAATTCAATGTAGTTTAACCTAACTCTTCTGTTGGTTCAGTAGCTTGATTTATTTCAATAAAAAGATGAGTGTGAATTATAGACAACATTACTATATTATACACCTAAAAATTAATAGGAGACTAGATCTTAATTGTTCCCATCACAAAATAGAAATAATAGTTAAGTAACATGTAAGAGGTATTAGCCAATGCTATAGTGGTAATCATATTGCAATATACAGATGTAGCATATCAACAGGTTGTACACCTTAAACTTGTATGTTATATGTCGATTGAATCTTAAAGATAAATTTTTAAAAAGGTGTTTATTTGTGTAATTACATCTATTCCTTTAATGATTTGAGGTTACAGAAGTCAGTGATCTTTTATAATAGGAGCAACCTGTAATCTGTTGGGTCTCTATTGATATAGGGTTTGTCTTTCACTTTGTTCCTTTCAGTCTGGCTTGTGAACAAAACCAGGACACTCACATTATTACCTCAGGGAGTGATTTTCCCCAGCTAAACTATTATGTTTGCACTCTTCTGCATTAGGCTTATTAAAGGATACTAATAAAATTAATCTAGGCAATAATTTTAAAATACAGCATTTAAATGTATATGCTGTTTTCTTAATTCCTTTGGAAATGGGACAGTAGCTTTTTAACAGTAATTTATATTTTGATCACTAGATGGCACTAAGCGCATAAGTATAGCTAAGGGGGAAAAATAGCCTTTTTCTCAGCAGTTGTTCCTAACAGAAGCTTAAGTATGTAAATGTTTTCAGCATTATATACTACAAATCTTTTGTTATCCGACTCACAAAATTCTTGTTACTATATAAGCTTTGCTTTTCTAGGTAAAATAATCTCACGTATGACTTTTAGGTATAAATAAATTCTGAGTCACAGCCTCCACCATTACTTTGATAGTCATTCATCAAACTGTTTTCTTCCTAGCAACTTACTTGTATTATTTTCTCTTTCTTAAATTAGCTCTATCTTACTTGTGCCCTCTTTTCCCTGAAAAACAGAAGATATGTTCAAATATTTTTAAGATTTGGGATAAAAAGCTTTTAAAAAATTAACATAGCATCACATTACATAGCTATGCATTACATAGCTTCTGGGATATTGAGGGATCCCAGAGTTTTACACAAAATGTCCCGGTAGGACAAAATACAAGAGCACAAACTGTTTCTGTTCTTTGTCTCCCGATGTCTGAATATTATTCTCATAGTATAACATTCTGTTATATTTTGGTCTAATTATGATTGATTCCTACAACATACTACTTTCTGAAGAAAGATGCTCTAAGTTGCAAATAACTGGTAAACTTAATGTTTAAGCTATCATTAAATTTAGTTAATTCACATAACCAGACAAAGTTCAGAGTTTGTGTGGTACTTCGAGCAGTTAATTCAGTTTCTTAATCAGAGACCCGGTGATGTCATCAGCCAAAGGTTCTTTTCAGATTTCCACTCAGTCATCACTGGTATGTCAGAGTTTCACTTCATGTTGAAGTTAGCTGCCACAGTTCTAGGTAGAACATGTGGTCATAGCAAAGTCCAGAATAGAATGAGTCTTCCTATGTAGATTTCTTATCAGTGGTATACAGGACTCCAGTGGTCCCCAGCAGAGTTCTCAAGTCTCACTGGTCATGCTTGGCTCTCCTACAGGGTCCTAAACAGCTTACTGGCAGGGGAAGGAGTTGCCATCATAGGATAGACCTACAGAGACCCACTCCCCGAGTGCCCAGCCCTTCAGCAGAGGATAAAACCTCAAACAAAATCAGAGTACTTTCCAACAGAAGAGAGAGGGTGTGGATTTGGGCAGGCAGATGACAGTATTTGCTACCATTTCTGATTTTGTTGTGTTTTTTGTTCTGTTTTGTTTTGTTTTGTTTTTGCTAAGAGACTTTTTTCCTGTCCTGATATTCTTGAAATGTAGCTTTCATTTCTGCCATTTCAAGTATATGACAGCATACAGAGTTACATGTGCAGCCCAAATCTATTGCAGTTTATCATTCAGTATAACCTCATTCACCTCTTGTTTTGTTAATGCATTTTTTTTTCTTTTATAGCAGTTAAAGAACATAAGAACTTGGGTTCTCTTTATTAGTGCTGTCATACCCAGAGAAGAGCATCTCTAAAATGCTTTATGAACCTAGCAGTATTTCAGCCACGTCTGTAATTGTCTGCTTAAATACCCACAACTTTTAAGGCACCGTGTCAAGCATCGTGAGTGCATCTGATGAGGACAACAGCTCAGATGACCCCTTGGACTCTCTAAACACCCAAAGGGGCAGAGCCAACAGCCCCAGCTCAGTGATTCAGGTCCTTCAGCTTTCCTTGTCCATTACCATGCCTTCTGGCCTCTTCTGGCTTGTTCTTCCATTTGCTGTCTCAGTACCTCTCAGAGACTGTAATAGACTGACCCTTCTCATCTGAGTTTCTTATGAAACAATACTACTGTGACTCTGAGGAACCCAGCTCCCCTCTCGGCTGCTTCATGCCAAAGATGTGTTCATGGTGCATTAGCTGAATATTTATTTGTGTGTTATCTGTATTCAGCAAATAGTTGTTGAGTGATTGAAAGAATATTTATCAATCGATCGATATTTAAACTGCAGTAAGTTTTTCCCTGATGTGAGAATGCTGATTATATTGGTTGTTATATTTTAACAGTTTATCAGTTCTTGTCAGATAGCCAACACATATACTCAACTACATTTTCAATCATCATTATGTTTTTAAGTAAAGGATAAGAAGTATTCTTAAGAAGCAATACTAATTGCTAGATTTTTTTTACTTATAGTTTTGAGAGAGTAACTTGTTTGAGAATACACTGAGTCCAAAATAAAAAAAAAAAATCTCCTTGATATTTTTATTTTTCAGAAAACTGTGGAATGTATTTTCCAGAAATAAAAAGAGATCCAGGCAGGTATTTACACAGATGTCCCGAATCCGTAAAAAAGTGGCTTCGACAGCTAAAGAATGCTGGGAAAATTCTTCTGTTAATCACCAGTTCTCACAGTGATTACTGTAGACTTCTCTGCAAATATATCCTTGGGTAAGTAATGAGACATTCCATTTTCTTGGTTTTATAAAATACCAATAGCAGATTAGACCAGTGCTGTTTTAAAAGGGCTCCACCATGACCATATTATATTAAATAATGCTGAATGACAAGTGGTTGTTTCTCATAACATCCCTCAACATCTGCTGATCCCAACAAACCCCAAGTACATTTTAGCAAAGCAATGTTACTGGATTTCATCATGCTCATAGCTCACTGATGATCTGGGCTTTAGATTTTCTGAAGAGTGGATAGAACAGTCCTTCCAGCTGTCTTCCATGAATCTGGTTTCTCAGTTTGGGATGATTATTGAGGGATAATAAGTTGCAAATTTTACTTACTAACAGATAACGATTACAACTTCTCTGTAGCCTTTTCATTGTGTAGCCTTGTCCTTCACCATTGAGCACAGCCAGGGATGAGATTGACATCTGTGAAAATTGAGGCACTGTAAATGCATAGACTTGAAAATAAATAGTTCAAGCCCTGCCTTGCAACTTACTGTGTGACCTGGGGCAGGTTTTATAACCTCACTAAGCCTCCACTCCATCACCTTAAAAATGGGACAGTAATGCCTCATAGGTATGAAGAGGAGTTTAAATAGCATAATACAGATAAAGTATTAGGCAGAGTAGTTGATTATTTTCAGTAAGTGTTAATACTTATTTATGGCATTCTTCTGGGCAATACCAGAGGTTATCTATGGTCCAAGCAAGATTCTAAAATGGGCTATTAGATCCCTCATAACATTTCCCCAGATTTCAGCAAGTACTGAATTACTCTGCATATGAAGTAAGTTTTAGCTTTAAAACTGACCTCTGGTTTCATGTTTCTCAGCACATGTGGAGTTAAATTGGTCTGTGGTATACTTACAGTCTGAGTGCATGCTTTGCTTTCTGAATAATACATAGGCTTGGGATCCTTAAAGTGAATTAAAGCTTGAAGTCTTGGATTCCTTGAAAGGTGCCTTTTACGGAGAGCTTTGCTCTCCCGGCGGTGGATCCATGCTTCAGAATAAATACTCTGGAGTCTTAATCTCTTTTTCATTAGCATAGATAACCAGTTTTTCCTGCCTGTCTTAATTTCTCTTTAATACAGTTTTTGTTTGTAGAAGTATTCAGAAATGTTGGGTAAATATCGTCTCCCCAATACAACCCCAAGGCCGTTGGGAACAAGGACTACCATTTCTTTACCATCTCAAATAATCCTAAGTATAGTATTAAATACAAACTAAAATAACAATTTACTGTTGTTATCTAAAAATTGCCCCTTTATAAGACTACCCCGATTTCTTCACATTTTGCATACTTTCTGAAAGGTATCATCTGACTTGATGTAATGCTAGGTTTCCATAGAACCCATGTAACACAGAATTACTAATATCTCTTCAGGCTAACAAATCCAGACAAATTTCAGGACTCAAATAGGATGACATAGCTTGTGACTATTTCTAGCTGTCAGAAACTATTGAATTCACTTACTATTACCGTCTTGCGAAGGCTTAGCGCCTAGAGTTAATGAATTACTATTACCGTCTTGCGAAGGCTTAGCGCCTAGAGTTAATGAATTAATCTGCTCTTTCTTTTCTTATATTTACACTTCAAGGTCTTGTCAGGAATATTAGTACTAAACCACCTTCTGTTTCCAGGTTCACCTTAAAATTTACATAAAGCATGTAAAAAGGTAATCCAAAGATAAGGAATGATGCTGTCAAGTAGGTAGGCAAAAATTAAGTTCTGTTTTGTTTAGACCGTTTCTAATTCCTTAAATAAATTTATGGAAAATGTGTTACTTTTTAGGAATGATTTTGCCGATCTTTTTGACATTGTGATTACAAATGCACTGAAGCCTGGTTTCTTCTCCCATTTACCAAGTCAGAGACCTTTCCGGACACTAGGTAAACTACATTTTGCTTCTGTCTTCTATTTAAGATTTGTTCATTCAGTTATTCCATAAATAATCTACAGGATAACAACCATGTGTTAGATGCAACAAAAGCTATAAGAGACCCTGTATCTTCTTTCCTCTCCTGGGAGAGAAAGAAGATAATAAACCTATGTTTGTATTAAATTGTACTCTACCACATTGTATCATAATCATTTGTTTCTCAGTCTCTCCCTGGCTATAAAAATGAAGGGCATGGACTTTACCTTAGATTTTAGGGCCTACATAAATGCTTCGGTAAATACTTGAGGGATGAATTAATTGTAATAAGTCTGAATGGGTAATTTTCTAGAACAAAGGTGCCTGCGGAATACATGAGGATCATAAAAACAAAGCAGTCATCTCTGGGGAACAATCACAGCCTTCAAGGAGGGAAGTTAGAATTGTCACACATGTAGAAGAGGCTGATGAAGAGGTGGAATGAAAAGAGTGGACACATTTTTCAGATGAAAAAGAATGTGAATAGCAGGAAGGGTGGAAAAAGGAAAGGAATTAAAAAGTACAAACTGCCAATTATAAAAACAGTCACAGGTGTGTAAAGTACAGCATAGGGAATATAGTCAATAATATTGTAATAACTATGTATGATGTCATATGGGTAGGGTACTAGATTTATGGGGGATCATTCCATAAGTTACATAAATGCTTAATCACTGTGTTGTACACCTGAAACTAATATAATACTGTATGTCAATGGTAATTGAAAATTTTTTAATTTTTAAATAATGAAATAAAGCTGTTATATCACCTTAAAAGTATCAGATAGAATTTAAACTCTATAGCAGTTTAGTAACCACTGTGATCCATTTCAAAAGATTGATGAACAGCTAGTTCAGAACCATCAGAAACTTTTGCTTTTTTTTTTTTCTTGAAGTTATTTTCCTTTCTACTTTTATCACAGTTATTTTTTAACTTTTAGTCATTAGGCTAAAAGTTTTGAGGAATAATTTGAACATCTTACAGAACATTGGTACAGAAAATTATTACGAATATCTGTTTTCATAGGAAGATGTTTTTCAATTAATGTATTCTACCTATCTTTTAAGAATGCTTTAAATCAAAATTATGACAAAGTTTAAGTTTAGGAGAGTAATGCTGGTTTGCATTTTTCATAAGGTAGTCCCGTTTTATCAATGATTTTGAGGGTGATTGTAAAGATAACAATAAACTTCATAAAATGAAGTTCAAAATGAATTCTAAAGTTCACCTTCTTTTCTTTATCCACTGATGACCTGTTTGTTCTTCGTATATATGGAGGACAATAAACAGCACTGATTTGGGTATTATATAAAGATGTCACAGAGATTTGGCTGGGGCTCCAGGGTGGAACTAATAGATTATGGGTGTCCTCAGGGATGCCAGAGAAAATTTTCTTTTGTGCTATAGTTGTAACTTGTTTGTGACAGATGCGTGAGCCATATTCAGGTCCAGGAATCCAAATTTAGAGATGGTCTGTGGAGCTGTTGTCTTACCTTCTGTCTTCTAGGCCCAATTTGAAGTCCTAATGTAAGCTGTAGGGTTTTGTTAATAATAAATCACTTATCAGCTATGAGACCTTGGGCAAAATACCTTCCCTGAGCCTTATTTTCTCTAATTAACTGAGTTGTCATGAATATTAAATAACATATAACTCCCCCATTATCAACATCCCGCACCAGAGTGGTACATGTGTTTCAGTTGATGGACCTACATTTGACATATCAGTATCACCCATTATGGGAGAGGCTATGCATGTGCAGGGGCAGGGGGTATAGGGGAAATCACTGTACCTTTTTCTAAATTTTGCTGTGAACCTAAGACTGCTCTAAAAAAATGTTTAATTGTATATATAATATTCAAATAATTTATTTTTCATGTTTTTATTTTAAAAATGTATAATAATTATTATTTATGGATCTGTGATGTGTTCATAATAGTAGATGCTCACTGAATGCTAGCTCCCGTCCCCATGTGGTTCCTTCTCATACATGTCCCACAGCTATTATTACTGAGTGCGGTCTGCCCAGCTGGGTGCTCTCATTAAACTAAAAAGTATATGATTGTCAAACTTTTTTCAGAGAATGACGAGGAGCAGGAGCCACTGCCATCTCTGGATAAACCTGGCTGGTACTCCCAAGGGAACGCTGTCCACTTATACGAACTTCTGAAGAAAATGACTGGCAAACCTGAACCCAAGGTATTTTCTGATTGAGGCAAAGTCCTTAATGCCTACTTGCAGATATAAACCATCATAAACTAAACCCATAATTCTAAATGCATTCAGCTTAATTATCTGTGGGGAAAACATCTGCCTCTGCCTGTATCAGTTTCTTCTCTTACCTCTTCTGCTTAAATAAGCCTTTCCTTTGTTGATGTAGACTGGGTCTTTATCTGTAACAGAGAAGAGCATAGATTCCAAGCAGGAGCCACAGATCTAGGAGATGTACTGGATTAGTGTGTGGGATACCTGAATAATGATGTCCTGATAGCAATCCCTCAAAAAAGTTTTTATATATAAAATAAGAACTGAAATTACACTGCAGATGACAGCCTAAAGACACACTTGCTTTTGACATCTGGTTACATTGTTGATGTTGGACATTGATGCATTTTTAACAGCAGGACCTTTCATCTAAAATATCTGCTGGGAGCCCTGCGAGCAGAAGAGATCAGTGGGTAACTGAGTCCTACTCCATTGGCTCCCATGGTGCCACAGCCCCCGGGGAACTCCTGAGGTATTTAGTGCACAGAGCATCCTGACTTGCAGGTTCTTGTTCATATTCCTTTAACCTTGTTCTCTCATCTGTAAAAGGGGTGTGGACTAGATTAATGGGACTTTGCCTCAGAATACCTGGGGAGCGTCTCAGAGTCCACTTGCCCAAACCCACTCGCAGAGATTCTGTTTCCGCAGGTCTGGGTGGGACCCACAAACTCTTTGATAAAGTGATTGTGATGTGCCCTCCTGCTAATCTAACTCCCTGTAACAAGTCATCTTCTAATATATCACCCTGTTCTTCAATTCTAGGGGCAGGTCTAACTGTAAACATATGGACTCTTTCACTCCTTCAGAAAATTGAATAAAATCACTTATTTTCTGCCTTTCTTGTACCTGCAAATGTGTAGTATATAATTTCTTAAAAGCAAACATGGTACCCTGCAAACCCAGCAGGGCACCACTCTCACAGTTCTCATGCTTCAAACAGAATTTGCTGTCTGACTTACAGGTTGTTTACTTCGGTGACAGCATGCATTCAGATATTTACCCAGCCCGTCATTATAGTAATTGGGAGACAGTCCTCATCCTGGAAGAGCTCAAAGGGGAAAGAGATGTGAAACCTGAGGAATCAGAGCCTCTAGAGAAGAGAGGAAAATATGAGGTAAGAGTTTTCTTTAGTTCTTTCCTTGAAGGAGAAACCTTTATGTTTGACGTATCTTAGAAAGTGTTTGTATAAAGTAGTGAAATCTGTTGACAGTTATTGTGATCTTATTGCCATCTCAGCTCTATAGTTGATCTCGTTGATAATTTTTAATTGATACCAAGATAACATCTGTCTTCCCTGCCCTCTGCTTTCATTCAGTGCCATGGCACCAGGGATGTTTTTTGGCTGGTGCTGAACAGCGAGATCCTGACTCACTACACTCATACTGTCTCTTTTGCTTGGCCATGAAAGCTCTTCTGCTCTCTCTTCATGAGTCTAACTTAACCAAATTGGTAGCTCCTTTAAACTTATTTCTGAGCCCCCAGATTGAATGTAGGTGAAGACTTGAGATAAAGAAAAGTAAAATATGTCATAAATCTAGAAAGGGAAAATAGTGTTTGTTTAAAAGCAAGAAGAAGCAGAAAAGAAAGATCAGAAAATAAAATGCATTTTTCTAAATTCATTCCAGTGGACCAATTACAAAGAAGGAAAATTTCAAATCAAAAACAATTATCATATCAAAAACTACCAATAAAAATGAATAAGCTATTAAGACACAGAAAGACATGGAAGAACCTTAAGTACATATTCAGTGAAAGAAGCCAATCTGAAAAGGCTACATACTATATGATTCCGACCATATGACAGTCTGGAAAAGACAAAACTATAGGCAGTAAAAAGACTAGTGGGTACCAGGGATTCAGGGGAAGAGGGCATGAATAAAATGGAAGACAGGGGATTTCTATGGTGGTAAAACTATTCTTTCTGATACTGTAATGATGGGTACATGACATTATGATTTTGTCAAAACCCATAAAACTGTACGACATAAAGTGTGAACCCTAATGTAAACCACAGACTTTCGTCAATAATAATGTATCAATATTGGTTAATCAGTTGTAACAAATGTACCACACCAATTAATACAAGATATTAATAATGGGGAGAGAATGGTGGGGACATAGGAGATCTATAAAAATAATATACACATTTATATAAGAGTTTTCTGAATTTTCTGCTCTATCTGTAAACCTAAAGCTGATCTTAAAAAAAGTCTATTATTAAAAGACAAAATAACTAAGCAGACCTAACAAAATGTTAGAATAATGGAATCAGGTTTCTTTGAGGTTTCCATTGAGTAGTATTTAGTCTTCAACCTGACATTGTGAGTTCCTTGGACAATTGCAGTTAAGAAGAGCTTTAAAACAACCTTCCAGAAGGTGGGCCTTCCAACTGGAGTGACTTTTAAAAAATTTTTTACTAAAGAGAGATTTGATTTCCTCAAAATGATTTGAGAATGCAGGTAAGGTAATAAAAAGAAAAGTCAGTGGGAAAGTTTCCTCTAGCAATATGTACACAGTAACCCCATCCTTCTTCCATGGACCCCGTTTTCTCTTTTTAATTAGTTACAAACATATAATAGTTAATAATTGGCTCTAGGACAGAAAATAGTGAGTCAACAGCTTGAACATTTTAGTTCCCAAGTTAGAATTGAAATAAATAATGTTCCTTCCTCATCGAATTCCACCTTCCCAACCCACCCTTGCTCTATCAAACATGGACAAGGAAGCAAAGACTAGGAGGGTTTGGCCAAGTGACAGAATAAGACCTAAGGATCCAGCTGTAGCCCTGAACTCTTAACATCTCTCATACTAAGGAGGTTCCAGGAAAAGTGGAATTGTAGAAGATGGAGTCCCCTCTCCTGTTGGGGTCTGAAGCATATATTTTGCAGTGTGATTCCCAATTGTGGCCCACGCATTATGTTGAAAAGGCAAAGTATCCTCATACTTTGTGACTTCAAAATTATCCTGGTCAGACCAACTGCCATCGTGTGTCTGTGGTTTGTTTTTGAGGCAATATTTGAATTGATGTGCCCATCCTTAGCAGATGTTTCAGCCCAACTTAGTTGCTAAAGGAAAACCCTCAATCATGCATCTTTCTGCTTATACTTAAAGGCATATTATGCATAATTTTAAAATAATTCTTTGTGTTTTTAAAAAATTGTCTTTGACACAAACCTAAAACCACAACTTTTAGAAATGAGACTACTTTCATGTTTAAGTTCAGATCTGTTCCTCTGCACAGCACACTTCTGTCAGCACACCAAAATCAGTTGTAAGTTCAGCACGCCAGGAGAATTCAGGTTCTTTCCTGTTTCTCTGTGGAAGAGACAAGAATGCAAACATCCTCAGTTGCTACAGCAGGAGGGAAACAGTCTATAAAGAGAACTAAACAGAAAGCCTTTTGTGAGCATCCTTCTGCTTATTTTGTGATTATTCAGAAAGATGGAGTTTAGTTTTTTTAACCAAATGTCAAACACAGAACTTATGTCATGTGCAGTCTGTTGGTGAGTACAAAGCCTGGATGCAAAGGGATTTAATTACATATTTCTGGTTACTTGATTCAGTGTAAGCGAACTTTAAACAATATAATGGGAAACCAGATTAACCAAGTCATTTCAGGATTGATGAAGTGAACCAGAATGTTTACATTTCCCACATTCTATGGACATTCTTGTTTCACGTAGACGTGAATTCAATTTCTCACATATTTAAAGCAAGTTCCATCCTACATCAAACCATCTGGAACATAAAGATCATTTTTACCTCCCTTCATTTGTGACAGGTATCTCAAGGTAAGGACAGAGAACATCTCAAATGGCATTTGAAAGGCTTATACAAGAGACTTTCTGAAATCTTAATGTATCTGTTGATTACTCACTCTATTGGAGCATGACAGATAAACGAAAATCACACATTTGAATTATTCAAGTAAGCCTAGTTATGGAGACTGAGGAAAAATAATTCATTTCCATTGATTTTTGTATCCAGAAATAAAAGTCACTTCATTAATCTTGTAATTATTGGAACAGTCTTCATTTCATAAGACTACCCTGCATAGGAAAAGGAAAAGGAGCTCTCCTCTATAGCTTCCTTCAGTACTATTCTCATTTGTTCCTTCATTTTAACTCAAATAAAAGTGTATTCTCGGGGTTTTTAGAATAACATACTATGAAATTTAGTTGACAAAATAGTTCATTTTAATGATGAAAATTTTAGCAAAAAAAGAAGGAGCCAGCCTGTGATTAGAGAAAGGCTATCCACAAAAAAACCAGTGGGAGTATAATCTGTAAGGTATATTTAATGTGAAGCCATATTTAATGGAGACATATAGCCTTTAAGGTTCTGAGCTAGACAAAAGATACCTGTTATGAATTATATCATGTAACAGGGAGCTGGCCAACACCACAAGAAAAGAAAAAGAAATTTGGAAGTAGGGTTAGAAGAAAAGACACCAAGTTGTGATTATTTTGGAGTTATAGGATCATTAGCATAGAAAGCCATAGGAAATAAACAAACTTTTATAACTAACAAGAGAGTTGTCAGAATGCAGGATCCAAACCACCATTTAAAAATTGATAGCTTATATCTGTACCACTAATAATCACTTACAAAATGTAATGAGAATAAATCATTTACAAAAGCAATGAAATTAATCATTATCTAGGGATTAACTTAAATACATAAGACTTTGATGAAGAAATTTTTAAGGTTCTATTTTAAAGATTCAAATGGGTGAAGGAGATCAAAAGATAAAAATTTCTAGTTGTGAAATAAGTCATGCAGATGTAACATACAGCATGGCGACTATAGTTAATAATACTGTATTATATATTGAAAAAAGTTCTCATCACAAAAAAATTGTAACTGTGTGGTGATAGATGTTAACTAGACATTGTGGTGAACATTTCGCAATATATACAAATATCCAATAATTATGTGTGGTATACCTGAAATTAATGTTATCTGTCTATTATACCTCAATTTAAAAAAACTTCTGAATACAAATAAATAAATGGAGAGATATACCATATTTATGAAGACACAATTTAAAATTTTGCTGTTACATATTTTCCTCAAATTTACTTATAAAGTTAGTGTAATGTTAGGCAAAATCTCAGGAAGATTTTGGGTGGAACTTCATAAACTGCATTTAGATAAAAAACTGAAGGCCCAAAAATAGCTAAGACAATTATGTAAAAAAGGATAATGAAGGGAAGGAATCTCACTTTCTCAGATACTAATCATGTTAGGAAGTTACAGTAATTTTTTAAAATATAATACTGGTGACACAATATATATAAAATGTTTGTGAAAAGAGGGAAAAAAATACAGACATATGCCCCTCCATCACATTCCAAGTTACCATGAAAATGTGATATATGATAGAAGATTACCAATCATCAGGAAACGATAGACAGTTCAGTAAATGAACAAGTAGTTTCTATATGGAGAAAAATAAGGTGAGTTCCTTTTTCACTAATTCTGCATGGATTATGGAAAGTGAAATTTTATCTATACAATTAATTGAAAATTTACGAAAACATTCATGTGACCTTAGAGTAGAGAAGGATTTCTCAAATTAGGACCCAAAAGAGCAACAATAAGTAGAAAAGTTGATGACTTTGCATCAATATTAAATAGTTTTGTTCAAGATACCTGGAATACTGTTAACCAGTGGGAAAAGTGTTTTGCAGCATCCATCTAGATGGAATCTTATAAAATTGCCATTTTTTGTATGTCAAAAATAGTTCAACATCAGCACTTTCATGTGGTTCAACCTAATAAAAACCTACAGTGATTTTTTATCTAGCACATAAGAAAAAGAACATTCAGATAGGAAACCGGATAAGAAGTATCAGGCAGTTGACAAGAAAAAGCCTACGTATGAGAGGAGATGCCCATCCTCACTAGTAATCCATGAAGTGCCAGTTAAAACAATGGTGGTGTCTATACTGCCTTAAAGCAATCAAATTAATAAAACTGTCTGGGTTTTTAAGTGATTTACTAATAAAATAGTCTGAGATACATTTCTGTGAGTTAACTAGAAAAACAAACTGGAACCAATATTCGCTAAAGCTTTACTTAATTGCATTTCACAGTTCTGTGAGATATTTTCAGCTGGTTATGTTTTTTCTCAGGGTTCTTTTACAGATAAGCCTTGTCAATAAAATTAAATTATAAGTTAAGTAGAAGAAACTTATTATGGCTTATAAATAACAAACATTTATTTCCCACAGTTCTAGAGGCTGAGAAGTCCAAGATCATGGTACTGGTCAGTTTGGTGTCTGATGAGGACCTGTTTCCTCATAGTCCACTATATTCTCACAGTACCCTCACATGCCAGAGGGGAAAGCTAGCTTTCTGGCGTCTCTTTTAGAAAGGCACTAATCCCATTCAGGAGGGTTCTACCTTCACGACCTAACCACCTCCAAAGACCCCCCCTCCTAATATCACCTTGGAGGTGAAGATTTCAACGTACGAATTTTAGAAGACATAAACATGTAGATCATAGCAGCATCCATATACTACATTGAACCAGAAAGGGTAGATATGTCTATTTTCCTTTTTTCATAGGAATAAGGAGGAGCCTAGATTCAACCACTCATTTGCAAAACCATTATCTATATATAGTTTGTGAGCTGTGATTCATTTCTTCTGATTCATTATTTTAGAAAAGATAATGAACTACGTAAAGAAATTTATCTTACAAACTGTTCTTTAGACCTTAAGAAAATATATTGAAATACACCTTAAATGTATACACAGGAGCATGAATATTCATATTCTATGCTGCTCTTAAATACCTGTGGTGAAATCCAAATCATTTCATGCTGAGTGATTTCCAAACACCATCTTCTGAAAACATATATTCTCATCTTGATTCATAAAGTGAGTTTCAGCACAAGGAATTGTGAATCTAGTTTGCGACTCTGTGCTGCTCTAAAATGAAATTTTCATAGAACAGGATAAGAGATTGTATAATCCAAATTCCATGGATATGATAGGATTTTTTTTTAAGTTCTTAATTTGATGTCATATTCATAAAACACTATGAAGTATTTATTGAATGAGTCTTTTATTTAGTCTACCATTTTATGTGCCTCCTCTGTCTTAGGCACTAAAGCCTTAGGATTACACTAATACATAAGAAAGTTCCTAACCTTATGTAGTTAATAATCTATCAAGGGGTAAAAAGTAAATAGCATGATAAATGTGAGATAGTATGAGATAATATATTAGGGACAAACTCAGGGTATAGGAAATTAGAGGAAACCTAATCCGATCTGAGTGTGGAGGTCAAGGAAAACATCCTGGTTGGCATCCAGGCCATATCCCAAAGGATGAGAAGGGGTTCCCACACAAAGCTGGGGAGGCTACCTTAAAGGACTTCTAAGCTTTGTTTTACTTGTTATATAGTATATAATTTGGTTAAGGTAAACAACTGAAATTCTTACAGATTTTTTTATTATGACATTACTTAGTGGAGTCAAATACTTATGAGATTGAACATTAATAATGGTTTTTCATTGTTCTATTCTTTTGTTTCAGGGACAGAAGACAAAGCCTCTAAATTCATCATCTAAAAAATGGGGCTCTTTTTTTATTGATTCTGTTTCGAGACTGGAAAATACAGAAGACTCCTTGGTTTATACATGGTCTTGTAAGAGAATCAGTACTTACAGCACTATTGCAATTCCAAGTATTGAAGCAATAGCAGGTAAGGGAGAAAATATTTATAAATCTTTATCTGTTACTGGATAATAATGACCTTAATACGAGAAATTTTGCATTTAAAAGAAAAAAATCCATGACATTTTTCTTAGGAAATGTCTATATATGACAATCTAGGTAATTAGGACATGCCCATCTCCTGGGATCAACTACAAAAGCTGGACCTTTTTTTTTTTTTTTTTTTTTAAAGTCTGCTTGGAGTCATAGGATAAAAGTAGAGTGAAATTACCAGGACAAGATGCTAAGGAGGCCGAGTAAGGTGAGCCTGAGTTTGGGGGCTGCTTTTCCCCCTGGTGTTTTCTGACTCAAGAGTGAGCACCAAAGAAAGGGAGTAGGTCTTTCAGTAGCTTCATGAGCCTACAGGGATGGAAGTAGAGGGCCTGGTGGACTCTCTCAGTCAATCTGTGTTGAGACCCCAATGGAGTTTACCATAGAATAAGGATGAATTTGAAGTAGGACTGAAGCTCAGCTTGAAATCACATGAATCCTGAAAATTGGATTTAGAAGATTCCATATTGGTAGTACTACAGGGCACCTGGTAGAAACCAGTGAATATTCTCTTGAGGAATATTAACATTCTAGGACTCAGATTATTTCTGAAAACAATTAATATAAGGTTCAGCATGTAATGAAAACTAGCCAGGAACATGAGGATATGAGACTACATGAACAGGAATAACCAGGGTTATTTCTTACAACTTACTATAGTCAAGTACAGAAAAGAAAGGAATGAGAACTTTGGTAGAGACATAAAAACTATAAAAATAATGGAAATTCTAAAATTGAAATATGAAAAAATCAAAATTAAGAATTTAATGGATGGGTTTAATAGGAGATTAAACATAGCTGAAAAGTAAATGAGTGCACTGGAAAATAGGTCAAAAGATTTTTAGACAGACAAAAATGGAGGAAGTGTATCTCCAGAAGCCCTATGCTAAAGTAAATGCTAACAGCTCTTGTTCTTCATACAAAAGTAAGACTGATGCCTGTTGGAAGATTGAAGATGCAACAAAAGAATAGATATGTGAAGATTAAAATGAATATTTACTGATGAAAACAATAAAAAGAAATGAAGTCCTCTGGGGTTTAAATACAGAATATAAAAACATGACAACAATGTCATATAAATCCCAAAGGGAGACAGCTAGAGTTAAAGTGTTTTAAATTCTTACATGGTAAAGGATAACAGTATGAACGACAGTGATAAGTCAGAAATGCATGTTGTAATCAAAAGAACTTTAAAGATATACAATACATATACATGTGAGCTAATAATATAAAATAACTTTAGAATCCAAAAGAATATAAGGGAAAAAAAGAGAATAAGCAAGACAAATGAAGAACATTAAGTAAAATGATAAATTTAAACCTGAGTAATCACAATAAATGTAGGGAGCTAAATATTCTCATTTAAAGCCTGAATGAATACCAAAACCCAACTATAGGCTATTCATAAGAGACATCTCTGAAACATAAGGACACTGAAAGTTTGGATATCAAAAGATTTAGGAGAGAGATACTATGCTAATAACTTTAACCAAAAGAATGTTAGTGTTCACTAGATTATAATGTGAAACAAAGTAGACATTAAGGGAAATATCTATTAACATGAAAGAGAATCACTTCATAATAATAAATTCTGTGTTCAGAAATATGTAACTGGAAATCTGGAGGATTCACCAGGGCCCCCTCTCCTCTCTCAGGTCATATTTATTCATCTCTCCATTTTCTCAATACCAAGAAACTATTGAAAAATCCACTCTGCTTTACAGAGGTGTGTGCTTCTGCTTGCTTCTTAGTTTCTTAAAGTTCCCTTCAGAATTTGGGAAGGGGCTTGAGTAGAAAACCAGCAGAGTCCATTTCTCCACCCCTTCCTTTATAGAGCTTTCCTAGCCCCTCAGTTTTTCTTTGCAGCTCTTCAAGGCTGATGAAAGCTCTACTGGTTTTTCTGCCGCTTGTAACTGTCCCTGCCCCCATCCAGACTTCAAGTGCCTAGGAGAAAGAGCTGTGGCAGAATGTCAGCTCGCATCTCCATTTATTACTCCTTCTCAGGAATTATGTTGTCAAGTCTTGGTTGCCTCTTCAGCTCTCCAGTGACTTCACTCTGATGTTTATATTTTTATCCAGCTTTGCTAGTTGTCTCAGTTCCAGTTTAGAAGTGGTAAATATACTTAAGTTTTTTGAATCTCAGATTCTTCTTTAAATTGAGAAGGATAATTCCAGGCTACATTTCCTCCCTCACAGGAGGGATGTGAGAGAAAATAAAGTAAAATATTTATCTGAATTATTGGTAGGATCATGATAATGATGATCACCCTTAGATATGTACGACCTTCCCAAAGGTCATCTTCTATGCCAGTATACAGATCCAGTATGTCAGTATATTCTGCTCATTGAAATAATATCTCATTTTCATTGGTTTCGAAAGAATGGTTTATTTTTTATTATTCCATGCTTATATACACAAAATTTTAAAAAGGTAACCTAAATATATTTCTTCATTTCACAAATGACTTTCCTGTTAAAGAAATGGACCTTGTAACTTGAAGAGATTAACTTATTTTCAATTTTTATATTTCATTGTTCCTTTCTTTTATTTTAAAGTGATTCAAATTTATAGTGAGAGAGTAGGTTAGTGTGGTAATGGAAGTTACTGAGTTATTCTAAAGTACCTGGATAAAAACTGTTCAGTAGGCTATGGTTGTGAAATAGTAAGAAAGTCAAAGAAAAGTAAATCTCCATCATTCCAAGATTTAACTATTTCTCCAAAGTATTGAAAAATAACCCCCTCTTCATCTTCTGTGGTAATCACCTCTCCTTACAGAAGATAATAGACATAACATCATTGCCCTCTCATTTCATTTTCCAAGTATCAGTTTTTGTGGGGGTGGGGGAAGAATGAGAGAGTTGGTATGTCATTTTCAATTGTTGATTTTGATGTCCAAGATACTTCCTCAAAAAGCAAAGTGTTACTTAGTCAATCTCTAAGTGAGCACTGTGATCTAAGTTAGCACCCATTGCTATGATCACATGCTCAGAAAGTTATATCTTACACAGAACTTCAAATTGATTATTTCATTAAAGTTGGATACTACTATATAATTTACTTCCACGTAAGAAAAATGGCTAGAAGAAAAATAATAGGATGGCCATAGCATTAGACATGTTGAAGATAGAATCTTTATATAAATGTTGTCCTGTTAATATCGATCTTTTTTGAAAAAAAAGTCCCAAGAGGAGTTGTTTCTGTCTGTTATGTTATTACACATTGAACTTATCATTTAAGAATATTTGTTCATTTGAGTTTACTTCATTTAATTGTTTTTAATATGGTTGTTATTATAGTATATTTAGTACAGAGAGTTAATAGAGCATTGTTGTGGTAAACAAGAAACTGGTTCTTTGTGTACCTTTCTCTTTTCTTCCAAATGGTCAGCACCAAACAATGACTTTACTGTAACAGAGATGTAAATGTTTTCTTGCAGAATCATCAGTCTAGAGATACTTGTTTTAACAGAAGTCATCTGATCTGTTTGGCTATTCCATACTGAGATTTCTTAATAGAGTAGACCTTTTCTGCTACCGGAAAGAGAGAATAAAATTTTTGTTTCAAATGAGATAGGAGGCAAAAAACAAACCTCATACTCTCCCTTCACCTCTTATAACCTTTTTGTATTCAAATAATATTTTTTTTAATTATAGACTTGGTTATCTCATTGACATTTAAATGCATAGAAGCCATTTTTATAGATGTTATAAAAGTTTGCATTTATTAGCTATATACATTATAATGGCAACTGGTTTATAAGTATTTTGATGATATATCATTTTAACCTTATAATAATAGCTACACAGAGACCTAAACATTTACTTTAGAAAATGTGTAGACAAGACAGAGAAAAGGTAGCTGGCTCAACTCTTAGTCTGTATCATTTGCTGGCTTATAAGAAATCCAGGACCTCAGATGTATAATTTTAGAGACTTGGTTTTATCAGTTTACTTTGCAGTGCCTTTTAATGCACAAGTCAAAACACACTCAAGCTAATTGAGCAGTGAAGACCTATGAAATTCACTAATACTGAATGTCTTTCCATAATCTTAGCTTTCTCTAGCATCAGAAAGGCAGTGTTCTTTAATTTTCTCCCCATAAGAATTAACTGATTGGGCATTCTGGCATTTAATATAAAGTATAATTTTTATGTTGGTGTCTTGCAAATACTCAGTACTACCAAGTGATATTTTACTTAGGAAATTTGTGAAATAAGGATTACAGCCCTGTATCTATCTGCATGTGTAATAAATATCGTAACATAACATATAACCTTTCAATTGTAATATTGGGAAGAAATTTGGGAAGAAATTATCTGAAGACTAGCTTATTAGAGACTTATATAAAGTTATCACAGTGTCCCATCATCAATAAAGTATGCATTTTATGTGCCCTCTCCTGACTCCCCTTATGGCTGTGTGTGTGTGTGTGTGTGTGTGTATTTGTATAACATATATCATATGAGGAAAGTTGCCACATTGTGCATACTAGAATCTTTATTTAGCTGGGCATTAAAAATTATCCTTAGTAATTCTCTTATTACTAAGGGCTATGAAGATTATTAGTTCTCATTTACCAATTACATGATCCTCAGAGTAGGGCCTGAGAGACTTTTAAATTAAAAAAAAAAAAAAAAGCATTAACTTTTCTGTGTGGAGGATATTTAAACTAAATGCAAAAATTAAACTAGTTTGAGTTCTGAAGATGATTTACAATATCTCTAAATATAATTTGACTTTAATATTATTGTAAATTTTATAGGGAAAAATATCTATACTCTTCATCCTAGGTACAACCTATTCAGGTGACAAACGAAATATTAAAATTATGGAACTAAAAAAATAAGTTTTATTATCAATGACCATCACATTTTGATGTTTATATTTATAAAAGGCCTTTTAAGATCTGCAGAATAATCAAATTGTGTTTTTTTTTTTTTTTCCAGAATTGCCCCTGGACTACAAGTTTACAAGATTCTCTTCAAACAATTCAAAACTGGCTGGCTACTATCCAAACCCTCCATTGGTTTTATCAAATGATGAAACACGGACAACAAAATAACTTTTCTTTACTCAAAAAGGAAGTGAAGAACCACATACACAGCAAGTCTACTGTAAAAATAAAAAAAAATTTTTAATAGTAGAAAATGCTTTATAGGAACAAATTCTTAATAAAAATTGACCAAGAAATTGATGTTTTTTAGTAGGTCACCTTTCTGTATGGATCATCTTGATGCCTAACAACTCTCATTATATTAAAATCTCAATATCTAGAACTGAAAAGAACCTTATTAATTTTGTATATACCAATAATTCTGAGATTAGAATTCATCTGAGGAGATATATACACACACATATTTATACTATGGTTCTGAAACCATGGTCCCAAACCACTGGCATAGCATCACCTGAGAACTTGATAGAAATGCCGATTTGCAGGCCCCACCCCAGATCTACAGAACTAGAAACTCTGGAAACAGGGCCCAGGAACCTGTGTTTAATAATAGTGTCATTCACACTATTATTTATTAATTTATAAATAAATTCACACTATTTAATAATAGTGTGAATTATTTCTGGCTGGACCATAACCTCCAGAGACTGGTTGAAATGGACTGGGGTATAGATTAACCTTGACAAACATATTTTATGTGCCCCAGGAAAACATAGCCAGAATTAGGGACAGCTGATGTACACCAGTTCTTTCAATTTATACCCAAGAACACTGAATCTGGTGAGATTAAATGATTATTCCAAGCTATCAGGTTTTATGCTATTCTTGTGTTTTCCAAAACAAGGAAATAAAAGAGACATGATTTCTTCTAACACCACACAGCCAGTATGGGACAGAGATGATACCAGAAGCCAATTATTTCAGCCTCCAGTGTTACCTGTTAGGTTTTCCCTTCCCACTCCATTAATGTAAAAGGCCGTTTAATTCATTTTCATTCACTTTAAAGTACGTGTTCTCAATGGGACAAACATTGGTTCTTGGGGTGAAAAAAATATTAGACAGTGCAATGGACAGTTGCCCTCCAAAGCTAAACATTACCCAATAAAAATCTTATTCCTTAGTATTAACTTTCTCATTAAGGGCAAATATAAAGTTAAATTTATTAATTAAATTTGAGTTATATTTAATTTTTCTTCCTGGGAAGGGGATGATAATGAAAAAAAAGGTTGAGAAAAATCGATTTGAAGTTTTATACAAATGCTGCAATAGAGGATTACTGTGTTCTAAGTGTGCTATATATGGTCATATTAGTAGCTATTTATTGCAAGATGTTAGTAGCCAGATAATGTTTACAATATAAATTCTGACTACTCTTTATATTGTAATTTCATTCTATTTGTCATGGACAATATCAGAAAACAACACTGATCACTATCATTATTTTACTTGGACTGTAGCAGAGAACTTAGCATATTGATACATGCACTGAAAAGATAAATATTTTTTTAAGTTTTTTAAATACTCAAGTAATCCCAAATATAATGTGGGGACAAGTATCTCAGGGTGGGTAAGCAGTTACTGAAATTATTTTCTCAAAGTCAGTTGCTCTCTTTGATATCTACTAATAAGTATATGGTAATGTGAAATTGATTTCCAAAATCATTGGAATGTGATAACAAGCACACACAGTCAAGCTTAAGGCTAAATGATATATGCTGATTTGTGTATACTTTCAATATACATTTGATTTCTTTTAAAAATAAAGCTATTTTTTCTTACACATTTATTTTTTCAATGGCAAAGAATAATCATCTTTAAATGCTTATAAATTGTTATTGTTAATATGTAAAATGAGAACCCCAAAATAAGAAGTTCATTGCACTTTTTGGCCACTAAAGAATGAAAAAAAAATCACTCGAGTCAAAAGTGCTAGTTTTCCTTTTATTAGTACCTACATAAAGAATCTGAGCAAGTTACCTTCCTAATTTGACCTCATTTTTTTTCATTCTTGTCAAGAGAGTTTGTTTCCAAGTTTCTTCTACCTTTCTACCAGAGATAGCCTAATGTTGTTTTTCTGTTGGGCTGTAAATAGACTTTTAAATTTTTTATTTCATTATTTCTAAAATGTGACAGTGTTTCTGATTAGGCATGAAGATCAAAAATAATCATCCAAAAATGGCACTATAAAAATTAAAGAGACTATTAAAGAATAAAAGCTCTATATTCTTTACTAAAGTTATGAGTAAGAAAACAGGAAAACTGTGCAAAAAGGCAGAGGACTTAAGTTTAATATTAGCATACAGGCAAACATTCATTACCTAAAAGACACCTAAAAATAATTGGCAAGGGAGCTAAGATTTTCTTTGCTGGCCACTGTTGATCTCATCAGCAGAAGAAAGATCTGAATGCCACAGTAGTCAAATGATTTGGCAGAATTTAGTATTTAGAATATTGAGATAGTGGAAACTTCACTTGAATCATGAATTACAATCTAAAATCAACTACTTCTATGTTTGTTAAACTCTAAATTGAAATCAAGTATAACTTCCCCACTATATACATATACATATGTATGTATATACGTACATATATATACGTACATATATATGTATATATATATGTGTGTGTGTGTGTGTGTGAATGAAGTTATCGTTGGATGTGAATGTTGGTAGGGAAATAATACTTGATTTCAATTTAGAGTATATGTATATGTGTATATATATAAAGCATATATATGTACATATGTAGGTATATGTATACACATACTTTTAGTGAACTTGTTTGAATGCAAAATAAATATGTGATTTTATGTAACAAACCAGCATAAAATTGAATGTCAGACTATCTTTTTGGATATAACTGACTGAATGTTAGAATCACATAGATACCTTTTTTCTTCTTAATGTGGTGTTGCAATACCATTCCCTTACGTCTTCTCAGGCTCTTGATAACAAAGTTATCATGAGTTAGTGCAAGACTGGGATATATATTCAAGGGTTAACTCACCCAGTGTGGTCCAGTTGCTGCCCTTGAAAATCCTTGGGCATGATCCAGTCCATGTAGAGTGAATTCAAAAAAGTAAATTCTTGTTGGTCTTTAGAATCATCTTCAGATATAATAGTAAAAATTTAATAGTAATGAGTGCTGATTCCTCACCAGGCAAGTAAATGTACCTTATCTTATTTACTTCCTACTGCAAACATATGAGGAGTGTATAATCAAAATTTTACAGGTGAGGAAATTGAAATTCACAGAGGTTAGATAATATGCTTGTTCAAAGCTGCAGTGTTATTAAGGAACAGAGTCTGTACATGAGCCCAAGTTTGACCCCAAAATTCATGCTCTTATTTGATTGATGTGTAAAGTCTCCCAATATTGGATCTAGATTGGGGCAAATTCTCAGTCTAAAACTATACTTCAATTTAATAATCACACCATGGTAGGACAACTGAGGGATTAGAAATGAAGAAGACACAGGCTCTGTTCTAAAGTAACATAATTTTATGAAAAATATTAAAACAAATACCTATAACATAGAACTTACCTGGATGAGTAAAACAGAGAACTAAGAAGCACAGGAGTCCTACAATGTATAATGTCTGCTCTTCCTGGAAGCCACATATGCTAAAGTCATCAACAAGCAGGCCTACTCTTTCTTCATATTCACATTTAAATGTTCACCTTGAACACTGAGCAAATTCCCCTCTCTGCTGTTGAGGAAACCAAAATGGAAAAGGAATAATGAAAATTGGTCCAAGCAAACTTAATGGAAGGTGAGATATCTATAGAGAATTCGAGTCATTACTTAAAATGACAATATCACAGACTGCTTGACAGTCCAGTTCTTGTACCAGGCACATGTTCCCATGCCTGTTTAAAACAAAAAAAACCTTTATTTTACTTTCTCAATACTTTAGCCTTGGTACTTTCTTGGTAAAGGTCAAAGCTTCATAAAGTTTTAACAAAGTATAAAAATTAGAGAAGGGAATACATTCCTAAATGCCTGTTAAAAACAATCACCATGTTGAATTAAATTTCTCTAATTTAATAGAGAGATCAACATTTCTTTATAGTTCTTAGCAGCTAAATTTCATAAGTATAACATTTAAAGTCCTTTTGGTGCATTTACTCCCTTTGATGAAAGGAACAGACTGCTAGTTTCATTTATGCAACAAATATCAAGATTACATATGCAAATTCAGGAGTGTTTTAATCTGTAACCCAGAACCCTCAATTAAGTGATAAAAAGTACCTTTTTCAAAAATCATTCATATAACCTTCATCTGAGGCCTAAATACACACAGTTTTTTTTTTGTTGTTTTTATGCTAAATTTAGTACATTTATGATACAGTGAAAGGTACGCTAGCTTGAAATCTGAAAATTTAAAGTCTGTGTGACTTACTTGCATCTTAGGCAATTTACTTCAACTTTCTGTCTCTGTTTTCACAACTATTTAAATAGAGATGGTAAAATTTATATCAGGATTACAAAGGTAACATGAGAACACACATGGAAGTGCATGACATATCTCAGATCTCTTGAGATTGTCAAGCCAGGGAATACGTGTCTGAAGCAGAGTCAGACATCCAAGGCTCAAATTGTGACTCCATGGAGCAGGAAACTCAAATTAAGAATACAGGTAATTTTTTTATTGTTTTTTTTTTTTTTAAATGATTAAAACTGATTTAAGGAAACTTGAATTAACTGGAGATAAAGTGGAAGCAGCAGCAGGAATATGGGGAGGGGAGAGGAGGTCTGAGTTAAGGAAGGTCAGAGAAGCCTTTTGGGGTATCTGGCCTGAGCTGAATGCCCAGAAATGGTAAAAGACTGTTATGTAGGGACCAGGAAAATAATGAAGTATGTCACTGCTACACTCAGGAACATGGCCCAAGCGAACCAAACTAATATGTCCTTCTTTGGTGACCAGAGGATGAGACCCTCTTAACTGGTTTGGAGGTTTGCATAAATAATTTGTTTAAAATTGAGAAAAACAAAAAGGCAATGCAAAGAAACAGGACTGCAGGAGTGAACCCAGTGGTTAGTAGGTACAACCTAGAGAATGCCTAATTTAGTCTATAATTTTATTAGACAAAACAGAAACCATGTTAATCTCTAACAAATAAGTGGCATCAGCCTAATAGAAATGAATACTATTGGTTAGACTAAAGCTGATAATAAACCCAGGGCAACAAAAAAAACATTTTCTGATTATATTCAGAACAGGATAAAAGGGATAATGCTTTGAAACAGAAATCAGTAAGTGGGAATCAACATATATGATGCTTCAATTACCACCCAAAACTGCACTGGTTGTACAGGAAAAATTATGTTCATGAGTATGCAGCTGCAGTGGGCTTATTTACCATTTTCCAAGCAAAAAAATCTTAAGTTTGGTGGCTTTTTTTTTTAACCTTCAGCATGATGCTTACAGTGACTATTTGCTAACCTTAATGATTTCTCAACCTTATATTAGCCTAGACAACACAGACAGTGCTTTATTAATTTTTATTTTTTGGTGAAAAGAAATACAGCAGAATGACATGTTTTTTTTTTTCCTTTAAGCACACAGAAGACAAAAGTACTAACGATACTTATTTAGTCTGACAGAGCAATTCTACAAGTAGTTAACACTAGTTAGAAACATAAAATATCAAGCACCACATTAATACTAGGGCAAGAAATAGCAAGTAAGACAGTTACGCTTTTCTTCTTGAGATTACTTTTCACAAGACAGTGACAATTTGCAAAATTTCAGACTCTTCAAAGATTACAGTCAAATATTTCTAAGAATAGAGTATATATATGAAGAGATCAGAACAAGCTGGTATTAATGAATATTCATAGACGTCTTCATACTGCACAGGAAACAAGTTTGATATTTTGCACACGTTCTCAATTACAAGCAAAAAACAGGCCTGTAAATGTCAATTTTGCCAGCAAGCAAAAATGAAAGAATAGGATTTTACACACAGTGAAATAAGAAGCATAAACCATTAATCTTCTACATATAAAAGGTCACTCCAGGAATAACTGAAAGAAAAGATCTAGGCTTGCATTTTTGTGTATAAAAATCTACTGGTCAATTCAGGGATCAAGGAAAAATTGGAGGAAAATTCTCCAGGCATCCTCTTTAAACATCAACCACTTGATTCTCCCACCTGTCCTGGGAGGAGCCTCGGGGCCTCCCCTCTTATCTCTGACTATGCAAAATTTCAGTCTTCCCTGACTACCTTTCCAAGCCCACTCCACATCAGGCTCATTTGTTTCTGGACTTTCAGATTCTCCAGCCTAGAGCACCCTCTCCACTCTTCTGTGTCTATACCCGGCAAGCCCTTGGGGTGCTTATGACAAGGCCTTCAGAAGGAAAGGAAAAAGGATAAGGGTGGATGTCACCACCACCACCATACCCCTCCATAAGTAAGACAGCCTGACACACTGCTGCCCCACTTATTAGAACTTGGTTTGAAAATCAACAGACTCCACACATCTTACCCCCTAGGAGAGAGGCTTGGATTCTGCCACAATGTGAATTGCAGCCTGCTCCCTCTTTTGTTAGGATAAAAGCAGGGAAAGAAATGGGAAAGCTGAGGACTGAGAACTAAGGCCAGGCAGAAGGTTGCAAGCTGTTGGATCATCAGGGATGTAATAAAATAGTATAGAAGATATGGGTGACCCACAAAATGCTGCCTTGGTATTATTTCTAAGTGGTCCAAGGCCCCCCAAAATTTCCATCTTTAGAAAAGTGGAATCAAACTTAAGTTTTGGTTGCTTTACAGCACAACCTGATCTGGGTCTCTCTTGAGCCCATCATTATAAAGCCTTCTATCTCTCCTCCCAGCTTCTCAAACTAAAGCTCAAGATACACACAGGTTTTGGTAAATGGACAGGGGTAAAGAGTGGGGTTGTAAAAGTTGGCCTAAAAGAACACTGCCCATAACTAAGCAATTTACCTACAGGTCTCCCTTTGAAATGTTTAGACCTTGCTAAAGAAAGTGGGGTGGAGGCATGAGGGCAGAGGGCAATGACATCTAGAATCCATTGTACAGTAGCTTCCTCTGGACACAATCAAGAGGAGAGCAAATTAAACAAAAAGACTGCTTTGCCAATTTTGTTTGCTTCTTTGAGCTGTAACTGCTTCAGAGGTGGGGGAAGAGGAAGAGGGAAAGGGGACAAGGAGACAGGAGGGAGGGAGGAAGAAGGAGGAGAGGGACATGGAGAAAGACCAGAAATACATCTCCCTTGGTGCCCCAACCTGGCAACTTCATCATGTTCATAGGGGGTGCCGGAGGGGTTAGGAAGGGGATGCCTAACAAAATTGCCTAGATTAACGGTGGTCTGCTGTTTAGGACTCAGAAAAGCTAACTGTTGGAAGGGACCCCCAGTTCCAGGCTTGCTTTGGGCACTGTCACATATGACTGCCCAACCTTCCCAACAGCAAATTGGGTTTACAGGTAGTTGTTTGGGGAGCGAGAGTTTGCTGTGTGCTGCCTGAGGGTAAATTCCACAGATAGTTCCTGAGGAGGCAGGCAACGGTGAGTGTGCAAAGCTCACCCAAAAGGCTGAAAACAGGTTTAGGTGGGCCAGAGCATAGGCTTTCATACTCACCGGTACCTGGTCACAAGCAGAGTGACCAAAGGCATAAGATCAACATAACATCTCATCTGTTACCTCTTTCATGCCTAGTAGCCACCTGCCAGCCACCTGCTTTTTCTGCCAGATAGCCAGCAGGCTGGATGGCACAGGCCCAGGAAGGCAGCTGGGAATCAGTCAGTGGTAGTCTGGAATGTCCAGTTTGGGTTGATGGCTGGAATCATCTATGTCAGCTTCATCTTACAGCAGTGAAACTCAAAGCGCTCACCATAAAGTACAGGATATCAGAAGCACAGCCAACATAAAGCCCAGGTAGTTATTTGCAAAGATGTGTATCAAGCTTCCTTGCAGTAGATAACCACTTTAAAAACTGGGAAAAGACCATAGTTATAGGGCCCAAGGCATGCAAAGAAAGTCAGTGCCTATCTACAGCATTGTGCTTGGCACAGAAGCAGTGGAAGGCCATGCACCTGCAACACTTAGAACTTTGCAGTACAGCACCAAGGCCCAGAAGAAGAGCACAGGCATATAAGCAACAATCTTGCAACTAAGTGAAGATTTAGAAAAACCAAAGAACAAAACAATCCAATGTGAAGAGAATGCAGATGGAAGATTGCATGCTGTTGGCTAAGCATAGAATCCAAGAGTAGGTGGTAAAGAAACTTGTGCAGGAGCTTCTCATGGGTCAGGAATTAACCTGACTGGAATCTGAAGGACCTGGGGTTCTCCACTGGCTGCCTTGCTGGGTCTCGAATTCCTCTGCGGGGTCCTTCACCCATCAGGTAATATTGTAGGGGATTGGGCCACAATTCTGCTTTGATTATTTCAGCAATTTTGTCAAATTCTTGGAGGCTGTGGTCTGAGAACCAGTTGAAGAAACTGGGGATGGTGTTTCCTTCCCGGTTCCTGTGGATATGGGACTGGGGGTCTTGGCCCCGGTGCCAGCGGATTGGAGTGGAAAGAGACACCACCCGGCCAGAGGATCTGCGCTCATATTCTTTGACGAGCCCCTCATTTCGGAAGTAGGGGTTGCTCTGAAAGATGAACCTGAATTTGCAGCCTGCTCTAGGGTGTTTAAGCTCCTCCACCTCCAAATTGATCATGTACCTCATCATGTCTTCATCTTGGCCACTGATCATAGGCGACAGCTGGGGATGATTCCTGAAAGCCGTGACCCAGAAACCTGGGATATTTTGGATAATGAAACTTCTGCGCTGCATATGAAGCCTTCGCATCCGGCCAAACTTGCGCTCCAACTGAAGGAAGGCCCTGTCTGCCTGGGCATTTACGTTTGACAGCTCCTGATCAATGGCCTCCAGAGAGTCCATGCAGTTATTGATCTTCGGGCCTCTGGGCCGTGTCTCTTCTTTCACTCCTCCTACCACCTTTTTCTCCTTCTGTATCACCTTCTTTTCCTCTACCACCTTCTGTGCTACGCCGTCCTTATCCTCTGCCGCTGAAATGGCGCACTTTTTTGTCGTCACTTCCTTGGCCTTCACCCCAGGCATCACCTGAGACCCCAAAACCCCTGCGCCACAGGCTTCTAGAGCTTTCTCCCCAGCAGGGCCGCTCGGCTCTCTACTCTGACAGCCACTTTCCTGACTACTGTCCGTTGCCACCACGGTGGAGGCAGAGGCTGTCTCCAGGCTCTCAGTAGGAGGCGGAGCCTCTTTCTGGCCCGCTTTAGTCGCTGCACGGCAGCGACTCCCAGCAACTCGAATGCGGAGTACAGGGCCACAGCCGAAGGGCGCCCGGGATGCACCTCCCTCCGCGAGGGTCTCCAAACTGCCCTCACCCGTGTCTGCCATCACTTGTGTAGCCTCGGTTTCCTCGCTCTGGCACTGATTTGGGTCCAGATGTCCCGGAGCATGGTCGAGAGTAGCAAAGCCGCAGGTTTTAGCGACGGGAAGGTTGTTGCTCTCATCCAGGCTGCTCATATTTGTAGAAGTCAGACCTGCAGGATGACTGTTGCCCTCATCCAGGCCGCTCATTTTGGTAGAAGTCAGATCTGTAGGACAAGAGCAATGCCGGTCCTCTGCAGAACCGGTGCTCCGCCCCTCGCACCACTCCTCTTTTCCACTCTGAGAGAATGATTCCATGGCAACTGGTGACGTCAGGGCGGTAGCGTCTTAACATCGCGCGAGAAACTCACTGCGCCTAGTGATTACATTTGTCAGTCTAGGGTAATCCTTTGTCTTTGTGCTACAAAATGTTTTGAATTACATCATTCTGGAAAAGGTTTGGCCTGCATAAGTGGATGCAGACCAAACTCAAGCATGTGAGAATTTGAATTTTATTTATGTGGATTTCTGAGGCTTTGAATGAATTTCCAAGGTACCAAAGCTATTAATTGTTAAAATATTTGTTTATAGGTAGGAAAGGTTATTTATTGTCTATTCAAGTCAGCTTATAGAGCTTCTCGTGTAAAGTGGATTTTCAGGCCTTTAATATATAGATTCATGGCTGTTACCAAAGAATTGAGATGCACAGAGTTAGATTTTTAAGAAAAGTTCACTTCGTGTTACTGTGTTAAGTGTGATCATTTAAAAAAACTAGAAACAACTGAAAGGGAAACTTCGCATCCTAACAAGACATAATAAAAGACAATTTCAAATTTCCTTACAGATTTTAAAGTTCATATATTTTGGCCAACACCTACCAAGTAATTGAACAATATTTCCTCTTCACTTTTAAAGTAGGTAGCAAAATGTATATTCCTTATATTAAAGTGCCCTACACAGGAACAACCCTGTAAATTTAGCCTTTAAGCGTTATAGGAAGAAATGTAATCTCAGGGGATTTTAATTTCTAAAATTATGCATATTATATGTTGCTTATCCCCAGGTTATAATCTTAATCAAAAAATAGTTCTTGCTTTATAATGCCTGTAGACGTGAAGCCAGCAAACTTTTGCCAAAATTTGCTCCTGTGATAATGCACTGCAGCGCAGAAACAATAATCAACTGTTTGCAGGCACTAAAGGTATTAATTGTCTTTCAGTTATTATTTTTTCTCTCTTCTTTCCTCTTTCTTTGAATAAATCCTGTTTTTGCCTTTGTGGAGTAAAAATCAATCTATTGATTTATTCTCCTTTAAATAAGTAAATAGTGTGCTATAACTGACTTCGAGTTATTCTCTGACACTACTCTGCCTTGTTACTTTTCCTGAAGAATCTTTACACTGTTGAAAGATTAATTCTCCAGAATGCAGAGAACAAGCAAATGCGGAATAAAGTTACTTTCCTATACAGGAAAAAAAATAGTTTGCTATTTGCGACAGAAAATTATAAAATTGCATAAAGCTACTACCTGTGAAGTTTTTTTTCTCTTGTTATGTATATTAAATTTTTTTAAAGATTTATACCTTTACTACTTATAACATCACTGTTCCTAGTTTTGATTATTCCTGTTAATGGAATCATTTTCCACTAATAACAGCCTTCCCATTCTTTAAAACTCCAGTCAAGCCTACCTCATGTAGATTTCACTAGGCATTGTAAATGCATTAATTTCATAAACAAAGAAGTTAACTTCCCCATGGTCAGACATGTATCAATTGGCAAATTGCCTTCTCTCATCTCCTACATATAATCTTCCTTAACTACCTTACCATTCTGATAGTCCATGGAATTTCTACATCTCTTAGGAGCTTTGCCATCCAATTTAGTTCTTATTTATCTTCTATCTTTAACTTTATTGGTTGTTTCATGAATATCAGTCTCCTCATCCCAGCTAGACAAGGACAGATACATAGTGGATTCTTTTGAGAGAGGAAAGGAGGCATATGAAAGAGGGAAGGGGAGAGGGATTGCAGAAATGACCGACTCAGCTGGTTAAGGTCCATTGCTGACTGCCCTCCCCCAACCCCCTTGTCCAGGACTCTCCAGCTAACCTGTTTTCCCATAGCTACCTCCCCCACCTCAAGGACTCTCTAGCTCACATCTTTTGATTCATAGCTTGCTATCCAACTAATGTTCTTAACTCTGTAGCTGTGTAGGAATAACAAGACTGCATAAAAACTGCTTGTATGTTACAGTTAGAGCTCAGCCTTTAGATAGGAATCCGCTGAGCAGGTGCTGGCATTAATAAGTGTTGCTTCCTACTTATAGCCTCAATGTCCCATCTCTCTGTTAGAGAATCCTATAACGGAGCTGATAACACCAAGGTCACAAGACAAATGACCTGTAAGACCAGTGGTCTGGAAATTCCTCCCCCCTAATAAAACTTTTGCATATTTAATCCCAGTTTGACCTCTGCTTTTCAGAAGACCCAGAATAACACACTTGGCAGATCATTTAAATGTCTCAGTTTCAAATTTTATGTCTTGCAAATTGGGAGAGTCAGGGGACAGAAGAGCTAGAAGAGGAGAAAGACTTATTCAGTACCTACCATGTTCCATGTTATTTTGCATAATTATCGCAACATTATTGTGGCAGGTAGTGCTGCTATTTAACAGAAGAAGCCTCTAAAGATCAGAAAAGTTAAATCACTACTCCAGATTACTGCAGAGACCAGACTTGAGCTCAGGCTTCTTTTGACTTTAAGGTTATATTTTCTCTACCACTTACTCTCCTCTCTTGCTACTTAATTGTGAAGATCAAATGAGATAACATATATGAAAGAGCTTTAAAACTGTATAACAGTGTTACTTCAAAGCCAGAATTTATTATTTAGGTCAGTTGCGGTCAGAACCACTATAGAATAGGCAGTGCAAAATGAAAATGTGGCCCTCTATGTTCAAAATGTATTGAGAATTTCAAAACAGCACAGCAGAACATTAAACCAAGTGTGGACCCATGAACCTAGCCATGATGCCAGCAATTTGTCTATACAGGGGCAATCAAGTTGAGCTTGTAGAAACATTCTAAAATAGAAATAACATTCTTAGAATAACATTCCTTCTTATAACAAATGTTTTATAACTTTTTTGTTGACATTCACAAATAGTACATCATGCACTTTTTAAAAAGAAAAATCAATATAATATCTTAGTTGTAACTTAAAGAAGAAATTAAAAAGTAATTCTTGAAAGATTTAATTTCTAAATTCATGGGCATGCCTATGACATGGTGAAGTAGTTAAATGGTTATACCTCCAGAATTACTAGTTTCTTCTATATTTTGGAGATTAACTTCTTTTCAGATACATAGTTTGCAAATTTTCTTCTATTCCATGGATTGCCTTTTCACTACTGATTGTTGATAAAATTTAAATTATTAAGCATTAGAAAACTTTGTGTCAGAATTTAATTGGCAATTGCTTTCATTCTTGGTGTAAGGTAAAAGTAATGACTATCTTACAATCAATGTTTTAGAATAGATGAAAGGGGTCATTTTCGAAAATACAGTGTATAAAATAGTGCAAAACATTGTTTCCATATGTAAACAATTTTTCATAGTACTAGCTTCTAGGTTTAAATAATTAATAGATTTTTTCATCTACTCGAATGTTTAGGACTAGATAATTATATAGGGCACTATCCCTCACACTGCAGGACATCTAGCATCCCTAATGCCCCGAATGAATGTCAGTAGTATCCACATTCTTTATAATAACCAAAATAAGTCTGAGAAATTTCCCACACACCTTGGGGTGATCATACACATACACACTGAGGATCAGTTTTTTAAATGCTTGTGAATATAGTATTCCCATTCCTGGTCACTAGAGGGAGGAAGTGGTCTTTAAAATTATAATCTGACTCAAGTTTGCCCTTGGTTTTAAAGCTTAAATTTCTCTGAAGAGAATATTATACAACAATTTTATAGACCATACATTCATTAAAAGAACTGTGGCATGAATTTTCAACATATGTTTGATGTTCTATGTACTATTAAAATTTAATTATAATCTTTATTATACTTAGTCTGTCACTGTTACAAAATCAAATTTTCTCAAACAAGATTATTTCATTATGTTGGCTCCCTGTGATGTTAAAAAAAAAGTTATAATCATAAGAGAAATCAGAGACAAGTTTCCTGACATGAATGACCTCATACCCTTGTATTCTTGGTGTGATAATTTTGTGTCTATTTGGGCCAAAGGGTGCCCAAATTCAATGTTATTACTGGGTGTACCTGTAAGAGTATTTCTTGAATTAGCATTACCCTCCACAATGTGGATGGGAATCATCCAATCCCATGAGGGCGTATATAGAACAAAAAGATGGAAGGAGGAGGAATTTGCCCCTTTTGCTTCCAGCCTGAGTACTTGAGTTGGGATACTTTTTCCTGCCCTTAGACTGGTATTTACACCACCACCTCCCTTAGTTCTCAGGCCTTGAGTCACCAACTTTCCGGAGTCTCCAGCTTCCAGAGAGCAGATCAGACTCCTCTGAGCTAGTTTCCTCATATATAAAATGAATATAAGAAAACTTACTTTATAGGACTGTTGTAAAGATTAAATGAGACATATGTAAAGTGTTTGTCCCAATGGGCTTTAAATAAATAAATGACTTGGTAATTTTTATTATTCTTTTTTGTTAAGATTTACCTACATTAAATACACTGTAGTGCAAGAAGTATCAAATCAATGTCAAATTCTATTATGAAACTATAAGTGTAGAGAGGTTCGAAGATGGAAGACATCTGTAAAGAATTAAGCACTGAGTGAAAGGAAAGAAAGCTGAATTAGACCAAGTAGGATACAGTTTAAATAATCTGAGACAGACACAAAACATTGGAACATAGTAATAATACTTGTACACTATGTTCGTTGTTTTTAAATTATTCTATACATATAGTATTTCCGGTCCATAGAAAAAAAGTTTGTTGCTGAAACTAAAATGCTTTACCACATTATTCCATGTATCATTAAAGACCTTATAAAATATCTTTAAAAAATTAGCTGTGCAAAATATATGCTTTTAATAGCTAATCAGAGGGGACTTATCAAAACTGACCTGAGAGTAACTGAGAAGTTTGGCCATTACATAAAATGGTTGCTTACAACAGCATCTGCACTGCCACATACCCACCAGATCTTAGACCCACTCAACACAACTCTTAATTATAGTGTGCTAAGAGAAGTCAGAAATTGAAGATTAGCATTAAGTGCTTATTACAAGTAATCACTCTATTGACTTAATTAAACTTCAATATATATATACAGTCTCTACATTTCGTAGTGATATCAACAGTTCTTTACATCTGAGCATATTCCAGAAGGATAATAAAATGTTTTAACTACACTGGCCCATTCTATTCTTCTGTAGGCAAGAAAAACCAAGCAATTTAATTCAGACAGTAAATATCCAAAATTACATTCTTAAGTATAGGAAATAGTTATATCTAACAATGTTTCGAGACCCTCTATTGTTTAACATAGTCCTTGTCTTAGTCACAAAAAATTTCATGGGGATAAAGTAATAACATGTTTAATTTTTACAGATATTTTCATGTGCTTTGAGATATTCAAGAAGTCTAGAACCATGCTGTCCTGTGTAATTTACCAGTAGCCACATTTTTTAAAAAAAAATTGAAATTTAGTATTTTATTTAAGCCAATATATCAAAAATATTATTTCAATATGCAATCAATATTAAAAAATTGAGATATTTTACATTCTTCTTTCCATACCAAATCTTTGAAATCCAGTGTGCATTTTATATTTGCAGATCTCAATGTGGACTAGCCACATTTCAAGTGCTCAATAGCCATGGGTGGCTAGTGGCTACTGTATTGGACAGCACATGTATAGAGTCTAACCCCTTTCAATTTCCAATGTAAGTCACCTTAAGATGTACAAAAACAAAGCACATAATAGTTGATCCAAACTTAATGCTCTGTTAAAATGGCAAGTGAAAGGTTAAATGTGTTATGTTTGGACTTTTTCTAATTAAACAAGAAATTTGCTTTTAATTAAGAAATGCTTTGCAAATGTTTTTGACATCAATTTTACAAATGCCCTGAAAACCATTTTCTTTTTTTCATTACCTCATCAAAAGTTTTTCTGGATACTCGGTTATTTTGTTGTCTTTCTCCATTTGAGTTGACCCTTTTGTCATTCAGTGAATATTTTTCTGGTGACAACTATGTGCAACACATTAAGCTAGATGCAGTGAAGGCTGTAATCGCCCCCCTTCCTCCAATCTCTGCTTTCACAAAGCTTCCAACCTAGAGAGTGAAAAATGTGAAAATATGTCTTTGTATTTTATTTTACTGTGTCACTGTGTCAATTATGTTTGCCTATCAGTCTTTCCCCAGTTCTTTAACTATAAGGGAATGGACTTTATCTTCTTATACTTATTTTCCTAGGGTACCTAATAGAATGCTTTAAAATTTACGGAATTCACTAAAATTAATTATGTGTTATTTTCATGAACAAAGGTTCCTACAAAGTACATCAAGTACATAAAAAATTTTTTTTTCATGTTCCCTAAGGGGAACAGAAAAATTGTAAGGCAGAAGAGTTATTTATGACAGGCTTGAAGGATCTGACACAGATAGGCATTAAGATCTGAAGAAAAGAATAAACAAGTTTTTACAGCTGAGAAAGTATGGGATATAAGAATATATCACTTATGATAGGAACTCTGTGAATCTGTGCTTATTAAATGCAAAAGTGACTTAAAAGAGCCTGAATGACCTGAGAATATTATTTCTATGGATAGACATGGAAGCTTTAAGGAAGTGAAGGGGGTGGTGGTGTTATACAAACTCTATGGAAAAAAAAGTGACATCATAATCAGTTGTCAGTTGTTGACATTTTAAAGAAAAAGCAACAAACCTCCCTACCTTGTAAGGTACAGTAGTGTGCCCTACTTTTGTTTCTCAACTAATGCTTATTGAATCCATTTAAGAACTTCATTAAACTACATTATCTGTTATTTTTAATAATTCCTTCAGTCAGAATGAAAATTAAGAAATCTCAGAGTAACATGCTTTTATCATAATGCTTATAAAGACAGATATGCCAATGGTACACTTCCAATTTGATAGAGCAATCTCACAAGCATTTATGCTATTTAGGAAAAGAGACACATCAATTACTAAGAAGTCATTACCAGGGCAAATGATCATGTAAGACCATCAAGCCACACATTTTTTGTAGGTTATTTTTCCATGAAGACAACAATTTCCAGTCTTCAGAATCTAACAAGACCAAGTTTTTCATATTTCTAAGACTACAGTTTTGACAGAAACAAGTTGCAAACCATTATGAATATTCATTTAAGTCTTTATTGTACTGGAAAGATTAGTTTTCCAAATGTTCCCAATTGAAAGCAATCTTGTACAGCTCAATTTTCCCAGTAAGCAGAACAGAGAAAACAACAGGATTTTACTAAATACTAGTGAAATAAAGGACATAGTATTAACCTTCTGCATAAATTCACATGAAAACGAAAGAAAACACCCAAAGTTGAGTTTTATTTCTTTAAAGAACTCTTCTCTTGGCAAGGTATTTAACACTCCAAACCCCTTCAATTCTCCCATGGAAAATCATGAGAAAAAGTATTTCTCCATCACCACTAACAGATCACCTTTTTCTTTAAGGCTCTCAGCCAGCCAGTCTTAATTTTAGGCCCAATTTTTACCTCATTTTTGCCTATGGTGTCCTATTCAGTTTCCCCTTCTTAGGACACCATCACAATCTCTTTAGTTCTTCTACCCATTATGAACTAGATATCACTTTTCATTCTATCTGGATCTGTCTCCCTTTAAGCCCTCTAAGAGTTGGGAGATGGAGAGTGGAGAAGATAGTGGAGACTAATAAGCTCTGACAGTCTATTTTATAGGACTACTTGTCCCTGAAAATGATGGAAAGTGCCAAGTTAAGCTAAAAGGTCTGCTTTCACAGATGTTTCCTTTTTTTGAGATAAGAGACAAAGTGTACTGCTACCCTACCCTGACACTTAATCATGTTCAGGATGAGGAAAGAATGGAGGCTCTACAAAGTACCTAGGTTTTGTATGAATTGCTAGTTCAACTAAGAAAACCTAGACACCAACCTTACTCTTGCCATGAGGACAAGGTCTAACCTGTCACCTCAAACATTCGCCTGATCGTAGGGTTCCTGGATAAGGGGCTCGAGGGAAGAGGCAGTGAGGAATTAATGTAGAGGAATGGTACAGCTAGAAAGGAAACCTGTGCTGGGAGGAAACTTGGGTCCACCACCAGTTCTGTAGATTTTGGTTTACCAGAAACCAAACAGGGGCTGACAATGGCCTGGAAGATGTTCTTCCATCCAGTAGGTAATAGCCAAGGGGGGTGGGCACAGCCAAAAGCAGGCAGCATTAGGTGGTGACCAGAGGTACAAGAGAGGCAGTGGGGTCATTTAAATCACAAAGACCAAGTGGACCATTGCTGATCTCCCTTTTGTTATTATTAATGCCCTGCAACTGTACACAAACTACATGCCTGCACTGCAAAGTGGGTAGAATGGGCTCCTACCAAATCTAGAATTCTAGGTGGTAAGGGCCAAACCAGAGGCCCTGAGAACAGTCCAAGCAATGCAGATAAAGGCTGTACAATTTAGAGCAACATTTACTTGGCTTAGCAGTATTGTGAACAATGGCCATGCAGCATGTGACAGTAATTCAGAACAGCGCAAAGTCTGTGTAGAAGTGGTGAAGGATGGCCATGAACGTCTCAATCTTGAGGCTGAGAGAAATGTCCAGAAGAAAAATGCTGCTGAAATGTTGGGGGGTTGGGGCGGGGGGAGTAGAAGGCATACCCATTTCTGTTGCCCAAGCACAGGTCTAGAAAAAGGTGACAGGGGACCTTGTGCAGGGGTAGTCCTGAGGGCAAAGTTTAACCAGACTGGAATCCAAAGGGCCTGGGGATCTCCACTGGCTCCCTTATTGGACGACGTCTGGCTCGACGGGCTCCTTCACGCAACAGGTAGTATTGCAGTGGATTTGGCCACAGGTCCTCTTTGATAATCTCTGCAATCCTATCAGACTCTGGAAGGCTGTGGTCTGAAAACCAGGTGAAGAAACTACAGATGACATCTTGGTTCCTGCGAATAAAAGAATGGGGTTCATGGCCCCGACGCCATATAATTGGAGTGGAAAGAGACACCACTCGGCCAGAGACTCTGACTTCATATTCCTTGACAATCAGCTTGTTTCTAAAGTAGGGGTTTCTTCGAAAGAAGAACTTGAACTTGCAGCCCGTTCTCGGGTGTCTGAGTTCTTTTACCTCCAAATTGGTTACATACCTTAACATCTCTGCATCTTGGCTCCTAATCATGGGGGACAACTGGGGATGGTTCCGAAAAGCAGTAACCCAGAAGCCCGGTATATTCTGAATGATGTAGTTCCTCCGCTCCAGGTAATGTCGACGCATCCGTCCAAACTTATGCTCCAGTTGTTGAAAGGCCCTGTCGGCCTGGGCATTCACCGTGTCCAGTTCCAGTTGGATGGCCTCCAGGGGGTTCATGCGCAGATCCATAATCTGGGGCTCTGCCTCCTCCCTCACCTCTTCTATCCCTCTATTTTCCTCCACCATTTCTATTTCTTCACCTCCTGGCTTCTCCTCTACCTCCATCTCCTGCTCCATTTCTTCCTCCTCCTTCGCTACTTCCTTATCCACCACCTCCTCATCCACTGCTCCTGAGAAGATGGTGTTCAATTCAGTGTTCACTTCCTCGGCCTTCGCCTCCGCCATCACCTCTGACCCTGACCTCTCTGCGCCACAGGTTTCTACGGCCTTCTCTGCATCTGGGCTGCGCAGCTCTACACGCTGACAGCTATTGTTCAGGCTGCAGTCTGTTGCCAAGGACGCAGATTCGGCTTCCCCGCCCTCTGGGGGAGGCGGAAACTCTTCTAGTCCCGCTTTGGTCGCTCCGTAACCGGGATCCCCAGAGCCTTGGGTCTGGGGAGTATGGCCACAGACCGCGAGGTCGTGAGAGGCTCCACACACTTCTGGAAGCTGGGGCTGTGGGAGCGCAACGGGCCCCAAGCCTCCCCCGCCCATCTCCGTCATCACCTGTGACGCCTCGGTTTTCTCCCGTAGCTTCAGGCGCTGGTGTTGGTCCGGGTCTCCTGGGGCATGGTCGGGAGTAGTGGGGGTGCAGGTCTGGAGAAGAAGGGTCCTCTCGACCCCATCCAGGCCGCTCATATTGGTAGCAGCCAGCCCAACGCGTAACTTAATAGCTGCTTTCTTCAAAGAAGCCCGGCTCTGCGAAAACCAGCCTCTCGCACCTCCCAGCCTGAGTCTCGCGAGCGTCCCCGTGAGGGTGACGTCAGGGTTGTTTGTCTTACCATTACGCGAGACTTCGCTGCTCCGGCAGTTGATTCTGTTGTCCCTGGCTTCCAAGCACGTCCTCTTAGTTTTACTTATATGAATTTTATTCGAAGAGAGGTACTTGACTGACGTAAATAAATGTAGATTGTACTCAGAGGTCGAAGGTAATGAGAACTCATCCTACGATGCTTCTGGAAACCTCCAGCATGTAAAATGCGGTAATTGTAGGGGTCACGGTACTACACAGCATACTTGTATGAAAACATGTTTTTCTCATTTCCAGGATTTTTTAGGCAGGAAGATAAATCTATACCGTATTACCCAATAATGTCCAGAGGCCAAAAAAAAAAAAAAAAAAAAAAAACCTCTACTTTTTAACTAAGATGAATTGCAAACTGTTTTCTTAAGTAGAAGTAACGTGAAAATATCAATTCTAGCCTGTAACGCCACTAACAGAAAAAGCTAGTAAGCGGCTATTTACCACTAAAATGATGCATATTAGTTGTTGCTTGTCCTAAATTTATAATCTGCATTAAAGAAGAGCGTGTGTTACATAATGTATGCAGGAATTAAGCCAGGATCAACTTGCTAAATCTAGCTCCATGGCCCCCCGCTGTAGAAAATAGAAAAGCTATTTCCAGCCCCCATAAACTATTAACCTAAAAGGAGGTAGAAAAGATTGGCTCAAATAAACTGTATTCATGGCAGTCAGCTCATAGAATGCATTTAAGAATTATGTCAGCTTTTCCAGTTGTTTTAGATTGTTTATTTGCATGAAAGCTGGTGTTAGAGAGTCGCAAGGCCTCAGAAATACCAGTTGCGGGGCGGGGTCGCCGGCCACCATTTTTATTAATAAAATCCTGTTAAAATGAACCACAATGGACTTGAAATAGAAAACAAACTTGAAGAATGTGAATGTTCACTTAGTTCACTTGAAGTGTAAAAGAAGCAAGCATTTTTTTCCCATTGGCTTTGCTTTGTATGGTAGGCTGAATAATGGCCCCCAGAGATGTGCACTTCCTAATCTTTAGAGCCTGTGAGAATGTTATCTTATGTGGTCAAAGGGACTTTGCAGATACCATTAGTTTAAAGATCTGGAGTTAGGAAGATTATCCTTGATTATCTAGATTGACCTTATATAATCACATTGGTCTCTATAAGGAGGCAAGAGTGTCCATCTGAGGAGAGATGATCCCCAAAGCAGAGGAGAGGAGGGGAGAGGAGAGGAGAGAAGATGCTGTGCTGCTGACTTTGAAAATGGAGTAAGGAACCAGGAACCAAAAAAAAAAAAAAAAATGTAGCCTCTAGGAGCTGGAAAGATGAAGAAATAGATTCTTCCAAAGAGCCTCCAAAGGAATGTAACCCTCCCAGCACCTTGATTTTATAATACCTAACCTCCAGTACTACTATGAGGTAATTAACTTGTGTAGGTTTAAAATGGTAATTTGTTACAGAAACAATTTGAAAGGGATACTCCTTGAGATTTTGCATTGCATCTCTGTGTGCCCTAAGTTTTTCTTAGCAGCAGCCTCTTCAGGCTTGCCCATTACCTCCTCTTGAGGTCCTGCCCAAAGCTTGATTTATCATATTTTGAGTCTCTTTTGGGTTATGGAGACTAGAAATCTACTTGGGCAATACAAAGAAAGACAAAATTAAAGCCAAAACCTACCACAAAGATATTTAAGAAGACCCTGAAGTCCAGGAGAAGCTTTTGTTTACCACTGTCCTAGTGCCTAGCACACTGCCTTGCACAGTGTTGCAGAGTTATTAGAATGTTTAGATAAAGAAACAGATTAACAAAATACTGTTTCTCCTGCCTGAAGCTTGGTGCTTACAGAAGAAAGAAGCTTACAGAAGTAAGGAGCATGCAGATTGTCACCCTGCTATCCTCTTTATCTGCCACCAGGGAACCAGAGGACTGCTCTATTGTCTGCAAGAAGGAAGTCCTAGTATAAATGAATTTCTGTATATACGTCAAAGCCTATAAAAGCATTAAAAAACCACAAGAAAAACAATTTTGTTTTACATATAATTTACATTTGTGTGATCACACTATATAATAAACTTTGAAAAGACTTACATATTTAGGTGAGTTTACATAGCAAAGCCTCAGAGTAACAACACTGTATTTCTAATTCTCTATTTTCTGAACAAGCCAAGATAATGATTCCAGGCCTTCATTTTTCTCTGCAAGAAATGGATATAGATCATGTGATGCATGGCTGAAATTACTTTTTTATAGATAAGAATGAATAATGGAGTTTTTCACAAGGTCCACTTCTTTCTAATTGCTATGAAATTATCTTCAGTCTTGGAACTGGAATAATTTAATTTGGCCTACAGTGGAAACTTTTATTACTCTAATATGCCTTCTATTTTTAAGCAGAAGTCATTGCTAGGCTTTAACCAGTCCTAGAAGTTGTAGCTTTACTTGTCACAGTAACCATTATCATGTGCACTAGTATAATTAGTGCTCTAATTGATAATGTTAGGAAAGACTCCAATAATAGATGTTACATGTAAATGTAATCAGAACTCTGGTGAACATAATTTTCCCAGATAGTGTTGACATACTTTGGAAGAATTCTTCTATCTCTTATTTTCCTTCTCTTGTTGGAAAAGCCATGATATGGAATATTTGATTGATTATATACAGAAGATGAGGTCATTTTATTTTTTCTAGTTTTAATTAACTGCAAATCATAGTAGCGAAGTTATTGGGATTATAACTCTTTGTTGTAGATGATGGAGAGCCTAGTTTATGATACCTTTTGACTAAGTAATCACTTTTAAATAAAAGAAGCCAGGAAGAAGCAAGGATTTAGAGGAAAAAGCAAATATGTGTATTACATGACATTTTTTTTTAAAAAAATTTTTTGCTCGGAAGTAGGAACTCTATAGGATTTCAACCTGCATGAAGCCTCATGTGCTTAAAGAGTTATTTTGCTTCACAGGGAAAAACTATGATTGCAATTTGCCTCAGAAAATTGTACTTATAATAGTAAAGGCTATTACTCGTGGAGGTTTATCCTTATCTTTTTGAACCTGAAGTCTTAAATGACAAATCTCTCTTATATGACACAGGTTATTCTACTATCTGAAACATTCTCTTTTTAGGCAGGTACCATTCTCTTAGACCCTACCAGAAAACTGTCTTGCTTTAGAATGTGCTTGGCATTTTACATTCATTAAATTGTCAAATTTTGTAAAAGACAAAACACACCGAGAGGTTAACTAACTTAGTTAGGTCACCAATATAATAGCTGCTACATTCCCCCTCCCTTTTCCTAAGTGCAACTTTCCTTACTACCCTATGCCTCATTAATCTTTTTCTGAATTCCTACAACTCTTTTATCAACTGTGCAATGCAATTTAGCACTTAATTATACTCTTCCTCTTAGTGACTCTGGTTTTTCGTACATTTCAGTCTCATCATCCCAGGCACCCAACATCTTCCCATGGGATAGGAATAGAGTGCTTCTTTTGTATTTACTCAGCATAGCCTGTAGCTGAGATTTTGTAGATTCTTAATGACTTTTGTTGATTTTAATAAAACATTAAATGACTGTACAAAAACTAATAGTATGTCTATACTGACATTATGTTTTATTTATTTGATGGAGAATATATTTTAGCTACACTTCATGTATTACCTTTTTGCATTTTGGAATATAAGGTATATTTGTATATTACAGAGCATTTCTGTAGCAATTGGTAATAAACCTCATTATCCAAAAGGTAGTCTGATCCTTTCTAATATGGTTCTGTGAGAAAACATTTACAGAACCATGAAGTTATTCTCCACTATATCAAGAAATCATAGATTCTTCAGGAATGATTTCTCAGGTAGTAAGGAGTTTAGTAGAAGTTCAGACATTTTTGTTTTGCAGAAAGATATAGTTTATGATTATAATTAATGATAGATTTCACATATTTACTACTTCTGATGTACCAACCACTCCTGTGAACACCATTCCATGTATTGTATCATTTAGTTCTCATAAGAACTCTGTGAGGTAATGCTATTACGACCTTCATTTTACTTATTAGGGAAATGAGGCAAAGAGAATGAGTCACTTACTCAAAATGGCATACAAAGTGGTAAACTCGAGAGCTCATATATAAAATATGAAGTCACTTTCTTAACATAAGAACATAAAACTATCCTCAGTGTTAAATTAATACATAATTTTTTGCCACTTCCTCCATTTCTGTCTATAAGCATATTAATATCGGTTAGGAAAGTGCCATGGAGTTGCTTTCTGTTTAGAGGAAAAGCATTTATTCATGATCCCTAAATTCAGTATTTCCTAAACCCTGTCAGATCCAGTGCCATCTTTCTAGAAGATATTTTCTAAATGAGTCTTTACTTCCTTGAAATGACATTAATAGATAATACCACCTGCCTATATACATATATAGAAAAACATCAATATAATAACGCCTCTGATATAAAAGAAATAAAAGTAATTTATATTAGTGTCTGTTTTAATATGTAAAGGCATTAACATGCCTACTCTATAAAAAACGGCGAAGTAGTTAAATCTGTTGACAAAGCCACCATGGATGGAGACTGACAGATTTACTTGTGGTTCAAATACCATGAGTAGCATTTTTTTGATTGGTGACCAAATCTTAGTTAAGTTTTGGAAAATAAAAGGAAAAGTTCCCCTCGATTGCCACAGTCCATTGCTTCCATTGTAGGGAATACGTTTTCACATTTCTGAAATCAGTATGTCTTAAAAGCACCATCAGCCAGGTGTCAGTCATGATATGGTTGTTATTGTCATTGCCTGAGTGTGTGCAAACTTAGTTATTGTTACCAATTTCCTGTCTGGTCAATCTGTTTAAAGATCTGAAGAAGGAATATACCACTTTATTCCTTTTATTCTGAAAACTTTCCATCAATACCTTTGGAAGGCTCAGAAAAATACCAACATCAAAACTTTTGTAATTGGTGTCAGTGGCTTCGAAGAAAACCCTAGACACAAGAGGTGAGCATTGTTTTAAGAAATATAGCATCATCATAATACTTTATAGGAGAGAGAGTAATAATACTGTTTGAAAAAACATGGACAACTCTGAGTCAAAACCTGTTTCAGAAAATTTTCAGAATGTGGAAAAGTTTTGGAAATAACTATTTTGCTTTTGTTTTCCCCTTATATATGTCCAAGTGGGATGTTCAATTTATGTCTAAATAAGAGTACAACAGCTATTTAAATAAAGACAAAAATTATGTCTAAATGCGTTGTGTCTTAGTTTAAATGGCAATGTTTTTTTTTGTTTTTTTTTTTTCTCGATAGTTAAATAATATTGTTTTACAACTGATAATGTCTTAAATTACATGAAATGCCATTATTTCCTGGAAAATCTATTGCGCAGTGCAACATCTATTGCACAGAAAATCAGTGCAAACATATTTAGGTTTTATATGTAAAATTATGTCAAAGTCTAAGCTCAGATGAATAAAAGTGAGTTTTTCCTCTCGGAAGTGGAGCATTTTTTTGTTGATGAGGACTTCCTGCATAATATGTAGCATCCCTGACCCCACCTAATGAAAGCCAATGACAACTCTAATTCTTTGTAATAACAAAATGCATTTCCACTAATTTCCAAGTGACCCCTAAGAAAGGTAAGATCCTGCTGAGATTCTCTTTAAAATACTCGATATGATATTCCCATCAATCTTCACTAGAGGGAGCAACTGGTCTTTGAGAAAATGATGCCTAGTCTATGATGGAAGAAATTTGGAATGATCTTTCACTATAAATGACATACTCTTGTAATTTAAATTAAATCGTAATCTTTTATTTCCACTGAGCTGTAATTGTTACAAAATAGTTTTCTCAAATAGGTTTAGGTTTGTTATAATGGCTTCCAATAATCAAATCAGCCAGAGTATCTCAAATGACCCTGCATAGTCTGACAAGGTCCCTACCTATGTAGACTGGAATCATGGACCTGGTTTCAAGTTTGAGCTCACCATTTATTACTAGTTTGACCTGAGCAAATCATATCATCCTTCTGAGCCACAATTTCCTCATATGTTAAATGGAGTTTATAATACATACTTTACAGGCCTATTAAGGAAAAGAAATAAGACATGTGCAAAGTATTTAACACTATAATCTTTTAATGAATAGAATCTGGTAGTAAATTTGTATTGTTTTATGCTAAAAAATGCATTAAAATTAAAGTATTGTACAAGATATAATTCTAAATTCTATTATAAAACAATTAAGTGTTTAGGAGTTCAGAGAAAAACATCCACGTGGATTAGAGTGGTCAGTGAAAGATTCATGGAGGAAATGAGATTTGACTTATATCCTGCTATGGATAAGAGTTGAATAGCTTGAGAAGTGGGTGGGGCATGAAGACATAGAACATACTTGTCCACCGTTCCCGCTATTTTAAATGCATTCTAGACCTGCAGTGTCAGAAGCTACATGTGGTTATTTAAATTAATTAAAATAAATGAAATTAAAATTTTAGTTCATCATCCTAACCATATTTCAAGTACTCAGTAGCAACATCTAGCTAGTGGCTACTGTATTGGACAGCATACAACAGTTTATCATGGCAGAAAGGTCTATTGGATAGCGCTGTTCTAAACATAATAGTGTCTTCAGGTGGTAAAAAGGGGGGGAGGGTACTTGCTAGAACTAAAACGTCATACCACAGAGATAGCAGGCCATTACTTTATAAAGATATTAAAGAAAAAAAACATTAAAATTCATGTTTTCAGTTAGCATTTTTTTGAGAAAAATTGTGTGTATTTATAATTGGAAGTAAGTATACTAGAAGTACTTATCTACTAGCACAGATAATATCAAAAAGATAATCTAAATGTTATGTTTCTTTACTATAAAACTTATAGACTTAAAATAATTTACAAATGTGTCTGAGTCATTACCCTTCAGAGAGAGGAAGCTAAATGAGTCAAAATCAGGAGGTGTTAGTTGAAAAATTTGTGTAATTACATTCATCATTTAAATTATCAATAAAATATATGCTTGGTGAGACAAATCCCTAGTGTATTTTTAGTAAGGTAAAGTGATTTAAAAGAAAATGAAAATAATGTATGTAAATCAAAAATAATTACATAGATTTACAAAAGTTATTGAATCACAATGATTTGTTTGGTACAATACCAAAAATTGATAGTCAAGCCTTTTAATAGACATTACTTATATTTTGAAAGCATCTCGACATCCTAAGGTTCAGAAATTTCATACAAGAGAAAATGTTTCTTTGCATGTTCTACAGAGTATGAAGTTTAGATTAGTAGCTAAACCATTTAACAGTGTTCCTATGAATTTGTGTTGTCACTGTTCATTAAAACTCCAGAACTTGTATATAATCTTATAAAAATATTAGTAATTTTTGTGTGTAACTATAGTCCCAAGATCAAAGGATCTTAGAATAACTAGACTTTAATGATAAAAAACAGCCCTCTTGTTTTAAACTAAGTCATTTACTACTTTCCACATAAAAAATTTAATATATTAATAAATATATTAAATATATTAATTAATAAAGTTCATATTATGATATCTAACTTGATACTTTGGTTGTCATAATATTTCATCCATTAGCTGAGACTTCTGCCTTGTGAATTCTTTGGCTCTAAGACTGTAGTACAATTTCCTTTGGTTTGTAAGCAAGTCATTCTATGCACATCTGTTTTAAAAATGAAAAGTTAATTTGGAAAGAGACCATCATTCATTTATTTAATCATTAATAGAAATTATCTCATCCTCTCTATGACATAGGTAGAATTCACTGTGTTGTAAAGATAGGAAATTTTAAAGAGGTCAAATGACTTGCCTAAAGTTACATAGCTAGTAAGTAATGGAATGTAAATATAAACTCAGTTTGCCTGACTTCAAAGCTCTTTCTACTGTGCTTTGTTGCTTTTCTGATTTCTTGAAATTTTTGACAGTAATGGGGGAACTCAAGGACTGTTGTCTCTTTCCCGATAACTCATTTTTCCAGGGTTTGTATGTTCACTGCCCAGTACCCAGAAAATTCTTGTACACTACTGGCTACATTGATTGAATGATTCCACACTGAAGGCTAACTTAAACAGCCATGAGAACTTTACTATATTAATCTAACCAAAGCATATGGCTTTTAGGAAACAAATGCCCTAAGTGGAAACATTTATTAAATATGAGACAGATTTAAAAAATGATATCTCCTGACACTGCAGATATTTCTGATGATATCATTTCCAGATTCTCAGGCTTGGGGTTCAGAAATTTTATTTGTTGAATAAACTCAAAGATAAAAGAACTCTAGCCAATAAGTATTTCATTAGTTCATACTGTTATATATCGAGGAGGAAGTTTTGAAAACAAAGCTTTGTTATCAGAAAATACATGAAGTCCAATTTGGAAATAATTCTAACTCAGAAGAGAGAGGCAATCTGCATCTACCCACTTAAGTCATCTACCCATATGAAGATGGTATTAAGGTTGCTAATCAGCTGACCTTGAGATAGGGAGGTTTTCCTGGACTATCTGCGTGGGCCCAATGTAATTAAAAGGGACTTTTAAAGTGAAAGAGGGAAACAGAAGAGGTCAGAATAATGCAATGTGTTGTTGAGAGTAATATTGAAGTTTCCTACTATTTTTATATTGCTATATATTTCTCCCTTCAGTTCTGTTAATGTTTTCTTTATATAATTACATAATCTAATATATATATAGACATACACACATATGTACACACATACACACATATGTATATATATTGATAATTTTTATGTTTTTCTGAATAAAATGACATTTTTATTATTAAAAATAAAAGAATGATGCAATGTGGAAAGAACTCTACTAGCATTGCTTGCTTTGAAGATGGAGGAAGAGGCCACTATTCAAGGAATGTGGACAACCTCTGGAAGCTGGAAAGGGCAAGGAAATTGATTTTCTCCTGGGTGTCCAGAAAGGAATGTAGCTCCGCCAATTTCTTAAGCTTAGTCCAGTGAAATCCATATTGGATTTCTGATCTCCAAAACTCTACGGTATTAAATTTGTATTGTTTTAAACTACTAAGTTTGTGGTCCTTCATTATAGCTGCTATAAAAAGCTAAGCATGTAAAGCATTAATGTATTTTCTGACGTTTAATGCTCATGCAACACTGTTAGCTAACTCAATTCCAGTGTCAAGACTCACAGGAAGCAATTTGACCTTTTCTGCATTTTGAGAGGTGGGCTGGGGGCAGAGAAGCCACCCTCTCCCACTCTCTATCTATTCATTAACATCCTTCTCAATCATTTAACTCCTGAATAAAATATTTTTTAGATGCCTCAGTCTATATGTATTATCTTTTTCCTTTGAACTGTTAGGTATTTTTCATATATCTGTTATGATGAATTGTTTTGTTTTACCTCGTTTTGAATTATTTGTGAATTTATTTTACTTATGTCTCTTAATTTGGAAACAAGTTGTACATAAGGACAATTTTTACTAGTTTTTCTATTCCCAGGATAGTATCAGTTTGCATAAAGAAGGTAATTATTAAATATTGTTAAGTAATATGGAGAAATAAGACATTAAGGTGAGCAGTTTTCTAATGTGACCTAAAAATTTCAGTCATATCCACTCACATGCCAATAGCAAAACTTGGTTTGTAAAGGCGGCAGAAGAGCAATTAGTCTCTAACTAATGTGGTTTCGTGCTCACCTAAAATTCTTGGGGAAGAAGAGAGGACTGTATATTGAGGAATAAAAAGCAGTTTCACCTTCTACCAGTTTTAAGAATAATTTGAGCCAATTAAAATTTATCTATAATTATGAGTTTAGAAAGCTATTAGAGAACAGAATGCCCCAAAGTAATGGTACACTAAAAATGTAGTTAAACTCTCTCATTCTGAAAAGCTGCTTGAATTTTAAAAAATTATTCTTTGATTTTGAGTTTCATTTGAGCTTATAAGTCTTACAACTATTATGACTAAAATATATTTGACTATCCTGGACCAAAAATTTTAAGAGTATAAGCCAAGTTATGTCAGTTTCGTAGAGTCTGCCCTTCAGAATGTCCTTGTTTTTAAATTCCTGGTTTTAATGGCGAGCAGACAGGAAGAAAAAAAGGAAAAGAAATGTGTGCCACATTTGTGGTTAGTGAAGAGGTGGGTAGGAGTTAACAGTTCTGAGTATAGTTACAATACATATTAACTCAAGTTCTGGATGGATTTTTGAGGTATTACTGGTTGGATCATCAAGGATTTTTAGGAAGAAGAAACAAAATTCTAAACTGATCTAATTTTCTGGGAATGCTATCATTTTTACTTGGGATTTTTCTGCAGTATTATTATATCTTTTAGTTGATGCAGAAGCCACAGCAGCATGTGTGTAAGTTACTTTAGAATGTGGGTGGGTTCCTTCCTTTTTCCTAAATGAACCAAAATGAAGAAGAGCTCAGGTAGAACTCCCAGAGTAGAGGCCTCAGAGCCTGTGGGCCTTACCTTTCCTTACCCTGCAGTTTAACAATAGATTGTCCCCTGAGGCTTGGAACGTCTCCTGCCATAGAAAGTTGCCCTGAAATTTATGATTAATATTCTTATGCTTACTGATCACAGTATTTATGGTCTAGCATTCATTCCAGACGACTCTCACCTTTGTTCCTGAGGACCACATTGCCAGAGGGGAGGCACCATGAAGTGCAATAGGAGGCCCCCAGAACCTTTGCAAAGCCTCTAGAACAATGCCCAGATTTTCCTTTAAATACCCTAAACTGGACTGATAAAGTAAGGCAATTTTTGAAGGTGTTAACCTTCTGCCTTCTCAGATCACCAGTCCTCTGACAATAAACACCTATTCTAAATGGCCCAACTCCTATGGTTCTATTGGCTGAGCTGCACAGGCAGCACAAGCCCTGGACTCAGTTGCCCTCAGGTTACAGTAAGGCATCATAAGCAGGGAGGACATAATCCAAAAATATATAGATTGATAGATATAGATTAGACATATAGGTATAGGATTAAAGACAGAGACAGAGATAGAGATGAGGGAGATTTCTCTCAATTTGTAGAATCTCCAAAACTTGAACAAAAATATTCACGACTTTTTTTTTTCTCACCTAAGAGATCCAAGCACATCTTTAACAGTTATTAATGTTAAAATGGACAATTCCACAGTATACTGTGACTCCAAATTGACAAAGTAAAATTAGTATTGCCTAAAGGAAAGTTACTTAACACACTGCTGTTTTCTGAGATTGCTAGTGTTTGGGTGGTGGTTGGCTATGGGCAAGGATAATGTGGAACATTAGATGGAAATATAGTTGCAGTGCTCACTTTGGCAGCACATATGCTAAAACTGGAAATATAGTTGTGAAATTTTAATAAACTGCCACACTGCTAACAATATACTTTTGTTCAAACCATTTTTAAAAAAGCTTTGGCAGTTATTCCTAAATCTTAGTCTAGAAAGAAAGTGTAAATTTTAATTAGAAAGATGAGTACAGTATTAAGAGAATAAAGAGAAGACACACATTCACACATTTCAGAAAGACTTTATTCAGTGCTAAACTACTAAATTTGGGATCCAAAGTCACAATTAGAGGAACAATTGGAAATAATAGAGTGACATTTGAATAGTAAGTTTCAAGTCTTGCCTTTTAGGTTACTATTTTTGGAATCCTAAGTAATTTTTAATAGTACAGTACTCATTTCCTTCCATATTTTAATATTATTTTCATATAATGCTAAAATGAAAGAAAAAAAGCCCAACTTCAAGTGTACAAGTTCCTTTTACTTCTGAATATATAATTTTATCACTTATTGGTAAACTATTATAGTTGTGAAGAGCTGGTAATTTTTAGAATTCAGAGGAATCACGTATACCTTTTGGCAATGGCTTAATATGTTTCATGACATATATTTATCTTATCTTTCCTCTCCTGCTAAAGATCTACTTTGCATAATTGTTTTCCTGATTACTCAGGCTATCAAGTCTAATGAAGGGATTTTTGGCCTTCTACTAACTCAGTTTTCTAGTGTCAAAGAAGTATTGTCCTTCCTCCACTCCTCCCACCCTTTGAATCTAAGTCCAACATAAATGAATGGTAACAAGTTTTCTTCACTGCTTTTAGTATAGAGTTTCAGTTCAGGAAAAGTTCTGTTCAAGAATGAATTCCAGCAGTGTTCCTAATGCCAGCAGGCAGCATAAAAGTCTTGGAGTATGGAAGTAAGCCAGAGTAAATTCTGCTCTATTTAAGTGAAGTCATTTATATATAACATACAATTATGATTCTAATGCAGACTTCGTGGCCATCTTAAGAGTTTAAATGATGAGCATTTATGAAAAACAAACTTAAAGGCAAAGTTATCCCAACTGTGATTTTTACTGGGATACTATTCAAACACACACAAAAAAATATGGAGGGAAGGCCTAAGAGATAGAGCATTCTTTGACTATAGAATTATAGTTGGACTACTGAGGTAATCAGCCCAAAATGTTATAGTGAGTGTGTGTGTGAGAAGGCAACATTTTCTGGGATAGGCTTCTTACTCAGAGGTGAAAGGTGGTCTTAACGACACACCTGGAAGGGAGTCTTGATTCTTTTCCTTCCTGGAGATGGCAGATCCTTCCTGGAAACCTTGGCCTGGCCCATGTGGAGCTGGGCTTTGTAACCCGCTGTTTCAGGAGCAGGGAGGTCCAGTTCTGTTCAGGGTCACGCTCGTTTGGAGTGTTTTCGTATTACCTCTTCTATTAGATGTCTGTATATCCTAAGAGGGAAGCACTATTTTATTCAATTCTTCATTCATTCACTCTTGATCTTACAATTCCTTCTCTTCCTACAACTGGAGTGATCTAATAAGTAGTATCTGATTAGGTAACATCTTTTCTTAAATCCCCTCAATGGCTGATTATCTCTTAGGTTAAAGACCAAACTTCTTTACTTCACCCCAGGTTCTCTCTTTCTGCCCTCTAGCCACAGTTATGGCTTTCACATCCACACTTCAGCCAAGTTCCTTCTTGCCTTGGGTCCTTTTAATGCAGATTGCTTTGTCAGCAATTCTCCTCACCTTCATTCTCCCCGTCCTCTTCCCCCTTTTCACTTGGGCTACCAGGCTACCTCCTACTGGTTTTTCTCATCTCAGCTCAAAAGCCACTTCCTCTAGGAAGACTTCCTTGAGCTTCTATGCCAAGTTAGTCCCCTTCCTCCTCCTTACACACTTTCACCACAGTCTGCATCCCCATTTGTAGCACTTACTACAATTGTAGTTAATTACTTATTTAATATCTGTTTTCCTAGGTAGACTGTAAACTCAAAGATGACATTAAATATGTCTGTTAATTGCTGTACTTCAAGTACCTAGAACAGCGTCTGGCACATTATAGAGATTCGGTATATATTTCTTGAATGAATGAATGATCCAACAAATGACCAATCAGATGGTTGAATAGCTGGCTAGTCTGATTCCTTTTTGCACACACATCCCTACCTCCCAGGGTTCAGCACAGGACAGCAGGGAATAGGTATAGGTTATGAGTCCCAAAGGGCAGAGCATAGTGAGGGTGGAGTAAGGCTGATGAGGAGAGGGGCTTTGTTTAGAGGAAGTTATGGCTCAGGAGGGCCAGCGATCAAATAGCAAAAACCATATCAAGGAGAAGAATGAGGCATTGAATTGACTGGTGAGCCTGTATTGGTTGCTGAGACACGGAATCAAGTAAAGCGCCAAAGATGCTGAAATGAGGAGCAGTGAGTCAAAACAGGTCCTCTCAGTTGTTCTGGATAAAAGGTGCCAAAGCTTGGGAGCCTTCTGTGAGCTCCACTCACTTTTTCATCAGTGAAATGTTCATTTAAAGGCCCCAGTCTAGGTTGCAAATTATTTACCAACACATTTTAAATACACTTTCATATTTCCTTACCTGAAATCTTTCAATCCCATGAATTTGAAATTCAGAATTTTTTAGAGTTGAGAAGGGAGAAAGATAGGGTAGATATACCATGAATTAATTATTATTGTCAGTGAGTTCTGAGGCAGCCCTTGTTATCAAAAATATTGATAGTCATGCAGTGCAATGTATAAATATTCAGCGAGTAGGATAAAAACACGCTATCAAAAGCTTCAGGATCATTTTAGGTCAGGTTTTGCTGCCAAATGAGAAATGAAAATAAGAGTTTTTTGTATTTGGAAATTTTGGATAAAGATTGTAGACCCAGTAGAAAGTGATGTGTGCTTCCGGAACTCTGTTAATTCCTGTTTGACTGATTCTCAGCAACAGGAGAGGAGCTGCCTTGGTCCTCTGACTCAGGGATTCCTCAAGTCTTTTGGGAAATCCCCACAGTCCTCCCAGCAGTCATCTTCCCAGAAGGAAATTTGGCCATACCTAGCCTATTCTTAGACTATTGTGAGATGGTCCTCAGTCTACAATCTTTATTAAGTGTCTGCTGTGTTCAGAGCTCAGCCAGGAGATAGAAAGATAAGCAGAAGATGGGTTTATCTTTTTTTAGGTAATCCTCTATTCTAGATACCTCACCTGAGCTCCCTGTCTTATTTCTAACTGTATAATACACAGACGCACTTATAATTCAAAGACAAAACTGGTTATCTTCTTTCAACCTAGAATTAGACAAAAAGTAAAATTTATTTCTTATCTGATGATCCTTTTCACCATCCATTAAATGTCCCAAGCTAGACTCAAACTTCCATTTTCTTTATTTTTCACACATAATCAGCACTAAATGCCATTGAATCACTCTCATGGGTGCCCTTCTCTCCTGTCCCATTAAGCCTTCATCATCTCAGCTGTTTTCATCTCCTGAGTCTCTTCTCTGCCCCTTGTTTGATGCTCTTTCTTAACCATCCATTTCTCACTGACTTTAGTCATTTTTCAATAATAAAGTATTTTAAAATATACCATTTGCTTTGAAAATCCTCCTTGATTTTTTTAAAATGCCAATGTCATGAAAAATAAATAAAGGTTGAGGAACTTTCCAGATTAAATGACACTAAAGAGTCAAGAAAATGAACTACAACACATGATCCTGGATTTAGTGTCATACAAGATAAACATTACTGTAGTAAAAGGTCATTATTAAGACAATGACAAAATTGGAATAGATAAAAGTATTACGTCAGTATTAAAACTTCCTGAATTTAATAACAGTAATGTGGTTGTAAAAAGGAATGTCTTTATTCTTAGAAAATAGACACTAAACAATTAAAAAGGTATAGAAATTACTCTCAATTAGTTCAGGAAAAAAAATATGTGTACATACATGTGAGTCTATATGTGTGTATATATCCATGTATGTGTATATACATACACATGTACATTTATATATCTCTATTTTTATATGTTGACATAAGTAATATGTTATACAGAGAGAGGAAAAGAGAATAATAAAGTAAATGCGGCAAAATAGTAATAAACTGGGAAATCTGGGTAAAGAGTATACCAGAATTCTTTGTACTATTCTTGCAAACTTTCTGTAAGTTTGAAATTATTTCAACATTAAAAATTTTTAATATTCGGTTTTCAAATATTAAACTTGCATTACTGTCATCCAAACAACTTTATTATAATGCACACACACACACACACACACACACACGCACCCAATTTCATCACATTTCCATTGCCCTTAAAAAGAAATTTTAAGCTCCTTAACATCATGCTCAGAGACTATCTATAATCTGGTCTCAACTTAGTTTCTCTACCTGACTCTTTTCTCCCCCCCTATAGGTAGTCCTTATTCTATCTATGCTGAAATTCTCACTTTTCATTCCTCCTCCTGTGTTTTTGTTCCTGTCATTTTCTCTGTATGGCATGCCCTCATTATTCCTCCATTGCTGATCTCCTATGTCTGTTTTAAGACCAAGCTCAGGAGTTGCTTCCTCTACAACCGTAGGCAAAGTTAACACTTCCCTCTTGTTACAGACTGACTGTTTCTGTTCCCTAAAATTTATATGTTGAAACCCTCACCCCCATCATAACAGCATTTGGAGATGGGGACTTTCAGAGGTAATTAGGGTTATATGAGTTCATGAGGGTGGGACCTTCATATGGGATTCATGCCCTTATAAGAAGAGACACCAGAGAGCTTGTCTCTCTCTCAATCATGTGAAGACACAGCCAGAAGTTGGCCATATGCTAGTCAGGAAAAGAGTTCTCACCAGGAACCCAATCTGTTAACACCTTGATCTGAGAGTTTCCAAGCTTTAGAACTGTGAGAAAATACACTTCTGTTTGTTAAGCCATGCAGTCTGTGTATTTTGTTATGGCAGCCCTAGCAGACTAATGTACCTCCTCTGTGTATGTATAGCACTGCACAGAGGTAAACAATAGCAGTTAGGACTGTCTTATATGGGTTTCTGATGGAGCTTTCTCTTTCACTGAGAAAGAGAAGAAGCTATGTGCAGAAGCTATGTGCTTTATCTTTCTGTCAAATCCCTTCTGCCTTTAAGGTCCAGCTATGTCTTCCTTCAGGAAGCCTTCCCTGACCAATGATTGGGCCCACAGAGACTTATCTTCCTCCAAACCCTCACGGTGCTTGTGCTTGAATTATTGAACTGGCTATCATATTACTGATATCTTTCAAAATGCATTTATGTGTTTTTTTTTTCAAAATAAGAAACACATTACATATATCAAAGCTGAAAAAGTGAAAATATTGTCCTCTCACCACTGACCCCCCCCCAAATTCCCTAGACCTCCACACATCATCTAACCCTCAGCTCTGTCATCTCTTCTGCAAAATCAAGGCTTCAACTAGATGATCTCTAAAGTTCCTTTCAGCCTGAAAACACTAAGGTCCTAACACAGATTTTAAGAATGAAAGGTAGCACATTATGTGGGTAGATATACTCTAGAATCTAACAGAACCTGATTAGGAAACTCAATTCTATCTCTTCTCTCATTTCTTACTTATATCTTACTCCAGCCACTATTCTAGGCTCTGGGAAGGCAACTATAAATAAAGCTGTCAAGGTTTCTGCATTCAAGGTATTTACATTCCTCTAGGAAAGACCAACAATTAAAAATGTATAAATATATATGAGTAAATAATATAATTTTGGATGGTGATAATAACTCTGCAGAAAAATAAAGCAAGACATGAGATTAATGAATAAAGGGAGTGTAGAAAATATTTTAAATAGTGTGTTGGGGAATGTTCTCAGGAAGGTCTGGAGAACATTCCAGACCAAAAGAGCAGCATGTGTATAGGCCCAGAGACAGCAAAGCAGATAATCAGAGCACATATTCTGTAACTTCCTTTTTTCACCTGATTTTGTAGATACACTGTGATCTTCTTAATTTTTTTTTATATAGGTGCATCTTATTCTATCACATGCATGTTCCATGATTTCTTTAATAGCCATCTATTAATAGACATGTAGGTTATTGCCACTTTGTTGTTATTATAGGCAAAAAGTAACAAACATGAAATAGTCAGCACAGCCTGCTGGAATCCAGAATCGGAGCTGGAAAAACAACTCTGTTTCTTTTTTTGCCTCACTCATTATTTCTATTATATTTCACGGACTGTTTTAGACACTAGGAATATAGCAATGAACTAGATGCCCACGTCCCTGCCCTCAGGATGCTTATTTTCTGATGAGCAGAAGAAACAATATGAAAATGAACATGTACGTTAAAAAGATATAGTTTTGAGTTGTGACAAATGCTTTAAAAGAAATAAAGCAGGACAAGAAAATAGTAAAGGGCAGAAATGTGGGGAATTTAGATATGTTGGCCAGGACAGCCTTTGAGGAAGTGGTGTTTGAGCAAGATGTAAATGGTGTGAAGGGCCAGCCATATAAAAGTGTGGGGAAGCATATACCTGGCAGAAGGAGCAGTGTGTGTAAAGACCTGAGGCAGGAAAATACTTGGCACACTGGAAGAACAACAAGAAAGCACAATGGTTGGGGTATACCCAGCCAGATGGAAGAAAACTGGAGCTGAAGCTGGAGGCACAGGCAGGGCAGGGCACAGAGGCTCTGTGGCCGTAGAATGCATTTGAATTTATCTGAAGTGTAACGGGAAGCCATCAGGGAGAAACATTGAAAAGAAGAATTACACATTCTGATTCATGTTTTGGAAAGCTCACTCTGGCTGTGTGTAAAAGGAGACTATGAGGTACATGAGTGGAACCAGGAATATGAGTCTCGCTGTAGCCCGGGCAAGAGTCAATGATGGTGTATATCTATCTATCTATCTATCTATCTATCTATCTATCTATCTACCTACCATCTATCTATCTACCATCTATCTATCTTTATAAATAGAGATTGGAGTTATGAATTTTAAAATAAAACCAAACATAAATAAACCATCACACTGCTTTGTAAATAGGTTTATGGAGCACTTGGTAAATTTGATTAGAACTCTTTATATATGTTTTGGTTGATTAGTAACGATCATTGGCTCTCTAACACCCATAAATGTAAGCATCTTTTTTTAAGATTTTGAAAATTTAGTTTATTTTCCATTTATAGTTCACATACAATATTCTATTATTTTCAGGTGTACAACATAGTGATTAGACATTTATATACCTTATAAAGTGATCGCCCGGATAAGTCTCATACATAAGTCTTATATTCATCTGACCATACATAGTTATTACAATATTATTGACTATATACCCTATGCTGTACTTTACATCCTTATTTATTTTTATTTATTTATTTTTTTTAGGCAAGGCAACCCTTGGTTGACCTCACAAATTGCAAAAACCTTGTCAGCTTACAATCCCTTATTTATTTGTTTATTTGTTTATTTATTTTATGCCTACAGCACCTGGTCCTCCTAGGTGGTCTCCCATCCGAGTAGTAACCAGGTCCAATCCTGCTTAGCTTCTAAGATCAGATGGGATTGGGCTTGTTCGGGGTAGCATGGCCATAGACAAATATCCTCATTTTTACAACTGGCAATTTGTACTTCTTAATCCCTTTCACTTTTTTCATACATCCTTCTAAACTCCCTCCCATCTGGCAACCATCAATTTATTCTCTGTATCTATGAGTTTGTTTTTGTTTGTTTGTTTGTTATGTTTTTGATTCTACATATAAATGAAATTATATAGTATTTATTTTTCTTTGAGTTATTTCATTTGGCATAATGCCCTCTAGGTCTATCCATATATATACAAATAGCAAGATTTCATTTTTTATTATGATCATGTAATATTCCATGGCTTTATGTGTAACACATTTTTAACCATTTGTCTATTGACTCTTAAGCTACTTCCATATCTTGGCTATTGTAAATAATGCTGCAGTGAACGTAGAGATGCATATATCTTTTCAAATTAGTGTCTTGGGTTTCTTCAGATAAATACCAAGAAGTAGAATTGCTGGGACATATAGTAGTTCTACTTTAAAATTTTTCTTCCATACTATTTCCCATAGTGGCTATATCAATTTACAATCCCACCAGCTACGTTCTCTTTTCTCCATATCCTTGCCAACACTTGTTAATGTGAGCCTCTTTAAACGTTTTGCACATGATTTTTTTTGTGTGTGTAAATTAATTGCCAACAGAGTTGGAGTAACTTATGCTAACTCATATTCTGAATCACAGAGAAAATTCATAGAGCAATGAATTATATGGAAACTTAAGCCTTCTAGGCATGGAGCAATTTTCTCACTGTTTACATCAAGTCTCACTTTACTTATCTTTGTTTCCAAGCCTCTCAGCTACTGCCTTGATGATTTCCTTTTCCCCATTTTTTTTTCTGTCAATTTAATCTCTTAAACCAAATCAAGAGTTACTGTTTTGTCTTTTTCTTTTCTGGTCCATATGCTTTCATAATAAGGATAAAAGAAGATTTTTGCTGTGTTATCATAAGGCATGACTAACAGAGCAAATTATGTTTTTCACATAGGTCCTAGAATGTTTTGCTACATGTTTAAATTGGTTGCTTCTTTTTCCTTTACTCAACCTCAAATTTATTTATTTATTTTAGTTTTGAGGGTCATGAGAAAACATTTCAGCTTGGTCACATCATGAGTCTTAACCTTCATAATTATCTTGTAACCCAAACAAAGATTAATCATACTAATAAAGGGCGAGGAGAATTATTTGGACATCTCATAGGACTTTGGCTCAGATAAGTTACTCTAATAATACATTTTCTCAAGAAAATGTCTTCAATTATCGCTTTCAGGATTTCTGGTCTCTTGTAAGTTTTCTAAGTTCTATATGTCTTTAAGAATGCTTTAAAATACTGCTCTGGCAAAAGAATATTTTGGAAATTATCATATTTGCTTTATTCACACAATAGTCTATTTTATTTGAGGAAAAATTTAATAGAATAATAACTATTATTATATATTTATATATAAATATTATAATTTAATATAATAATTACTATTATTATATTAAATTATGTCAAAATGCATTTTTTAGTGTCCTTTTACATTTTTCCTTAGCCATTGTTTACCTATTCATGATGTAAATAGAGACCAGTAGATAACTAACCCCTCATATGATTATTTTAATATAAAGATGCTTAAGGAGTTGGTCTGTGTTACAGGCAAGGTGATTTCTTTTAGCCCTTTATCTTATCCATGTCCTCAGGAATGCCAAATAAAAATTGCATTCTGCTGTATGGCATCAGCAAGAGCTGCATTCAGATACAAGAATCTGTGTCAAGAGACAGGTTCTTGTCCCATTGTTTTAGCATTTGTCTTCCAGCTCCAGATTGAAATTTTTCTAGGAGTGAGTGAGGGGCTCTGGTGGGGGTCCAGAGCCTGATTTGCCTCCTCTTTTAGAGTTACTTGGCATATTGCTCCACTTCTCTGGACATTAGCCTCCTCCTCGGTAAAATAAGAGAATGACAGCATTTACTGAACATTCTGTGCCAGGCACTGTTCCAACCATCTTTCACATAAACTCTTTAATCTTCACAATTCTTTGAGATCTAATACACACACACACTCTTAATCCCCCTAACACACTTGGCCCCCTTGTTGTCATATCACCTTCATATACATGTTTTATGTTGTTTTGTCAGTGTCCTTGCTCTAGAATGTAAATGTCACATGGGCAGGAATTTCCATTTGTTTTGTTCACAGGAACATGTCTGAAACACAGCCTGGCACACAAACACTGGATGTTGAATAAATGAGGTACAGAGAGATTAAGTAATTTACTGATGCTCATGAAGCTAGTAAAAGGCCAGAGTTGAGAACTGATCTCTGATTGTTTATCTACAGAGCCCAGACTCTAAAGTACAATGTTATACTGCATTAAATTAGGCAATCGATGGCTTTTGAAGCCATGACTCATGACACTGGTTTCACATCAGAATTGTATCTAGTGCTGTAAAAAAATACAGATGTCTGCTACTTTTCACTATTCCCCAGTAAATACTTTGATTTCCTTTTAATGGACCTGGAGTCACTGCATTTTGTCCTAAAATTCCCAAGTGAACTTAATTTGCATCTAAGGTAGAAAATCAATGCTTAAAATTTATCTCAATAAATCTCTTAACTTTAGAAATCTTTGAAATATATCCTGAAAGGAGTTCAGATTGAGGCTGGAAAAGAGAGGGACAAGTAGAAGACAGTAAGAACAAAGCTTTTGAGTTAAATTCATAATCTAGCTCATGTTTGGGTTCATGGTTAAGTTCATGGATCTTTCTGTAAAGTCTTTCCAACTAGTTTTAATTACATAGGTTTGGCCTATGACTCATGAGTAGAGGTTTTATCATAGTGTGATAATGAACTAATAATTATCTACATGATTTCAAATCAGTGGTTTAACCATTTAGTGACTTAACCATCTGCCTAAATGCTCTATTATCTAGAATATATGTCTTGTCTACAAGGAATACAAGAATATGCACGAGCAAAGAAATAAAATTACCAGTCTAATATCCTAGTAATAAAAGTAACAATGAATGTTCTGATGAAACCTGTTATCATTATTTTTACTAAAATAGTAATTAATAATTTCAAAATTATACTTCCCTTTCAGATATCTGTGTCTGACAATAAATGGACAGTCTAACTTTCCATTGGGACTGAACTTTAGGAAATTGTTTCTTTCACAGCTTTTAATTAATATACCCCACTCTCCTAGATAAGTAGGATTTTTAAAAAGTACATTTTGGTAAAACATATTCCTTCAAGTCATGTGATAATCATTATCACAGCAATGCAATAGAACACAGTACCAAATAACCTGAAATAATAGCTAGCCCAGAAAGCTTGTTTTGTGTGTGTGTGTGTGTGTGTGTGTGTGGTTGTGCTATAGGTGATTTCCTGATCCTAAATCTAATGACTGAAAATAAGGTATTTAACAGACACCTGTGAAATTGATTGAACACATTTGTTTTTTAAATATGCTATTCAAATACCTTAACTCATTTACTTTTCTTAAAACTTATGTGAGTTTGTGTTAGTATGTATTTTCCATGACACAGATGCCAATTCAGGATTAAATGCACAAGAAATTTATTAGAGTAAATGCCTGTGAGAGGAAATGGGGAGGAAAAATGAGGGATGTGAAATGTGAATCTGATCATATCCTGGTTCCACTTAAAATCCTACCATGCCTTCATATGGTCCTGAAAGTACATACAACATTCTTCACATGGTCTGTAAGGCTCTGCCTGATTTGGTGCTTACTTATCTTCACAGCCTCAAATTTTGATTCTTTCCTATTCATTTTCTTCACTCCAGACATGTTGGTAAACTCTTAGCTTCTTGAATATATTCTTCTCTCTTCTCTTCATAGGCCTTTGCACTTGAAATTCAGTCCCTACATTTCCTAATAGCTAACTCCTACTCCACCTTCACATCTCAGTTTAATCCTGCCTTATTCTGGGTAACTGTCTTTGTGTCTGTGTTAACATGTTGTTGAATCAGCTCTGATACTAGAGACTCTATGAATGAGTGACGTCCACAATGTCCTGTCCTCAGCAGCCCTGCTTAGCTCCTATAAACTCATGCCTATGACTTCTTTTATGAAGTCAGTCCATCTCATATTTGGTCTTCCTTTTTCCCTGCCGCCTTCTATTTTTACCAGCATTATTGTCTTTTTCAAAGAACCTTGCCTTCTCCTGTTGCGCCTGAAGTAAAACAGCTTCAGTTTTGTCATTTTTGCCTCCAGCAATGTTTCAGGCTTAATTTACTCCAGAATCCACTTGTTTGTCTTTCTGGTGGTCCAGGGTATCTCCAGTAAAAGTTCCCCTATTATATGAACTCAACAGTCAATAGATCCTCTTCCCATTCCTTACCTCCAATCCTAGAAGGGATTTTTTTTTTTATTCTTCAACACAGAAAACACAGGTCCTAAAGCCATGTCTGCTGTTGGTCTCTCCTGCTCATTCCACCATCATTTTGATGTGACTTTATATTTTATTTAATCCCATGCCAGATTTTCCTTAGTTTTTCACCTGGCTCCAAGGTACATACAACAACAGGCCTAATCAGGGAAGTAAATATATTTTGCTTATTTTTTTCCTTGTCTGCTTTAGTAGCTTAGAACGAGCCACTTGATGGGATTTGGGAGTTTAGGAGTCAAACTCAGTTTATAATCCCAACTCTACTCCCTAATAGCCATTTTTGCTGACTCTGTGAGTCTCAGGTTTTCATCAGCCAAAGGGGCAGGAAAATCATGGCTGGATTGGAAGAACAGGGTAGTTGCAGGTTATGTAATTTTGGAATATTCACGAGATTGTTCTGAGGATTAAGGATTATGTGCAATGATGTGTGTGTGTGTGTGTGTGTGTGTGAGTATACCACAAAGAGAGCCTGGCTTTGTTTGACACCAGTGGTAGACAAATCCACATGTCTTCAGATACCCATTATCTTTCCCTCTACACCCACCCCACTCAGACCCTCTGTAGTTCAATCAGCCTGAGTTAGCTCAAGGAAAACACAAACTATGTCTTGTTCACTGCTCCCCACTTCCCATCCCTATCAATGGGTGGAGCATTAGAGGGGCAGAGTCTCATTCTTCTGAGGGTGCATGAGGTTTATGTCTGCCTGGCCTAAATTGTGGGTAACGAAGACTCACTACTTCTCTCCTTGTCTCTCAGTTTATCCCATTTCGTATTTGCACCATGAAATACTAGTAATAAGTGCTTGCTACCCCTTTATACGACAATTAGAGACTAAGTAGGAATGTGTTCCAGTGTTAGTTTTTTTTGGAAGCAGCAGAGTTTAACCGGTCCATCCAGGGTGAGGAACAACCTTCCTAAAGTGGTCAGCCACCTGAAAAGCTAGGGCCAGGTGTTTGCTAGCCCAGGATCATGTTGGGCGGCATCAGAAGAGTCCTTCAGACATCAAAGATCTCAAATCCACAAGTCACTGAAAGAGGTGGATTTTCTGTAAAAGGAAACTCCAGAAGCATAAGACTGCTGGTTGCCTACATTTTGCAAAGTTTCAAGGCCTCGCCTTCAGACATTGTATTAGTAGGTCTGGGGCGAGGCCGGGTACATTTTTGAAAATGTCCATCACAAGTCATGGTATGTCATCCTGGATAAGGACTGCTGTAATATGTCATCTCCAAAGTTCTATCAGCTCTTTTGTTCTAAGGGCAGGCTTAATTTTATACATATGGGTTCTCTCCCTTGTTTTATTAGAGAAATTATGTAAAATAATTTGTACTTTTTACCTTGCCTTAATTCTCATATCCTTGTAACTTTCATCATTTTTTGTAAAACTTAATGCCCTGTGTTGCAACTGGGATAGGTAGATGGTCTCCTGCAAAGTTAAAATATTTATACAGCTTCTCTTTGTCACAGTGTGATGCTCTGATGCATGTTAAGTGATTTTTTTTTTTTTTTGCTTTTGCTTTCCATATAAAGACCCAAACTCCCTGTTTTACCATTCTGCATCTCTAATGCATACCCACTTATAATTTGCTGTCTGACTTCAAGCACACATACAGATAGTCTCTTGGCTCATCACCATTGTAAGGGGGAGAGAGCCCTCATCCTGGAGGAGCTTAGAGAAGCTGAAGGCCAGAAGCCTGAGAAGCAAGGAAAATCCGAGGAAAAGGTACCCTTGAGCTCTTTCTTTAAAAGAAAAACCTTTATCTGTGAAATATCTTTCAGTTTCGACGACTGCTTGCACCAAGACTAATAATATCATTTGGCAGTTACTGTGATCTTCACGCCAATTCATCTCTTTAGATCTTGCTGATAATATTTAAATGACGCTGCCATAACATTGTTTGACCATCTGTCTGTCTTCATTGCCATGGACTTCCATCCAGTGCTGTGGCACCATGGGTGTCTTTTGGCTGATGCTAAGGTGGCCAAATTTTGACTTGTTACAGTCATACCCCATGTCTCTTTTGCTTGACCAAAAAAACAAAAAAACAAAAAAACAAACAAACAAAAAAACTGTTAGGTTCTCTCTTCATTTGTCAAATGTAAAAAATTTAGATGCTCCCTGAAACTTACTGCTGAATTATAGATCATGAATTAAGGTAAAGACTGAATGGAAAGAAAAATACAATGCATCAAAATCTAAATGAGAAAAAGAATGTGCAAAAGCAAAATGAAACAGAAAAATTCCTAAAAAGATGAGAAAATAAATATATTTTCCTAAATTCATTCCAGTGAAATAGTCTATAAAGAGGGAAACATCCAAATTGAAACATAACTCCAAGTAGACTCTTTAAAATAATTAGGCAGTTAAATTTTCATGATGTTTCACATTTACAAAACTTCCTTTTTGATGTTGGGTTCATTTGTGTGATCTTCAAATATGCAGATCCCCTACAAAGGCCCTCTAACTCCAGAAAAAAATAGATGGGTTCCCCCTAATGGGAAACCGGAAAATTCTGAAGGGTTTTTCAGTACAGATAGCAAAGAAAAGGTAAAAGCAAGGAAAAGGTAAAAACAGGGAAAAGTCAGAGAAAGGTATCTCCAGTTGGTATAGTGCTATCCTTCTTCAGAACAAACCTGTTTTTCTGTTACTTAGTTACACAGCACGTCACAAAAAGTAAGCTATTGACCCTTAGCTATAGAAAGAGTTTAGTCAAAGACTTTATTTCCTAGAAGATTAATATAAATGTTTCATGGATTTCTCCTTCTTTTCCAACACAAGGTGAACAAATAAGGAGAGGGTTAGTATAAATTTTTGAGCTCCCAAATATGATCTGGGAGGTCATAACTGACCCTGAACTGTTTCATGAAGTTAGGGTTCCAGAAAAGGTGGAGTTGGAAGATGCTGGATTTTCATGTTAGGATATTGGGCAAATAATTTGCTGGGAAAACCATAGCTGGTGTCAGGGGATAGAAATCACTGGCATTACAGGGAATTTAGAATTCAAAACTTTAAAGCATTCTTGGTACTTGACTCCAAAATGCTCCTGGTAAATATTTCTATTTGTTGTCAGTGAGCCCATCACTAGTGTATGCTTCCTACCTCACTGACTATTTTAGATAGTTTTTAGAAAATGTCTTGTTTGTGTTGCATATTTTATTTGCTTAATTTTGAGGGCAGTTGAAACTGCTATGTGTGTCATAAAGAAATTCTGTTCTTACACAGGTAAACTGAGAGGCACAAACTGCAAAACGTCAGACTCTTCATTGGCATTTTTGTTACTTTCAGTACAAGTTTAGGTCTGTTCCTCTGCACAGCATACTTCTACCACAGAGGCCAGAGCAGCACATCAAAGCCAGAAGTACAGCAAGTCACCAGAGTTCAGATTCTTTCCTGCCTCCCTTTGGAGGGGTCAAGAATACAAACATCCTCAATTGCTACAGCAAGAGAGAACATTAGTTCATCAACAGAACCAAACAGGAAGCACCAAATGGGCATTTCTTCTGTTTATTTTGTGACTGTTAAGACAGACATAGTTTAGTTCTGTCAATCAAATTTGTCAATGAAGCATAGAAAACACCTTAAAAACACTTTACAAAGTGTAGTCATTTTGGTTAGTTTCAACCCTGCAAAAAGATTTAATGCTATTTTTTCCAGTTATTTTACTTATTACAATTTATGTAGTACTACATTCTTAAGATGTTGGAATTGTGTCATATCTTGTTATTTTTTAAGCTGTGAACCAGAAACTTAACATTTGCTGCGATCTGCTGAGATTCACATTATGATTCTTTTAGACTTTAATTCAATTTCTCAGATATATCCATTCTAGGTCCAGGAGGATGTGCATATATTGAGCAGAATACTTTCACCTCCCTTCAGTTTGTGATAGGGTGTTAAACATTTCAGATAAGGCCAGGAAATACCTCAAATGGTACTTCAGAGGTTTGTTTGTCTTAGCAAAAATTTTAATCTTGGTATATCAGTTCATTATCCACTCCATTACATCAGAGTAAGTTCTATTACTCCACTGCCAGTGGCGGTAGATAAGCAAACATGAGGCACGTTTGTAATGATTTAAACAAGCCTAGTGAAGAAGCAAAAGGGAATGTAATTTGTATTTTTTTAATGAATAATTCTAGAAATACATCAATGAGCCACATTATTCATATAATTATTTAGAATCTCTTAATTCCAGAAGACTATTTGGCCTGCTGTTAAAAGGAAATGAATGTTTCTTTTCAGCTTTCATCATTATTTTTCTCATCCAGCCAGTAGTATAGCAATGATGGGAGAGGTCCACCCCTAAGGCAGGCAGTAAGGGAGTGCTTTGTGTGTAGATAATTTTAAAGGAATAAAATAAAACAATAATAAATGATAGTCTTCTTTTTATCACTATGCACTGACAATCTAAGCAATGCCAATGACATTTCTCCTCTCTGGAAAAAAAAAAACAAAATTTTTGTTGGTATAAGTTCTAAACAACTGCTGCAGTTACTGAAATTTAATAATATGCTATATGCAAGCTAAAAATTACCATGTTTTTTATTACTAATTCTTTAATAAACATTGTATGCTACATGGAAGTAATTCTAACTCTGCTGCACATAGACTCAGCTACATATGTTTATTTCAAGACTATTTCAATTTCTGTTTCTTCATTTTCATAATCACTGTGTTATAATTGTTTATTTTTAATCAATGTTGAAACACAGGATTACACAGTACTTCATGGGGTAGAGATATGAACTGAGCCTGAAGCTTTGGAAAATTTTTACCAAATATAATAGAAATTTATGATAAATTTTCTGGTGAAAGTATTTTAGTGGAAATGTTTCAACTGCAGAAACATTTGAAAGCTACTAGAACTGATCGCAAAGAACAAAGATAAGGATGGTACTGTAATTTCTGGAATTCAAGTTAAATGAGAGTTTTATGAATTCCTGATAAACTTATCCTTGTTTCAAAGCTTTCCTATTTGTATATCTATTTCTTCAAGTGAAAGAAGCATTTAAAATTAAAATAAATAATGTGTCCTTCAATCAACTATGAGTGAAGACTGATTGACAAATCTGGCTATACTGACTCTATCAACCAGAATATGTAAAGACCAATTTGACAAAGCCATTGACAAATTTGCTGAAGTGAAGGCTCAAAGCCAAAACATGCGATGGAATAATTCATCATTGTGGCAAACAAATATGTAAGTATATATTTTTTTCTTTTTTTCTAAAAATACATTAATGCACTTAAAAAGTATTAAAACTTTGCTTTTTTTACATTTTACTAATTTTTTACTAACATTATGGTATATGCAAAAATTTAATAAATGAAAATTATCTCTCTGCATTTCCTTTCTGGATATAATAATTATTTGTTTCATTTCATGATTATTACTGAAAATGTTTTCGTCATGTAGAGGAAGGAAGGGGTGTTAAAAATTGTCCATTTCAGGTGACAAGTATACTAGGTATGCCATTGCAACCATCTTTTCATTTTAACTTGAAACAAATAAAATGCATTCTCGGTCTTCTTAGTACCACAATTATGTTTTTGAAATTTATTTCAAAAAGCAGTTCATTTTAATAAGGCAAGCTCTTAATAACTAAGAAATAGTTCTCATTCACCATAAATTTTGATAATCTATTTCTAATAAATGTATTCTTCATGTCTTAACTATTTTATATAAGCTAATTAGGATAAAATAATACAAAAAGTTAGCCTGCTGAAATTTGAAGGTGAAAAAACAGAAATTATGAATATCTCATGACAACTAAAAATAGTTGCATCTCTAATTTAAAACCGTCCACTACAGGTTCAGATGATTTCACTATTTAACTCTAGCAATTGTTTAATGAGTAATTATCTTTATGCCTTTTCAGAAAACAGAAAAACAGAGAACACTCTCCAACATAATGAGACCAACATAATCTTGATATCAAAACAGGAAATTGCATTCTGTTTTGGGGATGCGATTTCTGGGCAACCTCAGTTGTGAACATATATATCAAAATTCCTAATGTCAGCTCACAAAACACATACGAATGATAATATGTCACAAATAAATTGAGTTTGTTGTAATTATGAAATCTTAGTTTAACATTAGAAAACCAATTAGTAGAATTTACCACATCAATGGAATAAAGGGAAAAAGTTAAATGATCATCTTACTAGAAAAGCAGTTGATTAAAGTAAGCGTTTGTTTATGATTAAAATACATCTTTTGGCAAACTAAGAAAAGAAGAAAACTTCTTTAATCTAATAGAAGGTATCTACAAAACACCAATAGCAGACACCATAGAAATATTGAAAGCTTTCCCTTTGAGATGAGGAATAAAACAAATCTGAGAACTATCACTACTTCTAGTCGACCTACAACTACTACTTTGCTACCTTCCAGCAGAATTAAAGTTAAATCATGTTCTGAAAGATAAAAGTTTCTACTTCATTTTTCCATTTGAAGTGATTCACAAACAATTCCACTTTCTCTTGCTCTTTTCACACACTGCCTAAGTTTCACAAACTGTATTCAAAGACCAAGACTCTCTTTGCTGGTGGTATTGTTCTCTTCTGCATGTACTTAATTATAAACATTTCTTTCAGAATTATGAATGTCCCTGTCATATATTTGTATTCAGATATGAACTCCTTTGGAATGCAGGAAGAATTTTATTTTGGCTATACCTGATAATAAATAAATTTCTGTTTTAAAGAGGAAAATCTAAAAAATACATATCGTGCAGTATATTAACAGAAGATACAATCCTGTTGAAAAGGTTCATGATGACCTAGACAAAATCTAAACTGTTGAATAAGAGAATGAAATACAAACTTACAAGCTGCTAAATAATGTGATAGAGTTCCTTTTAGCCAGTCTTGCTCATCTGAATGTAATGATTAGTTATAGCTTCTAAAAGTTGTGTTAAAAATAAAGAGGTATTATTTTAAAACTAATACTATATTTCCACCTACCTAACTGACATGTGGGTTACTCTATTTGCTTGCATACATCAAATTATATTAGTATAATTATATTGTGCTCAAAATACCAGACTATGTATTTTAGGCTAAGTTCATAGTATTTGTTGCAAAAAATATTAATGACTATATGATACATATGTATTAATCTTTATGACTAATGGGAATAGCTAATGATAGTGATTTACTGATAATGCCCTTATTTACTTTTTACCTTTTTAATTTATAAACTGAGGCACGGGCAATAAACATTTGCTTAATATCACCCAGATGATAAGTGATAGAGCTGGCACATAAATCTAAATTTGACTCCAGAAACCCTGCTCCTCACTGCCATGCTACAGTGCCTCACATAGGTGAGGAAAAAATATATTTAAAAAGTTGCTTTGTGCAGGATTCACTTTTGCTAAACTTTGCAACAGTATCATTATTCATTATTTAAAATTAGAAATTCCCTAATTGAAGAATTAATCTGGATGAACTGAAAAGCATTGGTATTACTAATGATTACAGACAGTCTTGAAGTGAAATAAAGGCTGGAGATTTAGAAAAATTATATTTGGATGAAGTTTGAGATTTCAGATATATCATAGTGAAATGGTTTTGCACACTTCTTGATGCAAAAATGTCCCGTGTGATTTGTTTTTTTCAGAAATGGTTCCGAGGACATTGAATATGAGTCTGCTCTGATTTATTTAGACTTTTTATTCCTGCATTCAATAACACCCTTGGCATTTTTGGTAGACATTATGAAATGTGCTATAACTATGAATATCACACCTTCAGCAACTGCAACAGAAATTTTGCAGTTACTGTTTTACCCCCACCATCTGAAAGGAGGGCATTCCTTGAGAACTCTTTGTAAGACAAAATGGCATAGAGAGTATCCCCCGCCCCCCACTTTCAAAAAGTTCACTTTATTCTGTTTCACTTTTGCGAAAGACCTAAGTTAGAACCTATTCTCACTAAGTGAAAGAAATTCAAAGAAGACTTTTGCTTTTATAAAAGGAAGCCATTTACTGTATTAATGTAGATATTTTGTAAAAGCAAAGTAGTATAATTCGAACTTTCAGAATTCAGGGGATACCTGCACGTTGATTCTGTGAGGTAAGAGAAATGATAATAACTACAAAGAATAAACTTCATCAGTTCCTTCATGTAATAAGAGCTTTGTTATTCTTCAGTCTCTGTTTGGTGTCCTGATTAACCTTCCTTTTGGAACTCTATCTTTAATTAACATGAATCTGTTCATAGTGAAAAGTTTTAAATTTGAATCCTGTGAATTCAGAATTTATTATAATTTATAGACTAAACCAAAGATTGCTTTGGCATAAGTACAGAGAGTAGAAGTATCAGCTAAACAATTTGTCCCACACTCAACCGCATTTGCAGAGTTTTTGTTACCTAATTTGCAAAATCCATGTAGCCTATTTCATTCACAAAGCCATAGAGTGATGATACAAAGCTTTTTTCCATTTTTCAGCAAAGCACTGTACAGGCAGCAGCATGTTTATAAAAGCAGCTTAATGCCAGTTAATCAAGATTCTTCAGCTCCCTATTGTCAAGGGTCTCTGGACCTCTGAGGGCTTGTCCATACATCCTTGCCCAGGTCCTTCTGGAACTACAAGTTAGTTCCTCTACAGTTCCAAATAGCAAAACTGAATATTTCAGAAATGTTTGCTTTATTCTTTGTTTTACTCATTTCATGTGTCTTGTGCTAGAAGCTCTGTTCATCTGTATCCACTTATTAATAACATACTGAACAGGAGTTCAGTAGAGGAATTAGTTTGTCTTCTTGTCTTGTAACTAGTTGAAAATGTCCAGGGTGGGATCTCCTCCACCCTGATCCTATCCGTTTGCTCACCATATTCCATGGTCACGTGTCCTGAACTTTTTGTCTCCTTTAGCTGATGTGGCTACTCTATGTTTCCAAGAACTTACATAATGTTAAATCTTAGAACATTTACAAGTTGTCAGGAAACATGTGCCCACCCACAAGTAATAACCCTTTTCCTCATTTTTTCTTTCTCTTTTTTAAAACTCTGTGGTTTATTTCAGTTAAATTGAAAAAAGTCTACAATTTTTTTCATAACTGGAATAGGGGGTTGGTGAAGGGAAGTGGTAAATACACTTTAGAAAGGAATGTTCTGCTAACAAACTCAGATTTTACTTTTTTGAGTCATAAGAAACTATCATTTTGTTGTTTTAACAAGGAGTGAAGTCATCAGAGCTATGCTTTAGAAATATTAACCCAACTCCTGACTACTATATTTTGGTTGGATTAAATAGAGAAGAGGAAAGGTTTGTGAAAGCCAGTTGTTGTTATAGGATCAATCTGGGTGAGAAAGTAATAAAATCCTGAATTAGGGAACCAGCAGGAGAAATGAGTAGGAAGGAAAATTTGTCAGTAGAGTTAGCAGGATTTAGCAACTGAGTCAAATTGGGAGAAAAGGAAAGTCAAAGGTGGCAGGGAGAAGCTCCAGGCCAGAATGTCCAATTCTCATTCATCTCATGCAAAGTTCAGCAGGTCTTCAAGCCTAAACACTCCTCAGATTGCTGTATGCCTTTGGTTGATGTTCAGAATTGCCAAAGTGATTGTTTTTATCAATTTTATCCAGCTTTATAGTTACTGTTTGGAGAGAAGTTTTGTTAGTCTTCTCACTCGGCCATAACCAGAAATCCACACCTATTCCTTGTCTTAAGAAGAATGGATTAAATCTGGATTTTGTTTCAAGTTTATGCGCATAAAACTTTTTAAAAGATTACCTAAATATACTTTTCCTTTTTATAATGTTTAGGAATCTGACTTTGTAACTTTAAGGTACCAAATGACCCAAATCTAAGTTTCATTTTCAAATTTCATACTTGACTTTTTCTTGATTTCAAAGTTATTCATATGTCATGAAGGAATAGGATAATAAGAAAATTAAAAAGTGATCATGCCATTTCAAATGCCTTAATCAAAATTCTTCAAAAGGATATAGTCGAGAAACTGTAAGGTCAATGTAGTATCAATCTACATTATTCCAGGACCTACTTACTTCCTCACAGAGTGGAAAACATCTACTCTTTAACTCCTGTGTCAAACTTTATTTAAAGAAGCATAATTACATCAAAGCTCATTCTTCTGAGAAAGGAGCTTGCATCTCTCCTTTTCATATCATAAAAGCTTATTCCAGAGAGCCCTGGGTAAGCCAATCTGAAAATCACATTTAGAACTTGCAGGGTCTTCAAACTATCTCAGGGAAATGTATGAAATAGGACCCTTATTAGCCCATGATCAGAGAAAAACCCACTGGCACAATTGTCTATTCTTTGAGGGAGCAAAGAAACCAGTCAAGTGTTGTGGTGTTGTGTTGTATTCAAACGGTGATTATGATATTTAAGACTGTCCCTTAACAGTGTCTATGGCTCCCTAAACACTGGGCAAGTCCTCACTGTTGTCATGGTGTTTTCAAAGAGGAGTTATACTCCACATGCTCATTTTTGTTAAACCTGCAGACTACTATATAATCTTCCTCCATGTATGGAAAAATAGCTAGAGCAGTATTTGGGTGTTTTCCATGGCTTTAGATATGATGAAGATAGACTGTCTATTGATAGACTTTCATTGTATAAAAATTTTCCTAGCATATCTTCCTTACAGGAAAAAAAATAAGTCCTGAAAGTCGCTCTGTTTCATGATACCTTTCAGTCTCTGTACTGCATTATATTATTTGACATAGAACTTCCAGTCCTAGAAAAGAATGCTTTTTCATGTGTTAAAAGCTGCTCAAATTGGCTAATAATTTTGATACTACAGTTTGTTTTTACATAGTGTTTTGTAGAACATTTATTGTGATTTAAGCACAAATTTGGTTCTTTGTCTACCTTTCTCTTTTCTTCCAAATAATCAACACCATTAATAAATTTCTAATAACAGAGATGTGAATGTTTTCCTCTTGCTGAATTCCCAGGCTCATGAATCCAGTCTCAGAACTCCTACTTTAAAAGAACAGTCATCTGATCTCAGTTGGGCTATCACACACCAGGCCTCCTGGCAGCAACAGAGTAGCGCTTGCTGGTACCTGTGAGAGAACACAGAGGGTCTGTTTTGAGTGTGGTAGAAGATAAAAGATAAATCTGATACTTCATTTCACATATAAAAACCGTACTTTTCATTTAAGAAAAGTGCTAGTAAGTTAGTAATATTATTAACATTTAAATTTCTCGAAGTCATTTTTATAGTTGATTATAATATTATATTCTAATTGACTAGATATATCACAACTACATTTTATTACATTCTACCATAGTGGCGTTTATTTGTTGATAACTTTATTATTTTTACCTCATCATAAAATAACTATATATGTATATGTATGTATGTATGTATGTATGTATGTATATACATATATATATATGTATATATATACACACACTTAGATTTTTAATTATGTTCCACAGAGGAAAAAAATAAGGATTATTGACCATTTTGGATTATTTTTCATGAATCCAGATCCTCAAGAATATAATTTTAGAAACTCAAGTTTATCAAGTCTTTGCTAATTAGAATAGTCTTCTCTGTCACCCAGTATACTCCAAGTCTAATCTCAGGGCAGTTAGGAATTTGAATTGCATAATCAGAAAGCTCCCTGGTGAGTTATAAATAGAGGCAAAGGTCTTAAGGTATGTTCATCCCAACTCTGATAAAACCTGGAGAGTTGTCTCTTACATTTTACTATACGCCTTTCTAGTGATTTCAGTTCTCCTACCCCAGGGCACTACTTGTTAGTTTTTGAGAACTCTCATCATTAAATCTTTACTAAATGTTGATAACCTTCTTGCTTACACTTAGTTTCCACTGAACTATAACCAAAGCTCATTTCAGTCTCTGACTATCATCTGGGAAAAGTTAAAATCTCCGCACCTCAATTCTGTCTGTAAATGTGTGAAATAAAAGGGTCAAGCCAGATGTCTAGCTATAACATTTTATGATTTTTGGTGTTTATACTTCCTTGGAATCAGTATCAATACACAGTGGTACCTTACTGAATATTTCTTTAAGTGATTCAACTATCATCTACCTACATTTAGCTTCTTTGACACAACCAATCTTTTCAGATGTTAACTTGTCCTGTTACTACTATGTCTAAGGATCAGTTCAACTAAAATGGCCAGTCAGAGCCACTCCTTCCCTCAATCACAAAGTTTCTCCAGACATAAGGCTGCCTTGAATGACAAAGTATCTGTCTTATAAGAATCAATATGGTGCTGAATTGGCACCAGGCTCTGCGTAGAGATAACTGTGCTTCGAATAGTGGTTCTGAAAAACAAAAAGATTTAAAATCCACAGGGTTAGTGCTGAGTGGGGCAGAGGTCAGCAACTCTTGAACTAGGTGGTAAACAGCAAAGAAAAAAGAAGTAGAAAGCAGGGACTTTGGGATGCTTTGAGGAGCACACTTCAAACCACCACAACCTCAAATGTTTGTATTAAAAAAGAGGGCCAAGAAGAAAACATTAGTCAGATCTGGGACTCCACTCATTCCAATAATATTCCTGGCAGAGAAATCACTAGCCATATTTTTGCAACATAGCCTTAGGGCAAGTCTGGGCAAGTTCTGGGTGGGCAAAAAATTGGCTTCCCAAAATTGACCTGACTTGCCAACCTGACCTACACACATGCTCCACACATAGAATCTTCCTTTCTTTCCACCTTCTCTTTCCCCTTTCATTTTCCCCTTCCCTTTTTCCCTTTTTCCCTTCTTCCCTTCCCTCTCCCTCCTTCTCTCTTTCTCTCTTTCTTTCTTTGCCAGAATGATTTGTGGGACTATGGAATGTGTTTGTCAGACAAGTTCATCAGAGGCAGTTAAGAGTAAGAGAGAGGCATGTGTCTCATGGTCATCATAAGTGCTTGAGCTTCCCTACCTACCCATTCATTTATGTTAGCTACGTACTACAATCAAGGTTTTTACTTATTTTTACTACAAATAAACATAGGAGTAAATAGGTTTGTGTCTGTGTATATACATGGAAGTGTGTATGCGTGTGGGTCTGTGTGTGTGCAAACATTGATGGATATTTTTCCAAATGAACTGATAATGACCTCTAATTTGTGGTTTAGAGAAGGAACTTTATATTCCACTTTTCCTCTGGAGAAATGAAGAGAGTACTAAGGGGGGTGTGGTAAGGCAGCACCATGCATGTGTGTGTGAGTGTATGAATGTTAGGTAATACTGGATGGAAAATTTAGGGATATTTTCCTTCATAGTATTCCAAATAAATATGTTTATGTCACGGATAGTTACAGGGAATAAATATGTCTCTTTGTGAGGGCCTTCTCAATTTCCAGAAAATCTAATAAATGTTTATTGGCAAGGTCTTTAAATAGACTTTGTTTCAATAATAGTAACTACCTTTGAGCAGTTACTCTGCCTGGCATTGTGTTCAACACTTTGCATTCTTTGTGTTTCATGTGCACAACTTCATGAAGTGGGTATTAACATCCCCAGAAAACTGAGATTTGGGGAATCTAAGCAACTTGGCTGAAGTTATAGAGCAAATAAGTTGTATAGCTGTTACTTGAACACAGATATGGCTATCTCTAGCCTTTGGACACTTGCCAGTGTGACATAAAGGGACTCAGATATGGGGCTTATTTTGTAATTTTTCTCCTTTTATGAGAGCTTGTCTATAAAGATGATTGCTTTTTGTAATCTTTAAAGGCCAATGTAAAGTTATTTGATAATTATTATTTTAGTTTAAGAAAATCTTAATGTCAGTTTAAAGATAATCATATGCCATGTACTGAGATTCATAGAAAAGGTTTTAGAGCAGATGTAAGCAGCCGTCAGATACTGAATTATGAGTTTCTGCTTTAAAAGAGTAGCGTAGTATCACTTTCTAGAATTTAGACTTCAGATAGCTTCCAAATATAGACTTCCAAGTACACACTAAATATGCAGCAATATTTAGAGGTACTACTTGCTTAAATATCGTTCTCTTAAAGAGAATAAAGATAATATTTAGTGCATGCTACACAGGAACAGTTTCTTTCCCCATATTTGTCCTTGAGATATAAGGCAAGGATTAGGAATTATTAAGTAAATATTGACTCAGATTATATAAATTTAATTATCAAAATCCTTTTTTAAACACTGTAAGGAGGTTGAAAATGGTAAGTAATATTTATTGAAAGCCTGTTGTGTGTTATGTGCTGCTTGGGTCTTAGACAACAAAACCTCACGAAGGCCTTCTAACTGCTCTGGGGATCAGCTATTGTTCCTAAATCACGCTCTGTTTGTTCTAAGAAACAGTTTCCCCCTCATGCTATCTCAAAAGAGGTGAGTTATTTTAAGAGAGAGTGGATGATGGGTTTGTACAATAAGAGAACCAGGAAGCTCAAGAAACTCTCTCTTTCCACCTTAGGGAAGGATGATATTTTTCTGGTCCATATATATTTATGATTGTTATATCTTCTTGATGAATTGACCCTTTTATCATTATATAATGACCTTCTTTGTCTCTTGTTACCATTTTTGGCTTAAAGTCTATTTTGTCTAATGTAAGCATAGTTCCCATTGCTCTTTTGGTTTACATTGGAATAACTTTTACACTCCTTAACTTTGAGCCTATGTGTGTTCTTAAAGCTGAAGTGAGTCTCTTGTAAGTAGTAGATAGTTGGGCTTTTTTTTTTTTAAATCCATCTAGTCTCTGTATGTCTTTTTATTGGAGGATTCAATCCATTTGCATTTAGAATATTTGATGATAGGGAAAGACTTACTAATACCATCTTATTAACTCTTTTCTGTTGCTTTGCAATTCTTTTGTTTCTTTCTTCCTCTCTTGCTTCCTTTTTTTTGTGAATTGATGGATTTCCATAGTGGTACACTTTGATTCTCTTCTCTTTATCTTTTGTGAATCTACTATAAATTGTTGCTTTGTGGTTACCATAAGGCTTACATAAAACACTCATAGATATAACAAGCTATTTTACATTGATAACTATTTAACTTAGATAGCATGCAACTTAGACTGCATCTATGTTTTTGATGTTACAATTTACCTCTTTTTATGTTGTGTATCCACTCCTTTCAGCACTTCTTGTAAGTGGTGATGAACTCTCTCAGCTTTTCTTTGTTAGGAAAAGTTTTTTCTTGCCTTAATTTCTGAGACATAACTTTGCTGTGTAAAATTTTTTGGTTGGTAGTTTCTTTCTTTCAGCATTTTGAATATATCACCCATTCTCTCCTGGCCTGCAAGGTCTCTGCTGAGAAATCTGCTGATAGCCTTATGAGGCTTCCTTATATGAGAAAAATTATTTTTCTCTTTCTGCTTTCAAAATTTCTCTTCATCTCTGATTTTAAACAGTTTTATTATAATGTGTCTTAGAGAAAATTTTTTTGGATTGAAATTTTGGGGTGATCTATTAGTTTCATGAACTTGGATGTCCAAATTTCTCCCCAGGTTTAAGAAGCGTCAACTATTATTTCTTTTAATAAACTTTCTACCTCTTTCCTCCCTCTCTTTTTCTTCTTGGACTCTAATGATGTGAACATTATTTCTTGTAATGGTGTCCCATAGGCTTTCTTCATTCTTTTTTTCTTCTATTGTTTTCTCCTGTGATTGAATAATTTTGATTGCTCTGTCTTATAGACCACTGATTTTTTCTTCGTCTTGGCCAAGTTGATGTTGAAACTCTCTATTCAGTTCTTCAGTCATTGTATTCTTCAGCTCTAAAATTTCTGTTTGGTTCATTTTAATGTTTTCTGTCTCTTTGTCGACCGTCTCATTTTCTTTTTGTATTGTTTTCATGATATTGTTCAATTGTTTAGCTGTGTTTTCCTACAGCTTTCTGAGCATCTCTAGAACAATTATTTTGAATTGTTTGTCAGGCAATCTCTGCATCTACATTTCTTTGGGGCCAGTTCCTGGAGTTTACTGTATTCCTTTTGTGGAGCCATATTTCCCTGATTGTTTGTGATTCCTGTAGCCTTGCATAGGTGTCTGTACATTTGAAGAAGCAGTCACCTCTTCCAGATTTTATGCGTTGACTTTGTTAAGGGAAGACTTTCACATATGGGCGAGGGCACACTGAAGCTGCTGTGACCCCAGGTTTAGTGGTGCAAAACACCAAGTGTGTGTTTTGAAAGGGCATGAGGTCTCTTGAGCTCAGGCTGCTGTGGTCCACAGCATCAGCAACTGTGTGGTACTTGGTGAGCACTGAGAAGGAGTACACAGTGGCTTCAAGGGCTGTCAGGGTCCTCAGGAGCACTTCCAGGTCTAGTGGCTAGAAACCAGGGCAAGAGAGAGAGTGGGAAGGTACTCAGGAGGCTGGCATTAGTGAACGAGGATGCCTGTATGGTGAAAGCTGGTGAAACCTGCAGGTGGTTGTGGCAGCTATGCTGGTGATTAGTTTCTTCAGTGACAAAGACTCCTGGATTTGTCTGCAGATCAGGTCACTGCGAACTGCAGTTGCCTCTGCTGCTTGACTGCTATTGGCAGCTCTTGCTTTTTTTCTTTATTCCTAGCTGTTTCTATATTTCTCAGCTTTGCTAGTCTGGGTAGGGTGAAACCAAAGTGGAATCTTCGTGTAGTGTCTGAAACAGCTGGGTAAGCTTTTCTTTTTCCAGGCAAAGGAAACTCATTTTAGCTGGAAATTTCTCTTTTGGCACTGAGTAATGCTGACTGGGTGATGGGATGATGCAGGCAAAATAAAGCTGCGTTCATTCTCTTCCTTTGTGGTTGATCTCATGTCTTTTGTTCTACAGTTCTGCTTAACTGTCTTAAGTGGACTCCAGAGCTCTCCCAGAGCTGTTTTTGTTTGTAGATAACTGTCTAATTATTGATCTTTGTTGGGGGTACAAAGGCTGAATTCTTCTATTGTCACCATATTGGTCTCACCTACCGCTTTTCGCCTGATACTTTTAAACCTTTTCTCCAGGTAGACCACAGATACCCTCATCTACTTTTGAGATCCCTTTCTTTTTCTTTTGGGATAATATTGGCTTGGGCTCATTCACCCCAATTTCAACTTACTTGTTTTCTGAAAATTCCATGGTACTCTCCTTTGTCCGTGCTTAAATAATTTTGGAAGTCAGGAAGGCAGACTTTTAATATATATACCCACTTTTTTCATGTCAGAAATATGAAAGTATTGTGGGACTCTTCACTTTGATATGTTCTCTCAACTACTCTGTCACCACTCAGATGAAGACATCTGAGAGTGAGATTCAGTCCTAGATTGAGGTTTTCAAACACTGTCCTGCAGACTGGTATGAATTGGATGCATATCAGACTTATCTAGTGAGATTTTCCAAGATATGATCCATGCCCAAAGAAAAATGTAGCTCTTGTGTCCATCCTGAGAACTTTATACTGCTCTCTAGAGTTGTGCTGTCCTGTGTGCTAAATGTGACTATTGAGTTCTTGACGTCTGTATGGCTACTTGAGATTTTAGACATGTTGAAATGACAATATTTTGGACATATTGGGTTAGATAAAAATATTATAAAACCTTATTTTACCTGTTTCTTCTTACATATTTAATGTAGCTATTAAATGCTTAAAGTTACATGTATTTCTTGTGCTATATTTCTGCTGAACAGTTCTGACCTAGAAGGCATCTTCCCCATAGCTTAAAAACTTCGAATCATGAAATTCTAAAGTTCAAGGAATATTGTAGAAGATACAACTCTTTCATATCATAAATGAAGATAATGGCATCCAGTGAGTAAAATGAATTATTCAGGTCATCTGAGTTGGTGACAGAGCAGAATGTCCCTGAATCCCAAATCCCTGGATCCCCATCCAGTGCTAGCTTCTCCCTCCCATGCTGCCCGTGTTTGACTGCATAGCCACACTGAATGTTTAAGAGTTTCTACAATTCTGAAGCGTAGAAAGGCTTACCTCCTGCAGACCTTGCTGCAGTCTCTGTTTATCAAATTCTGTCTGCATAGCTAGTGCTTCCAAAATTCATTTCTAAAGAGCTGTATTTGGGCCTTAAGTTGATGTCTTTCCTTCTCACCTTCTCACATTATTATTTTCGACTCCACACAGGGTTGTTGTTTTAGTGAGGTCTTAGTATCCTTTTAAAGCATGCCCCCCCAAATAACTCTTTTTTGCTAATTGAGAAGTGTGAATCTTAGAAATTCATGAATAATGGTCCTCCCCCAAAATAATTTTACTATATCTTGGTTTTCTCTGGTATCCATAAAACAATGTTCTTTCTCCTCCTCCCTTCCCCAGTACTAGTGCATTTTTCAGAAGGATCAAGTGCTAATGGATGGTGAGCCACTCCCTGGCTTCTGCCCTTCAGCCATAAAAACAAATTATTTTTAAATGGCGCCAGCAGAGCCTTGCTTATATAAGACTCTTTTTTTTTTTAAGCCAAAAAATATTTTTCTTTCTCTCTTATTCTTTGATAAACTGTTTGAAAATTTTAAGAAAATAGTGTTATTAGTACCACCCAAAATACTTCTAGAATTCCCTCCCCCAACCAATGGGAATATTTGTTGCTCTGAATTGTGCATTCCAGGGACCTACTCTTCTAGGTGATTCCAGGCCTGTTGAGATCCATGTACGTACATGTCCCAAAATGTATGAAAATCCATTTGTGTGTGTCAAAGTCAGTGAAGACACAGAGAAATGCCTGACTGATGGCTTTGCATTTTGATATATATCCTTCTGGATTCTTTAAGTTTAAGTTGAGCTGTCAAAGGTAGAATTTATAAAAAGTAATTAACCCAAGTCACTGATAAATTAAAATGCCCCAGGCAAATAAGAGTACGTAAATAAATTTGATTTTAGGGTTCCTTAGGAATAGGTCACAAAATGCTTTCTAAGTTTAGTCCTTTACTGTCTAGTTGAATCCTCACTGCTGGAAGAAGGCAGGCAAGTCCTCTTTGTCTAATTCCAAAGACCCGTATCCAATGGGGCAAAAATTCTGCTTATGGTCCTGTTTTCCTCATCACTTATAGATGTCTTTTACTATTGCTGATTCTCTCTGACCATAGAGATATTCATTCTGTGAAAAAAAAAATAAAAGTAATAATCAATAGATGACACGTTTAGAGATCACAGTATCAACACCATCTGTAACAACAAATTGCAGCCTATGTGAGTATGTATACTACCATACAATTATTTATAAAAGGCAGAGGTGGGAGGAGCTTTTAAAAGTCTCTAGCTTTGTTGAAGAGAAGAGCTACTCGTCAGTTATTAAAAACCTATGATTAGATAATAAAGGCATGCGGTGACTATAGTCTGGGATGTGTAGTCCTTGGAAATATCCTTCCCAGTGACAGGAACTGATAACTCATGATCATCCAGGTGTACCTTTTCGTTGATGACCTGATGACTTCTAGGCTGTGGGGAACTCCTGGTACCTTATAGCTCTACCAGTTGCAAAGTTTCTTAGTATGCCTCATAAATACATAATCTTCCTATTATGAGATCTATGTGGCCATTGAGAAAATCTTAAAGGTAATGTACTGCTTTCAATTTTATCTATTTACTATTTCCTTTTCCTGCCTATATGAGCAGGATTCAAATGCCATCAGGTGTTTGTTTTTAAGAAAAGTTGCCTCAACTTCTTGTTTGGCTAAAGCATCAAGGCATCTTTTTATGTGTTTAATAGTAAGATCTGTGTAGTTTAGAAAGAGACCAGAAGCCATTGTTTCAGTTGCATATTTCTTAGAGGTCTATACTCTTAAACTTGAAAGTCAACATGAACAATATCTCTCTACACATACTTGATAACCACAGTGCAATATTTCTACACTGCAAGTTGCAATCCACTAGTGGGTCTTAAAATCTATTTAGTTGATCAAAGCCTGTCTTTCTTTTTTAATGAAATAGGCTAAAATAAAAATATAAACATTGGTTTCTGAAACTTTGTTTTTCTATATCTATTTCTATATCTTTATTATCTATCTATAATCTATTGTCTATTATCTATCTATCCATATTAATTTTTAGTTAAGAATAAGAGGTTTGAAGAAAAGCTGCCTTAAGGGAATGTCAGAAATAGATTATTAGACTTTGTAACAATTCTTATGATTTCTTGTTAAATTAAATAGGGAACATTTCCTATAAGTTTACAAGTGTGATGACGCCCTTCTTTCACAACTTCCTCCTCCTGCCACGCCCATATTATTTTTCCTTTTAAAACAGTGTGTAGAGATGTAATACCAAGGGGATAATAACAAGTCTTAAGGACATCTAGATAAACTATCAGCGACCTTTGCCTGAATGGACCCAATCTCTCTGAGGTAGACCTGGCTCATGTTTTTCCTCACTGATGCCTTCCAGCAGAAGACACATGTAGAACGTCAGCTCTTCGAAGGCCTTCCCTTGGTGGGCACTGATTGTCAATGGTGCATTAAATGAAAGAGGTTGTAGAAGAATTTGGGCACCTGTACAAACACTGTCTTTCATGTATTATACCTCAAGCTTATTCTTAGAGGTCAGTAGCCAATGTGACTTGTTTATACTTCTGAGGGGTACAGACAGACACCAAGCCAATAATAGAAATTTAAAGTGAAAACTTTATAATGACATATAAAGAAGAGCATAATTTCTAAAAGAGAAGGTATCATAAGAACTATTGCTTACTATTACAATTCTGACACTTGAGTCACCCACTTAGGATATAGAATCTGGCACTTCTTTAATAGTCGATCAAAATAACTGAGCTGTCATTTGTTATCTCAATGTTGAAGCAACAAAAGTCACCTACAAAGATAGAGGCCAAAAATAATTTATATCTTCTAATTTATCCTTCATCAGAACTTTTTTGCTCATTGAGGAAAGGAAGACACTGACACATTCTGCTTTCAGTTTCTGGTAAGGATGGCAAATACGACTTGCTTACATATTTCTGAACTAAGAAAATACATAAGAGATGACAATATGCTTCTTTCAATAACAATAAAAGAAAATTATGTTTAGAATGATATTTTAGCAATTTCCTCACTGGAGTGAACAGTATATTTTACTCAGTTTCTTAGTAACGAAATGCAATTTAACAATAACCATTGCTATCAGAATGTTATTGATTTCAGTAGTCATTATCAACCTTCATTATCAAATTTAAATGTATTTTTCTTCCTATTAAAATTTTAGCTCAGCTACTATGGTCATATATCTTGTTTCATATACGTAGAAAATACTCTTTCAGTATTTGCAAAACTCAGAAGTTTCTTGACTTTCAGAGAATGACATCTGACAGATCAAGGACACACTGAAATTAGTAGTATTCCTTCACATTCAAAATAGATAACTCTGTAATATAGAACTTTCATTTCAATACAGTATATATAATAGGTGATGCAATTAAGTGGAAACAGCTGAGTGTGTTATAATATTATTACAGATCAGAATTATATAATACTTCCTTTTCTCTTCAAGCATTTGTTAATCTCAGCTCATTTGTGGTTATAAGTGTTGCAACTTACTTTTCTCACAAAATCATATGTGTTGACTTTTGAGGCAAGATGTCTTAGGTTAAATTGCTAGGCCATGGTCATTCTTAGTGGCATCCAATAAAAACAAAACTCATATTTAACATTCTTTTCAAACAGTTCCCCATTAATTTATTTTTTACTTGTAAACTTGTTTACAAAGAAATATTGTCCTGTATCTGCATATGGAAAGAAAGTCACATCTTGACATGTAGTCTAATATTTCATTTGCTATTTCCTAGTAATATTTACTTGTTGAAAGATGCATAAAATATTTTAAAGCTAGCTTTTGAAAGACTTGTAAACAAAGGCGACACCATAACCCCCTTTCAATATAGCGTGGATTCTTGAGTGGCTGTACCAATTTTATGTGAATGCCCCAGTTGCTTTGTGACCATTAGAATGGAGATTTAACATGTCCACAAGTTCAGAACAGAATTTTAATTAAGCCAAGTGCTCAAATATTATTCTTAATAACTCTCCTATTAAACCCCAAGACTATGAAGAAGATTGTTAGTTTTAATTCATTAGTTACTTCTTCCTCTCTGATGAATCTTAAGTTTTTAAATGGAGTCTTTAAATGGTTTCTATGCCTGGAAGAGAAAAGAAAAATATCAAGAGGTTGTGTTTTCTACTTTTATGTGCCAGCTTTTATGATGACAATATTACAGTTAAATTCACTGGTCAGAGCTCTGATGATTTGAAATATTTTAAAATGTTATTATTTTATAACTATTATTGCAAGTTTTGGGAGAAAAGGCATCTAAAATCCTAGAGCCATTTATCCTGGTATCAAAAGAGATTTTAAAATTATATAACTCTGAGTATAAGTTTTAATACTAAGAAATACCCATAGTTCCTTTATTTATATGGTTCAATGACCTTTTTGGAGATTTACAAAATAATTTCATTATGTTGTTTGCTTTTTAGACTTACCCCTGGATTCTAAATTAAAAAAAATATATATATATATATATATGCTTATGATATATATATGATATATATATATATGCTTATGATATATATATCATAAACATCTGGCTATTATTCAAACACTTGTTTAGTTTTATACAGTGAAAAGACACTGACCGTCAAATCAATTTTTGATTTTTATGAAGAATAAAGGATCATTTATCTAGCAAATGTACAACAAAAATGGTAATTCTTTAAAAAAAATCCTGTTTAATGCATTATATCATCAAATGATGAATGAAAAAATAACTAAAAATGTGTTTTAAACTATAAAATAGAATTATCACCTTCTTTTGATATATATTATCTAGATTATGTATATTATGTTACATATGTTATATATGTGAATATATTAAAATCCATACTATTTTAGGACTAAAAAGACCCTTAGAGATTTTCCATGCCATTGGTTCTCAGATTGGATTCACCTGCAGAGCTTTAGAACTTGCTTAGAGTGAGCATCCCGTAACATATCAAAATCTCTGTAATTGGGCCCTAGGCAACAAAAGTTTAAAAATTCCTCAGGTGATTCAATGTGCAGCTCAGTGTAAGAGCAAGTGGCCTAGGCTGGTGATCCTCAGATGTGACTGGGTATAAGAACTACTGGTAGAGTTTGTTAAAAATGGATTCCTAGTCCTTACTTTCAGAGACTCTAATTCAATAGAACTGGGCTTGGGTCGGAAATTTTTCAAAATTTCAAGTACTGTGGACTGAATTACCCTCGCAAAAAAAATTTCACACATTGAAGTCTTAAACCCCAATATGACTGTATTTGTAGATAAGGCTTTTAGAAGGTAAAGTTACATGAGGTCATAAAGGTGAAGTCATAATGTGATAGGACTGGTGGCCCTATAAGAAGAGAAAGAGGGAGAAAGATATGTCTCTCTCTACATTTGTGCATATACCAAGGAAAGGTCATGCGAGGACACAACAAGAAGACAGAAAGAGAGCTTTCACTGAAACCAAATCAGTCGGCACCTTGATCTTGAACTTTCCAGCCTCCAGAATTGTGGGAAATAAATTTCTGTTGTTTAAGCCACCCCAGTCTATGGTATTTTGTTGTGGCAGCCCAAGCTGACTAATGTACCGAGTAATGCTAATGCTGGTGGTCCGTGCACCACATTTTGAATACCACTAGCCTGTGCTACATACCCCAGAAATTCTGTTTTAATTTGTCAGAGGGTAGTGCAGAGAAGCATTAATTTTTACATTTCCTGAGTGATTCAAATGTTTAACCAGGATTGAGAATCACTGATCAAGGCCAGTTTCTTCAACTTACAGGTGAGGACACTGAGACTCAAAGAGATTAAGTGATTTGCCCAGGTTATCATGTATGCTATTGCTGAATTTTCCAAGTTCAAAGGAGAAAAAAGAAACAATTTCTTCTGGGTCAGATGGCTGGTATGTGAAAGACAATCATAGTATCCAGCACTCCAGTTTTCAATATTAACCCATTTATTTCCCTCAAATAACATTAAAACTTGTTTAATTTGGGCAGAATTACTTTAAGTGATTTTCCATTATAGTATAATCCAAGAATGTTGTATTCCATGTTCTAGTCCTGCTTCATAACAGTTGTATTTGTTACAACATGCTTAATGACTCATCTGAAAGTGATATACATATATATATGTATATATGTATATATGTGGCTGATCTCTATACCATAACAATCTATGCATCATGAACAGAAGCACTGCTATCTAGTATTATCCATCTTCTATATATAAGCAGAAAACTTAGCAAAATTGATTCATGCAATAATAAAATGAAAATTTGCTAAAACTTTTGAGTGCCTTAAAAACCCAAGGTATATTGACAATAAATGACTCAAGATGGGTAAAATTTATTAACAATTTCACCATAAGGACAGGAGCTAAGTTAAGTAGCAACTCTAAGTACATGGTGATGAGCTTACCTTGCCCATATAAGTGGAAAATTAGAAGTAACATACACCATCAAGTTTAACACTGCTAAACAAAAGGTACCATTCTATTTACATTTTGAGTAGATATTTGACTTCTTCCAAATATAAAGTTAGTTTCTCATTATGCATTGACATTTTGTTAATGGAAAGACTGCATTTTACATTTTTCTATAAATTACCACAGTTTGTGTAAAAGATGGGAATCTCAGAAGGAGAAGTTAGTTGCACTTTCTTGGTTGATGATGTAGCATGAAGAAGTGAAAAAAGAAAGTTTGACTAGGAATAGGGAGGCTTGACTTCTCTTCCCACCTCTACCAGTAATTAGTAGCAAGAACTGATAACAATTACCACCTACGTTAACCTCAATTTCTTTGTAAAATGAAATGGTTGACATGTAATTATTCTAAGTTTCCTTCTGCTTTTCTTGAACAGATGATAAGTTCTAAGGAATACTGCTTTTCTATTTTAGTCAGGCTTTTACTTTTTGTTATTTTAGCATTTTTATTTATTTATTTTTATTTTAGCATTTTAAAAAACACGAATGTTTTCCATTTAGTCATGAAGAATTAAAATGGCCACCCCAAAACAGCACTATTTTAAAAAAAATCATAAAAGTTAAAACATAGAAGAAGAAAGTCTGTATTCTTTGGAGTTAGATTAGAAAAAGATATAGAAAAATGTCATTAGATTACATACTTCGGTTTAACATCAGCAAACTGTCAATTATTCGCCATCTAAAAGTTACTGTAAGTGCAAAACAGCCAAGATTTTCTTTGTTTGATACAGTTAATCTCCTCAGCAGAAGAAAAAGTCTGAATGGCTGTTACAATGTTTTATTGGAATTCATTATTTATATAATATTTGGGCAGCAAAAATGTGAAGAGAAATATTAACACAATTTGAAAGTAACTTCAATAGTTCAGCCAATACTGAAATCAAGTATTACTTTCCCAAATTACATATATAACAAAAGTATTTAGAAATAAGTATATTAATGAACTGGTGTAAATGAAAACCAATCTTTTTTTTAAAGGATCTAATAAATGGTAGAATTTTATTTAATATGAAAATAATTAAGACATGTAAGTCATTATGTAATTATTACCCTACCAGGAGCATACACATAATTTTATAGGCACTCAAAAAAATAAGAGATAAATATAGAGTTTTGTATTTTTAGTGAAAACCAATCTTGACAATATTTTATATAGTTATTAAACCAGTACAAACATGGCAGATACACATATTGTTTGAACTTACTACTTCATTTGGTTCAAGTGCCTACTTAATAATACTACTACAGAACAATGGTACCCAAACTTTCTGTATATTGGAATCAAAGAGCTTTACACACCCGTTTTTATGCTTCAATTGGTAGAGGCTACAGCCTGGGTGTCAGAAGTTCTAAAAGTTCTTTTTAGATGGTTCTAATGACTAGCAGAGTTTGGGAACCACTGCAATAGAGCATTGGTTCTAACTTTGGCTGCACACTGGAACCATCTGGTATCTAAAAGCATATGGGTTGCTTGGGCCTCATCCTGGAAAGAACTGAATTAGAATTTCTGAGACATTGGTGTGTTTAAGTACTCCCCAGGTGATGTTAACATGAAGCCAGGGGTAAGAATTACTACTACAGAATATTACTGAAGCAACTCCTTATCTCTTCCTGAGTATGTTAGTACAAAATTCCCCAAGGTGTGGCTTCCAAATTAGTGCAAATCTGGAATACTCTCTACTACTTTCAGCAGAGTCGTGAGTGAGTGGGGTACATGAAGAGAGCAGTTGTGCTATTTCTTGAAATAACAAACCATAACAGCATGTGCATGTGGGAAATCAGATTCCCAGACCGTGAACTTGTCCTAAGAATTTTCTTCACACAATTCTTCTTTAACCTCACTTTTCTGGAAAAAGCCAGAGTTTGATAAAAAGAAAAGGTAAAATACTATCTAAGTACCTATTATAAGGAATCACCAAATTAAATTAAACCTCAGGAAACATTCATTTTCTAAACTTCTTAGTGATGTCCACAGTCCTTTACGGTTCTCAAAAGTAATGTTTAGGAAAATATTATATGCTTAAACTCCTTTTGGTCCATTTTATAACTTTGAGGAAAAGGACAAATATCTAATTTTATTCATCCATGCAGTAAATATCAGTAATCATTTTTGTAACTTCAGAGAATAGTGCTGTAATTTAAAGGTGTATGAGACAACTTGGATAGTTTAAAATAAATCTATTTTATATCACCAGGAGGCAATATAAAATCATCCATTTCCAAAGTCAATCAAAAACAGAGAATAACTTTTCCCTGAGGCCAGGGCACTCAAACCATAGTGGGGCTTTAGAGATGAGAAGTTACTATAGGCTGAATGGTTTAGTAGAAAAAGCCTGGATTTGATATCAGAAAACTTAATCGTATGTAGTCTGAACCATTTATATCTTGGGATATTCACTTCAACTTTCTGAGCCTCTGTTTTCTCATGAGTCCAATGAACATGGTAATGCCGACATCAGTGCCTCTGAGGATAAAATGAAACACATATTGAAGCTTCTGACACACTTAATTATGTTAGAAGATCGTGAAGCCAGAAAATATGTATGTGAAGAATTATATATAAAAGCCTCAAATTGTGACTGGGGTGGAGGGGGGTGCAACTCAGCTTTGATTAAGAATGTAGGTAAATGTTTTCTTTTGTTTTTAATTAAGGTAATATTGGTTTATAACATAAAAGTTTTAGGTGTACAACATTATAATTCCACATCTATATTCACTATAATGTGCTCACCACCAGGTCTAGTTTCCATCTGTCACCATATAATTGACCCCTTTACCCATTTCACCTTTCTTCCACCCTTTCCACTCTGGAAACCACCAATTTGCTGTCTGCATCTATGAGTTTGTTTTTGTTTTGTGATGTTTGTTTTGTTTTGTTTTTATGTTACACATATAAGTGAAATCATACAATACTTGTCTTTGTCTGACTTATTTCACTTAGCATAATACCCTCAAATTCCAATCATGTTGTCTCCTTTTGTTTTAATGATAAAAACTAAGTTCAGGAAGCTTGAGTCATCTGGAGATGAAGTAGTAGCAGCAGAACAGTTTAGATGGAGAGAAAGCAGGCAGCACTGGAAAAGTCAGGGAGGCCTGAGTAAGGGAGGCTGGAGATGTTTTGGTGGCTGTCTGGCCAGGGCTGAATGCCCAGAAATGGAAGGAGAGACTGAAAGAGATTATCACTGAATAAGTAAGTACAAGTATAGGACAATAGAGCTTGAGCAAAACAAGATGATCATACCTTTTCAGTGACTCAAGGATGAATCTTTTAGGTATAGAGTAAGGTTTTTTTGTTTTTGTTTTTGTTTATTTGTTTTTATAGACTAATATGGCCTGAAGTAGGGGGAAAAAAAAGCATTTCAAGGATTGAAGCAGTTGTACAGTTATGCAGAAGCTGGCTGGTTAGTAAAATGTAAAAGTAAGATTTGAGTTTAATTTAATGAATTATAAACTAGAGAATAGAAACCATGTAAGACTGGGGCCCATTAGGCTAGAGTCAAGAATAAACTAAGGGCAACAAAAAATATATACATTTTGTTTTGTTTTGTTCAGATAAGAACATACATAGAAAGGATACCTCTACTTGGAATAAATGGATAACAAACAAGAACTAATTCCCTTTTTAATTCTTCTCTTCTCTATCATGAAAAAATAACCATCTAACCGAAAAAATAAAATGAACTTTGCAAGAGTTCATTGGAAACTAAGATAAGTGAAGAACTTGTAAGAAAATATCCTAACTTTCTAAAACTTAACTTCTCTTACCTAGAAAAAATTACATCTCAGCAAAGAGAGTTTACAAGTAAGGACTTACATTTAGAATCAGCACAGAGTAAGATGTTTTTGGAAAAAAAAAAAAAAAAAACACAGCTTGATTCTTAAAACCAAGACAAGGGGCTTTTCACAGATCTTGAGCAAAATTAATAAACCTATTATTAAAGTAATATCTGGGGACTTAAAAAAGGAAGAAATTCAGAAGTTATTGAGAATTCACTAAGTAGTCATTTCCTTTTTTTGACAATGTTGCTGTACCAGTAAAGCAAACACATCAGATAGACAAATCACATCTGCTGTTTAGGGATCTTTCTGGAAGAGATTGCTTTTTCCTAATCCCTCAGCTTAGGTAAGGGTAGTATATTCTCTTCTAATTTTTGTAAAGATGCCATGCACCTTGGGACAAGGAATGAAAATATGACTCAGTAACATATGGGTGCTCAATTGATGAGGTCATTAATTGACAGCATGCTAATTAAGTGTCAGTTGGCAAGGAAAGATCCCGAGAATGAGAACTCGAATGGTGACATGGCATACAGACCAAATTTGCAGAAGATGTGAAATTGAGAGGTGGAATTATTCAGTTACATCAACATATCAACAAGCTAAAAGATGAGGCCTGAGTTAGCACTCTAGAATGTAATAGACCAGCATGTTAAGTGCTAAACACAAATTATAATGAGCATAGGTTGAGAAGGTGTTTTGTAGCAGTTGTGAAAAAGACTTTCCTACTTCAGAGTTTTAGTAAGTTGTAATATAGGAGTTAATAGAGTAATACTGCTTCCATAATAGCTCCCAGAATTTACTTGCAGAAATACAGTAATTAGAACAAAGCCATAGATTACATTTTTACTGTGTGTTATTTAGATGAAACCTTGAATTCAGTTCTTAGGATCAAATTTTGAGAGGGATGATGGCAAAACAAACCACGTTCTAAGGGCTTTCCGAAAGGATGAAGAAAAGCTGATACATTCTCCTGTGGAATCAGGCTAGATGCATTCTGAAAGACTCCAGAGGGCAGAATTGCAGATCTTTGAGGCCTATTGTATAGGGGATCCTTTGCAAGAGGTGGATGTTATCCAGTAGCAGATTTCCAGGTCCACTGAAGGCAAAATGGGGTGAAGGGGAGCAATGCAGTGGGTACTGCCTCCTTTGAAGAGTTCTCAGTGCTTGTTGCACATTACGATCACCTGGAAAGATAGTTTAAAATGCTGATGCTTAAACTCTAGCCCTAGGATTCTGATTTATTGGTCTGGTGTGGGGCCCTTATCAAAAAGCATTTTATCAAGGCTCTCCTGATGATTTGATGTTCTAAGCTGGAGAATCACTGAGCTAGAAGGTTACTTATTAAGAGGCTAAATAAATCAAAGCAGATGCTTTTTCTAAGGTCTCTTCCAAATGTGAGACACTAAATGGAAATTAACAACTATAGATTATATACTATAGCTAGGCGCTCTCACAATTAATCATCTCTAATAATTAATATGTGTAAGTCCCTAAACACAGTTTCTAGCATGAAATAACTCAAATATTAGCTATTTGTATTGTATTATCTTTATAATCGTTCAATGAAAGTATTATAGCTCTACATTACAGACGAGGAAACAGGCTCTAAAGTTAGTTTTCCAAGACGCCTTGTAGTAAACTGCAAAATATGAATTTAAAACCAGATTAAAACTAGTTCTAAAATTCTATAGCCCCTTGTCCAGTGTCCATAGGCCACCTCTAAAACATCTGGAAGTTTATGCAAGTCAGTGGTTTACCTGAGTGAACATAACAAAAATTTAACAAAATCAATTCCTCTTGACCTATTCGTATGGAATCTCTTCAAATGCAGTTTCTGAGAAAGAGAAGCATAAAAGTAGACATCCACATTTTTTTCTTTTCTAATGTAGCCTAATGGAAAATCTTCTGTAAGTCTTGAGAACAGGGGAAATGATGGAGGTGACCCTTTAGAACTCAAAGCATTTTGAAGCAAATGGGAAAAAAGCACTGCTCTCAGGTAAAACATCTCCAGTTCTAAGGAATGGATAAGCATCGGTCACTTCTGTACTCTAACTCTGGTAGGTTAATCACAGGCTAACAGAGAGGGAGGCGAAGCTAGCCCTGAGGTGATGTCCCTGTCCATATCTGACACCTCCCTGAAGCCAGGTTGATGCAGTGGCTGCTTTAAGAGAATGAAAGAAACTTCTCCAAGGGGGCTGTGACTACTAAGGTTGCAAATCCTCCCCCTGCAGAAGTCGGATGGATGAGGGGTTTCCCTCTCCCTCTTCCCCAAACCACCCACACAGGCCTAGGAGATAGGGTAAATGGAATATCCTCGTGAGCTGCATACATCAAACACTCTGTTCCTGACCCTTACCTTTGATGATTAAAATCTATTCAGTTTGCAGGGTTCATTGGTTTGGGGCTTACTGTATTTTGTTAGTACAGTTAAGGAGAGAACTGCTTCTAAATAGGTGATTTTCTCCCTTCTTTCTGAGAAGAAAGTAAAACTAAATGCAGGAGAAAAGGAGTAACTATTTTGGAGAAGGTGAGTGGAGCAGGCAACAGCCCCCATTCGTAAGGTTCTCCACGTTTTCCTCAATTTCTTTCCCCAGGCTGTACGGAAGCATCGGCTTCTACCCCTGGGCCTCTAAGAGTATCTTTCGATTGGGGGCGATTCCAGAGTCGAACTCGAGACGCATGGGTCACTATAACCTACTAAAGCAACTCGCAAGCTACCATTCCCGGGAGAGGGGGGTGGGGGTGGGGAAAGCGGGGCGGGCCGGAGATCGGGGTCCGGCAGAGGGAGGGGGTCCCCTTTTTCCTCCTCCCCATCCTCGCCTCCTCGGGCTCTGGTGACGTTGTGGTTTCCTCCTCCCTCTGGCTGAGCCTCAGCGCTCGCCGCGTCCCGTCCCGCCCTCCCCCCGGTTCGCCCACACCCCACCGGCCCGCGCCGGCCCCGCTCGCAGTAGCGCCGCCCGAGGCTGCAGCGGCGCGTCCCGGGGCGCGGCGCCCACCGGCACCGATGGCGCGGCGGGCGCGCTGAGGGCTTGGCCCCGAGGGCGCCGGGCGCCCTGGAGTGAGGGGGGCGGCGGAGGGGCCCTGGGGCCTGGGCCAAGGCTGGGGTGGCGACGCCGGAGAAGACGAGGCTGCGGCGCTGAGCGGTGAGCGGAGGGGCGCGCGAGGGGCGGGAGGGGCGCGCGGCGGGTGCCGCTCTGGGCCCGGCGCGGGGCCACTTTCTTCCGGAGTCCCGGGCGGGTCGCAAGCGGAGGCGGAGAGCCACGTCCCCCGCCCGGAGCCCGGGCGCGGCTCGGCGCGGTTTCTGGGGGCGCGCGAGGCGTGAAGCCCGAGCCGCGGCTTTCCCGGTGGCGGGGCAACCTCGGGGCCAGCCTTTCGTCTCTTCCCACTCTCCGCGCGCCCGGCGCTGAGCCCGGCGCACCGTAAAACCGCCGAATCGCTCTCTGGGCGTCAGGTCCTGCCGCCCAGCCGCGATTTCCCGGACGGCCCCCGGCGCTCGGGCTTCCTTCTGCCTGGTTGGCTGGCACAGACTCGCGCCCTCCTTGGCCTGCGCCCCTGGTAATGGGGCTGGTGGTGGTCGTGTGTGCCCATCCTGGCGCTGGCACCCCGCCCGTGCAGCTGTGGAAGCCCGGGAAGCACGTCCCAAGCCTCCATCAGTCGTTGGATTCCAGCGCCGCTAGGCTCGGCCGACGCTCGGAGAAATTGTTGGTCAGCCTCACTCCGAGGTAGCCCCTGATGGTGATGGTGCTGGTGGTGGTGGGACGCTTAACTCACTGGCTGGGAAGTTCTGTAAGCAATGCCACATGGGCTCAAGATCTGTAGTGACTGGAATCTGAGCTGTTTGTGACCCGAGAACTTTCTCATTTTCATCGCTCATTTGAGTGAGGCTGTAGCCTCTGCTTGGGCTGGCTGGCATGAAAGGTTAAAACTGAATCCATTGCTTAAAAGTATGGGTGATCCGCTTTTATCTGGAACCCCTTAGATCAGGAAATGACAGCTTTTAGTTTCTATGGATCTTCGAGTAATAAAAATCTTTAAAAATTCTTTCCCGTTAGTCGTGGATTACAAAATAATGGTTTAGTTAATGTTACATTAAATTGAGAATGGATGTTTTCACTTAGAAATAGTTTCAAAACTTTTTTTTCCCCCGGTATTTTCCACATTATAGAAATTAATCTTTCCCTCAGCTTTTTGGATCTCTCAATAAATGATGACTTCTGAAATGAAATGTGATTTGCAATATTTTTGTAGAATATTTAGACAGTACTACTAAAATCGGATCACAAAATGTATATTGTTCACATGGAACAAATAAAATACAGGATTATTTGAGTATTCGCCTATTCTGTGCTACTATTTTTTTTAAGGTCACCAAACAGATATGTCTTTTTATGAAGCATGTAGGTAAGTTGTGTTCTAGTTAAAATAAAGAAAGGATTGAATTCAATACTTCCATCGTCTAGTCACCACCTGTGTGGCTTCGGCAAAAAGTACAAGACAGTTCTGGTCACTTAGAAGTCACATAGAAGTATCTAAGAAACTGCCCTAGCTGTCCTGGGGCTGCTAATGTAGAAATGGGGGAGCGGGGAACTAAACTAAATAAACATCTGAAAATTTGAGCTTGGGAAGCATCACTTTTTCATTGATCAGTATATGTCAGTATCAGTTTCAGTAAGTTTTGGTTAAATACATTTTTACATTCAGGTTAAAAAATATTGATAGTAACAGTCACCAAGTAGAAGGGGATTCTCAACAAAAAAGAGAACTTGGACAAAGAGAAATTTGCAACAGAACACTATAGACCTTTGCCACTGAGGGGATTATTAGGACTTTCCCAGTCCTGCTGGGTAGAGGCTGTTTAAAATTCCTCTCTGAGGTTGGGGCCTGGTTGTGGGAAAACACCAAATAAGAAGTCTGCTAGGTTGGCCACTTGAGGTCCAGACCATCATAGTGACTAACATTTGTATGTGCATCTACTTTAATACTCATAAAATTAGTCAACATATTAGTTAATATGGGTTTTCAATGAAATTTGTGGTCTTTCCAGTTCAGTATTCAACATTGCTGCTTGGAGAGGACCTGGTGGTTTCCATAAGGTGAAGTTCTTAACTTTACAGATACTGTCCTGCCTTTCCTGATTCCTTATTAAAAAGATTTTTTCATCTTCAAAAATGTGTTTTAAAATCATAGGTGAAAGTGCATTCTGCAATTAAAATATTTAATTATACATTTCTTAATGTTCTTTGTGATAGATTTTTTGGTATCTATTTCTTTTGCCTTGGATCGCACTGTGTTGCATGAAAGAAATTACATGATTCTCATTCAGAATTATGATTTTGACAAATAATTGGAGAGGTATGAAGGAAGATAAAATATTTAAATTTGGGTTTTAATAAAACAGTGATCTTTGTTTTTAAAAAGGATAAAGAACTAATAATAAAAAGACTAGCATTTTGTAGTTGCAGCATATATTGAATATTACTTAACCATTAGCATGTTTGAGTCCTAGATATAGTAAATATTATTATCATCTTTCACCACTCCAATAAAAAAAGAGAAATACTGTTATTATCCCATAATGTGTATGTGGCAGTTCTTTGAGGAGATCTAGAATCTGTGGCAGAGGGAACACCAACATCATAGTGGATATTGTCATTCCATTTACTGACAAGGGCTGGATCTTTACTTTTCTGAAAAAGGGAGTAAGGGACGTGATGAGATTTGATGACCAGCAACCTTCTGAAAGAATGTGTCCAAGCAGAGGACATGACAGTTTTTATGACTCATGCCTTAGGGTTTTCTCATCTTGGAATTACATTATCTTCCCCTGTAGTGATCTCTAGAATAAAAGTCTTTTGGGGGAGGGGTCACCAAATTACCAGCAAATGATGCAATAAAACTCTCTAAACCTAGAGTCAGTGCCCAACATGGAAATTAGGCAAGCGTATAAACCCAGAGTACTGAAAAGAGAAATTGTTTTACCATGAAATTCATATAGTAAATTAGTGGCAGAACGGGAAGTAGAGATTAACATTGCAGATTCCTGAGGCACTGATCCATGCTCCCATTTGGTGATAGCAATAATTAGAAATGGATGAGTTTCAAAAAGTCTTGCCAACTCTAATGCTCAATTCTAGTAGGGAATACCCTTTTAAAAATTAAATTTTGCATTAAGTGGATACTATTTTAATTGAAATAATTGTTTTTTTAAAAGAAAATCTTTCTCTATATGTTAGTTAATAAATGTAGATATAAGTTCTGACCTATCTAAATTTAATGTTTCACAATTCCTAGTTATGTATTCAAGAGTGGTTTCGTTAGCTGATGGTTGGAGAAGTTTTGCAGAAAATAAACTAGAAAGAGAAATGCAAAGTTTTGTGGATGGGTTTATTAAAGAGGGGTCATTAGGATTAATAAACTCCTCCTTACAAGTTCATATGCATTTAGATAGTTGAAGGAAAGGTAAAGTCCCTAATAAAACATACAGCTGCACACATGCTTGCATTTTCAAATTGCCTAGTACTTTTTAATTTTTTAAAAATAATTCTAATATTTTCATATTTTAGTCTAGCGGAAATGGAGAGCGATGTAGAACAGGTGTCTTCTTTTTAGGGGTGGGGAAGTGGAAATACTGTGAAGGTAAGCAGTTTGTTTTATCATACAAGTAATCAGTGGCCTCTCTCAAACATGGGATTAACCTAAATTGCACATTTAATTCTACTTTTCTCCTTTATGACTCCAAATTCATGTTATTAAAGACCCATTTTCTTATAGATCCAGTTATTATCTCTTTTACTACTTACTATATTGTCTATGAACTGTCAACTTCCTAGAATTGCTTCTGTAAACTGGCTACTTACAGACCTTCTTTCCACAGCTCCCTCCTCTTCCACTCCTCTATATCTCTTCTTATGCCTTATAATATAAAGATTCTACTGTGGGGTCACGTCTAGATTCTGCAGAGCCCCAGGCCCTTGGATCAGTTCTTGTTAGCTGGCCTCAGGTCTTTGGGTGCTTTACCAGTTGTGTTGCTTTTTTCTGCCTATCTAGGCAAGCTCCAGCCTGTTGAGGGTGTGGATTCTAGATCCTCTTTCAAATATCCAGGAGAATATAAACCTGCAGGAGGCAGAGTCTTCAGAGAGATGGTTGGAGACCACAAAGAAGAAAAGGGAATGCTTTTAATTTGGAAAGAAAAGAAAAGGTTGTTGAGGCCATGTGTTTATTTTTTGAATGCAATAGTTTGTTCAATCTTTAATTCATAATAACACTACGAATTTTAATGTGCATAAAAATTACTGCTGGAATTTTTTTGTATTTGTTTTAACTCTCTTGGGATATTCCATAATTGTGATCTTGGTAAGCATTGTCATCAAATTTTAGTAAACAGTTCCTGAAAGAATTTGCCTCTTCAGTAATATGTATAAGCTATAAGCATACTGATAACAAACTTGACCTATTTTGGCATTGTATATTTGGGAATAGTTATAACTATTAGGGAAGTGTGGTCTTGTTTTTAAAAATATAACAAAAGACAAAGATGCAGTTAACTCCCAATTATGCATATGTGACATGTCCATTGTAGGTTATTTGTGTCCATGTGCTTTTCCTAGACAGGGTCAGAATGATTTTGCAAGTGAGTGTACATGTCTGCATGCCAAAAAATGTTTTTGGTATTATTTATAGAGTTTATAGTAGCTCTCTTCTCCCTGGTTAATGTGAAAATTAGCAGGACAATCATAGTAAAATTCCCTGTGTATGTTTCATTTACATGCTCTTTTAGTAGAATTTGAATAGGTTCACAGTCAGTTAAAAAGTTGCCATTTAAATCTTTCCATTTGAAATATTCATTGCACACACAGATACTATAGCATTGCGAATGGGTATTTGTTGATTAAATCTAGGCTTTTGTATTTTTCTCATGAGTAACAAACTTAGCTACTAAGCAATAGGCATTTAGTGCATGCAGATGTTGTACCACAACAAAGTTGAATCAGCATTTCATAACTCTTAAAAGGGATTTGTATAGGAAATGGGCTCAACAAACTTGTGGGTCTATAATATTTTTATTAACGAAGTAGTCAGGCAATGTACTGACTTTACTATTGGAGTCTAATAGCTATTGCAAGAAGAATGAGGATATTTGTTAGCAATTCCTGCAGTGGGAGATAACAATATTAGATTGGTTATATAAATTTAGGTGTAAAGTGTAGCAATCTGAAGGTTATGTTACCATTGTAGTAGTAGAGATTACTTACTTGAAGAATAAGAGACTACAAATTGACATTTTCATTTAGAGTAGTACTTTAGATTGATACAAGTATTGAAAGAGTTACTGCATTTCTAAAGTTAACTTACATCCAGAAAGTTGCGTCAGTGACATGAAACTCAAGAATTGCATGATAAGAAGCTCTAAATAGTTTAAACATGTTTCATGCCAAGATGCACTGAATACCCTAACATATGAAATAGAGTAGTAGCAAAGACCAACACAACCTGGCTATAAACTTTTCTTCTTAAACTGTGCTATTTTTGTTGTTTGAATATATCTGAGGACAGACTATAAGCCATGGATTTCTAGAATTCCACAAATTCTGGTAAAGAACTTACCTTGGGGCCTTGGCAGTTTAATGACGTCATTCCAAGAGGCATGAGTGGGGCCAGGCTCACCAACCCTGGATAATCTGGCTTGGGCCAGCCGGATTTTGGAATCACCTGTAGTGTTTATACTTCTCCCATGGGGAAAATGAGCCTGGCGAGAAAAAAAGAATAACCTGAAAGGGCATGTTGAACAGCTGTTTTCCATCTTCCCTGAAGAAAAAGAAGAGGAAATCGACTTACAGCAAGCATCAAGAGGGATTTATGCTAAACACAGGGAAGTTTTTCTGAAAGTTTTAACCTTCAGAATAGGTTTCTAAAGGAGGCTTTTGATTTATTCTCTGTTTAGAAAGGTTTAAGTGAGGTTGTCCTGAGGGAATGTTTGCATTTGTCTTCTGGAGTTCTAATTTTATGATTTCTGCTCATCGGGATTTGAAAATCTGAAAAATTAAAAATGATTTAACTGCAGTTGACCCTTGAACAACATGAGTTTGAATTGCATGGGTCCACTTATATGTGGATTTTTTTCAATAAATATGTACAGCACTGTAAATGTATTTTCTTGTGATTTTCTTAATAACATTTTCTTTTCTCTAGCTTACTTTATTATAAGAATACAGTGTATAATACATATGATATACAATATATGTGTTAATCGACTGTGTTATTGGTAAAGCTTCTGGTCAACAGTCGACTATTAGTTGTTAGGTTTTTGGAGAGTCCAAACTTAAACTCATGTTTTCTACTGCGTGGGGGGTCGGCACCCCTACTGCCATGTTGTTCAAGGGTCAACTGTAAGTGAATGTAGAAAAAATGGTCAGTTTTAGTGTCTGAAATATAAGTTGCCTTTATAGATTCTACTCAGTATTTTTATTTGTTAGTACAAACTATTTGCAAACTGGTTAAATATCGATCGCACATAAGAATCCTTTAACTTTTCATTCAGGTACGTGTTGCCATATCAGAAAATTTCTCTATGCTTATTCTGTTTTCACCTCAAACGGGTCACTTTCCTCCACATTCCTTTTTTATTCTAGAAAAATCTTAAAAAAAAAGATCTTGGCACCAGATTATTGTGTTCCATTTGGACTTTTGGTCATATCTTCTATGTTTCTCTGCTCCTTTTTTAATAATGGAACTATATTGGCAATTGTGGCCACAAAATATGGAGATTGCCCATTTCAGAAAGAGTCTGGAAACTTCTCTCATATACTAGACTTTTTGTAGCAGTAATTATGGTTAAAAATAATAGTGGTATTCATAGAAACAGTATGAACTTTGTTTCATTTTTGTTTAGGAAGATGACTCTAATAGAATTAATTCTGTGGTTTCAGGCCAGTGGTTCTATTTTTTTTCTCAATATTGAAATTAGACTACTTAGGATGTAATTATCGTAAAAGCAGGTTCATTTTGATGCAGCAAAAGGTGTTGGAAAATGCACTCTCAGCCACTATTGAGTCAAGTGGCCTTGGGAGAAGTCAAAAAGTTGAGCCCAGCAAAGTCAATGTCTTAGGCAGTTGGATTTAAGTGTTTCAATTTAGTTTTATAGCCTGTAGTTTTAAAGCAATTTTGAAATGCATTTTTCAAAGGCAACTGATTCAAAGCACTGAAAAACATGCAATTATCTTAGGTAAGAGTGTCTTTTGTTGTAAAATAATATTAAACGTCAAGTATAATTGGAAAAGGGAGAAGAGTATTTTTTGCTGGCCCCTTGAGTTATGAGGTTAATTTCTTCTTTTCTTTCTATGTCTTTACTATACATTTTCTGTAAATTAGACCCTATTGATTCTAATGAGAACCCAGGAGAAGTAGAGAGCGAACTAAGAATCTGTTGCTTTTATCCAGTAGTTCAATTTATCCTTTCCTAAACACTGGTGTGGAATTTTAAGATCCATATTTTTTTTTAAAGGAAACCAATATTGTTCAGATTGGATTTATCCTGTTAACCATGTGCTGTGATAAGGTTCATGAGATTTTCCCCTGTATGTGACTTGCACAGAATTCTATATAAAATTCAAATTTACAAATGGTATTTGAATATCCACTGTGGGAGCTTAGGAACTTTAAAAATTCAATTTTACCTCTACTGGTTAAATTTCATCTTGCAAGTTTTAGGTTAAGTTGGAATACTTCCAATATCTCTTTCTTGGGAAAGAAATGTATTGCAGTATGTATACTACTAAATTGCCATAAAATGATAAGCCCATGCCTAAACAAGTTGAATTGAGCAAGCAATGTTAGGGTGGTTGTATAACAGATCCTTCTTTGTGTGCTTATACCTTTTTTTCTTGATGAAGCCAGTGAAGTTTGGTTGAGTGATTGCAAATTTTAGAAAAGATAAGTCTGTGTTACTTGGGAATGAATGCTTTGATATATAACTTTTTCCAATGTACTTTTGAACCTGGAGAGTCAGATGAAAGAATGCTATACTTTAGCGCTAGACATACTAAAAGGATTTAGTCATTCAGCAAGTATTTGCCAGATACTTCTGTGTTTGAGGGGACATCTGGGTTAAGGCAAAGAGGGGAGGCATGCAAAATAAATATGACATAGTTTCCAGCCTTGGGGTGCTATAAAATCTGGATGGAGAAGGATAACTGAGTATAAAACTGTGAGAACAATTAAGTGCTGAACAGAGACAAATGCATGCAGTAGGATTGTACGAAGGAAGAGAGCTGTAAGGGTTACATGGGCAGAGAATATTCACCCAGGAAGGGAAAATAAACTGGGTCTCAGGATTTTATGCCAAAAAGGAGAGGGCAAGAAGCATTGCAAGGAGGGTGAAAGCACAGGAAGATGAGTGAGCAACAAAATGGAATGGCTACCAGGTAGAGGAGAACTTCTTGGAAAAATCATGAAAATTCACTTTTCACCTTTTATGACATTCTTTTTCTTTTCTTCCTTCCCTTCCTCATGTATTCTTTCATTGTTTTCCACAAACATTTTTTGAAGCCCTGTATTGTGTGTAATCAGTGGTACTTGATAATATAGGAAAGACAAGACTAAGATCCCTGCCTCCTAGCAGCTTATACCTGAGTAGGTGACATCTATCTTCAAATTCCTTTTGTGTTCAGAGAGGACTGAGACAATAAGTGTGAGAAAGAAAGATAATATGTACCTTCAAATAACTTGTTATGCCTGTATCTAGTACTAAATGCCTAAATTAGTAAAGACAGTTAAAGCTATAAATATTCTTATTGACCCCCTTTTAAAGCTCAGTTCTAATACCACATTCTCAGTGCATCCTTCCTTTCCTCCAGCCAGAAGTGTTAATTTAACACCTTTAAATTTCAATAGTACTTTGTCACTCTCATGCATACCTCCTTTTATTTTAGTGGTTTGTATAAACGCTATTTCTTCTGTCATTTTAGAAGATGATAATAGCATCTTCTTCACCGGCCTCATCCCTGAATTCCCAAAGAATATTGAACAATGCATATATGGGGCCACAGTGGGGACCACTTATGGATGGAATTGCCAGGGAAGGCTTCATAAAGAACATTGTATTCTCTGAGAAAGGTTGGAGGTTGGGTGTGGAGCAGTAGAGGGAACCCCATGAAAGAAAGTAACAATGGGAATATAAGACAAAAAAAATGTGAGTGGCGCTGAAGCAAGGATGAGCAAGGAAGTGTGAAGGGAGAGTCCGTGTAGGGAAGAAATGATTGAGAATATTGAAATGGTAGGCCAGAGCTAGATTGTGGAAGCTCTTGGTAGAGAAAGTTGTTCGTTTTGCTGTGGGAAATAGAGGTTCTTGCGTAGGAAAGTGATATGATGATGATTTATTTAATTTTTGAGAAACTTTATGGTTTACAAAGTTAGTATTTTGTGAGTAGAATTGGCACACTGCTTGGGTTTATATCTTGGCTCCTTCACTGTCTGTGTGGTCTTAGGTAACTCCCTTAATCTGTCTGTTCCTCAGTTTCCTCAGCTGTGGGGTTGTGGTGAAGTTAGATGAGTTAATCCATGTGAGGTACTTAGAACAGTTCCTGGCACTTGGCAAACACTATATATATTTATTTTTATAGCAACCTTTGTTGTAGATATAATAAGAATTGTAGTCCCTACTTTGGAAATGAGAAAATTGTAGAGCTAGGATTCTATAGTTTCCTAAGGCTTTTGTAACAAAGTACCTCCAACTGGGTGGTTTAAACACCACAAATTTATTGCCTCACAGTTCAGGAGGGTAGAAATCTAAAATCAAGATGTCAGCAGGGTTGGTTCCTTCTGATGCCATGAAAGAGAATCTTTTCCATTCTTCTCCCTTTTTTTTTCCTGTTAATTTTTCCTGAAGTTCCTGGGCTTGTAGATCCTTTGCTCTGATCTCTACCTTTATCTTCACATGGCATTCTTCTTCTATGTGTGTGTGTGTGCGTGTGTATGTCTCTAAATTTCCCTAATAAAAACACCAGTTATATTGGATCAGAGGCCCATTCTACTCCAATATGACCTCCTCTTCACTATATCTTCAATGATGCTGTTTCCAAATAAGGTCACATGATGAGATATTACAGATTAGGACTCCAGCATTTGCATTTTTGCAAGACTTGATTCAACCCATAAGACTCCAGGTCAGATCTTTGGAGCCTATCGCACTATGACCATGATGTGCCGGAAGGACTGTAGAAAAGAGGAGGGATGTGTAAGTTTATATGAGAGACGGTTAATGAGCTTTCCTTGGCTCTTCCATATTTTATTTGCCTGGACCTAAACCATTTCCTGAACAGCCTCAGCAGTGAACACGTGACTGAGGGCCTTGGGATAGCGAGCGATGTGCTGCCTGTCTCCTAAAAGGATCTTTTGCCTTTCTTCTTCTTTCCAGCATGGCACTCTAGGTAACTTCATTCCTTTTGGGATTGGAGTTATAAAGATAGTAAGATAAGTTTAGGGACATTATATTTGCCTTGGATAATTTCAGTCTTTTCTGTAAATTTTGATGATATATTACTGTCTCAGAGTATAAGTGATAAAGGAAGAATTGAATACTTTAGGAAAAAGGCACAAATCTAAAGTATCAATGGTAAAGATTTTATTGAGGAATCAATTGGAGATGAATAAGTGGGTGGGTCTGTAGCTGTGAGATAAGATTGAAGTTAATGCTTCTCAAGTACATAGTAGGGATTAAGGTAGAATAAGAAAATATGATTGAGGTTCCTAAATCACAGAGGAAGTTGGAGATATCCCCAAACAATAGAGAATTAAAAAGAGTACATAGACAAATGATGATTTTAAGTGATGAAAGTGTCAGGGGAGTAACTACCAGAGAGTCACTAAGAGAACTGAGGTGACCTCAGGAATGAAGAGGCTGGTTCCATCTTTCTTATAGACTGGGGAGAATGAGATTCAGCCTCTGTGGGAAAGCACAACAGAGGATAAAGTGTCACGGAAAAAGTCAAAGTTACTTCATGAAATCTTTAATTTGGAAGATCTTAAGTGACATCTTGTCCCTCCCCTGCCCCATTTAACTCAGGAATTACTTGACAGATGGCCATATAATCTCTACATCCATTTACAACAAGACATCAAAAAAGTTTTAAAAATTTAAAATTAGTACAGAAGGCATTTTCTCCACCACAGATTAAGAGAATTTCATCAGGTTTGCTTAAAAAAGTAGCTAAGTGGAATCTGGCTGTCAGCAGACGTGGGGTGAAATGGGCAGGGTGGATGAATGTGAAAGAAAGATGCCTAGATAAGGAGATGCAAAGCATGGGGCTAATACTCCCAGACTATAATGTTAAAGACAGAGCAAAATATAGACAGTTGATTCATCAAGACAACGATATAGACACTGAATTAACATGATTTTGAACATAGACAGAGACACAGACATTAAATATCCAGTTCTATTTCAGGCTCTGAGTTGGGATATTTCTGGCAGGAACATGCTTTTTGGCCTGTGGATCTGTGGTCAGCAACTCAGAGATTATTCTTTTGTTCTGCACTATGCGTGTAGTCTCCATCAGTACAGTAAAACTTTTCTTTTTCTCAAAAGTTGTTTCCTAACTAGTGGTAACACTATATAGATATAAAAAACTCAGCATGATAAGTTTTTTTTTAGCACAAATAATAGGAATGATATTGGTATAAAAGTAATAATTCATTAGAAACCACTCTTATTCTAGGTAAAAGAAATGTTAGCAATACAGAAAGTTTTTTCTTAAATTTGTAAATAAAGCACTACTAAAGCCCTTATACCAAACCATTAAATAATAATAATAATCCTTAGAAATATGGTTAAATGAGAGACATGAAGGGAATTACTTTAAATTTCAAAACAGAACAACCTCAATAAAAGCACCCAAACAATCATTCAGGGGAGAGAGAGGCATGGCTAGTCTGGGCTGCATAGATGGGAGAGTAGTGGGCTGTCTAATCCCATGCAAAATGGGCTGAAAGTTTGGAGATGGCATTTAGAAAAAAGACCCCAAGAAACCCATGAAAATCATCCATGGAATGTTGGAAAACAACAAAGGACTGCGATCTGAGGTGGACCATACACATTAACAAGAGTGTCGCAAGACTTGGGGGTACAGCAAGCCAGCTGCAACCTGGGGTGGACACAGTGAAAGCTTTGTGCCTAAGAGAGAGTAGGGAGGGTGTTGGCTATGGTGGCAGCTCTCAGTAAACTCTGTAATCATTGCCCTGAGTAACCTTGGAAGGTTCAAGCATTGTAGTACATTTTACCTCCAAATGGTTTGTCTTGGTACACAGAGATTTTTATGGCTTCTTTTTACGTAGTTGTATATATAGCTATATAATATACATATAGTTATTTCTGAGTTTTTAAAGGTTTACATCTTGACAAATTAGTTAAGTGATAGGCACTCTTTTAGGTGTTAGGAATATAGCAGAAAGCTAAGTGCCCACATAGAGCTTATATTCTGAACAGGAGCCAGGCACACAAAAGAAATAAGTAAATTATTGAGTAGATTAGAAGGTTGTAAGTAGCATGAAGAAAAATAAAACCTTGAAGGAAGTTAGGGAATGGTGATGGTTGTAATTTAAATAAGATGGTGATGGTCAGGGCCAGCCTCACTGAGAAAATGACATCTGAGCAAATATTTAAAGGGAGTGGAGAGCCAGCCACGTGGATGCCTGGGGAAGCATTCTAGGCAGGAAGAACAAGCACGTAGGCTCTGAGGAGGGAGGACTCCCTGTATGTACAAGAATAGCCAGGAAGCCACAACACAAGAAGGGATAAAGTGGTAGGAGAGCTGTAGGATGCAAAGGCAGAGAGGTAACAGGGCCAGACTATATAGTTAGTGCCTTGAGAGCTGTTGACAGCATTTTGATTCTTAACTTTGAATGAAATGGGAAGCCATTGGAGGATTTTCAACACAGTGGTGATATATTCTGGATTACAATTAAGCAAGGATGGCTCTGGTTCCAATGTTGAGAATGACTATTGCGGGGTAAGGGTGAAAAGCAGTGGGGGCTAGTTTGGAGGCCCTTGTGGTAAGATGTGGTGTGGCTTAGGCAGTTATGGGGTGGCACAAGAGTTTGGATTCTGGACCTATTTTGAGGGTGAGGTCAACAGAATTTGCTGATAATTTGCATATGGAGACAGAGATGGGAAGGGAAGGGAAGCGGGCAGGGGGAGTTTAGGTCTGAATTGCTGGTAAGATTGATCGCCAGTAACCGAAATGGGGAAGTATAGAAAGGCGGTGCCTGCATCCTTGAGTTAATTAATTCATCTGTGTATCATTGTTTTACCAACCAAATCTGTGGTATTCTAAGTTTTTATTATGATTCATAATGGGACATTTGGAAATTACTCAGAAATTTGATGCCAAAGAACTATGATCTATGAGACAAAAATGACCAAAAAAAGTACATACAAAAATGTTTGAGAATGTAAAAAAGCAGCAAAAAAGTAAATTAATCGTTGGTGAATATTCAAAGATTGAAAAATGGAAAAATACTTGAATATAAGGAAAAAGTAAAAAAGAGCTTCCTGTATAGTGCTAAAAGCATCACTCCATATACACTCATCCAATAAATGAAATTTTTATTTTAAATCAAACGAACTAGAAATGTAGGTTTAATGCCAGCAAATTACTTTCCCATGAAATTCTTTTAAGCCTTTTGCCTAACATCAGTGTACTTCATTTTTATACAATATCTAAAGCTGTTAAACAATCTGTAAGTCCAGTATATTCTGCTGTGTCTTTTGCTTCCATAGAAGCATCCTCAGACTGAATCCTTTTTCTGGGTATGAGTCTGAGAACAATAACAAAAGTTGAGTAAAGAGAAAGATTTGATGAAAGTATCACAACATTTTCTATTCTAATGGGACAAAGTATTATGGCAAGACTCATAATTCTAACAGGAATTTAAATAGACTGAGAATGAATGTCGGGGTCCCCAAGACCCCCCTTGGGTTCAGTGAGTCACTAGAAGGACTCACAAAAAGCTGCTATAACCAGGGTTATAGTTTAATATAGCCAAAGAATACAGATTAAAATTAGCGAGGAGAAAAGGTGCATGTAGCAAAGTTCAGAAGAAACCAAGCGCAGGCTTCCAGATGTCTTTTTCCTATGGATTCGCACTCCCAGCAACAATATGCCACAACACATGCAAAGTGTTGCCAGCCAGGGAAGCTCACCCCAGCCTAGTGTCCAGGGCTTTTACTGGCTTCTGTCATGTAGACACAGAACGCCTTCATGACTGACTTCAGCTATTCAGACTCTAGCCCCCCAGAGCAAAGACAGTATATCATAAATCACATTGTTAGTATAAACTGCCTCATCAAACTGGTACCACATGGCTCAAGGTCTCAGGCTTGCAAAATCTCTAATCAGGTAGAATATTACAAGGGCTCCCAGCTCATCTCCCCAGAGCTACACAAGAGCCAGTCCTGTAGACAGGCCTTTCTCGGAAATGTGTAATGTTTGATCAATAGGCCTGCTGAGTCAGTTTTTTCCTGCAGAGCATGGTAGGGCCTGGAACATGGTATTAGTGCTTCTTAGAGGCATTATCATTAAGGTAAACTTACAGGACCTGATCCTGGAGGAGATGATATAAGGATATACTCAAAATATACATAGTTTTGGCTAAATTCATAAATTAGTGAACCAGAGTAGATTATATACAAGAGGTTATATGTGTTTTGTGGTACTTCGCCTAAAAATCTATAAGTTGATGTTATGACTCATCCCACCAAAGTTTGCAGATACTGGGCTAACGGAGAACTATGTGGTAGTGATTGGAATCAGGAAGGAAGTGAAAAAAAGGAAAGGTAGCCTGGAAGATGATAAGGCAGAGGAATTGGCTCATGTGACTGTGAAGGCTGAGAAGTCCCATGATCTGCTGTCTGCAAGCTGGAGTTCAGGAAAGCTGGTGATGTAAGTTCTAATCCAAAGGCAGAAGACGAGGTGGGGGACAGGTGTGGAGGGGGGGAGAGGGAGGAATGTTTGACTGTGTAAACACACACATGTGTAGTATATCAGTAAGCTTTATCTCTTCATATAAATTTGGTTGATAAAGAAATAATATTAGATATGAACACTTCTTTTCTTCTTAAATGTGTTCAATCACTTGAAATATGTACCCTGAAAGTTAAAATTGTGCAGTCAAGCAGGAAGAAGGAGAAACCTCTTGGCATCATATACTTTATATTTGTCAAAATATTTGCTATTTTTAGGCTCTTAAAGATTCTGCAAAGTCATGAATATACAATACATTGTTTTTTATGAGCGCTTTCTCCTGGTGTCATAGCATAGTTCCTTTCAGTTCGCACAACCTCAGTGTTTTCACTGAAAAGATGACTGCCAGCCTTTTTTGGACACTTTGTAAATCCTAGGCACCCTTTTATTGCTTCGAGGTTATCAGCTCATTTAAGATCACAGAAACCTTGTGAGGAAAGTATTATTATTTTATCCAAAACAGGGACATAGCTAATGACATGGTGGCTCTGGGGATTCAAACCCTAGAAGTCTGTCTTCCGCTTGTGCCTTCAACCACTAATCATGTTCTGAGGTGAATATGATAATTAGTTTTTTGGGGGGAACAGAAATTTAACAGAAAGTGGTAAGTGCTTTATAGGTGTTATCTAATCTCCCAACCAGTCTTTCAGACAAATACCATTTTCATCTTCATTTTAAATGAGGGACTTGGTTTCGATAATTAGCTTGTCCAAAGTCATACAGTGGTGAAAAAAGCCACTCTGCCCCTTGTGCCAGCCCTTTTAACCACCTCACCCATCAGCCCTTGTGAATTAATGGCAGGGAGAAAAATTTTACCTTAGTTTTCATGAGCATTTCATGGTTTAGTTTAACTGTTATTTAAACTATATGATGTTATATTTAGCTATTGGCTTCCTTATCTCTATTCATCTTCTTTTCTATACTTTAGTATTTTTTTTAGCCAGTAATGCCAGAAAAGAGTATTTTCATGCTTAAAGCTATTGCTGAGAAAGCTATAGGTGGTTTTTCAGACCCTTCCAGAAAATCTGTGGTTACTTACTATTTAGAAAAATTTTGAAAATAAAGATTGTTAATTTTCATTTGGGGCCAGGTACAGTAAGGTAAATAAATTGCTTTGGACTAAGGGAGAAATTCCTATTTAACTTTAATGTCAGACAGTAATACAAGCACTACATTTAAAAAAAAAATCCTTGGAAACACGTTTCTTAGATTTTTTTTTAACCTATATTTATTTAGGGCAGAGCATTTTTTCTTGTTTACTTTATATCCTCATGTCTAGCATAATACATAGATTAATAATTAATTAATTAATTAATTAATATTTACAAGAAATTCTTACCCCCAACAGGGATAGGGTATTGATATTCTAATTCTGGAAAACAGTGTATTGGAAAGCTTAATACATACGCATAAATTACTATTTAAAAGATTCAGAATACCAAAAAGAAATACCCTTGATTATATTCAACATTAAATTATTGTGAAAATAATATCAGAATAAAAAATCCTGAAAATATTTTAGGATTTTGTATTCCAACACCACCCTTAAAGAAATCAATTAAAAATATTCAAACTATTTATAAAAATAAATATAAAGAATATGAAAATAAAAAGAAAACCAATTAAAATTAAAATAAAGAAGTACTAATCAGAAGATGTCCAATCATTAAACTGCTATGTAAACTAGATTTTACTTATCTTAGAAAGTCTAACCATTTCACTTTCTCTTTTAGCCTTTTTGTAAAGGGAAACCCCAGTAGTTGCATCAGTGACATTGTAGATGCCCACTTCCAGCCTGCTTTTTCTTTGCCTCCGTGAAAATTATACAGATTTTACTTCCTTTGTATATTCTATAAGACAATCTGTTTCTCAAAAAACAGGATTATAATGGTTCTTAGTTATGTAGTAATGTGCACCAGGCAAAACTCTACTGCTAAATATATTTTCAGTTTGATAGCCACTAAATTACTCATACAAGTAAGTAGTCTCTAGTGAATGGAGATGGAGCCTTCAGACTTGACACCAGAAAATATGTATGCCCATTTTGAACATAATTTAGATTAATTATTTTTCTCACTTAAGGAAGTTATAAGAATTAACATTGTTGGTATAGGGAAGAAGTGAGCTTCAGATTATATTATGAGAAAATGTAGTATCTTCACAAAAACTTTTCCTGGGAACAATGTAAAAATGTTCTTTGACTGCACAGAGCTGTACTTAACTTACAAGCCTAACCTAAAGTTTCTCCAGTGTTGAGTGTGGAGGTGGTAGACACCATTATTATACACAATGTGGTTTTGCTGTGTGGATTCAGGGTTATAATTACTCCTTCAGTAGTGTGTGTAAATTCTTGAGGGTTCCATATGGTATAATTTCATATTGTGGATTTTTGTTTGGAAATGACTTCTTAGGGAGATATATTTTATTTCACTCTTAAATAAAGAAACAATAAGGCCTCAGTAAAAGGAACTTTCATTTTGATTAAGAGCCCTTGGTTTTTAACATTTTCTTTTTTGGCTGAGTCTGCAGATTTTACACATCAGGGAATATAATTTTAGAGAAAGATTGTATAGTACCCAAACCATATGTTTTCTTAGGATTCGACATATTTAAGAATGTTAGATTTATTTCACTACAAAAATTTACCAAGAACATTTTTCTATTCAAGAAAAATTATTTTCAAAAAAATTATCCTAATTATACATTTAATAAAATTGAAATAGAAAAGTAAGAACTTTGCACCAGATGAAGAACTTTAAAAATGTGTTCATTTCATTAGTTAAAATGTGTGGAAACAGTGAGGATAATATATATGAGACCACGGCAAGATGTTTCTTAAATACTTGGAAATAGATTTCTCTGAGAGTTAAATCCTAAAATAGATCAGAGAAGGAAACGTGCCCCTCTTTTAGGATATGTTAGTGCTCTCAGGCCACCAGAGTTTGCCTAAAACCAGATTGGAGTCCTAAAGAGGGAGGGAACTTGGGTTTAAATAGTTGCATGAATAAGGAAGAGTCATAAATGCTAACTTCTGTGAGTCTACACATTCTCCAAGGAAGATGATTGATGCCAGGGGCATTCAGTTGTCTATTCTGCTGGATTGTTTTAGCCCTTTATAGATATGGGTACATCCAATCCTATTATGGGAGGTATTTGGCTGTCCTGATCCTGCAACTAACTATTCATTGGGTTGGGCAAACTGGAACAGCTGTTCTTGGGCTGAGCTTGGTAGGGATGGTAGCAGGAGCTGTGAGGGATATACAGTTTGCTCTTCTTTCCTAAATTTCATTACAGTTCAGTTTTTAAAAAGTTGTTTTTAATGATATCCCGGATGCTGACAACATAGCCTCCTTTCAAGTGCAGTTATGTCAGTGATCTTGACTGGTTGAGTTGCCCCAAGCCCAAGGCCCTTCCCACTGCCTTGGTTCAGATTCCTTGTTCAACAGGCAATTATCTAATAACTTTATTTCCTGTGTAGTTTTCTGATAAAGCCAGGAATAGTTCCCATTCTGTTTAATCATTGCATTTTTTATAAAGTAACACGGACATTCTGGTTTCATATATGTTGGAGGAGGAGAGTTTTAGTTTTATTAACATCAGAGAGCATCTCCTGGGGTGATCAGCTGGAATACTGATGACATTGACTGAGCCAAGACCAGATGCTGGAGTGAGGTTAGCTCACTAACTCTGGCGGTGGCAGCAGATGTCCCGCAAGTTCTCTTATACCCTTTCCATAATATAAATTTGTTGCTAGGAAACAGCTTCTCCAGCCAGAGATTGTAGTATTTCCCAGCCCCTATTATATCACTTGGCCTTTCTTTTGAAAAAAATACAGTAAGAAGCAGTCACCTTTTATACACCAAGAGTTACTGGCCTTAGGAAACAATCAAACTCAGATAATGGTTTGTTTAGTTGCTGTTCTTTGCTTTGGGGGAAAAATCCGCAATACTCGGAAATTTTCAAAGGTCATATGCTTTCTTTTCTAGTGAGCATTGAACTCACTATGAACGATGTGTTGAAGATTCGGGAGCATGTGATCAAGTTTCAGAAGTCCCTCATAGGTGACATGACCTTGCCCTAGTCAGTTAACATCTCTGGTTCTCATTCTTTTGCTTATAGTATTTAGCTTCTTTCCAATGAAATATTTTTTGGATAGGTTAATATAATCTTGTATGTTTGAAACTTCATTCCTTTTATTAAAAATGACAAATATTTATTGAGCTCTTACCTTATGTCAGGTTCTATGTTAAATGCGTCACATAATATTTAATTGTCCCATGAAGTTGGGACCATTTTATTGATAAGAGAATGGAGGTTTTGAGAGCAGAAGTCAGTGGATCAAAACTAGTAGACAGTAGAGTTGGGATTATACTCATCTTTGCCCAGCTCCACACACACTATTTTAAGAGGGTTTTTAGTCCATCTTGATTTGGGATATGTTTTACTATCTACAGTGTGTTTTCTCTCTTCTATCCTTATACTTTCTATATTTTTAAATTTAATTTTTTAAAATATTTTCTATTTTTCTAAAGCCAGAAGAATTGAAATAACTTTTGTACTACCATGTGTTTCATTTATAAACAGTCTCAGACCATTTGGAAACCCACTTCATTTTGGAAACTCAATGTACTAGTTTTCAGTTCTTTTCATTTACAGTGTGTTCTTTTTGTGCTTTCTTTGTATAAGGATGACAGAAACAGAACTCTTAATGTTGAATGTTGTTAAAAATTTAGTTAAAAAGAAGAACTTTGGTTTAAGATTTAGGAGATTTGGGTTCTAATTCTGCCTCTGAAGTTAAGATATTAGAGTACTAGTATACAGTAATTTTGAGTACTGTTTTGCTACATCAAGTTATTGTAAGATAAATATGTGAAAAGCATTACACACAAAATTTCTCTATGTGTCAGTAGTCATAATAGCTGCAGTGGATTGTTGGAATCAGAATTAAAGCAAAATAATTTTTTAGGCTTATTGTTGCTGTGTAAGGACCTACTTAAGATAATTAGAATTTGGGCATCTTGTTAAGTACTTTTTATATCCTTTGGCTTCGCCTAAGCAAAACATCAAACTAGGACTGCTGCAGATTTATTTAGGGCACACGGGCAGAGAGATGATCAAATTGCTCTCTGAATTATCTTGTAGTGATGGGTTAATTCTTAAAGGATTGCACTGTATTCATTGATTAGTTCAAAATTTGGGAATGTTTTGCTCTCTAATCTGTGTTGAACGAGGCAAAAAAACGGGATAACTGGATTAGGAAAACTAGTGTATCACAGTGGAGGAGAAGAGGAAAGACTTCGGGGAAATGAGGCCCAATGGAGTCTTTCAGAAACATCATTAGAATTGAACTATGGGTAAACTACTGTATTACTAGAGGCAGCTGCTGAGCGTAGCCTGTGATTTTGCTATATTGAAAATGCCATGTTCTTGAAGTGGGACAAGTGCAATTTAAAGATTTAAGTGAGTCGACAGTGCTCTCCTTTGTCTACAACACAATGAACGAGGGGAGAATGCCTTGAGAGATTATCCTCAGACATCCGAAAGTACAGAATTATTTTTCTAAGGTGTGTGTGTATTTGTTTCATAGTATGGGGAGTCAGAGTTAGCTATTCTGGTAAACTCATTAACCTTTAATGGCCGTTGTTTCACTCAGCGTTTTGGGCATCTCCCAAAGTTTAGTTATTCAGGTGCCACCTTCAACAAATTTTGCCTTATCCATTTACTTTTTTCTGTTAAACTTTCAAACTGAAATGTATTTTAAATAAGTACTTTATATATCTGTTGAAATCTCAGGTTTGATGTGCTAGTTATAGTTTTTCCTAATGTACATTGAAATAAGTACGTAAAATCAGCATAAAACCTGTCCATCTGTGGTCCACCTAAAATTGTCTTGAGAAATGTTTCTTTCATCTGATTTTAGCTGTTCTCTTTACAGACTGGGTCTACAGAATGCTAAGCATAGATGTTAAAGGGGAAGCCCAAAGAAATGTGGGCCTTTCAGTGGAATTTTCTAGATAGATGTAAGATGGTAGATGGGAATTAGGTTTCCCTTTAGGGAAAAACTACTGAATAGTTTTTAGGCTACAGGAGTATCTAGGCCTTGTGAGCATTTTCCTTCATTCATTTTCTAGCAGAATTTTTTCTAAAGAATTCTAAACTTGCTTTGGCTTCAAATAAGGGAGAATGAGGTTTCTCTTTGCTCATTTTAGCTACCACCTCCTGAGCTCAAGAGTTAGTTCAGTTCAGCCAGCATCCATGAGCTGCCTTTGTATGTAAGCCACAGTGCTAGTCCTGTAATGCAAAGAGGAAGCTATAGTTCCATCTTCTGTGAGGCATGGCTTGTAAACAGCTGGAACAGTCCACTGTAATACAGGTATGTGCCAGATACAGGAGAAATTAACTCTTTGGGTAGATCAACAAAGGCCTTAATAGCTGAGAGAGCAGTAGGGACTGGGCATATTGAATGTGGTATAAGGGAGGCATATTGAATGTGATATAAGGGAGGCAACTCATAATTTGTGCCACCATAAATGCTGTGTTTTTTTTTTTTTTCTCCCCAGGCAGTCTTCGTAGATGATTGTTCTGCAGAATATCTGTGGGTTCTGCACTGTCCTAAATGGTATTCCTATCAGAATTAATGTTTTACATGTGCGGTAACTCACAGCCTTGCTGCCCTGATACCCTCTCACGAATTTGAAGTAATAACTAGGGAACTTTCAATAACAGTTGGCATATTGAGATGGCATCATTCCCAAAACAACATCTTAATGAGGTTCTGTCCTTCAGGAGCAACTCTTCTTGTTTAAATATACTCAGGCATGTCCTACATAATGGGAAACAATGTGGCAGAAGTGGCTAGGCTCATAGTACGAGTCTTGAATTGTGAAGGACTCTCTGGAGCACCCTTAACTGTCTTAGTGACTCTGGACCTGGGTAGGGGGATGGTATGCGTAAGGGAGGAGAAAGAGAATATAAACGCATCAGCTTTAAACACCTTTGTTTGTACAGAATTTGAAATAAAGAATTTCTGGTCTCCACATAGCTTCTTACCCACCGCCCAATAACTCAAGCCACCCGCTACCCACTCCTTGGACTTGAGCTACATATTCAGGAACTAGTAGTGGAGAAATCTTCAGTTATGTGCGTGTGGGGGTCAGTTAAAGGAGAAACTTCCAACTCATCCTCACCCTAGCTATGTAAACCTCCATGATGTTAATTGTATTAATAGTTGCATCCAATCTAGACTTTTGGGACTTAATATGTACGGATTAAAAAAAATTTGTAGCATAATTGTTCTCTGAAAGGAACAAGAAATAAATCCCTGGGGGGAGGGGCAGTGGGCCTGAGCATTACTTCAGACCCAGCCACGTCTCTGTATTGCCAGAGACCACACCCCTCCACAGACATAACCACAAAATATTATTTCTTTTGGCCATGTCTCTGACCTTGAAGGATCCTGCCAGCCGCCTTGAAGCTTTGGGTGCTAGACATAATATGGACAGAGTCCAAGAGTTATTTCTATTTTATATATTGTATTTAGCCTGGCTATACTAATTTTTTCATTCACCACAAGTTCTACTCTTGAAGTAAATCTAAAATGCTTTACAAAACCACTACCTTTGAATCCATACACTATATATATATAGTCCAGTGCACATTCAGAAATATAAATAACAGTAGAATTTATGACAGCATTCACAAATGATGCCATATTGCCTTTCTCTTGGAGATAGAACAAGTTGAGAATCTGGTTTGATCTTTAATATGTGTTAAATCATTAGTTTTCTTTTTTCTGAGTATGATGAGGCAGTTTTTCCTTGGAAAAGTAGTTTGTGTTCAGCTGGGGAGGTTGATTTTTCTCCATCAGTTTCTCCATTTAATAATTGAAAACTACTGTTCATTATTTACATAAAACTGTCTTTTTCTGGTCTGCTTTCTATAACCTTTCCCCTCTGAAGAATTTTAAGAATTCCCTGACTTTCCTCTAGGGGATTTTATGCCTGCTTTATCCCAGATGTGAGACATAGACTAGGACTAGGCTGAGGTTTTTTTTTTTTTTTAATGTTCCTACATTTGAAAGACGTTCTTTTAACCTGTGAGCAAAGCTGCCACTGAAAAAAAAAGACTTTTAAAAAAGTTAAGAAAATATGTGAGCTTGGTTTAAATGTCTGATTTACTGAATGACACCAAAATCCCATATGCAAAATGAAGACGTAGACAGAAGTTTCAAATGTTAAGGGGAAAATGTACACATGTTATTTTAGTCTTTTGATTCTGGAATTTTATTTTCTGAATGAAGGCGTGTCAGTTTCTAGTTCCAGCAGCCCCGTGTCTGTTCTTTCACTGCGTGCTTGATGATGTCAGTCCAGGGAATGCATGGGCCTGGCAGATGTTTACCCTCCTTTTGTCTTCTCTGTCCCTACCTTCTGTTGACACAAAGAGGATATTCAGCCTTACTCATATTGTTTTGTCTGCTTACATTCCTATAGATGTATTGATCTTAATCCCTGGTTCTCAGTGTAGAATGTTAGGAAATGGGGAGAAGTTAGAATGATGGAGGCTGTCTTAAGAAGGGCAGGATTTTTTCATTTTCTCCTAATGTTCATTCAGCTTCCTAGACATTTCACCTCTAGCTGTTGGTTATTGTAGTTTTCACATTAATATCTAAAAAATACCATAAAACCTAAACTTCCTTGTGTGATAAAATGCGAGAAGAATGCCAAAAAGTGTTTGTCTTGCCTACTTACATACATATATTATGGTCTCCCCAATTCCAAAGATCTGTTTTCCACAATGAATACATGTCTTATATATCATGCTTAATTGACTAATTACTTTTAAATGATAAGGTTTCAATAAGTTTCTTTCTAGTTAAAATTTGTTGTATTAAAAAAATCTAACTTGATATGCTTTATTTTTAAGTAGACCTTTTGCTAGTAAGCGAGGTCATTCCCCACCATATGTTTCTACTTTGCTATGTTCCCGTGGCTGACATATCCTCGTCTTTCTTTCTTCTCATAGGATCTTTCAAAGATGGTTTGGCTGCCTTGGAGATTTGGAGATCTGATGTCACGATGAGGACTCACACACGGGGGGCTCCCAGTGTGTTTTTCATATGTTTATTTTGCTTCGTGTCAGCCTACATCACTGACGACAGCCCTGAAGTCATGATTCCCTTCACCAATGCCAACTATGACAGCCACCCAATGCTGTACTTCTCCAGGGCTGAGGTGACAGAACTCCAGCTCAGGGCTGCGAGCTCGCATGAGCACATTGCCGCCCGGCTCACTGAGGCTGTGCACACCATGCTGTCCAGCCCCTTGGAGTACCTCCCTCCCTGGGATCCCAAGGACTACAGTGCCCGCTGGAATGAAATTTATGGCAACAATTTGGGCGCCTTGGCAATGTTCTGTGTGCTGTATCCTGAGAACATCGAAGCCCGAGACATGGCCAAAGACTACATGGAGAGGATGGCAGCTCAGCCTAGTTGGTAGATTTTTGTCTTTTTCTTCTTACTGTATTAACTCTGCAATTTAAAGAAACATACTCATATTCAGATGAACTCTCAGAGGCCAGATTTTCACATACCTGTTTGTGTGTGTGTGTGTGTGTGTGTGTGTGTGTGTGAGAGAGAGAGAGAGAGAGAGAGAGAGAGAGAGAGAGAGAGAGAGAGAGTGAAAAGGAGGGATTACTTGTTATTTCTGTTGCCAATGGTTTATGAATGATCCACAGTTTGAAAAGATCTAGTAACTCCCATGTTTAAAGTTAGAAAGAAAATATTTAGATGTAACTTAACCAAAGGAAAAATAATTTGTGAATTGAGTAAATAGTACCATTTTGGTTGTTGAGAATTCTTTCCACCTCTTTAACAAACATATATAACCATCTTCTGGCCTTAGGTTCCAGTCAGTGCCCATGTGGTTAAAGCCTTTTGTCTAGGAGCTAAAAGTAAATGTGATGAGATTAACTTACAGTATATAAACAAAATCTTATTCAATGACCAGCAAATTGTCCAAACCTATAGGAAAACCAGTGTTGTAGTTTAATCATGTGAGGAATTCTTGTTATGTAATAATTTACTTTCAGGAGTTCAAGAAGAGAATAAACTTCCTGTCTCTTTTTGAAGAGTTTAACTTTATTTTATTTGTTTATAATTAATTTGTCTGCCTGTGTTTCCAAAAATATATGGATGAATTGATTAAGTTAGAGATTCAGTGGGTATTCTTAAACTTTTTGTTAATACATATTCATGGTTCAGTTGCACTAAAAAATTACAAACTATATAAAATACACTTTTAAAATTACATAAGCTGCTACTTTCCATAGGACTGGAGAGAGCTCATTTTTAAATGCTTAGAAAAATCAGCAAATTCATTTAATGCTGTAATGAATTACACTTTACATATAGAGATGAAGAAGGATAGTTTGCAAGCTTCCTGAATTCTGCCAATATGGTAAAGAAATTTAATTCTCTCTAAATTTCTACCAATATGGTAAAGGCTGTTGTTTGCTTACAGAGTGTGAAGGATTTTCTAGAATTTCTTAATGAAAATGATTATGGAAGAGTTGGCATTAAATTCATATCAGAGCTGACTTTTAAGGCTGATTAGTTAGGTATGTAAAGTCATTTTGAAGCTTACCGTATTTTAGGTTGAAAAGAACCTTTTTTATTTTGTTTCATAGCTGAAATATATGTGCAGTAGTTTCTGACTTTGATGCTAATTAACTGATCTTATTCTATTCTTGACAATAAAAGATGTATGAAAGAAAATACCTCCTTTTAAGGGTACTTTTTCTTTTAAAGTCCTTTTTTTCATTTTAAGATACATAGCAAAATTTGACAGATACTGATAAAAATGTTCCAGGGAGAGACAGTTATTGAAAAGAGCCATCTATTTGACTTCATAAAAGAGTAGCTGACTGTGAAGTACTATTTTTTTAAAGGAGTTTTTCTTTTATCGCAAATATGATAACATTAGGAGACTTGCACAAGACTAGTGCAGTTTTATTACTATAATATAAAACATTCAGGCATATAAATATCAACTTGAATGAATGCTATTAGAGAGGATTAATAAAAGGAGAATAAATAATTTCAAATAAAAATGATAATTTTCACTTAGTTTCTACAGGTTTAGATTTACTGGTTATTGGGAATGTATAGAAATTTACTAGAGGGCTAGTACTTTATTCATGACAGTATTGATAAAAATAGGTATAACTCTATGCCATTCTTCAGTAACCCAAAAGCCAGTCTGTGACTAAATAGAGCTAAACAGTTAACTTCTTTTGCTTGACTTCCTAGAAGCTAAAGTTCCAAAATTGAGAATTTACCTTTATATTTAATTTCTAGTTCCAGAAGTGATCCTAATATAAAAATTTGAGCTACTGGAACCTTTCATCTTGGCAAGTACTATTACTAGGCTGTGCTCTTTAATGACTTTATGGAAATTTCAACTTTCTAAAAGCTACCACACCTAATGCGTAGACTCTTAAATTTTCATTTAAATTTGTAGTTGAACATAATCATTTTTTGACAACTTAAAACACTGTTAAATGTTTTTATAGTTCAGCTATCTCTGTTTAAATCAACTAAATCATGTCCCCACTATGCACAAAGAAGATGATTATGTGTGTTGTCATAGTCTTGGAGATAGTTCACCAATATTTGGTTTCAGAGGGAAAAAAAGCTAGCTCTTATATTTAAAGGACTGATAATTAATCAATAATTAATATTTTGGAATTTAAAAGGAGCTTCCTACAATGGCCCCATCAGACTCAGTACATTTGCAGTTTCCTAGAAGAACATTTCTACTCTTTTGAAAACCAATGACTTAAATTGTGTTCATTGGCTCATTCAATCAACAAACATTTATTGAGCATCTATTGTATGTCACACACTGTCCTAGGTGATGGAGATTCAAAAATGAAGAAGTAGCCCTATAATTTTTTATAATTTGTGCCTAGCATAAGGGACACAAACATTGGGTATTTGAAACCTAAGCTAGCGCTGTATCATCTTCTCAGAAATGAGTGTAAGGATCACTTCGTAACGGGTTTCATTAGTTTTTTTTCATGACTTAAAGGTTTGTGTCATGCTTCACTCTAGTACAGCAGAAAAGTGCTAGCTCTAGAGTTGCTCTGCCTAGATTTGAATTCCAGCTCCCCACTCTTCAGCTGTGTAACTTTGGACTAATTTACTTAATTTGTCTGAACTTTCGCATCCCAGTGTATAAAATGATAGTAACAGCAGTATCCACCTCATAGCATTGTTAGGATTAAAGGCAATAATGAAAACTACTTAGCACAGTTTCTGTCACATAGGAGGCCTTCAATAAATAAGAATAATGACAATAATAACAATTATTGTTACTGTTACTTACTTAGCACTTAGACCCTATTTGCTTTATAATTTGTTGTATGTAGGCTCTAAGGAAATAGTATTTGTTTGGGACTTATTTGGAGATCTTACTCATTTTTGTTCAAATTGCTCCCCAAACTAGAACATCTGTTTAATTCATAAAATTTTCCTTTTGGCTTTGTTCCGTTAAAACCTTCAGTGATGCTCCCCCTGGGCCCTTTTATTGTGCATCTGAGAATCTGATGGTAACACCAATAAAGAAGGCTTAGGGGAAGTAACAGTGATGTGTCTTTTGTCTGGTATTAGAGAGAAGTACATCTGCGATATACACAAATACAGATATATTAATGTGGTTCATTTGAGTATTTTGTAAATAAAAAGCTGAAAGTTCATACCTATAGATTCCCTTACTTAAGAATTTTGGGCCATTGTAAAGGAAAAGTTAAATGGAAAATATATAATTGTAATGATCTTATTATGTGTCCATCTGATATAATGCACTACAAAGTTGAGAGGAAGTCTCTCAAACGGATTGATAATGATGATGGTTTTTGACACCAGGAAAAGATGAGACATGTCTATGTGTGAAGTATCTGTCTTTGCAGAGATGCCCACATCCTGTCTCAGAAGCTCTCTCTCCTTTGTTCTTCTTTCTACCAATGCTCATACATTCTTCATGACAATAAAAGTAGCAGAGTTATTTAAGCTTGTTCTTAACTTAGTTCTAAAAAATAATTTTAAAAAGTTATTATTTTAACCTCATGTATAAAATGTTTAACATAACAAATAATGTCTTTGACATTCGAATTAGCCCTTTTCTCTATAGATCTCATCTTCTAAATAAGAGCTAGGATTTAGGTTGCAGTTGGCTCTGTGTTATGTAAAAGCTTGATTAGAATTTAATATGCAACAACTTTAAGAATGCTTAATGGGCTGAAATGATAAATCTAGGGCTGGTAAGAATAGAAAATGCATTTTCTGCACTTAAAGTAAATTTATTTTTTATATAATATTACCTAGTCACTAGAACAAGTTCTGTGTGTTCCAGTTGGCACATGGGGGCATTCTCATATATAAATGGTGGCTTTGTGTATTCAATTCTTATATAGTTAAGAAAAAGAGCACAACCAGACCTTCAGATAACTAAAAACCTTTCATCAGTTTTTTTTCCCCTGATGAGCTTAAACTTTTAAGGTAGCAAAATAATAGAAAGCAGTTCTTAGTAGAGATTTGAAAGAGATTTCCATAAAGTCGATATCTAGGATAAGTTTTCGGAGTCAGTACATATTACTCTTACTTTCCTGAAATTTTTATAACATACGATGAGTTGCGCAGTACAGTTCTTTTTACACCAGGTTAGACTAAGGACAGGATCATGTCTGTTTTGCTCATGTGTATCCCCCACATCATATATATTTCTGTCAAATAAATAAATACTATAGCATCCTTAGATGGAGGCTCTCCGAGGTAAAGTTTCCTAAAACCAGAGTGAAAGTGGAGGGGATGAGCTTATGGTTTAGCCCCAGGCCAGTTTTTATTTTCTTGTCTAGCTTACTTCTTCAGTAGAATTTTGCATATGTAGAAAAATGAAATGACTGCATATCTGTCTGACAGCCTGGAATACATTGTGTGTCTCAGCCTAGTTCCTGGTAGACGAGTTGTGGTGATCTCGAGATAACACTCTTCGGCAAGTTCTTACGGTGATCCTCTATAGCTAAAAACAAACAAAACAAACAAAACTCACTCAAATGATTATTGGAAAACACTGCAGATCATGACTCACTTAAGAAAGATGGAGTTAAGTTGACCACATTTTAGTTAATAATATGAAGAGATGAATACATTTTAAAAAGATTTAAGGTAGGATTATAACAAAGGATTTGTTGTTCAAGCTCTAGTTGGTGAGTGTATAGTTATCCCATGTGCATTTCCAAGCAGCAGCCTTTTAATATTGAAAACCCTGGGGAACAGACCTAGCATAGTGGTCTTTGGAGGCAAGAGGTGCACTTCATCTTGACCCTGCCATTTGATTAGCCAGGCGTCCTTTAGCAAGTCCTTAACTTCTGTAAACCTCAATTTCTTCATCTATAAAATGTGGGTGGTTCTTTCCATGTAAGTTTGTTCCAAAGATTAAACGAGATCATGTATGTAAAGCTCTTAGCATTATGTGCCTGGCACATAATTTTACTAAAAAGTTCACTGTTATTACACAGCAATACGTATGAACATGCAGCTTTATTCTTACTAAATTTCTTGATACACAGTACTCCATTTTACCTACTCTGTCATTCTGGAGTTGTATTTTTGAGAAGTATTCATTGTGAATCATTCTTTCCCCCTTTCTTTATGGTATTTTTGCTTACTTATCATCAGAAAATAAATCACAGAGGAAAGAAATTACTTCACTCTTGCACTGGAGCCAGTGAGCTACAGAAAATCAGAACTGGTGAAGGAAACAAAGAAAGTTGAACTTTCAGACAGAGAAGTAATTATATTTTTATTCTCAACAGACTAAATATTAAGTCCTTACCTGTGAATTCCAAACTTCTGGAGAGTGACATCTGAGCATGTATTTGCAAAATAAAATAAAATAATAAAGATAGTAAAAAAAGAAAGAAAGAAAGGAGAGAGAGAGAGAGAGAGAGAGAGAGAGAGAGAGAGAGAGAGAGAGAAAGAAAGAAAGAAAGAAAGAAAGAAAGAAAGAAAGAAAGAAAGAAAGAAAGAAAGAAAGAAAGAAAGAAAGAAAGAAAGAAAGAAAAGAAAGAAAGAAAAGAAAGAAAGGCCTCTGGCATATTGAAATAAACCCATCAGTTTCATTCTTGCACATTCCAAAACGAAGAGTGTGTTTGTCTTCCTCAGCATGGTCCGTTAGGCTCTAAACACAGTTCCCTGTAGCTCTTTTGCAGGCTTTTTACTTTTCTAAATTGTGCATTAAGGCTAGGTGGGAATCAAAGCGGGGGAGGATGTAGCTGGGCCCCAATGTGTGGAGCTACCGCTCTGTGAGTGAAAAGATCAGTTTCCTCTCATAACCTTATAGTGGCAGAGACTAGGAGGCTTACCCCAGAATGCACCTGGAATCCATTGACTTCAGGGAAACAAAACTAGTGGGTTCTTGGAAACAAATGCTGGGCTCTCAGAAAACCTAGCACCTCAGCTTATTCCTATTTGTATTTTTCTTTACTTTTGCCCTTCCCCCTCGCTCTCTTTCTGCCTCTCTTTTTCTCTGCTCCTTTCATTCTGTGATCTAAAGAAAATTATCCCCTTTTTCCCTGCTTCAGATCCTTTAGAATGGAAGGCTAAAACTGGTGACTACAAGGCTTTTTATGGTGACCAGATTCTTTAAAATTTACAGAAACACATGTTTTAGGAAACTGGCCACTGGGGATTCCCTTCTTGAATGCCATTTAATAAGCAAGTTGTTGGCCAGCATCATTCCAAATGAAGACACAGGGCAACGATCAAGGTCAGGTGACCTGTGGCAGAGTTGCTACGGGAGAGGTTAAGTCAGCTGTGCGGGTTAGCTGAGCATCTCAGAGTGTGATTGTTCAATACATATTAAGCAAACTGCTTCATCCTTTTCCAATGCAAGTCAGGATAAAGTTTTAATAATCTTACAACAAATTGAAGATATTTTACAAAAGCTATAATAATACACAATTGAAAAGAAATCCAAAGTTAATTTTCTTTGTGGGATCTGTTTGTTGTTTGACTCTAAGTTTCAGTATTGGTAGAATCTTCAACTCATCTCCATAAGTGACTCACTCTCTCCTACCTCCTGTCCTTCTGGTGTCATTTCTTGCCTTTTAAATTGCAACAGGAGCTTTCAGAGTTGCCTCAGGGAGCTGTGCTTAAGGCCAGAGGTCTCCTCCTCCCCCTTTTGGTGGGGTTCTAAGTCAGTGCCCTTCACTCATATGTACAGACATGAATGTATTAAGTTCCACATGGTCTTTACAGTTTGGCTCTTAAATTTTTCTAATATTAAAATCTTGCCAAGCATGATGTTTAAATTTTGGGCATTTCTTGCCCCGTCTTTTGAGGGAAAATGTTAGTGAGCAAGTACTGCATATATATCTGTATTCTATTTCAATAATGTTTCATAAGCATTTTTTAAAAGTTGGCTCTACCTATGAAGTAAAATAACTATTCAGTTTTAATACCACTTAAGAATAAGGTCTTACAGATATTAAGTTCTTACTAATGCTGGATAGACATTTAAAACTGCTAGAGAGTAATAGTGATGTGAGTATGCCCATGGAGTCTAATAAAGCCAGGTAATTCATTTAACCTTCATTATCTTCAGAATGGTTTTTTACTTCATCTCGTTCTGCCATATCCATTAAGAGAACATATTTTAGCCATGCTTATGACTCTCATCCATCTTTCCTTTCCCTCCCAGTGTCAATGTGCTGGCATAGGACAGCAGAAGGAGACACAGTCAAGAGCCAGATCATTGCTTATTCCACATAAGATTGTGGTTTAGAAGCTTTGTGTGTGGAATGGTTTGGAGGAAAGGAATCAGGAGGAAGGGAACTAGGTGTAGCTTATAATATTAGTCTACAAAGGAGGTGAAAACCACAGTTAAGACAGTGAGGGTGGTAAACAGATGGGATGAATTTAAGAGACATTTAAGAGAGAATTTACACAGAGATTGATTGGATATGAGACACCGTTTCTCAAAGTATGATTCTTTCATCAGAATCATATAGGTGATCTTGAGAAGATAGAATCCTGGGCCCTTAGACTCAGTGAATCACCATCTCTTAGAGTACGCCAAAGAACCTGCCCTTTTAACACAGTCCCCCCTGTGATTCTGAGGCACACTGAGATTTAAATAGTAAAGAAGGGAGGTGTAAAGAATGGTACTTGGTTTTTGTCTTGGGTGAATGGCTGACAGTGATGCCACAGATGAGACAGAGAATATAGGAGAGAGTAGGTTGGTGGGAGAGAAAAGATAGCTCACTTTTTAAACATTCTTTTTGTGTCGCCTTTCCTCTTCTTTATTCTCTCTTCTTTCTCTTCCCTGTTATTCTGTTCTTTACCCTTGCTACTTTGTGAATGCATTTGCTATTTATGTCATTATTGAATGTGGGTGAACTCTTCAGAAAGAATTAACTTTAGGTGGTAAAAAAGGATTAGCCTGTCATCACCATCACCGTGAAACATACCCACATTCAGAACTTACAGATTTTTAGGAGCTTTTTTTTCTAGAATTTTGTAATTTTAGTGTCCTAGGCTTTCCACTGGCAGGCACTGATGTACATTTCTCCAGTGGTCTACTTGGAACACGTGCACTGGAATTTTCTTTTGTTTTAATTAAAAAAAAATTTAATTACAGTTAACATTCTGTATTTTATTAGTTTCAGGTATACAGCATAGTGGTTAGACATTTATGTTATTTACAAAGTGACCCCTGATAAGTCTAGTACACACCTGACACCATACATTGTCATTATAATATTATCTACTGTATTCCCTATGCTGTACTTTACATCCCTGTGACTGTTTTATAACTGACGGTTTGTACTTCTTAATCCCTTCACCTTTTTCACCAAGTCTCCCCTCTCACCTGGCAGGCATCTCTGTATCTATGAGTTTGTTTGTTTTGTTTGTTCATATATTTTATTTTTTAGATTCTACATATAAATGGAGTTATACGGTATTTGTCTTTCTGTGACTTATTTCGCTTAGCATAATACCCTCCAGGTCCATCCATGTTGTAAATGGTAAGATTACATTCTTTTTTACAGTGGAGGCATTTTCAACTCTGCCCTGAGTCTAGTGGCAGGATGTTTACAGACCAGCCCTGAGCTGGTGCTCTGTCTGCCTGCCTGCATCCCAGATTTTTCCATCTCTTCTTCTTTTCCCTCTAACCCTGCCTAGACTTCAGCATCCAGTTTAACTTTTCCTTCTTCCATAATGTTTTCTCTACCTCTTACCCCTCTAAATTCCTATAGGTATTTTTCATGTGACTCGTTGGTTTGCAGTAGTAACTGGGTTACTTATCTGGTTCTTTGATCAGGAGTGTATGTCTTTGAGATGCAGCCCCAAAGAAAGTTCTTTCTAGAAACCACTGGGAGTCCTACTCATACCTTGGCCAGTGTCATTCAGATATTTCAAGCAACCCATGCAAAACTCTTATAGGCTGTTTCACCTCCACTATAATTCTTGGTTTATTTGTTTGCCTTTCCCACTGGCTTCTTGAGTTTATTTGTTTGGCTCCCTCACCTATGTAAGCTTATTGAGGGTGGCACCACCATCATGTTTTACTTAGAGTCTTGAGAGTCAACTATGTTATACCTGCCACATAGACACTAATCAGTTATATTGAATGAATGGATAAATGACCTAAATTTCATTGAAAGTCTAAGCTTAACAAGAGCAGAAAGTCCTGCATTTATATATAGCTTTGAATCTGATTTAGCACCTTGTGCACTGTGGGTGCTCATATTTGTCTGGCCTCACTTTTATTCTGAATACCTTCCTGCTATCAGCTTGTAATCAGAGGTATTGTACCTTTGGCCCACTTGGAGGCCAGTAGGAGGTACGTCAGTATTTGTCATCTTGGTACCTGGTTTACCAGAAGCTCGGATTACCTGCTCTTTGAAGTACTCCTCCTGCACCTGGTGTTCTCTCCCCCCTAATCCCTTAAGCTTTGACATCCAGCATCTAAACATGTCTGTAATATTCATGAATGTTTCCTTTTAGATAACCTCAATAAAATTTTGGGTTTTTTACTTTAAAGCCACCTGCTTCAGTCTTTGAAATGGATGGTAGTGACATTAGGTGATGCGAGGTAACACTTTATTGGAATTAAGGATGAGGACTGTGGAGCCAGACAGACTGTGTTCTAATCCCGTTTATGAGCTGTGTGACTTAGAGCATGCTACTTGCCTTTTCCATGGCTCAGTTTTGTCACCTGAAAATTGGTGATAAATATAATACCTCATAGCATTGTGTAGAGGATTCAATGAGTTAATGAAAGCAGAACTTGTAATAATAGGTTGGCTTTAGCTATTACTTTTTTTAATATTTTCTGTTCTTACAAACTGATGCCAACAAAGGCAATTTTCACTTAATAAATATATGCACACATTGATTTTATGCAAGTTTATTGTGTGTTTATTCTGTTCTAGGCATTGTGCTAGGTATTGGAGATACAAAAATTTGAGGACAAGTTATACATCTTGCCTTAAGTTGTTGATCTCTGGAAGATATAAACTAATAGACAATATTAATGCAGATGATGCCTGTTGTGATAGGGAAAGTACAAATTGTAATGGGAAGACTTCACTCAATACTTGAGCATCAGGGAAGGCTTTCCTACTAGGGCCTGAAGGACAAATAGGAATTAGCCAAGTGAAGGAAGAAGAGAGCATGTTTGATTGTTCCACATAGGAGTGACTGATAGTTAGAGACTGTGACATAAAGCAGAGTGCTTTTTAGGAACTGAAAATTTAATATAGGCAGCATGCTTTGAGGCTTTGAGTAGAGAAGCAGATGTTGCAAGGCCTTGTCCACCATGTGAAACAGGTTGAACTTTTCCTTACAAGCACTATGAGGCCATTGAAGGGTTTTAACAGAGCAGTGACATGATCGGATTTGTGTGTGGATTATTATTTTTTTTAACCTTTCATTGCAAAATAAAATAGAACACCATACAGACAAATGTGTACCTTACTAAAGTAACTAAAGCAACTAAAGCAAGTGTCCTGGTAACCACAGCCCAGATCAAAAAACAGAACTTTGCCAGCCACCGTCATGGGCCCCACCCCAATCACAGCTCCCTCTGTCCCCACAGAGATGACCTTGACTTCTATGGTCATCACATCCTTGGGTTTCTTTGTAGTTCATAAAGTGTGGATCACTAGGCACAGATTTAATCTTGCTCATTTTTAAAAATGTTTTTTTACAAGTCTTTTTTCTCTGTTGGCTGGTGCAATTCAGTGGCGAGTTGATAGTAAACCCCGGCTTAGGAAACAGGGTTGTTCTTCATGCAGATGACTATGCCGAGAGCATGGGAATATCTGAGGGAAAAAAAGAGAGGAAAAAGGAAAAAAAGTCTTTTTAATTTCCAGTTTCTCCTCCATTCTTTTATTTTTGTTACAATATATCTATGGAAGAACCTGGAGCCTTCGACCTGCACAACTTTCCACTGTATGCAGGAGGCATAGCTCCGTGAGTTCCTCTACTCTTGCTATTTCCTGAAAACTGACCACTGGATGGTGAGGCTTGATCCAGCTCAGTGTTGATCACTTTGACATAGATGGTGGCTGTGCTCTCATCAGGAAACTTAAAATGGCTGCTGATTTCTCCATGTGACAGATTTGTGTTTTACCAGGGAAGAATCTCTGACCACATGTGAAGAGTAGATTGCAGAGGTCAAACCAAGAAGACAAGTTAGTCCTTTTGTGTTAAGCCAGATGAGAGCCTAGAATAGGGGCTCTGAGAATGGAAAGAATTGATGATTTCCAGAAAGGTTTCAGAATTAGCATGTATAAAACTTGACAGTTGTGTTTGAGGACAAAGAGGATGAAGAAGTATTTTCCTGGGATGCTAAGAGGATGGTGGAGCCTTTCAGTGAGATTGTAAAACTTGGAGCTGCTGGGGAATGATAATAAAGCATTTGGTTTAGGATATACCGAGTTTGAAGTGCCTGTGGACCTAAGGAGATGTCAAGTTTACATCTCTCAAGCCTTATTTTCAGCTACTTTCTGTTTGCCAGCAGTGTATTGTGACTTAAGAAAGTGTTGTCACCAGAAAAAAAAGAGATTTTATTCAATATAAAATATGCTGTCAAGTAAAACATACATAGTTTCTGTCAGTGATTAAAAAAAAAAAGTAGAAGGAAAGTTCAAAGCAGGTTAGATTTAATTAAACTGGGCCTACCACAATAAATTAATGAATAACAGTCAGAAAAATGAAAAGTCAATGTGCTAACAGTATTCCAGCCACATGGGTGTCTTCGCATCACTTTCTGGAGCTGAAACCAAAATGAAACATTGCGTAGGCAGTGCTCCAAGAGGGAGGCATCAGCTTGAGTGAATTGGGCTGTTTCTTCTGAAATTATAAAAAGAAATAAAAAAAATATTATTGGTGAAGCATGGATAGCGACTTGGCTTGTAACAATTTAGTGAGCAAATTTTAGTTCATTTCTGTGATTCATTTACAGTGAATTCACTATGATAAAAAAAAAAAAAAACAGGGAAGTAGGATGTAAGAATAAATCCATACATACTGCTAAAACTTTAATATCTTCCCACCCTAAATTTTGACCATCATTTTGAAAAATCACATGGAGTTTACTGTCTTCCCTTCTTTGGAGAACCTGTTGACTTGGGAAAGATTTTAAAGTATAACTGAAGCTAGTTTGAATCTTTTGCTCTGGCCTGCCACTTGGTCAGAGATGGTGGAGAGAATATGACTACGTTCAGCCTTTGGAGTGTGGTCAACTTTTATTTTCAATATGACAGATAACTTTAGATCTAAAATTCAGGGGAGTGTTTAATGTCCATGGCATGGTGAAAATTGCTCACAAGTTTGACTTATAATTTAATTTGAATTTAGTTTACTCATCAATTCTGTTCTGTGGCAACATAATGAGTAGCACGTCTTCAAATTTTTGATAATTCACAAAGAAAAATCCTAAATCAACTTTTTCCATTTCCTTGCCAAATTATTTTTTAAGAACTACTTGAAACTTTGTCCCCAGGGCATGAAATAAAATAAACAATATTAGCATAGTGTATACTCTATAATAAATGATATTGGTATTGGTATAATGCCTAATGTTCATAGACATGGTTTCATTATCTCTCTGGAATGTAAATGGCTTCAAAGCCAAACAGAATTGTTTCAAGGGATGAGAGATGTTTTATTGTTTTCCTGCACAGTGATAAATTTTTTATTACTGCATCGACTGCCGGGGCCCATTTGGTGCTTCACATCTGCCCCCGCCATGCAGCACCGTCTGCCTTCTACTTTAAACATTCTGGGCTTCTCTGGTGTCCTGGGTTCCTTCCTAATGATGTCACTATGGGATATTCCCTCAGTGCTGGCTCCAGACCCGCTGCCGGGAAGTGCTCTGGGAAGCGCAGGACTCAGCCAGTCAGTGAACCTGGGCCAGGGTCCTCTCTGCCTGTAGGATGCACCTGAGGGGCTGCTTGGTTGGTGTCACCTTTTTCCTCTAAGCCAGTGGTTTTCAAACCTTTTGTGACTGTGACCTGTCACAAGAAGAAACAGAGTTGGTGTCATGGCCCAATGTACACATAACTTTAACTCTACATATGTCAATATATAAGTGAAAGTTGCACAAATCAGCTCTTGCATTTAAGTTATGCTTTCTGGTCTACTATTTTCTATTTCATTCCATTAAATTTCACTAAAAATATGGTGCTCCTAACCTGTTATATTCATTCCACAATCTATTAATAGCTTGTGATTTTATAATTTGAAAACTCTGCCCAACATTCTGATGAACACGTGATACCTTTTCAGAGAATCCCTTCTCAGTATCCCCTCTCAATATCTCCAGAGAGGGGACTGCTTCACACTTCGAGGTCAGCTTTTTATTTCATGTTTCTAGTATTTAGAGTACTTGTTCCCAAAATATATTATGACACATCTTTTTTCATTAGGAAATAGTGCAAGTTTGTGATTGAAGATTATGTTTCAGGTTTCCAGGGCTAAGTAGAATATTATTTCTTATTAGCACCCAGAAGAAAATCAGCCACACAGTTCATTCACTGTTTTAAAAAGGCAACTTCAGCAAAACCTTTAAAAAGCATATTATAAAAGGAAATTTTTGATAAAGCATTAGAAAGTGGGCATCTTGGGTAAATACCAATCTTACTGAGGAGAGCGTAAGAAAAAGTAAAATACTATTTCATGTACCTTAGCACCTTAAGATCTGTCTCATTTTAGTTTTGATATTTTTCTACCATTAAGGTGACTAGATTTATCAATTTGAGTACAGCTTTTGCCATTGTTAAAGTGTCTCTCACTTTTTAAACTTTATATCACATGTAAGTATTTGTCATTTTCCACGTTGTGTTGTCAGAATATTAGAGGATTGCTCCTTAAAATAAATGGGAGTATTCAGGCAGGAACCTAGTGGTTGTAAGACGCAGTGATGGCAGGTGACATTTAAGGTTCATGTATTCATTGCTAATACAGCAGTAACCAAACACCACAGACTGGGTGGCTTAAAACAAACAAATCGATTCTCTCACAGTTCTGGAGACTAGAAGTCTGAAATCAAGGTGTTAGCAGGATTGGTTCTTTCTGGAGGCTCCAAAAAGAAGCTGTCTCATGCTGCTATCCTAGCCTTGGTTGTTGTAGCAACCCTTTGTGTTCCATGGCTTGTCGATACCATCACTCATCTATCTCTCACATATGCCATCTACCACCAACATATGCATACCCTTCTTTTACACCTATCCTCTTAATATAGAAATATCATAATTTTAAATCTCATGTCATCTTCTTTTTTGGCATGTATCCAAATTTGGGTGGAGAAATACTCCACTGGTTTCCACAGACAGTATTCAAGTGAAGTAAATTTTGCAACCTTGGATGCCTACCTGTGTTTATTCTACCCTGGTGCTTAAATGATAGTTTGTCTGGATGTGAAAACGTACTCTACAAATTGCCTTTGAGTTTTGGAGGCATCATTTCATTGTCTTCTAGCTTCTGGTGTGCTATTGAGATGTCTAATCCCACTGTGATTCTTGATGCTTTGAATGGAATCTGATTTTTCTCTCTGTAGCTTTTAGAGCCTTTTCTATGGCACCAGTGTTATGAAATTGTGGGATCATGTGCCTTGGTTTGGGATGGGTCTGTTTTCATTCATGTACTTGATGGACTATTTCAGTCTTGAAACTCATACTCTGTAGTTCTAGGAAATTTTCTTGACATATTTGATTTCTTCGCCTTTGTTTTTCTTTGTTTTCTTTTTTCATTCTCTTTTTCAGATATTTCTCTTCTTGACCAATCCCCTAATTCTTTCCTCTGTTTTGTTTCATTTCCCTGCTCTCTTGATATTTCTTCAACTTTCCTTCAGCCCTTCTATTGAGCTTGTCTTCCAGCTATTTCATTTTTCATTTTCAAGAGCTCTTTTTTGTTTTGAAATTTTTTCTAACTGCTTGGTTTAGTTTGATCATTTAGTTAATTTGCTGCATTTATCATTTTATTTATTTGGACCTCTTCTTTTCTATTATGGGATTTCCTTAAATCTCTGGTAGTCATTGATTGCCTACTCATATATAAGAATGGAGTTTTTATATTAGTTTCCTATTGTTGCTATAACAAATTACCACAAACTTAGTGACTTAGCAGACTTATTTTATATTTCTGTACATTAGAAGTCTATTGTGGGTCTTACTAGACTAAAATTAAGGTGTTAGTAGGACTGCCTTCCTTTCTGGACGCTCTAGAGGAGAGTTTGTTTCCTTGACTTTTTTGAGCTTCTATGGGCTGTATAAATTCCTTTGCCCTTGTCTCCTTCCATCTTCAAGGCCAGCAACATTGTATCTCTCTGATTTTTCCACTGTAGTTACATTTCCCTCTAATCACAGCCATGAAATAAGATTGAGTTCACCCAGATATCTAGGATAATCCCATACCACAAGGCCCTTAATTTAATCACTTCTATAAAGTCCTTTTGCCATGAAAAGCTATATATTTATAGATTCTAGGAATTAGGATGTAAATATATTTGAGGGGACTATTATTTGCCTATACAACTTCTAAACAGCTGATTGTTCACTCTGTGTTTTGGGGGGTTGTATGCAGGGGTCCAATACACTATAAGATTGATAACAATTTGACTAAACCTTTTCCTTGGGAAACCCTTGATGTCAGAGTCTTTAGATCTTAACTCTTAGCCCTAGAGTACTTACCCTTTACATACATGTTATGTTTGAAATAGCATGTTTTTAATGTTTCATGTTATAAAATTTATCGAATTTTGGAAAACAAATAAAAGTAAAAATACAAATAATTACTATAACATTTATAAATTATTATTTTTTCTGAAATTTTTAATTTGAAAAATTTCAAACACACACAGAAGTTAAAGTTTGTGTAGTTAATATCTACTTACATATTCAATTCCTGTTCAACCATTATTTGTATTTTCAGAGAACCAATTTTGCCTTTGTTGATTTTCTCTTATTATTCATCTGTTTCATATTTCATATGTTTTTGTCTTATCTGTATTATTTGTTTTTTACTATTATCACTGGATTTAATTTGCTCTTTTTTTTAGCTCCTTAAGGTGGAAGCTTAGATCATTAATTTTATACCTTTTTGTTTTCTGATATAAAACTTATAGTGCCATAAAATTTCCTCTAAGGACTGCATTAGCTGTATCCCCACAAATTCAGACATGTTGTATTTCCATTATCATTTGCAATAATTTATAATTTCACTTATGATTTTTTCTTTGACCCATGAGTTATATAGAAGTGTGTTGCTTTTGTGTAACTATATATATTTGAGAGCTCTTAAGCTCATGGTAGTGGTTGTAAGTTTTCCAAAGTTCTTATTTTTGCTTGAAAGCTCAAATTTTATCATTGGCAACCAAGACTTTCCATTTTCCTTGAACTGTCAGGTTTCCTTGATCATTTTCAATATAACTTCCACTTAAATACTCAAGTCTAAATAACTATAATTTGTCGGTTGGTCATTTTTCTCATGTAAAAATGATGTTTCATGAAAAAAAGCTGCTAGCTCAGTTCTTCACTCAATGCACAAATTCTTTTCCTCGTGACTGTTTTTGCACTTTGGTATTCATTGCGCTTTTTTGCATATTTCCCATTTCATCACACAGAATATTGAAGAGACATATACACAAAAGATTGAGATTTTATAAAATTAATCATTTTAACCACTTTATAAAGGATGTTATTAAGTGAAACAGGCTTTTTAAATTTAACTTAGAATGAATGGCAGCAGTACAGAATCATACGAGGATTATTAGCACAGGTTGGTGCCCCTGCCTGGATTCTTGCTAAGGTGACAAAATTTTTAGCTGTTAGTGCTTTTGCACCACTAGTGCAAATATCAACGTATAACATCTTTACATTATTATGAAAATAATTTTTACTCGGGATCCCCTAAAAGAGTCTTGGAGACCCCACAGGTCCACGGGCCTTAACTTTAAGAACATCTCTCTAAGGGGCGAAAGTATAGCTTATAAAAACAGGAATAAAGTAAAAGTTTTCCTAACCTCCTCTTAACTGACTTGCCAGTGAAATTAACCTCCACCCCTTGTATAACTGAGCAGCATCTTTCCTAGACTGCTGGGAGGCATGTCAAGGCTGGTCGGCCTTTCTCTACCATGTTCATTCATTTCTGTTTCCACCAGTAGAGTTGTGTGCTTAATAAATATCAGTTGTATTTGTTCTTAAACCAGTTGATGCCAGTTTTACTAATACCTGTAATTACACAATTTTAATACTATTACGTAAATAGAATAAGTGTGGGTTCAAAAATAAAAAGAATTTGTGATGTTTCTAAAACCAACTTTAATGCTTTGGAGCGACTTACTGTAAAATATTGCTGTTATAATTTAGTGTGAGTGAGATTTATAAAATTTAGGGGATAACTTAAAAATCTGGAAGGATTCTACAGAAATTCTATAATTTCTTCCTGTAGTATAGAGAAAACAAAGCTAGAAATTATGATGACGTGTTATCAGCAGGAAGAAACAATTAAACTCAAGTCTGTAGACCCATATTCAAAGAAATGGCATTTAGGTCACCTTCAGACGATTGGTGAATGTGTGTGTCTATATCTATTTTAAGCTGAAATAAAATTAATAAATGGATATCTGTATATATTTTTTAATGATTCCCCACTTAACCAGCTTTACAGTAAATTGGTTAACCACTGGTTAGAATCACATTATATTAGATATTTTCTTCTCTGCCATCCGTGAGCTAGAAGCAATTTCCTTTGCTTTTCATGACAGTAAAATATGTTCTCTGCCATTATTGCACTTTGTATTTGAGGCTGGGTATGATTGTATTGGTAAAGAATTTAGGTAACCTTTGTGAAATATAGCTATTACAAGTCATATTTCATAATATAGTGATGAACCTGATGGTATCATAAACTTTTTTTTTTTATCAGTGTGCTATTATTTTGTTGAATTAAAAACTATTGGGAATAAGCAACTATGTGGGAGCTTAGAAATTATCACAGAAATTACATAGTGATATTTCCTAAAGGATATTCTTTTATCTATAAAAAAATAAGTTCACTGGTTAATCAGACATGTCAGGGTTCGGTAGGTAGAAGCAGTTTGTTGATGCCTCCTTACTGTGGCTGGGTGAATATGCTGTCATTTATAGATGCAACATGACATGGTTCATACACAGAGCTGAGAAACGGATGACCTGATTTCTCTGCCTGGCTCACCAGTCGCCAGGAGTCAGTGAAGACTGTAGTCCTCACTCGCTGACAGGGAGCTAGCAGTATGAGTTGTTGCTTTTTTCCCCTAGAAGTAGGGAATTAATTCACTCTCTTCACATTCTGTTTACAAACAGTACATACTGGCAAGCCAACTGGCAAGGCAGCTTTGTCTATGAGCAAATGGCTAAGAAACTCATCAACTGTAATCATTTTAGCACCAGGCTGTATCACTAGAACAGCCTACCAAACACATATCATTATGAAATATCAAGAGATTCCTCCAAATTCCTGATTGCATAATGTTTGCATATTCATTGTCAACAGTGTGGCCTAGTTTTATAAGCATGTGCTTTCATTTTTTTCTATCTTCCCAAAAATATTTATTTAGAGTCTACTGTGTGCCTGACACTGTTGTAGGATTGGGGATCCAATAGGGAATACAATAGAAGAAAAAAAACCCTGCTTTTACAGAACTTAGATTCCAGTAAGGGATACATATACATACAGTATACATATACACACATATATGCTAAGAGGACAAAAAGTAAGGAAAAGAAATGAGAGATTGTTGGTTGGGGAGTGACGCTGCAATTCTGACAAGGCAACCAGAGGAGGCCTGAGATCACTTTGTTAATATTAACTCCTAAAGGAAGAACACAATCTAGAAGAAGTAATCTCTCTGAACATTTTTAAGTGTTCTTAACCTGGGGTCTGTGGGGTTCATATGGGGGAAATACTGCATCTTGCTTTTCACTAACTCCAACTGAAATTTAGCATTTCTTCCAAATCATGAATATAGATAACCAACTTTAGTAATATTGGGAGAACCTGTAACTTTGTCACAGATAGATATCAGTTATTTTTATATCACATTACAGTTATTGTAGACATCTCAAAATATTGTTTGTTCTCATCACTACTTATAAGTTATGTTCATTACTATCCATGCTGTTAAATCTTAATACCTTAATAAAGAAGCCTATATATCACAATTTTTAAAAATAATCTGTATTGATAATTACATTTCAAAGTAATAGCTTTCCTTGTATCACTGTATCTTTTATCTTATGACTTCTAAAACATACTGAGAAAGAAGTTAAGACTTCACTAGATTGCCAGAAGAGGCTTATGGCATAGAAATGTTAAGCTTCAGTCTAATCCCTGAGAGCTTCCTTCTACCTCCGACCAGAACAGCACACTCTTTTTTTGTTTCCCTCTCTTAGAGATTACTCAAATACATCCTGAACATATGGGGAGGGTTTTCTGGATAATTCCATAGAGTTGTGATTGTGAAAAATCCTTTTTAGCTTCCTGTTTAACACAGGCCACACACTATTAAAATACTGGCTGAATGATGTAGCAAGTCAAGCAAAAATTTGGCCTCCTCGAAAATGACAGTTTAATGCTTCTAGATCCAGTTTTAGACTTCTCTGAAAGATGCTCAAAGGACCTTAGAGGCAGTGCAGTTCATTTTATGAGAAGAATGAGATGTAGAAATAGTTAGAATCAGCTCATTGCACTCGCTTACACCAGCTTTTAAGCTAATCTCCCCATGATGGCGTCGACAGAGTTGGCCTGTCCAGATTGAGAGGTCATAAACTATAGATCACGCTACCTTCACCTTGACCAGCCTATGGGAAATGAAATGAGATGTACATTTTATTTGTTCGATCTTATTAGCAAGGCAGCAATGAGAACAGAACTGAGAACCTCTTATGCAGGTAAAAAGGGGAGAGTGATCACCAGTTAATGGGTACACCAGAGAATTTTGCCTTGCTACTACACATTATATGCTTTAGATCTTGTTGAACATATTCTACTGTCATCAAGAGTAAAAAAATCAAAAGTAAAAATTCTCAACATCTTGATGTTACCGGAAGCCTAAGAGAGAAAAGTGTTGACTGTAATTTTCACATTAGATAAATTTTATGCGTGTGTCTAATGAGTAGGGAAGTCGACTCTGTGTCATAAACCTCTTGGATTATATCTTCAATCGCATCCTTTAGCTCTGAGTAATAGACACTTAAAGAGTACAATGAAAGCTGTGAGCCTTGTCGTACTCATTTGCCTGGCTTACTTTCTTTTACAGGTTGGTGAAAGATGCTCCCTGGGATGAAGTCCCTCTCGCTCACTCCCTGGTCGGTTTTGCCACTGCCTATGACTTTTTGTACAGCTACCTGAGCAAAACGCAACAGGAAAGGTTTCTTGAAGTGATTGCCAATGCCTCCGGCTATATGTATGAAACCTCATATAGGAGAGGATGGGGATTTCAATATCTGCACAATCATCAGCCTACCAACTGCATGGCTTTGCTCACAGGAAGCCTAGTTCTGATGAACCAAGGTGCGTGTGGACACAGCTGAGGGATGCCCAAACTGACATGATTCAAAATTGCCATGTTGTGGGCAAAGCATTTTTATAACCAGTCTTAGTACATGTTCATACTTGGATCCTAACTAAGCCAATGCGATGAAGTAATGCCAAGGTCATCTCTTAAAGAGTTGAGAGACATCTCTTTCCTCATTTCATGTCTGCAGGTTATTTAATTATGTCTTTTGATTGTCCCAAGCCAAATTCTTATGGCACATGATCAGTGGCAAATATTCATTTTTCCAGAGAATTCTGACAGTGAAGACAGCCAGCCTAGATAAATGGAGTTTTTAAAAGCTAAACAGGTGGTTTATTGTTTGAAATGAATGTTCCTTGCACACAGATGTGTAATCATTACACCACTGCTCTTTTATTCTCTAAAGAATTAAAACAACCAATCTAGATCATTTCGGTCAAATTTGTAAGTGACTTTTGTAGATCATATAGCGACTTTACCTTAAAATCTAATGTAATTGCTAATATTATATTTTCTCTCTCATAATTCTGACTTAATTACAACTACTGTGGAAGTCTATAAGTGACTAAATAAGATTGTATTTATGAAAAGCACCCCTAAGATCACAGTGAAAATTAAGATATTAAATAGGTACTTGGAGCTGGCAAATCTAAAGGAATTTAACTCTTGATTATATTCCCCATAGAATAAAGCATTTTGTAGATTATCCAGCATCAGATTTTCCTCAAGATTAGCTTTCACACTTGTTACATCAACCAACCATCACTTTTAATTAGACCTTAGAGGTAAAGAAACTAACATTAATTGAGCATATGACACATGCTGATCCTTGTCCATATTTTATTTACTTCTCACATCAATCATATAAGGTAGCTGGGATTTGGACCCAGTTCTGTCCAAGCTCAAAAGTTCCATCTCTTTCTACTGTATTTTGTTGCCTCTCTCAAAATAGAAATTCAATTCACAGTAATTTAAGAAAAGCTTAACTGAAAAGGTGAATTTTCATCCTAGTTCCCTTTGCACCTTACTCTCACAAAAACAAATTAAAATTTAATCCCAAAATCTGAGACTGGTTCATATTGGATCAAAATTTGTACTTCTCCTCTAATGGGAGTTTTCAGATGCATTTTTTTTCTGATTAAAGTTATAGGGGGCTCTGGGATACACTTCTCCGGAGCCCCTACGTAAGCAGGGCACACATTTATAAAAAGACTGGGCAGAAAAAGGAGTGAAATCTCTGGTCCTATCCATCTCAGTTCACAATTAGGCTTACAATCCCCGCTTTTTTGGCATACTCACTCTAACTTTAGGAGCTACTTTGGCCAGCCTGTTTCATTGATTCCTTGTTCTCCAGATCATGGATACTGACTGAGGTAGCATAGAGCATACCTCTAGTACCCACTGGACTTATAAAATCTCAAAAGTGGGAGAATTAGAATTTTCTGTCTGTTCTGCTAACCCTTTCTGAGGCTTGGTTCACAGACCACAGAATCACATGTAAGCAATTTACAAATCAGTTGGAAAGGAGACAGATGTGAATGAAATGTTTAAATGATTACCCAATAGTTATAGCAGCACTAGGGAATGAAATTAGAGGTATTACAAAGTTACAGTTACATATCAATAGAGTGTATTAAGTTTGAATTCAAAAGAACAATGTTCTTTAAGTGAGTTTGAGATGGTTTGTGGAACTTTGAAGGCTGGATAGGATATGGTAAGTGAAAATAATGAAGAACATTCTAGGTGAGCTGTATGGATGGTGGGAAAATAGCATCAATAATAGCACTGGTAAGTCATATTGACAGATTTGTAGTTTACAAAGTATGTTGGCAGAGATTGCCTCATATCTCCTGAGCACGGTTGTTGTAAGGAAAAATATCCAGGGAGCAGTGAGTAACAGGCCTGATTTTAAGCATCAGTTACATTGGTGTCTGGTTGCAGATGGAATATACAGAGCGGAAAAAGATGAAGATGATTGGAATTTTAAACCCTAATGATTAGAGAATGGAAATTGAAAACTATCTAGAAGACTGACATGTCAGGTGTGGAGCTGGATGGAAAGTGGATACAGGGCACAATTAAGTCACCTCCCTGCACAGCTGAGCCTGAGAACAACGTTGCCCACATGAGATGCAAGCCAGGACTTACTTATCCTGGGACCTTAGGTTTAGGCTGGGAACTGTGGTACCTGGGCCCCTGGAAGCGCCCACCCCTAGGAGACGGTGGTACACTGTTGAGCACCGATAATCATACATGTCTGTGAGAGTGAAACAATAAGACTCCACCCACATTAGGAGCACTGAGCTTCATTTTATCCTCAGGGGTTGTGTGTTTTAAATACAAGCAAACAAAACCTTAAATCTTATGACCTGGGTTCAGATCAAAGTTCTGTTCATTTGTAGTCATGCACCAGAGGTCTTGAACAAGTCAACTTCTCTGTAATTTTGGAGTAATAGTGTATAATTGAATTGTTAAAAGGATTAAGTAAGATTATGTTCAGTATTGTGTAAACTACAAATGTTAAAGAAATGTGAGGAGTTGTTACCTAAAATTTAGTCTTGAAAATATTGTAGAAAGCTAGCATTTCTGAGTGGAAAGGATTTTTTAAAAAGTTTTTAGACTTTTAATTTTCAGTTGGGAAGATGGAAGAATGTGACAGGTTGAAGAAGTGCTCAAACAAAATTACGTAGCTTATGTTTGGCATGTTGTGGACTCCAAGTTGATTTTGTTTGCCCTTAGATCGCCCCTGCAATGATTTCTTCACCCTGCTGTGCTGCCTTTTCAGATCCAAAGGAACCTAAAAGCACAAAAAGAATGGGAAATTATCTTCTAATGACAGAATGAATTGAAGACTGCCCATTTTGCCTTTATAGTATTTGCAGCTAATTATAAATTCTATAAAATAATGGTGAAAGTTTTATAAAGTGATAAACTTCAAAAACTATTTTCAAGTAGTAGTTTTTAGGAAAATTGAATTAAAAGTTTCAGTATACAGATCTTTTCCTGTAGACATAAACTTATGTGCAATTCATAGTCTCAGACGTGATGCAGTTTCAGTTTATTAAAGATCGGAAAATAACTTACATTCATTTAAAGGTTTATCTTCATTTCATTAATAAATGATCTGTATTCAAGAACTTTTAACTTACATCATGGACCCATCACAAAGCTGGATTAGCAGGATGTTATTTATAATGTTGATTCGTGAGAGTTTTACAAAATGTTATTTATAATATAAAACTAGTCAGATAACTCTGAGGGTTTTATGTGGCTATGTCTTTGTTTATGTTGGTTACAGCCTTAGTCATTGTTTCCATGTGTTTTCATCCTCTAGGGTATCTTCAGGAAGCCTACTTATGGACCAAACAAGTTCTGACCATCATGGAGAAGTCTCTGGTCTTGCTCCGGGAGGTGACAGATGGCTCCCTCTATGAAGGAGTTGCATATGGCAGCTATACCACTAGATCACTCTTCCAGTATATGTTTCTTGTTCAGAGGCACTTTGACATCAACCACTTTGGCCATCCATGGCTTAAACAACACTTTGCATTTATGTATAGAACCATCCTGCCAGGTATAGTGAGGAATCACAAGGGAGCAATATTTACTACTGTAATTTTTCCTGATTACGAAAATGGGCTAGAGAAGTGTGCAGTTTGAGTCAAATTGTGGTTAAAAGGACTTTTTTTTTTTTTTTCCAAAGCAAAGTAGAATGCAATTCAAGAGTTATATAGGCAAAACATCATGGGAGTTAACATGAGGATTTGTGATTTAGGTACTGTAAAGCTTGAAGCATAATGGATCAAATATAATTTGTAGTCCCCACAGGACTTCTGTTTTTGTATATGTAAAACTTGAGTACATATACAAATTCATTTCCATGAATCTAAACAGAATATAAGCATTTATAATTACGTGTTAATTTTCCTTTTTGTGTAATCTCTATCAATTCTATTTTGGTTTTTAGTTAATAATTTTTTCTTCCAAACTATATGGGCATGATTCAAAATGAAAGATTGAACCTACATATTTAAGTTGGAGCTTTATTATTTTCTTTATATACTTATTGAAATAAATAGTATTAAATATAGAAAACTAACCAAAAAAAAGATATATATGATTTAAGAACTTATTTATTTCTAGGAGAGCTTTGTAATTGGCCTTATTTCTAAATAGAACTGAGATGTTAGAAAAAGTTTAGGAGGTACATTTTCATCAGGATGGGTATTTTTACTCCAGTGAAATACAGTTTTAAGATGATAATTCTAGACTTACTAAAGAATTCAGTATTTAAATCTTTTTTGCTTCCTTGTATACTCATGGATTGGATAGAATCTCCATTATTGGATTAGTTTTCCAAAAAATACTGCAGAGCAAAAGAACCGTATTAAGATTTAGTTTAGACTTACATTCAGAACGCTATTGTTTCACGCCTCACTCTTAGAGACCTGTTTTGCAGTTTATCTTGATAAACAAAGGCCGGCTAGAACAATAGACCTTTAAGTGGTCGCAGTGCTTTGTAATTTGAGCTGAGATCTAATAGCCAACCACAGCAGGGCTTGGGTCTGCTGTGAGTTTGTAGTGGCTACTTTCTAAACTAGGAAGGACAGGATGAACACCTCTAAGAGGAGGATTCAAATATTTGTGTCAATTTGTTCAACAAACCTTTACTGAACATCTCTGTGCGGGTCACTGTAATAGGCGTGAGATTCAAAGAGGAATAAAACATCATGTTTTCAAGGAACTCACAGATTAGTAAAAGATTCAGAAAAATCACATTGTATATATAATAAGATTTACTTGGAAGAACATTCACTAAACTTGTAAGAACAAAAATTTCATCTGCAAGTTATAGAAATAGAGCCCTGGTAGCATTTAGAAGGGTTTCTGTGTTAAGTCAGTTTTTTTTTCAGCATTTCTCTCTCTTTTTTTTTTTTTTTTTTTCCCTCTACAATAGCTATTCTAGTAGTGATTATAGTCTCACCCAGAGGTTTCTCCCATTCTTTTTTAAGAATGCCTGAAGCATAGGCAGTGTTACTTTCTTTTATTTTTCTGACCTGTTCCTGTATGATCTTTACATTTTCTCTCTTTTCTTTAACTTCCAGCAATCCAGACTGGCAGTATCTTCTGTGGGAATTGTTAAGTTTTCTTCCTATAGAAACTCAGTTTCTCCCCTATACCTTATAACTTCCACATTATTGGAGGCCAAATTGAAGCATCTAACTGGATTATCTTGGCGTAGGATGTGGGATGAGTTGGTAGGAGAGCTTGTGCTCACTTTAGGTTCAGGAACTCACCATGCACAAGAGGATAGTGTATGTATCAGTGCCAGTATAATTGCATATAGCATGGATACTGGAGAATGAGAAAGGTGGGCAGTTATCTACGCATTAATTGTTGCGCCTTTTTCATCACCAATGATGAGTTGCCACATAACAAATACACTTACAGATATGTGGAAGACCATCAAGAGGGATTATGATTCGTTGGGGTGAAGCATGGGGTTGAGGTTTTGTTTGTTATTTTTATCCAAGATAACGAAATTGACTCTAATTGCAGGCAGGATTAAAAATCACTTTTTAGACCTTATAGGGAGAATGCAATTTTAAACTTATCTTAGTTCTGTCAAACTTCTTTCCTCAGGGTTTCAAAGGACTGTGGCTATTGCAGACTCAAATTACAACTGGTTTTATGGTCCAGAAAGCCAATTAGTGTTCCTGGATAAATTTGTCATGCGTAATGGCAGTGGTAACTGGCTTGCTGATCAAATCAGAAAGAACCGTGTGATGGAAGGTCCAGGGACACCATCCAAAGGGCAGCGCTGGTGTACTCTTCATACGGAATTTCTCTGGTATGACACGTTGGGCTGGCTTTAAGAAGAAATTGTACCCAGGGATACAGTGTGCTAGTTTTTTTGCATTTGAAAAAAAGAAAAAAAAATCTAATCCTAAAACACTTCTAAACTTTTTCTTTATGCCAGCTAAGTACCTGCAACTTCAACAACTTCAATGCAAATCGCAGTGTTTGAAATTCTGTTAGAAACATTTCCTTACATTTAAGATCTAATTACTGTTTGCAGTTTTTGGTTTTCTATTAGGGATGTCCTAGGCTCACACTATATCATAGATATATGTGTTTTGATTTACATCGTTTTTGAAATCATATAAAGAGAAAACCACAAAATTAGACTGTTATTCTGATAATGACACACACACACACACACACACACACACACACACACACACACACACAAAAGTAAAATGTTTGTTTTGTTTTAGTAAATGGAGCATTATAATCTTCTAACCGGAAAGTTGTTACTAAATTTTTGAAACTATTTAAAAGTGTTTGACAATATTTGACAGTTTTGCTTTGATAATAAAAGAACCATGTAATTTTTTTTGCCTTAATCTTTTAAGCCCAGAAAGAGAAGCCAGAGCCTCCTTTTTAAAGTACCGCCAAATATATTGCCAAATATATTGCATCCAATAAATTAAAATAAAAATTACAGGGAACTAGTTAATCCCTGTTGTCTTTCCAAGTTTTTGAAAATTTGCATTTGACTCCAAAATAAGCTTCTGTCATTTGATTCTCTGTATTATTACATTTTTTAATTTAAACAATTAAGAGGAAAGTAACAATAGAAAAGAGATAAGTGTCTATAGTTTAACCAGAGTTTTTAAAAACTATTTGCAGATGAACTAAATATATTAATATATAGCCATTCTTGATTCTTTTTAGGGGTATAAAGTAGTTATTTAATAGTATTTTCACTTACTTATAAATAAGCAAACAAGAGAGTTCTATAAAGTTGATTATAGGAGTCAGATTAATGTTAAGTCTAACTTGGTTTAAAATCTGCCTTATAGGAATATTCAAACTAACCAAAAACTGAGAGAAGGATGGCAAATTCAGCTTGTATCTGAATTTGTTAAATCACAAAATTAACCCAACTCTATTATACAAAACCTAAGTAGAGACACAATTTCTAATGTTCTGAAACAGACTCTAGAACAATAGACAAAACAGCCAAATTCAAGCACCAATAAAATTAACCCTTCTATTGGTGATTTATTTACATTAGGAAAAAATATCTAAGCTAATAATACAGACCTGTTTTTCTTCCCTTGGGCAGGAGATCTTATGAATCTGTCAAGGCTGTTATCTCAAATCATCAAAAACAAACAATCATGTTTATTAATATTTTTGTAGCCTTTCTGAATTACAAGCCCCTGTTCTCAATCACTGTGGAAGTTTAATGTTAATGTTTGTATTACTTAGATAAAAAACATTTATTATAAAAATAAGATGCCATTTATTGTCCAAAATGTGTGACATCATCTGCAGACTAAAACAGAACCTCTGGATCTGGGCTAGGCAGTGGTAGCCACATTTAGAAATCCTCCAGTATTGTTAGTTTTCTGAATTTCCTCCATTTATTTTCTTAGATGTAATATCGGCAGTAAATTTTATCTAATATGTGAAGTTCAACTCTACTTAAATTCATTTTTAGAGGGTAAAAAGTCCTCGACCCAACTTCTAATAATACCATTTGTTGCAGAAAAACTATTTTATTACAACTCAAGGCTTGTTAGGGTCTAGATCTTAACACGAGGTTCCGTAGCATAGGAGCCGCTCATCCAGATTTAGACGAAGTGCTTAATTCTCTGTGCCCCAGTCATTTGGATGGCAGCTCTGACATCATTAAGCAAGGAAGATTTGTATAGTGATTAGCAGCAGCAATCATTTCAGACTCGAACCCAAGGATCACATGCTATAAGGCACGTGTCCTCTCCCTTTCACCAAAGGTGTTCTTCTACACATGCTGATCATCCATAGGTGTTCTCAGAAATGTCTCTAACACAGTCTACATTTGTCTAATACAGTCTAATTAGCTAGAGCTCTAAATAGCATTTGCGAATTTTTTCCTCCAGCTATATTACCAAATGTGGCATCGCAGTTCTGATGTGTTATTTTCAGTTCCTCAGAAAATCAATTAATTTTTTAAAATTAATTCTTTCAGGTATGATGCCAGCTTGAAATCTGTCCCTCCTCCAGATTTTGGCACCCCTACATTGCATTATTTTGACGACTGGGGTGTTGTGACTTATGGAAGTGCACTGCCTGCAGAAATCAATAGATCTTTTCTTTCCTTCAAGTCAGGAAAACTTGGGGGACGTGCAATATATGACATTGTCCACAGAAACAAATACAAAGATTGGATCAAAGGATGGAGAAATTTTAATGCAGGGCATGAACATCCTGATCAAAACTCATTTACTTTTGCTCCCAATGGTGTGCCTTTCATTACTGAAGCTCTCTATGGGCCAAAGTACACCTTCTTCAACAATGCCTTGATGTTTTCCCCAGCTGTGTCTAAGAGCTGCTTTTCTCCCTGGGAGGGTCAGGTCACAGAAGACTGCTCATCAAAATGGTCTAAATATAAGCATGACCTGGCAGCAAGCTGTCAAGGGAGAGTGGTCGCAGCAGTGGAGAAAAATGGGGTGGTTTTCATCCGAGGAGAAGGTGTGGGAGCTTATAACCCCCAGCTCAATTTGAAGAATGTTCAGAGGAATCTGATCCTCCTGCATCCACAGCTTCTCCTCCTTGTGGATGAAATACATCTGGGAGAGGAGAGTCCCTTGGAGACAGCAGCAAGCTTCTTCCACAATGTGGATTTCCCTTTTGAGGAGACAGTGGTCGATGGTGTCCATGGGGCTTTCATCAGGCAGCGAGACGGTCTCTATAAAATGTACTGGATGGATGATACAGGCTACAGTAAGAAAGCAACCTTTGCTTCAGTGACATACCCTCGGGGCTATCCCTACAATGGGACAAACTATGTGAATGTCACAATGCACCTCCGAAGTCCCATCACCAGGGCAGCTTACCTCTTCATAGGGCCATCCGTAGATGTTCAGAGCTTCAGCATCCACGGAGACTCTCAACAACTGGATGTGTTCATAGCCACTAGCAAGCACGCCTATGCTGTCTACCTTTGGACAGGCGAGACCACAGGACAGTCTGCCTTTGCACAAGTCATTGCAGATCGTCAGAAAATTCTCTTTGACCGGAGTTCAGCCGTCAAGAGCACCATTGTCCCTGAGGTGAAGGACTATGCCGCTGTTGTGGAACAGAACTTGCAGCGTTTTAAACCAGTGTTCCAGCTGCTGGAGAAGCAGATCCTGTCCCGGGTCCGGAACACAGCTAGCTTTAGGAAGACTGCTGAGCGCCTGCTGAGGTTTTCAGATAAGAGACAAACTGAGGAGGCCATCGACAGGATTTTTGCCATATCGCAGCAACATCAGCAGCAGCAAAGCAAGTCAAAGAAAAACCGAAAGGCAGGCAAACGTTATAAATTTGTGGATGCTGTCCCTGATATTTTTGCACAGATTGAAGTCAATGAAAAAAAGATTCGGCAGAAAGCTCAGATTTTGGCACAGAAAGAACTGCCCATTGATGAAGATGAAGAAATGAAAGACCTTTTAGATTTTGCAGATGTAACATATGAGAAACACAAAAATAATGGCTTGATAAAAGGTCGATTTGGACAGGAACGGATGATGACAACTACTCACAGTAAAGCTTCATCACTGTCTGCTTCATATACCAGACTGTTCCTGATTCTGAACATTGCTATTTTCTTTGTCATGTTGGCAATGCAACTTACATATTTCCAGAAGGCCCAGAGCCTACATGGCCAAAGATGTCTTTATGCAGTCCTTCTAATAGATAGCTGTATTTTATTATGGTTGTACTCTTCTTGTTCCCAATCACAGTGTTAGCATTGACGCTATCAATTGTTTGATCATTTATGATCACAAATCTATGCAAAAAAAAATATCATTCTAGTTTGTCATTGGATTTTTTTCTCAGATTTATTTTAACAAATTAAGGGGAAGGAAGATACGTTCACACAAGAAGGCAAGGACATACAATACATTGGCACAGGCAAAGACTTTATCAAAGAATTGTCATATGGTGTTTCTGGAAGTGTTTGGCTTGGCTAATTTAGCAGTTCACATAATACTACTCTTAGGAGAAACAAAAAGTCTTGTTTTAAGTAATATTTTTTCTTAAGAGAAACCAAAAAGAGATAGAAATTGATTTTATTCATGTTAATTTAATGCTATTAGCAATTTCTAGATACTATTTTATGAAAAGACTGAAGCACACATTCTGAGAAATATGGACTTTTTTAAATGGTGTATTCATGTTGAAAATAAACGTTGCTAAGTCCTGGTATGGTGGTGTTGACTTCCTTGGAGAGTAATTCATTAGTTAAGTGAATAATAGCACCTGCATATTGGATTACTGTTCAGATAACATAGTAAAATGGTGGCAGAAAGTCATTAAAAACTTAAAATATATTTCCAGTAGAAAACATGTATCTCTGAATGAATATTTCTTTGATGATGTCAGACTGCACATATGTAACTGATTTTTTGGTGCATCCATTGGTAGTTCAACAAATAAAACAATTATAGGTAACTTAATTATCGTTTTTCTTTATATGGAAAACTGTTGTAGACCCAATGACTAAACTTCAAAATAAAATATTTTATACCCTGCACATTGATTTCAATACCAAAGAAGATGGGGAAGCTAGAATTACGTTTTAATAGAAAATTTTCTTTAAATTTATTTTGCTAAATAAACATCATAATTGTGATTTTCTACAGTGTCTTCTTTGTCTCATTACATTCAACATGTATATACAACACTTGAAATCTCTGAAGAGAAATGTTCATTTGGATGTGCATTAATTAAACCTATAAAGTATTGTTTGAGTGGAAAGAAGTAATTTCTGTGCTTACTTACATTTTTATTATTTAGATATGTTTTAAACATTTAAAACAAAAGCCAACTTCTGGTATTAGAGTAGTACCAAACTTTTAAAAACATAAAATTTTCTTGTTTATTTGCAATCGAGTCCTCAGGAGTTAGGGGCAGCACAGAGTACTGGAATCATTCCACAGTTCACACTTCAACATAAGACAGTGATATACTTCAAAGGAACTTAAAAGGAAGTAAGTATGCATTTAGCATATCTGAATCCTCTATATTTCTCCCTTGAAAACAGAAAATGTGTTTGGCTCAAATTTTATGGTGAGGACACATTCGCTGATTTACAGGTCTAAAGTCATAACGGTGATCTTCTTTTTGTTTGTGGAAATGCCAGCATGTTACAGAAAACCAGAACACATAGACTCCTTTATGAGCACCTTTTTGCAGTTCTAATTTTGAACCTTCTTACATAAAGAAAACACAAGTTTGACTTTTAACTGCATTTCACTCATTAGAATCTAGAAAATGATTTCTGAGGGAGTATTTTTTTTCTTTCATGGAAAAAGTCTCTAGGGAGGATGTCATTACACACTGTTTAAAAGAATAATGTTTTCAAAAGAATAATGCTTCCGTTTGTCCTGCATGGATGCTGTTACTGGGATTTAAACTTGCTTTATGTGACAGATTCTCCGTTTACTTAACCTCATTCAACATTCCTGTCTTCTACTCTTTCTCATTCAGAAAGACGAATTGTCTGAAATGATCAAAAGCAAATTTTGAAAAAAAAAAAAAAGAAAAGGGAAAATTGCCCTTTGAGGCTACCAAGCAAATCTGATCTCAGATCCAACCAAATACTCAGGCATACTTTCTAATAGAGATGAAAAGTGCAAGGGAGTGCCAAGTCCAGCTTTCCTTTTGTTTTCATGAGATTAGGCCAGATGTAAATTAGTCACAATAGCATGATCCACTCGAACACATTAGCTTTTTTTTAAAGTAATTTTTAAAAATGTGGTAATCATGTATCTTTAAAAGAAAATGAATTAAATGGGCTTTTTCCCCTTTCTAATGGACCTTGTATCTATTTCACTTAAAAAAGAAAATTCCACAGGCAAGTGACTTAAGTGGTTAAGGGGAAAAAAACCTTGAACCAAATCACTGCTCTTCATAGAGATATGTTTTATATCAGGGGAAGTGCATATTTAATTAAAACTAAGGAACTCTTTGTTTCTTCCAGAAAACCAAGCAATGTTAAATCTCCCTTATAACTGAGTAATCAATTATGGAATCTGTTTCAGCGCTGCTCACTATGAAAGGAGTGTTTTAAGTTCATGGGATAATATGTGAACTGTTTGTTGGTCAGGAGATTGGCAGGACTTTTAGTCCTAGCCTTAAAGAAAATTGGGGAATCATTTAGCATACAGAGCTCATGTTTGCAGTGGAAGGGTCATATTCCCCAGCTGGTAACTGATTAGCTAATAAACATCCATCATGATGGATGAAACCTATAATCTGTTGAGAGAACATTCTTTTGAGATTATTGTCATAATTGATAATAAACTCAGGTAGAAGACCTTATTCTGGGACTTTTATAATTAAAATTTCTTGTCTAGAATATTGAATTCTACAATGTTTTAGTCAAAATTTTTAAGAAGTACCCAATGTTCTAAGATTACTAGAAAAGTTTAAATATTATGCACAGTGAAAAATATTTTAAAAAGAGAGTTTATATTATCACTTACTCTGTTTTTTAAAAATTCTTGGTCGTTCACAAACCACCCATAAAGGAATCAGAAATTTCTCTAAAATTTTAAGAAAAAGCAAATTATGAAATGTTACATTTGAAAGTTAAAAAGTAAGTTCCTGTTTTTACTTAGAAATATAAAACAAGATGAAAATGGATATGGTCATGGGTAAAAGGGCCATGTAATTTTATCTTCCAAACTGGGCATGTTTGAGAGTTAAAGGAGGAATAACAGATATAAACTAAGACTGGTCTAGGAAAACTAGGGCATATGGTTACTGTGTCAGAGATTAATTCAGGAAATAAAAGGGGTTAAGGAAGTGTGTGAAGGTCTAACTTGAAGTTTCATACTGGAAAAAAAAAAAAAAAAAAAAAAACGAGATCATTTGATTGAGCCTGCAAAATCTGCAGATAAGGAAACTAAGGCTCGAAGAAAAGGGGCTGTCCTCTCTCCCACTCCCTACTCTGTGCTTATTTCTTTTGGATAATCTCATTGGCTTGATTCTCTCCTCTTTATGTTCATGTTGAGAAGAGGTTGGTTTCTGCAATTTATTTAACTTACTGGCAAAGATGACATGTTTTAGCTAGACATCTGCTTTATCCTATGTAATGTCAATGAAGTACTGACAGTTTTCAAAAAATGACAGAAAAGTCATACATTCCACTACACAGTCTAAATATTTTATTTTTTGGTCATCTGTTTTAATATGAAGGTTCTAACTGTTAAACAAGACACGTAGTCACCGTGTGAGGGATGAAAGTCGAAGTTGCATTATGACTTCTGTTCTTTTTCTTTAGTCTAATTTCCCTCTGTTTGCGGGGGTTTCTTTTTTGGTTTAGATTGTAGTATTTTTTTTTTTTTTTTGTATAAACTATAAACGTACATGAGTGAAAAAATAAAATAGTACTGGATGGCTTGTATTTTTAGAAATCTGCCCACTCCCTTCTTTGATTTGTGTTTCTCAGAAGTAACCAATTTCTGATTATCTTAGCTGTTGCATACATTATGCCCTTGTTTATGATAAGGTCTGAAACTTCCTACCTATAAAGGAGAGACGATTTGGTTCTCTTATCCACCTCCCCTCTCTTCATACCTGTTTAATTCTTTCCCAATCTTCTAACAGAGTTATCCTAATTTTGAGGTAAGTCACTATTCAGTATTTATGTTACAACTATGTAAACATGACTCCTAGGTCAGCCATGTAGAGAACTATCTTCCTTTCCTATATAACTTTGGCTTCCCCAGAGTAAGTGATTATTTCTTTTTTTCATGTATTTAGTTGTCAAGCAATTTCATTTTATCCCTGAACTTTCCAATTTAACTGAATCTCCTCACTCTGTGTAATCACATGTATGAAATCTTTTTGTTCTTGGGGCCAGCGCTCCTTGCATGTTGGTTGTCCTCAGATCTCCTTTCAACATCATTCTGAGGGTTCTCTATGCCTCTTTTATGTGTAAATCTGTTTTCTGAATCCTATGCTTTCCTTTTCCTTCATTAATTTCCCATTTCGGTGGAGCATATCTTCCCTGAGATTCCATAGGGAGTAAATACTTTGCCACCTTCCATTTTTGCTAATATCTTTATTATCTCCTTCACTCGGTTGATCAATTAGCCAACAATTCTAGGTTGGAAATAACTTTTTCTCAGATTTGTTTGTAGTGAGCTAGGCTCCATGATCGTCCAGTTCCTGGTGTTGCTTTTGAGAAGTCTGTTCCAGAGTTTTCTCTCCAACAGAACAATTTTAACCAGAGAGGAATTCTGCATTCTCCTCCCTGGTTTGCTCGGTGGAGGTATGCTGGAGGAGGGAGTTGCTTAATAGGCTCGACTGCTTGTGTTCTCAAAGTCAAGGGGAGAAGAGGGCTAGAGGTCCCTGTTTAGTCAGTAGACACTCATCTTCTGGTTAAGCGCAGTGTCTCCCCTTAGCTGGGTCGTATCTTTAATCCAGAACCCCTCTTCTCAGTCTCTCCAGTGAGTCAAAGCCTCATCTGCTGGGGTCTGAGTGCACTCTGCCTGCTGTGGTTCTGCTTTCCACTCAAATGCGTTTCCACTCGCAGAGATATCTGCTGTCAATATCTAAGCCTCCTTGCAGTTCTGCTGAGCTGACTGACTTGTTTCAGCCCCATTCTCTCCTGCTGGCTTGGATTTCAGCCTTCTGTTTAGTTACCCTACAACCATCTTCTTTTAGCTTCCATGGTCTGGTTCTATTTTCCATTAATTTATTCTACAAATATTTTTTTTTTTTTGATCGCCCACTAAATACTAGGCACTGTTCTGTGGCTTAGAATACTACATTAGTGAATACTAAGATCCTGCCTTCTTGGGGCTTAAGTCCTAGGGATGGGTCTGAAAAATAAGCATAATTTATAAGTAAATTATATAATCTATTGAAAGATAGTAGGTGCTACGGGGAGGAAAGGAAAGGTAGGATAAGGAGACAGAGGGGAGGGTCTAATTTTAAGTAGGGTAGTCAAGGTAGACTTTTAATATCCCCCCTCCCATTCTCTTTTTTTTGTTTTTCAAAATCCCTTTACTGTCAATTTAGTAGGGTTTCAGGAAGGAACAGAAATAAACTCATATATTGAACCCAATATGTTTAAATGGGATTCCCCACATCATTTTTCAGATGAGTTGACAAAAAAGAATGACAATAACACCTGTTGACTGAGCACCTACTATGTACCAGGTACTGTTTTAGGAACTGGAGATTTGGTAGAGAACAATAATAACGAAACCTGGTTCCCATGTAGTTTATGTTCTGATGTGAGTGTGTGTGAGTGGGAAGTAAATAAGAACAACAAAAGTACAATATGTCTAGTAGTGATAAGTATTATGGGGAAAGAAACAAGGGAAGGGGATGTGAAGTGATGGTGAGCTGGTAGTATTCTATAAAAAGTGCTTTCAGATGTGATGATATTTGAACAGACACTCAAAAGATATGAGGGTACGAACCCTCAGGACATCTATGAGAAGAGAATTCCAGGTGGAGAGAGCAGCAGTTACAAAGCCAAGAGGGCAATACGTGTTTGGCTTGTTTTAGGAAGAGGAGACCAGTGTGGCTGGAGCAGAGTGGATGAGAAGAGAATGGTGGAAAGCAAGAGCTGATTATACATGCCCTCATAGGTTGTAGCAAAGACTTGGATTTTGAAGTGGGAAGTCAGCTGAATGAATGGAGTTCGTTTTGAAGTGAGCTGTGGTGGGCTGCAGGAGGAACATGTGGAGGTAAGTCCAGGAGCTTGTATACTTTCTAAACTATCCAAGAGGGGATGTGCAAGCCTGGAATTCAGAAGTGGGCTCTAGCAGGAGATATAACTGTCAGTACCTTCTTAAAGGTTAAATGCCTCAAAATAACTGAGGTGTACAACAAACACCCATTATTGAGCAAGCATGGCAGCAATTTTCACCAGGTGGCGAGATATGAAGATGGGAAGCAAAAAGGACTTGGGTGAGGGGAGGTGATGATGATGTTGCACATCTGTGTGCATGTGTGTGTGTGTTTGTGTGTGTGTGGTTTTGAAAAATCCGTAAAGTTGTGCTGATGTGCCTTTATTTCCAATACATTCACTCTACCGGAGGGTTCCCCTCTAGTTGGAAATCACTGCAAACAATGGGAAGCCATTGATGGATTTTATTTTTAAATAATCAGATTTTCATTTCAGAAGGACAACTTTAGCATCCACGCAGAAGATGGGAGCCAGTGAGGAAGAGGTCAGGAGGCTATTTCCATAGTCCTGGTAGTTGATAATCAGCTCCTTGACTAAGTCAAGGAAGGGAGTATTTAAGGCCCAGCTCACAAGTGAAACATACAACCAAAGGAATGCATATTTTGTGGGAATATTGGTCAAAAGATGATAAACCAAGGAGCCCTCAGGATGTATGTGTCTCTGAGTCCCATTGACTATAGAAGAACATGGTTTCCTGCTATGGCTGTGCCACAATTACCCTGTCTTTCCCTTAATAAATTTAGGAAATTGTTCAAATCTTCATGCCGTTTCAATTTTCAGCCTTCCTGTTTCAGGGACATCACCTAGACCAGTGTGGCCCGGAGTGCTGGATGTATAGTGGAGGGTGGTAGAAAACAAGACTAAAAGGGCAGACAGGGAGGCAGAGGGGACGTCCTCCGCCATTTAACGGTTTAAAGTAGTACCAATTATATGAGCATTGTGATTAACCCAGGCAGTTGGAGTACCTTCTAAAGGGGAAAAGTAAAAGTGCTACTCTTTCTGCATGTCTTTAGAAATTAGCTCTTAGAAAGTCTTTGTCATGGAAGGATCATATGATTTTAGTAGTGAGTCCCAAAGGAAACACTCGTGATTTGGGATGGGCCTTTGAGGCTTTGGTTTAAAGTAGAATTTTTTTAAGCAACAGCTTTTAAAAGCATTTCAGTCAGCCAGCCCAGTACTTTCTAAATTAAACAATGAAAAATGATTTCAGTATATTTAGGAATTATTTTCTGAACAAGTTTTCAGTGGCTTAGGTACCTTTTTCTTTCAAAGAAATAGTAATAAGAGGATATTTTTCTGTATGAGGGGAACATCTTGTCAGTTTTCTCTACTTTCCAATTTTCAGTTTACCACTTTTTAATTTTGTCCAGAATAAGAGACAGCCAGTAAAATAAAATAATTTGACTTCCTGTGCAGATACCCTTGATTTCTTAGCTCCTTCACCCCGCTCTCTAAAGAATTTGTTTTACTGACAAGAGATGGATCCATGTCATTTATTAGAATTCTGAGAAAAAATTCCTAGAGCACCGTATATATTTAAAGCTTTGTTCTTGATACAAAAAGGACTGAAGAAAGGAAAATGATTATTCTGAAATATGAATTCATAGAATTTTTTTTAATCAAAGTTGAAATATAAATTGCAATAATATATTAAAACATCACTCTTACTAAATACTGCCCCTGGGTAGCTCGCACTTAGGTGACATAAAATCACTGCTCTGTCTTTATCCCCCTCTGAGCTACTCTCATTGAGGGCAGGGTTTGTGTCTCTTGCTCATTATGTTTGCTTGGTTCTTACACAGTGACTGGCACAAGCATGGTAGTCAAAAAATACTTAATGATTGATAGTAAATGAATGGAGTACAGGAGATTGTGATCCCAAAAGTTCTTAACATATAGAGTTCCAGCTCTTATTAGCTAACATCACTAACCTCCAACATAGCTATGAGACACTCCACCTAGATCCTAAAGCTGTTTCAACATTTTCACCTCTGGGCTGTGGTGATCCTAAAATTCAATCTCCACAACAGGCTACATCAGAAAGACAGATGTTAGTGAGCACATATGCAGCTGTTATATGACTGTTATACATGCAGTAGTCCCAAGTGGGATAGAAAGCTCAAATACCAAAGCACAACTTAGAATAACACACCATTTGTGTGGGATGTTGTAAACCACAGCCATCAACAGATGGTTGCTAAGCTTCAGCAATTGCCTATGAGAATGCCTCTTCAGTTCACAATATTGTGCAATCCAGCAAGCAAGGCCTCACCAGCACAGCTGACTTCCTAGAGAACATAGGACAATGTGGCGTGGGCGCAGGGGGTGTGGGTGGGCAGTGTGGATGGTTGGGAGGGTTGGTTATTCAGCTGGCTTTGTAGGCACACCAACACACGCAGAGTCACACCATGGTACCTCAGAGTACACCAGACTTTCTGAAAAAGACATTGACAAGGGAAGTATTCCGTATAAGTTATGATATTTTTTCTCTATTTCTAAATAGAGCTCCTGTGTTGTCTAGTGGATGTTTTAAGAGCCTTATTGATGATGAGAGAACCTTTGTGAATTTACTGCTGAGGAGTAAATTCTGGATACTACTTATCCAAAAAAGTAATTTGGATGCCAGAGGAAGAAGTGGAGAATGAAAGAATATTTGATAATTCTGTAAAATAAGTTTTGTTTTTTAAAATAGGATATAAAGAGCCCACCTGCTAGGATTATTTTATAAAATGTGCTCAGTTCATGTTTACACCATTATTATGTTAAAGCATGCTGAACAGCAATGATAATAATATTACCTTACTGAGGCCTATAGGGTTCAAGAACTTAACACACCTCGGCATGTCGGTTCTGTAAAGATGATACTAGTTACAGCCCATCTCATAAATTAGGAAGCTAGCCACAGAGAGGTTCAGAAAAGTGATCAGAAACACACAGCTAGCATTTATTATGGGCAATTGCATGAAGCTGAAAATAAAATGTTTTAATATTTGTTTTTAATTATTTTGAATGTTTGAATGTTACATTATGATCATTTAAACTATTAATTGAATAATAAACACAATTATATAGAAACTATTAAAGTCACTCCAATGTTTTACTTTTAATCTTGTGAAATGGAAATGAGCAAGAAAAAATTTTTTTGTCAAAGTAGGTTTTTGAAATATGCTAGATTAAAGGACACCCCCAAATTTTAGAAATTACTACAACTATTTGTTATAGTTTAGAATCCTGCAGTGTGGCTTACAGAAAATATAAGATATATCATCAATGCAAAATCAGATATCTGCTTGCTTTTTCTAATCTCATCTTATACCCAAACTGTGTGTTGCTTTGATTCTTTAATAGTAGAAGAGCTTCATAAACATAGAAACAAATTATTTACTAAGTTCTTCATATCCATCTCTTAATTTAGTGTTGTTCTCCAGACTTTGCCCATAGTCATAAATGTGGTTTTCAAGTGGTTAAAATGAATGAAGTCATTGTAAAACTATCATGCTTTCAATTGGCTGGCTAATAATTTATATAAAATAAGCCTACTTTATCACCTTCTCCTAAAGAAGACAAACATTTGGCTGAAATAATTATTAACAGGTATGGAGATATAGAAGAGGCTAGAAAATATTTCATAATCAATGCATCATCTCAGGGAGTCAATCACTTATCAATCACATTGCTTTTTAAACCTAGCATTATATGAAAGGAAAAAACAGAACTGCAGGGTTTTCCCCTCTGTTTTGGCAGATTTTAAAAGTTCTTTGTTTTTTTACTTTGGACTGAATTTTGTCACTTCTTGCTTGAGTGTTTGTTATTTTGGAGATCATACTTGTTCTTTTCTAGAACTAGAATTGTGTATTATAGAATGTTAGACCTGAAAGGGATCTTGAAGATGATCTAGTCTACCCTTCCACTTTATAGTTAAGGAAACACCGTGCTTGACATTTATTCACTTTAGGGCAGGTGAGGGTATTGCCTAAATCAACATCGTCTGCTTTGACTTTTCCAGTACTAGTTAATTAGATAACTCTAGGTTGGGGAATAAACAGGGACGAAAATAAGTTTATGGTGCCATTGATTTGACTGTTGGAGTGTTCTTTCCCAAAATATTTTTAAGTAAGTTATAGACTTAAATGTTTAAACTATATTCATTAATTTCATTGAACAAAGATGGCTGATATTTTGTTTACCAAACATTTGAATCTTTGTTTCCTGATTAGATGAGCAAGTCAACAGTTAATGCCCCATAGAGCACAATAGCTTATTATGGCGGTGAATTAGCGCCCTCTAGCATATTTTGAGTCACCCTGTTAAATTATTTTGTAAAATGTAGCTGTGAAACTAAAATGTTCTAAATATTGAGCTGGGTTCTTTACACTGTTTCACATTAATTCTCACAAAAATTGAATGACATTGGTTGCGACAGCTTTGTAAGGAGATAAAGCTAATACAAAATGTGGTGAGTGCTACTTCACATGTGAGGGGTGCAATGATGAGTAAAAAGAAGTCTTAGCTCTCTGGGAGCTTCCAGATTAGCAGAGGAAACAGAACACTGGAAAGGAATGTTGCAATAGGTACTTTAAGAACTTTTGCAGCATTATTATTATTATTTTTAATGTTGTGGGAGTAATGAAATAGAACAACTAACTCTGCTTGGAGATTTTGAAGATGGCTTCGATGAAGAGATAACATTGGACTGAGCATTAAAGGAGGATCGTTTGTCAGGTGAAGAACAGAGAAATGTCATTCAAGGCAGCAATAAAGAGTGAGAGAGCACAGAATTGAGGAAGGCTATGATATGTAAGTTCAGGTACTGTAGGGGGGATCAGTGCTGTTGCAAACTGGGGTGCATGGGATAAAGTGGGGCTGCAATGGGTAGAGCAAGGTTAAGAAGAGCTTCTTTGCCAACATAGGGAATACGGAACTTGTCCTCCTGAAAGTTGGGAGCATTAGGGGTTTTTAATTGGAAAATAATATAATTGGATTTCTTTCTTTTCCTGCCTTATAAGTCAAAAAATATAACCCATAGCCAGAAAACTAGCAAAACAAACACACTGTACAAAACATAATTAGAAAGCAAACACTTCTGCATAATCCTCATCCTGGTATAGAAATATAACATTGTGAACATCCTTCCCTTCCTTCCTACCCCAGTCATAATCTCATTCAAGCCCACTGTCTTTGTGATTCTTAATCACTGCTTTGGTTTTCTTTGTAGTTTTGTTATATCCTCAGGAAATAAAGTTTAACTTTAGCTGTTTCTGAGCTTCTTCTAAATGAAATCATACTGAATATATTCTTTGTGTTTAATTTCTATTACTCAACATTACATTTTTACGAATCATCCTTGTTACCAGTTTTGCTATAGCAGTCTTTATTTATTTATTTTCATTGCTGTTTAGTATTCTCTCGTTTGCTTACTTCATGCTTTATCTTGTCTGCCATTTTTGGATGTTTGTTCTTTGATGTTTTAAAACAAGTTCTTGCCTAATGCAAACAGTATTGCTATGAAATGTGTGCCATATATTCTATTCACATGCGCGTGTTTAACAGTTTCTCGAGCATATTCAAATTCCTTTTTCAGGAAGTTAACTCTGATAGGACTGTGTGGCATAAACCAGAGTGGAGTAAGTTCCTAAGGGTCTGGTCCACGTTCAATGAGGGTGGAGAGGAGATGTCCGATCTGAGGGACAGTCCTGGAATAGAATCAAGCTGCAAAGAAAATGGAGTGGTGCCCATGGGTAACCCTGAGTTTTTAGCTTGAAAGACTGATATCCTTCACCGACTTAAAAATTCTGAAGGAGAAATAAGTTTTAGGGGAAAATGAGTTCTATTTTGGGTTTTAGGTGACTGATGGACACGCAAGTGGAAATCTCAGCTAGGCAATCAGAAATGCCTCTCAAGAACTTAAGAGATGAAGATTTGAAAATGATAACAAACAATTGGTTGTCAGAGCCATGGGAAAAGAGAATAATGATAACTGACAACATTTTTTGAGCATTTACTATGTGCCAGGCACTATTCTAAGAATGTTACATGTATTAACTCATCTAATCTTCACAACAACCCAATGAGGCAGGAAATATTACTATTGTTGTTTTATAGATGAGAGAACTGAGGCACAGAGAGGTCAATTAGCTTGCCCACTGACACGCATCTAGTCAGCGGTGGCACCAAGAGGAGATTATTTAGGAAGTATAAGTGGAAAGGATTGAACTTTAGTGACTACCAATATTAATGGTTAGGAAAAGGAGGAGCTTGGAAGGGAAACTTAGATGAATAGTCATCAAGTTAGGAGGAGAGCCAGAAGACTGTCATTAATAGCCAAATTTAAATCAACTTAATAAGGTAAGTTCTGCAGGTGCCTGGCTCAACTAGAGGAAGTCAAATGCCGAAGCAAGAATCACAGAGAGTCAAACTCTGAATCTGGGTGTCAGCAAAACCTATTCAGACGTGGTCATTGTTTGCAAGAAGGAAAGTGAAACCTCTTTCAGAAATCTAATAATAAAATATAGAAAAATAATTATTTCCTTTTGGTAGCTATCTACAGCTAGAGCACAAAGAAAATCCCTCCCTTAAGTAATTCAGTTATGTGTGGGTATGGTAAGATAGCAGAGAACTGGAGAAGGTAGTGGGGATGATGAACATTACATATCAGACAAGTCTGCTGAATAAATGAGCTGAGCTGGGCAGGAAAGAGGGTGGGAGGAAGTCATGGGGGAGTGCTTTGCCAAGGCCTGCAGTTCCATCATCCCTCACTGTGGCACAGTGACTCTGATGAAAGTGGATAGCAGTAGGTGTCCAGATGGCCCTTTAGCTGTACCTGAAACCTGCCCATGGCCCTGTCTTCTCCCTGGTGTTGTCTTGTTTCTCTCTGGATAGACTTAGCTACATTTTGTCATAAGATTGGCATTTGAAATGTTGTGGGAGAGCCAAAGAAAAGGTCTGATTTTTCTTTCTGTTTATACTTCCATAGGAAGAACTTTTGTAAACAATCAAAAATCTTAAGATAACAATAGGTTCCAGATTTTCAAATATATTACTTAACATAAATGATATATCTATAAATCATAACATGAAGAAAGGTATTCTTTAAGATTAAGAGTGCCAGACTTTCTAAATTTACTTGTTAATTTTAGTATCTAAAGTTGTGTCTTGCACATGGTGGATACTTAAAAGACATATGAACCTTAATTTGATTTTACTCTCATGTGTGAGTCTTGGAGCCAGGGTGTACACTTAGCTTCTCTAGCAGTCCTATTCCAACCAAGGCCATACTATTATTCTGAGTTCTCATGAGAGGTGTAGAAAATAATGTTTAAGAACTAGCTCCCTTAAAAATGACTGCAAGGAACTTTCAGATTCACAGTAAAAATGTGCACTTCCTTTCAAGAGTTTCTCTTGCTTTCGTTTCTGAGAAATGTTTTGTGGTTTCTGGAACCCATTTCTGACACTGATAATGATAGTGTTGAGAAATTACTGCAGTTAAAAACAAACAAAACCCATAATCATTGGTTTTATAATATGCTTAACATGAGAATATCTCACTCATTTCTTAAAAGCTAAAGTAAATTAATGTTGAATTATAGATTTTCAAAAGTGTAAAAGTCTTTTATACTTTTATTTAGTCTACTCTCAGAGAAAATTCTTGAATCTTCTCCACACCGTATTTTCTTACTATATTTCCACTAAAGGCTGGACTTCTGAGTGATGTCCTCTCACAACAGAGATGGGTATAAAGGGTTGGGTGATCTTCCATAGACCAAGGACTAGAACTACCCACTACCCCAGAGGCAGTGAGGGTAGATGTCAGGGTACTAGACTCAACCTCATATGCTGGAGAAAATTTGGACTGGCAGGGAGAACCTGGACTCTCATGGCTACAGGAACCTGTAATGAGAACAAAATGATCACAATACTTGGGGAACCCATGACTAGGGGATCACGGTGGTGGCAACCCCAGGTAGTGTTTGGAGACACAATCTGACAGGATAACAGGTCAGGATGCAGCTCAGTCTGCAGCTCAGTCTGTAATGAGATTCAGGGGCAGGATTGTAAAGTACATACTCTAATCTATAAAACCCCTAAACCTGACTTTTTACCTATAGCTCTGCCCTCATGATGTGCCACCTTCCTCCTCAACCTCAATACTCCCATCACTCTGGCTTTCTCTCCAATTACAGAATAAATAAAACGAACCTAGTGGATGGTGTGCCCTTAGCTGTCCACCTCACTACTAGGAGGGTGCCTGGATATGGAATCTGGGTGAGCAGGTAACAGTGAATTGGTTGCTGTTGGCACCCACCCACTAGGTCTGCTTTATTTATTTGAGAAAAAGAAGTTGCCTATGTAATCGAGTGGACTGTTAGAGAAGGGGCAATACAATCCTTGATCTAAAACTGAGCGTTCATTTAGATGCTTAATTTATGTACAACAGTTATTTGTTGTCTATTCCCAGAATTGCAATGCAAGAGGTTATCCCTCACATTGAACATTCATTTAATACGCACACACTATATGCAGAGGTGCTTTACATATGCTACTCAATTTACCTGTCTCAACAGTCTTAAAAAGTGAGCACTATTATCCTTTTCCAAACGAGAATGCTGTGTCTTAGAGGAGTTAGCATTACACACACACACACACACACACACACACACACACACACACACACACACCGCACCTAACTTCAAAGGCTATATTCTTTCAATTACCTCATTTCACTCTGGAGCCACACAGAGAGGCTCAGTTTCACAGAAGTGGTTACAGGTAAAGGGAACATGTTAGTTAGATGTAGCTGCAGTTTGAAATGTTCTTCATTCAAGTAGTATTTTCGGATAACTATGTACCCACCCAACCCCTAACCCCAGTGATCAACTTGGTGGTCATTGAGTAAGAATTCAACATTCCTCCAGGTACCGACAGTGTAAAGACATACCTGGGAAAAAAAGAGGCAGAAGTCAACATAATATAACTAGTCTAATGTCCTTGATGCCCTTTGGGAGATAAGCAGAGGAGAAAACAATCAGGGTGAATGAGGCTAGGGGTTCTATCCAGAAGGGAGTCAGGAAGGAGACAGAACATCATGGAGATACTTGCACTTCACCTGGGCTTTCTTGTGAATTAGCTAAAGAAAGAGAAACCAGAAATTTGTCCTTGAATAATGTTTCCTGTAAATTTATTTTTTTTATTTTTATTTTTATTTTTAAACTCTGGTCTTACTGAAAATTGGCTTAGGCATTAGGGTGGCTGTAATAGAGGAAAATCTGGTCTTTCCTAATTTGACCAAGTAAAACGTATTGTTTGCATTGGGCAGCTGCATTGGGGCAGGAATGATAAGGAAAGTCCTTGGCTGGTTGTCAGCTGCGTTAGAACAAAGGTTACAATGGAACAGAGTCTGTCCTCAGTCAGAGTTATTGAATTGGGAAAGATCACCAGTGTGGCAACCCCTGGAAAGGGGTTGGTATTCGGGAGGTCAATGGTGCTTGCGCTTGAGTCTGTTTGTCAGCCAGGGCTGGTTTGCTTGAAACAAGAAAGTGAAAGCTCACAAAGTTCAGAGAAACCCTCTTCCCTCTTTAGAAGCTGCTTCTTAGCAGAGGGCACAAAGCCCCAGCCCTCAGTCCACCCAAACCATCGAGGAGCAGGGCAGGATAGGGGCAGGAGCTTCCACAGCACTCTGAGAAAGGAGGCCCATGGAGAAGTTTCAAGCAGTGCTGGATCTGCACCATAAGTACCAGAGCGCGTTTGGCTATGGCCTGGTAACTGTACTGACTGCGGGCGTGGAGCGCATCTTCTCCACCGTAGTGTTCCAGTGCCCCTGCAGCGCAACCTGGAACCTGTCCTACGGCCTGGTGTTCCTGCTGGTACCGGCTCTGGCACTCTTCCTCCTGGGATACGTGTTGAGCGCGCGCACGTGGCGCCTGCTGACCGGCTGTTGCGCGCGGGGCGCCCGCGCGTGGCCGCGCGGGACCGTGGTGTGTGCGCAGCTCAGCGGGGTGGCCGCACTCGCACCTCTCACCTGGGTAGCCGTAGCGCTGCTCGGGGGCGCCTTCTACGAGTGCGCGGCCAGCGGAAGCAAAGTAGTGGCGCGGCACTTGTGCCCCGGGGGTGACCCCGACTGTGCTGGCCAGCTGCCGCTGGTGCCCTGCAATCAGGCCAAGGAGCCCATGCAGAGCCTCCTGAAGGAGCTCAGGGCCCAGTCGCAGGTCAGGCGCTGGCGTTGACGCAGGGAGGTTGAGGTTTGAGAGGTGGTGGTGGGGTGAAGGATGGGCTACTGCCAGACTGGGTAAAGTAGAAATTGGTACCCTTTTTCCGGACAAACGACACCGAAGACAAATTAGAATGCCTTCTTGGTATCTAATGAGCCGACAGGCAAATATTTAAATAAGCCGAATGAAAGGAGGAAGGCGCTCTTTTAGCGTCAGGCACCTACTCTGTGCCAGATGCTGCTCTAGGTCCTTTACCTCCTACATTATTCTCTTAGGTTTTTATAACGATCAAGTTGTTTGCCTAGCCACAAGAAAGCAGAATTGTTTCAATAAAATGAGTCTGCTTGGCTCTAAAGCCACCACCCTACACTGCTTCTGGGCATAGAAAACTCAGGAGGTTTTGAAAATGAATGCTTGTTTCATTGGATTTGCCGTAATTCCACATGTTTTGAATTCTAGAGGAGTGACATAGGTATCTCCCTGGGCCCTTGATATGATTTGAAATATAACTGACTTGCTAAGCAACCACTGTACTGAGGGGTTTGGGAGGTTACTTGTTCCTCCTTTCTCTTAAGGGATTAAGACCTAAAACTGTTGCTTGTTCGTTATGACCAGTGAGTATTTCAAATTTTATCTGAGGATTTTAAAATGTCCTGTAAAAAAAGGTGATTAAATTAGTATTTGGTTGTGTTTTCCTAGATACTGGGCTGGATCCTGATAGCAGCTGTTATCATCTTCCTTCTGATTTTTACATCTTTCACCCGATGCATCTCTCCAGTTAGTTTTATGCAGCTGAAATTTTGGAAAATCTATTTGGAACAGGAGCAGAAGATCCTCAAAAGTCAAGCCACAGAGCATGCAGCAGAATTGGCAAAAGAAAATGTTAAATGTTTCTTTGACTGCTCACAGCCAAAGGAACTCAACACCCCAACCATGAAAGACTGGCAGCAGATTTCATCATTATATACTTTCAATCCAAAGGAACAGTACTACAGCATGTTGCACAAATATGTGAACAGAAAAGTGAAGGGCCAAAGTATCAGATCTTCTGAAGGGGACGCAATGATTCCTGTTCTTGGCTTTGTAGATTCACCTGGTATGAACACCATCGCTGAGTTATGACTTTATTAATGTATAGAAAAAAATGTTTTTTTTGAGTTACTTCTTTATTAAAAAAATTGGTATTGTTTATGAGGGCTTCTATTTTTTGTCTTCCAAATTGTAGAACCATGGAATTTTAGATCTGAAATGAAAATTTAGAATTTTACCTCTTTATTATATTATTAAGGAAGTTGAGGTTAAATGATACACTCAAAGTGAAAAAACTGGAACTAGATCAGTGGTTTTATATCCCTAGTCTAGGGTTCTTTTCACTGAATAATAATGAATAATGCTGCTTTCAAATAAAAGACTTTAGTAGCAAAAACAGTGCAAGAACGATTGAACTTCAGACCATTTTTTCAGTTTATCTGAAAGTTTACTTTCTTGCAGGCAGCATCTTGTTTGGAATTTTAAAATATTGAGATTTTGTATCTCTGATATGGTTACTAAACAAAAATACAAAAAATTTATCATGAAAAGTGAAGTAAATTTTTTTAAATACAAAATTTGAAAAACTAGTTTAGGTTAATTGCATGCAATAATTGTTTTCAGTTTGGAGGATGAAAGGGAAATTTTTAAAGCTACTTATTGTGGTAAATTTCCAATGTGCACAAAAGAGAGGATAGTATTAGGAACTTCCACATAGTCATTACACAGCTTCAACAGAATGAGAAAGTCAGATAAAACACACGCCATGCAAATAAATATAGAAATAGAAATTGTGACGTGATTTAGATTAGGGGAAAAAGGGTTTAGGGAAGTCTGTGAGAACCAAATCTGTAGAGTAGGAGTAGAGCATTTCAGTTTGCAGGAACAGTTATGTGCAAAGATTAAGGTGAAAAAGATCTTAGTAGAGTTGGAAGCCTTAAAGGTAAATGGAAAAAATGAGCAAGGGACAGATTGTGGAGCCCCTTGAAGTCATGCAAAAGATTTTGGTTTTGACTCAATGAGCATTTTAGAAGGATTGATCTGCTTTTCTTGTGGAAAAAGGAATGGCAGAGGGAAGAGGGAAAGCCAGGGTGGAAATGAGAATACTAATCAGGAGGCCACTGCAGTGGTAACAGGCAGGAGTGAATTTGAACTGGGTTGATGGTAATGAAGATAGAAAAAGTAGATAGATTCAAGGTAGATTTTGACTGTAGACATAGACAGGATTTGTTGATGAAAAGAATGCAAGGATTTATTGAAAACAATAGTATCTATAGATATATACTATTGCTTGATGATGCCAGGATTTTTCAGGGGACATTAAATTGTCATTCATGCCCATCCCACAAATTTGTGGCTGTTTTATGTATTTTTTAAAAAAGATATGAAAACTGTAAACTATAAAACAACTGATCACTGATCACTTTTAGCCCTTTCTCTCTTGGCATACCCTTGTGCAAACTTCCATTTACCCTTTGTTGCACAGGGCCATTAAAAAGAACTTGTCAGTGGAGCTAAATATGCTGTTGCTGAGAGCCATATATAACAAGAAAATTGACAGCAGACCCTGCATGATCAGGTTTTTTCTCTTCCCTAATGAATACTTTTGAAAATCATATATCTATTTTCAGTTTTGCTTCCTTTATTTCATTTTCTAATTTCTTTTGCACATTATACCCTTTCAGTACTTTTTTTTCTGGTCTACATTTTATGCTTGCATCTTCAGTAATATCTCATTATCTCCATTTTGTTGACTTAGGTTTCACTTTCTTTGGCAAAGTCTTTAATAATTATTGTTAAAGTATATGTGCTTAAGATGAAAAATGATAATGGTAGAAAAGAGTGTAAAGTAAAAAGTAAAACTACCTCATTTTTTTTGCAATATATTCTTCCCAGAGCGAGTCATATACTCTGTGTCTATACAAATATCATATTATAAATGTAGTTCTGCAACTTTTTACATAAAAATATCATTGTTCCATGTACATATGTACCAATTTACCTCATAAAATTTCTGCATACCATTCAACTAATTAGAAATCTATGATCTCTTTTTTTGTTGGGAAAAAAAGGACACGTGCACACATTCGACATATACATTTAAAAAGTATATAAAGGTAAGCACCAAATTGTCAAATTTGGTCAATTCTGGGAGCTAATAATTGGGGAGGAGATTTTTTTTAAACCTCATGCACTCTTGATCTTTGGATTTTTTGGTAACGAATAATAAATATTATCTGTTAGTAGGGCTTTATAGTCAACAAAGCAGCTTTGCATCTTTCACTTCATTTTATTTTTATGTGTTTGTGGGATACCCATGAAACAGATCACTCACGTGAGTAAGGAACTGAAAGTTAAAGAGGTTACATTACTAGTCCAAGGTCATGTGGTCAGCAAAGGCAGAACTGAAGCTCAGGGGCTTATCCTCTCTGGATCATGTGGTCCAAAGTGTCCACTTAGTAGTTTTTAATACAGACTTTTCCCTTTTTAGCCAATGTGTTCTTGTAAGTAGAGAAGATAAGTATGACCCCAATATTTTTTATCTCATTCAGAAACTTTGGCAACTGTTGATACCTAGATCTACTTTGAATAACCGTAGTGAGATCAAGACAAGCACAGTTATCTCATGGTGGAAACATGTCACCACTGTTTGATAGGACAAACTAGTCCTCCCAGCCTAGTCCCAAACAGGCCACATCATAAGCTCAAGAAACATTTCTGAACTCAGCGTATATTTATTTGCTAGTTCCCCAAATAAATCTTCATAAACACCCTGGCTTTATGTTGCCCTGAAGCCTTAATCTTGGAAGAGATTCAGACACAGCATTTGCTATTAATATTTTTTGAAAAATGACCATATTATTCTAAGAGATGATTCTACAATGTATTGACCACTGGCAAGATGATACAGTCTATAGAACATAAGATTAGGCATGACCCCCTTACTCCATCCAAAACCGCAGACAGAAATATAATGGTCTATGAACTAATTAAAGAAGCAAGTCCTGAGGGAAGCATCCGGAAATCGAATTAACCACGTACACAAATGTCTCTGGCTGATAAACATCTTGGAACTCATAAGTTTCACAACATCTTGTATCTTATCTACCAGGTGGCCTATTGTGAATAACTCTTCCAAAGACAAGAGATGGAGAAATGCTCCCTTGTCTGAGTCAGCCCCAGCAGCAACAACCACTGCCTACTTTGTCAGCAACAAACTCCCACTGAGTGCCTGCTGTTCGTCAAACGCTGGGACTTCCTTGAACGCGAAGCCTTTACTTGATCTTATTTTGTCTTTTTCTCTTTATTACCTACTTATAAAATATCTGTTGTGAATGCAATGTAACGACTGTGGAATTGATTATGTTACATTCTTATCTAAGGAAAAAAATCTGTGTCAAGGGATTTGGTCTGTCAAGACCCTATGCCGCAAGGAACAGAACATTAAAACCTTCCAAATGAAAGAAAAATTCTACAAGATTAGGCAATTTATTGCCACTTCGAAAATTGTGAGATATCAAAAATAGAGAAGAGTATATGAAACATTTGTGTACAGTTTAAAAAATAATGACAAAGCAAACATTTAGGTAACCACCACAGAGAGGAAAGAAATAGTACATTTGCAGCATCCCTCAAATCCCCCGCCTCTGTACAATCTCAGCTCTCTCCACCTAGAAGTGGTGGTGGGCAGGGGGGAGTGATCATTTCCTTATTGTTATTTATAGCTTTACCACCTATGTGTACATTCCTAGACTATTAATTTTTAGTTTTGTCTGTTTTTGAACTTTTTATAAGTGAAATCCTCTAAGAAGTGTTTTATCATCTTTTTAATTTTTTTTTTGTTGTTGTTTGTTATTGTTTGTTTGGACAATTCATCTACATTGTGTCTAGAACATCTTATTTATTTTGATTGCTGTATAGTATTCCACTGCATGAATATACCATTTATAACAATCTAGTTGTCCATTTAACTGCTGATGAATGTTTGGGTTGCTCCCAGTTGCTGGAAAGAACATTAATGTATTTGTACTCTGCTATACCTGGACAAGTGTTTCTTCAGGGTGTATTCCTAGGAATGCATGATAATACAAGGACATGTACATATTCTAGTTTGCTAGATAATGTCGAACGCTTGCCATAAGGGTTGTACTCATTTACACTACTATGAGAGTTCAAGTTCGCAGTGCTTCTTATCTCCGTAATACTTAGTATTTCTAATTATTTACTTTTCGTCACTCTGGAGAATATGTAGCATTTCTCATTGTGGTTTTAAATGGCATTTCTTTAACCATTAAAGTCTTTTGGCAGCTTTTCATATGTTTACTAGCCATTTGGATATCCTCTTTTATGAAATGCCTATTCAAGACTTTTGCTCATTTTTTAATGGTTAGGTTATCTATTTCCTACTGATTTATAAGATTTCATTACTATTTTATTCACTTAAACCAGCAAATATTTATTGACTTCTTGCTATGTTCTGGTCATATTTCAGGTATTTGGGCAGCATTAGTGAACCAACAGCAAAGACCCGACCTTGTAAGCTTACTTGCTAAGAGGAGGAAGAGATAATAGATAGTAAGCATTATAAAGAAGTAAATACTTGAGTATGTAAGGATGAAAAGAATACTAAATAAAAAAGGGAGAACACTCTAGGAGGCAATAGAAATGCCAGGGGTTGGAGAACTGTTGTCCACATTGATATATAACCTTTGAACAGAGACATGAAGTGGTGGCCTGAGTAGTGAGAGGACAAAATTAGGCCATGAGGTCAGAGAAGTAAGAGGGTGGGGGATAGATCATATAAGTCCTTTGGACCATTGTAAGGTCTTTGGTTTTTACTCTGAATTAACTCAATAACACCTTGTACATTCCCTACAACACCTAAATTATCTGATGACTGAGTCAGACCATTGGACACTCTGAGATAATCAATAGAAAGCAAGAAGATACTGATTTTAAAAAGAGGAAGTGGTGCTCCCTTTTAGACTGTAGGTATCCATAGCCCTGGAATTAGGGAAATGATGCTTAAGACCTAATTAACTATGTTACTGTGGAATTAAAGTCAGATGAGAAATATATGTTAATATATACATGTGCATTTACATGTGTACTTAAGTTATCTTATGGCACTTGGAATACATTTTGTTTTGATAGGAGAAGTACAGTTATTAAAGTGAAGCTATTGCTGACTTGCAGGATTTCAGAATTATAGGATTGTAACTGGCTGACTTTTCAGAAGTATGAGGTTATCACTGACTGATTGGCTCTCAGCATCATGGTTACTGAAGCAAAGCTGTCTATGGTCAACTGGGACAGGTTTCTCTAGACAGAGACTGTCTGCTCTTATTCCCCAATATATGCGCAGTGCTTGACATGGTTAACTTATTAAATACATTAGATCCCTTGTCCATTTGTCTCAGTGTGTTTGGGCTGCTCTAAAAAATATGGCTTATAAACAATAGAAATTTGTTCCTCACAGTTCTAGAGGCTAGGAAGTCCAAGATCAAGGCCCTGGCAGATTCAGTGTCTGGGGAGAGCCTGCTTTCTCATCCAGAGATAGCTGTATTTTCACTGTAATTTCACATGGCAGAAGGAGCGAGAGATCTCTATGCAGCCTCTTTTAAAAGGGCACTAATCCAGTTCATGAGGGCTACAGCCTCATGACCTAATTACCTCCCAAAGGCCCCACCTCCAAAACACCATTACTTTGGGGATTAGGTTTCAACATATGAATTTTGAGGGGATACAAATATTCAGTTTATAGCACTATCATTCAAAGCCTTTAAAATCTACCTGCTCACCCCCACTCCATTCCACCTGTCTATTCTTATCTTTCAATATTCCCTGTTATATTATCTCTGATTTAATCAGGCCTCTGACCATTCTACCACACTTATTTAACAGCATGAAACACACAGGCTCAGTTGCACCTCTCCACTCAACTGATTCTCTTTTCTGTTACTATCCCAATGTCTTGTCTGGGATTTGATTTTACCCACGTATAAGCTAATAGTTAATCTACTACTGTATCATGTGAGCTGGCAGAGAGATGACATTTCTGGGCCAATGATAAAAAAACTATATTCATCGCAGTAGAGGAAACAACAAAAATATCATTTTTGCATTGATTACCCTTGCCGCCAAGAGGACAACGTAGAAGGCTAACATGGATAAATGCACCAACATTAGGTTGTATTGCTAGAAAGAACACTGAGTTTGGGGCACCACCATTTTATAGAAAGTAGTAATAAAGCCTACTCTTCATCCAAGAGGAAGCTTAACTTATCTCTCAAGTTTGCTGCAAACACAACCCTGAGAAAGGCCTGAGTAAAACACAGTCAGAGCTTTGCATGCTGGAATACCAGTAAGACATATAAGAGTATGAGAGATCCCTGGAGGACTGCCTTCTAACACATAATATTTTTCATTTTTTAAGCCTCATCTCAATCATACTTCTTTCTCAATGTATTTCCCAACTATATCAGTCCACAGTAATGCCTTCTTTCTTTGAACTCTTATGACTTCGCCTCTCAAACTCACTGTAGCTCTTGATCATATACCTCTTTATATCATATTAAAACTATTTGTTTTCTTTTCCCAGCATGATTTTATGACTTCTGAAGACTTTTAAAAAAGCATTATCTTGCAAAAGTAGCAAAACAGCAACAAGTAAAACAAGGTGATAAAAGCAAGTGAGAAAGATTAAATATTTTATTGTTTTATTAGGAAGAAAAAAGTTAAAGTATCACAAATATTTCTTGAACTTTTTAGACATAACCTTAGATAATAAATCAACAATCACATTTTTAAACTTTAAAACTGCTTGCCACTATTCATACCAACAGAATTCCACAATCTTTCCAGCTTCATGAGCACATTTATCCCAGCTAGAAGCTGCCTAACTCTCCCTGAAGATGTATGGTGAAGCTCTCTCTATAAAATAGTTCTCTTATTTTCTTAAACTCTAAACCTTTATTCTAGATCTTTTTTATTCCTACTACAATTTGAGATTCAACAGTTTATACTTATTAAAAATCATGCTTGGTAAATATGGCTATTAGCAGTGAAAGACAGCTAAAAGAGATACTTCTGGTTAAAATTGTTGGTTTGAAAGTACATATTCAATCACAATAAAACAAAGCAAAGAGATCTTTTTTTCTTAATGTCATAAAGCAAACAAAGAACAGGAATGGAAAAAGCAACACAATCTTTGAAATTGAAAAGCAGATTTTAAGTGGTAATTGGACTAACAGACCTGAGAAATCTGAATTCTAAGCCAGAACTAGAGAAAGATAAGAAGCAATATAAATTGTACCATGGAATCTATAAAACAGAGCCCAAGAGTTAGCAGTACCAGTCACCTCTGGAAGTGGGGCTGGAGGTGGGGCTAAAATCAGGAAAGTTTGTTTAAGAAATCATCCTTCAGATCTCTGTCCCTATTCCAAGTATCTGGACAACTACAAAAGATGAGAGTTTTAATCTCTAGATGTAGTTTTCAAAATGATATCTTAACTGAGAGACACTAGGGTACTTGAAGTTCGAGACATTATATTGAACAAATGCTAATTAAGTTAAAATGTACACACAGCTTCTTTGAAACTCCTTCCTTCAAGAGATCAATTCCCTCCCTTGACTGTGTACTGGACTTAGTGACTCACTTCTAATGAATAAAAAAAAGTGGAAGTAATGATATGTGTCTTCAGAACCTAGGTCATAAAAGGTGTTGCAGCTGTTCTTCTCTCTCTCTCTCTCTCTCTCTCTCTCTCTCTCTCTCTCTCTCTCTCTCTCTATATATATATATATATATATATATATATATATATATCGATATCGATATAGATATATCTCTTTCTCTCTCCCCGCCCCTCTCGGATGGAATTCAACTGCCAGATTGTGAGGAAAATCAAGCAGCTGCTGGGCTAGAGAGGCCCATATGGTAAGAAACTGAAACTTCCTAATGACAGCCATATGAACGGTCTGTCTTGGAGTTAGTCAAGCCTTCAGGTGGATGCAGACTCTACTGACATCCTGATTGCAGCCATGGGAGAAACTCTGAATCATAAACACCCAGCTAAGCTGTTCCTAAATTCTTGATGTACAGAAACTGTGAGATAATAAATTGTTGTTATAAGCCACTAAGTTAAGAGATGGTTTGTTATACAACAAAAGTTAACTGATACACAGCCTTTTGAAATTTACTAGTTTATAACTTTAAGTTCTATCTTCCCCTCTGATGCTGAGTGACATTACATCTCATTTTCCCTACTTGAGCATCACAGCTTTTCTTCTCCTACTGGTCCAAGAGACAATTTTGATGAGAACTGGGATTTGTACATGCCCAGCTTCTGACTGGTGAGCACTCTTCTTCCTTCCTGCATTACAGTTCTCAGCAACATCAAAATTTTATTATAAATTTAAGTCAGTTTTTCTCTTCCCCACAGAAATAGCTAAGCAACAAGGCAACATCAGAAAGCTCAGGAGAGACTTTTTTAAGAAGATAAATTGATAAAAAACTTAATTTGTTTGAAAATATTGAGAGGAGACTTATGCAAGTGGGGGAAGAGTCTGGGGATTAGTGATAAGAATAGAGAAAGCTACAAAAAAATGTAAAAATCTGTTCTGCTATTAACTCTAGGGAAAACCAAAAGTTGTGGAGGAAAGGAAATCTACTCTTACTTGCTATATGGTTCAGTGGTCAACAGTGTTTACACAGTCATTGTAGTGTAACCACTGACTATTGATCTAACCCCAATTACACTGTACCAGGAAGAATGAGGATCAAGAAGTTTGCCTGTGTATGTGGTTAGAGTAGAGGCTGTGTGTGAGAAAGTCTCATGTTTCTTATGTGAAGATTTAAAAAGTCATATCTCAAAGTAAAAAATCAGGAAAGAGCTCGATAAGCATACTATGAATGGTAATGCAAGAAATGCAAAAAAAAAAAAAAAAAAAATGATTACAAGAGCAGAAAGGAGATGCTGGTGTGAAGCAGGAAGTGGTAAAGGCAGAAGTGGAGGTCAAGGAGAGGAGCTAGGCAGATTACTTACACTGACTCTAAATTATTTGCATGAATACATTTTTTAAAAAGTAAATTAAAAAGAAAAGAGAAACAATAACTAAAATAATCACTAAAATGTATGAAGAGAATCTGTAAATGTTATAAATGTAACTAATTGGTGCTTTATATCTTTTGTAATGTCAAAAATTCTCTGAGGTTCCAAAATATGGTCCTTACATCTACAGAAAGGAATATCTACTTAACATTAACTTCCACTTAAGATCTTCCAGGGTTTTCTGAACTTATTTAAAACAATCCTACGACAACAGCCATAGTAATGTGCTCTTTGAGAAGAATCTTCTTGTGTTGAGATGGGAAAATATCTCTAGTGATCACTTTAATCTGTTCTGTTGACTATTTTGTTTTCTCTATTGATTTAAAAGTATAAAAAACAATATTCTAATTATTTAATAGATTTTCTTCATTTTAGCCTTTCTTTCTCTTTGTAATGTCACCCAAAAAATTTTAAAATGGGACCCAGCTTGACTTAATAAATTTTTATCAAGCATTTATTACATGATTATAGTTTAGTGTGTTGTAGGGAGCAGACCTATAATGCAATTGAATTTGTGTGATGATTAATGTGTGTGAACATCAGAGAAATAGTCTATTGATAATTTGCCTGAGAGCTGCCTCAGATATTTATGGAATGAGGCAAGATACAACTAAAAAGTAGGATAGAGGTAATATAGAAGGTTTTAGAGAATGTGAGCCCTGAAGAGGTTTTTGGAAGAATTGTTTACCAGGTGGATGAGAAGGTGAGGGGCACTGCAAGAAGAAAGAGCAGCTTGTGAAAAGATACAAAGGCACCAATAGCATTGTGTATTGAGGAGTTGAATTACTTCATTATTGCTCTGAGTGCAAGGACTGGAGAGGAAGATAGAGGGCTGGTCACATAGGGCTTCAGTTGTCATCATAGGGGACTTACACCTCACCCAGTCAATAATGGAGAGGCAGTAAAGAAATTGATGATACCATTAGATATAAATGGATCATCCTGGTGGAGGAATTTTTTTACCTGATGTTATGAAAATTATATAAACAGAGAAAAATAAATAGTATGATGAAGTACTATAGACATATATTTAATAATTTTTAATATTAAGAAGAGTTTATTATGAGATGATTCGAGAATAAACAAAAGTATAGAAAGTAATATAATGAAGTCTCATGTACCCATAAGTCAGTTTCAACAATTATCAACTCATTACCAATGTTTTCTATGTGCCAACACACTCCCATCATTCACAGATTATTTTGAGGCACATCCAAATGTCATATAATTTTGGTGCAGAACAGGGCAAATTTCCCCATGCTATAAGGAGACCAAGCCCTGTACTTAGAGAGAAAGAGAGTCCTTTAGAGGAGAGTATAGAAAGAATTCAACAAACATGCCAAAGTTAGAGTCAAAATGAAAGTTTATTAGAAGAGGGGTAACACTCCACAGACAGAATGTGGTCTCCCCTCAGAGGCAGAGAGTGAGAGGGTCCAAGAAAGATATGGAAAGACAGTGAGTAGGGTTTGAGATAGAGACAACAGAGAGACAAGGACAGTGAGAGAGACAGAATAAAGGCACTGAGAGGGACAGTGAGACAATAGAAAGGGGGCAGGCATGAGAGGGACCCTGAGTGTTGGGGGATTCAGTTTATTATCATTCTTTAGAATCTGTGAGTTATAGTTTAAGAGACTTTGTTAACCCATTTCCTTTGATAGGGACTCACAGTGAGAAAGGAGAATATTATGTAGCATGAAAAGGTAAGAATATGTAGAGTGAAAGCCCATCAGGCAGTTCCCAGCCTTTTAATCCATAGATTCCCCATTGGTTTAGCCATAGGGAATGACCCTGCTGGTGCCTGGTTCCCCTTCACAGGTGTGCGGAATGGGTTGTTAGCAAATCCAGCAGAAATTTTCCTTTGTTCTGAAGGTGTCCTCTTGGCCTGGCCACAGGGCTGATCAGCATATTGTTTTAATTCTCTTGCTTCCTCTCTACATTAATTTCATCTGTAAATATATAAGTACATATCTCAAAAGAAAAGGATACTGTAATAAAACAGAATGAGTACAAATTGGCAGTTACAAAATAGTCATGGGAATGTAAAGTGCAGCATAATGAATATAGTCAATAATATTGTAATAACTATGTATGGTGCCAGGTGAGTACTAGACTTCTTGGGAGATTAGTTCATAAGTAATATAAATGTCTAACCGCTATGCTGTACACCTAAAACAAATATAATATTGAATGTAATGTAATGTAAAAATAAATGTAAAAATTTTTAAAAATTAAAAACTTACCAGAAGCTACTCATCGCTGTTGTTCTATAGATGTCCTTGCTTTTTTAAAGAGATATTAAAATAATGTGTTGTTTTTATTACAGAATATATACTCATTAAAGATATTAAAGTTAGATATTAAAGATATTAAAGTTAGAAAATTTTAAAAAAACATAGAATGTACAACACCAAGAGTGAATCATAATATAAACTATAAACTCTGGGTGATTATGATATGTCAATGTAGGTTTATCAGTTGTAACAAATGTACCATTCTGGTGGGAGCTATTGATGATATAGCAGGCTATGAATGTATGAAGGCAGGGGTATATGGGAAAGCTTTGTACCTTGCAAGAAAGCCTTAATTAAAATAACAAAACAAAAGAAACTAACAGAAAACCCACAATACAGTCACCACACCTATGAAATAACAATTTCTTAATATTAACTATATAGTCAGTACTTAAATTCTCACATACTTCATAAAGGTATTAATTATTAGAACTGGGATTCAAATAAGGTCCATATACTAAAAAAATGCTCTTAAATATCTTTTTAATTAATTCTTATTGTAGTCATCATTATTTAAAAATTTTTTAATTGTGGTAAAGTACACATAACATAAAATGTACCATCTGAATCCTTTTTAAGTATAGAATTCAGTAGTATTAAGTACTTTACATTGTTGTGAGACCGTTACCACCATCCATCTCCAGAATTCTCTTTATCTTGCAAAACTGAAACTCCATACCCATTAAACAATAACTCTCACCGCTTCTCCCCTCAGCCCCTGACTATCATCATTCTACTTTCTGTCTCTATGCACTTCACTACTCTAGGTACCTCATATAAGTGGAATCATACAATATTTGTCTTCTTGTAACTGGCTTATGAAGCTTAGCATAATGTCTTCAAGGATCATCTATGTTGTAGCATATGACAGAATTTCCTTCTCTTTTAAAGCTGAAACCCTGCTCATAATATTTTTGTGTATATGCCCAGAAGTGGGATTGCTGAATCATATAGTATTCTATTTTTAACTTTTTGAAGAATTACCGAACTGTGTACATTATAATGTAAATGTCATTGCACCATTTTACATTCCCATCAACAATACACAATAGTTCCAATTTCTCTACATCCTTGCTCATACTTGAAATTTTCTGTTGTTGTTGTTGTTGTCGTCAGTTATAATAGCCATCCTAATGGATGTGAGGTAGTATCTCATTGTGGTTTTTATTTGCCTTTCCCTAATGATTAGTGATGTCAAGCATTTTTTCATGTACTTATTGGCTATTTGTATATTCTGTATGTTTTCTGGTTATTAACCCCCTATCAGATATATGATTTGCAAATATATTCTCTTATTCCATGGATTGCTTTTTCACTCTGTTAATTTTGTCCTTTGACACATAAATTTTTAATTTTGATGTAGTACAATTTATCTGTTTTGCCTTTTGTTGCCTGTGCTTGTGATGTCATATCTGGATTTTTAAGAAGCTATATATACATCATAAATTCATACTGATAGTTTCCAATTAAAATATGGACTGCAAAGTTTTTTAAATTAAATTTAAATTTATTAACATATATTTTAATCTCCTTTTTCTTATGTTAAAAATTCCAGATCTTAACAACACCAACTTGATTAGTACTTTTCTTTACACCATGATACACATCTAAAATAATCATTCCAACAGTACCATAAACAATTTGATTACTGAGAGAAGTTTCAGATTTTTTATTTTATATTCTTGGCTGTTCCTGTTTGTCCTTAAGGTATATCCCTCTAAAGTTATAGAATCAAATTACTGTGTTTAAAATCACTTAAATTAGTTCTTCTCTATATTTTATACCACTAACTCAATATGCAGTTAGGTTTATTTATTTAGTTTTGCTTTCATCTGTGAAGAATTTCTTTAATCTGAAATGTTTAATTATTGTGTAAAGTGATTGCATGGCTACAAAGTTAAAGCATCCAAGCAAGAGGTATTTTGAGAAGTCTAGCTTTTATCCTTGTTCCTTCCACATTGATCTCTCCCTCACATGGTAGCCTTTAAAAAATATTTTTGGTTAAGCCCTTTATTAAAAGGAAAAAAAAGTATATATATAGGTATATACATATTTGTATGTATACAAATATATATATATATATGTGTGTGTGTGTGTGTGTGTGTATTTATTTGTAATCCATCTTTCTTAGGTAAATGTCAGTTTACTATGCACACTTTTCTCTACTTTTCTTTTTTTTTTTTTACTTAACAACATATCCTAGACAACATATCATCATGCTATACAATAATTATTATTTATTTCTTTTTTTATAGTAGTATAGTACTCCATTATGTGAATATGCTATAATTTATTCAATCAGTCCTCTGTTGATAGACATTTCACTGTTTTTTTTCTTTAGTTAATACAAATAAATGGTTTTGCGCATATGCCTACACTTAATATTTTGCCATATTTGATTATTATTTTTTGTGAATTAGTTTAAAGAAAAGTATAGATATCATTTTCCAAAACTATTTAATATATATCTGTAAAAATGATAACATCCTAAATAACCACAATTCCATTATCACACATAATTAACAAAATGGTAGTTGATTTTTAGAAAGAGGAAGAAGAGAAGAAAGCCATTGCTGGTGGTGGTAAAGAAGAAAACTAAGGTAGTGTCAGAGTGTAGAGGGAAAACAGAATTGATTCAAGGGACATTCAGGGAAGGAGATGTTATTCAGTGAGACTTGGTTATATAATAAACACTCTATTGTTGTTCTTTTAAGATATGTTCAGTCTAACCATGAGGATAAATAAAATCTCTTTTGATCATGTACCCACTTTTGTTATATTATATAGTCCATATGTTTTTTCATTTCAAAGCATATGCATTGAAGAAAATGAGCCCTTTAAGGAAACAAAGGACAGGTAAAATAAAAAATCATCTACTCTATTTGTCATGGAAACTCTGGCCACTCCAGGAAATTAAGAGGCAGACCAAATGTGCAGTAAAGTTATGCTCTCCAGCCTAATCCCCACCTTCCTGAGCAAAGCAAATTACGTGGTTCTGTGCATGATCAGTCAAGACATCCTATATATCCTCATGACCAAAGGAGTCTGTAATTTCAAGAACACATTTCATGAGCTTTATATTGGTATTTTAGAGAACACTGTCCTAAAAGGTTGTCATTAACAATAGAAGGCCAAATGAATAATATAAAATGACAATCTTCCAAGATGGGCCAATTAGACCTATAGGTTATTATCTCATTTTTTTGTCCATTTTGTGTATTTGACACTCAAAAAATACTATCTAGTATTGATGGAGTGTCAAGGACCGTGCCAGATTCTGGGAATACAAAGATAAATAAGATATGCTCTTTGCCAAAGAGTAACTCATAGATAAATGAAAAAGAAAGACATATAGGAAAATACTCAGCTTATTTAAGGTAGAGATATGTGAAAGGTACTAAAGATACTAGAGATTAGGGGGCAACTCACTCAGTCCAGAGGTGGGGTGTGGTGATGGTGTTAGTCTTCACTGAGTAAGTGACATATGTAGGAAGTTGATGACTTTGACTTCTCTTGATGGATAAGAAGTATAGTATATTCTAGAAGCTATATTCTATAGACAAGAAAACCTCTGAGAGATTTGCAGTGTGGCAGTACCACTATCTCATTTGTATTTTCTAGAGAGCACTCCATTCCACTGTGGAGAATGAAATGGACGTGGAAACTAGAGGTGGGAAACCAGTTAGAAAGCAACTTAAAGAGTACAGATGAGCCCCTAAAATAGGGGGAGAGAAAAATCAAGAGGAGTTTAAGATGCAGAATTAAAAGAACTTAGTGACAAATTAGATGTAAGTCATAATAAGGAGGAAGGAGTGAAAAATGAATGAGGCTTTTAGTTTTGACAATGGGGTCATTAACCAGAAAACAAAGTATTGGAGGGAAAGAGATTTAGCAGAGGATGAGAGAAAATAGTGAGTTGAGTTTTGGACACACTAAATGTGTGCTTCTGGGACATCTAGGTGGAGTGAGTAGTAGAGAATAGGAGCAGATGGGTGAAGAGGGTAGAGAGGAGAGGATTTCTGCATAAGGGTCACACTGTCCAGGTAGAATGTTTACCTTGAGAAAAGTGCCAACTACAGAGCCTGCATGTATCAAAATATTCCAAAGGAAGAGGAACTGGAGGGGAATGAAGGGGATTTAGAATTAATAGCCAAGTGAAATACAGGAGGAGAATCAGGATGGAGAAATTTAAGGTAACATAGGATTGTCTAGCTAGCACCATGTCATAGTCAGTTCAGGCTGCTATAACAAAAGTGGTTACCAGAGGGGAGGGGGATAAGGGAGAGGTAGATGAGGTAAAAGAGGTCAAATATGTGGTGACAGAAAGAAATCTAACTATGGGTGGTAAACACACCATGCAATATATATATGCCTTACTGTTGAATTGTACACCTGAAACTTACTGGATTTTGTTAACCAATGTCACCATAATAAAAATTAATAAATTTTAAAAAAATTCCATAGACTTTTTGGCTTAAAATTTTTATTTCTTACGGTTCTGGAGGCTAGAAAGGCCGAGACCAAGGTGCTAGCAGATTTGTTGTCTGGTTTGCAGATGGCTGTTCTGTTGTGTCCTCACAGGGCAGAAAGAGGGAAGAAGATCTTGTGTCTCTTTCTCTTCTTCTAAGGACATCAATGCCATTATGAGAGCCTAGCCCTTATGAGTTAATCTAACCCTAATTACTTATCAAAGGTTTCACATCTAAATACTACCACATTGGGGATCAGGGCTTCAGAAATTTGGAGGTAGACTTTCAGTCCATAGAACATTCTATCTGCTACATCATGTTTTCTTAAAGTTTGCCAGGGAAAGGATGAGGGATGCACTGGCACTGGGCCTGTTAGGGAAGCAGTGTTAAGAGGAGGGTTTTGTTTTTTTTTTTCCTAGGATGTTAGAGACTTTGTCATACTTTTAGGCTTATTAGAAGGAGCTAAGTGGAAGGACAGAGAGGATAAGTGATGAAGTAAGGTACCTAAGGAGATAGTGGGTGCTAGAGCATGGTGTGTCTGTATAAGAATAAGCAATACCATATACTAAGAATTACTTATTCAATTTGCTCTTCTCTGGGGTCTTCCTCAGAACATCATTATCAATTTTCCTGGTCTTAGTAACTTCATTCATTATAAAAGTAGCATACTTTAGATAACCTCCAAGACCGATTTTGGTCCTAAACTCTTATCTTTATAGCTTTTTCTATAAAGTCTACCATTCCAGAACTGGAAAGAATCTTCTGAGTTACTGCATGGTCTGTCTCCCTGCCTCCAAGCCAAATTTGCCACAAATATTTCTACCTCTAAAAGACAACCATCAGGCCTATCACTGAGAATTAGTTCAACTATGTTCAACTACATTTAACTTTATATATAGAGTACAAATCTTTACCGAGACAGCTGGTCTAGTCCACACATAGAAATATCATCTTAATCAACTGTTAGACCTGGAGAAGTTGAATTCTTGGCAAAAAAGAATTGCCCTTGAGCTGTCTAAACTTGAGCGACTAGTTTTAGGGCTCCTTTTCCCCTAGTTCATTCATTTTGATTTGACATCCTCATGAGGGATTCTCCCCAACAGGTGTTCAGAAAAGTTTAAAAAGGCGATTTCTCGCCTCTTAAGAGAGTTGAAGGGTATGTTGCTTAGATCCGGAGCTCTTCCAGACTGTCTGAAACATCTTGGGCAGCCAGAAGACAGCCGCAGGTTATAATTTTTAAAGACTGTTGACAGTGGGGTGGGGATTTTCCTCTTTCTGTCGATTTTTAAGTGTCCTTTGCAGAAGTAAAAGTTGTGTCTGTGGTCACTTTTATTTATTGGCTCCAGCTTTTTTGCTGCTTTTCCTGGAGCATTTTTTAAAACACTGCTATTTGTCAGCTTTCCACAGGATTCTGCACAAACACTTGGAAAACCCTTCCCAAAGGGAGCAACACCATTTTTTTTTTTTTACCACTGTTGGAAATCTCCTTACAAGTCTTTGTAGTGCATTATGTGGCTTTCCATGGTTTTCCTCAGTGATCATTCCTATTTGTGAACTATGAGCAGTTTCAGAATTTCAGTTGCACCTGGGGCAACCTATTCGCTGCACGGAAAAGCTTTCTGAGAGAGTCTGCAACCAAATTTGGGGTGTTTCCTGCTTTGGGGTATGAGAGCTGACAGTATGAGCAGCGGCCTAGAGCAGAAGGTTTCTTCATCGAGCCTCTGCCTCCATCTCCCACAGACCTTGAATCTTGCTTCACAGGGGAGATTGAGCTAACAGTTGAGGTCTTCCTTAACACCTTCAATCTCATCCCCGTCTATGCTCATCCTCACCTTCTCAGGAAGGGTTAGTCTTTATGTAGTTCAGAACCAAATCTTTCTTTTAGGGTCTAAATCCTGCCCTATTCCACCTCCTCACAGCCTTGCTTCATCAGTCATTCCCTCTCTCCTATATTTTCAAACTCCTGCATTCTTAAAAAGTAAAAAGAGTAAAAGCCTAACTTTGCACTAAGAATCCTATGTCTCTTCTCATTTAAAGTCAATTTCTAAGAATCATCTGTGCACAATATCTCATCTCCTGTTGATTCTTCAATCCACTGCAATGAGGCTGTGGCTTCCATTTAGCTCTGAAATTGCTCTGAGGCAAAGACTTTCTCTTTACCTTCCAGCATCCCTTTCTGGCCTAACTTCCTTGGCTTTTCTGGGGGCATCTAATACCTCTGACCACTCTATTCTCTTTGAAATTCGCTTGGTATCAGTGTAACAAGTTTCTCCCACCTACATTGCTAACTGAAAATTCTGCCTCACTTGTGCTATTCTTTCCTCCCTGCCTTTTGAGATTCTACCTTTGCTCTTTACATTTTCTCAACTCTGTGCTCTTCCTAGATGTTGCCATGACACCCACTGCTTACAGTTACCCATATACTGATGACTCCAAAGTCCATCTTCAGTCTGACCTCTCTTCTGAGCTCCTAGTGTTGTTTAGATGTTTCAAAGGCACCTTAAACTCAAAACATTAAAAATTTATTAGCTTCTTTCCGAACCTGGCTCTGCCTCCTATGGTCCTTCGTTTGGCTTCGCAAACTAGACATGCAGAAGCCCTTGCCAACACTCTTTTCTCACCAACTCCATATCTTTTTTTATTATTATTAAAAATTATTGGGGTGACATTGTTTAATAAAATCAAATAAGTTTCAAGTGTAGAAGCTCCACATCTTTATGCACATAAATCACTGGCAAATTTAGCTCCTTAGTAGTTTCATTTGCAACACCCCACATACTGTTACCAACTTAATGCGTCAGATTGTTGTGAAAATTAAGTGACATACCACATAATTAATGAGCCTAGCACCTGATAAAAATCTTAATTGAATCTAAACTTGAGACAGCAGCATTTCCAGGTGTTTGTATTCTTTGGCATGTACAGACCATAAGCATTTCCTCTTTTAAGTCATTAAAATCAGTGTGATTCACACACTACACTGAAGTAGCAAGTCACTAAATAGAGTCTACTGGCTTGAAAGATTTAATTCACTGGAAGGCTCCAGAAATCAGAGGATTGTTCTGACTTTGGAATTCTCATGTGACTCCTGAAGTGATTTAAGTTTCCAGTGGAAATAGTTGAAGCAAGAACCTAAAATGTATGAGGTTGTTTTTTTCTTTAAAGAACTTGTACTGCACTCATATAAAATGTCATCTCCCCACAGAATCTCTCTTTTCTGGAACTTGTGTGCTGGGTAGATGTGAACTATACTGCAAACTTCTATTTCTCCCTCATTAACCCTTTCCTCTCTATGGTATGAGGGCTATTATAAATCCAAGTTTTATTTTGTGGATTCAACTATGTGAAAATGTAATAATAAACAATTTGTTCTCTTTGGTATTCTCCAATATGTTGCAAATTATCTATCATTTAGTTATCATGCAATGAACTTTGTTGCATAACTATAACAGAAACCTGAGTCTACTCTCTTAAAGAATATAGTAAATTTATTGGCTCATATAACAGGCAGGCTTTTCTTCTTTTCAGTCCAGTCATCCTTGTCATCCTCTCTATGTCAATAGCAATGATTGTGGTCTGGGAAATGCCATGTCCTGATTGCCTTATATTTGGCAGGAAAAGGGTGGTTTTAAACTGGGATTGAGATTCTGTGACCAGAAAATGGTCATTCTATCCAGAGGCAAAATTTATAGGCAGCCAACAAATGTCTACTACATGAAGCATAAATAAAACAAAGGAAATGGAAGGAATAAAGGAGGAAGTAAAGGAATTGCAGGAAAATAATTGGTCCTTCATAAACAGGGAGAAGAGAGAACTTTCCACTTTTTCATAATAGTCCTTTGCAACTGCTAAAGAGCAGGCTTCTAATAACTAATAGATGAAAGGGAGAGATTGGAGAAGACAATGAACAAGTGTACAGGCTGCTGAGAGAAGTATTCCTGATTCCTGGTAACTTTAAATAGGTAATAGGCAGCCCTCCTCAAGTGATGTCACTTGAAAGCACTAATCTACCTCTCTGCCTCAAACTTCTCTTCCCTTTGGATTTTCCAAGATAATAAAAATCTCTGAATTGATCAAAGTGACAGATTCCTTAAGGTCTTGTGTGGAACTGGTTCGAAGATCTTTCCATTGATGCTTCAGCTGTCCTAGTGACCCTATTTGGTCCTTAATACCTACCTCATTGTCCTTTTGACAAGACAGCGAGGTAGGTGGGGAACAAACAATTTCCCCATAGTCTCTTAATGTCTAAAAATTTCAGTGGTTATTGATGTCATTTAAACTTTGTATATCATTTTAGATATTTATCATATCCTTTCCTCTCATTTTACAGAGAGATGGGGAGAGAGAGAGGGAGAGAGAGGGAAAGAGAGAGAGAAAGAGAGATTATACACCTTAGAGAAATAGATTATATACCTTACCCAGGATCAGCTGAAGCCACTGTTTAAACAGAACTAGGACTGTATCTTCAGGGTCCTGAGTCCTAGTTGAGGTCTATCACTACCATATCACTTATACCAGTTTTATCTGATGGTGCCACACTAATTGTAACTTTAATTTTAGTTCTTTGCAGAATCCAGCAGATTCTGGACTGCCATATAGGATGCCCTTGTATGCCAGTGGTCTGGTGAAAATTATTGTTTATTTAATCCAGTATGTTTTGAATTTTAAATACGTTCCAGTTTTTATGGGTTTTTGTAAGATTTTTATGGGATAAAAATGATAGTAAAAATTCTAACTGAATAACCTTTATGTTATCAAAGAACATTATTTACTTTGTATTTTAGTGATTTCTTAGCCTTGCCATCAGAAATATTTCACAAAGAAAGGAAATAATTTAATGCAAATTAAATGAATTAAAATTAAATGCTATTTTTAAATGTTTCAGAATTAGTATTCAAATAAATAGCTTGCCTTGATTATAAATCAAGAGTAGCTTCAGGAGGCTGAGCTATAAGTCAAGCCAATATTGAGAAAAATCACATTCATAGTATTTCAAAAATATGGAGAATTACTACAAATGGAACTGTTTCTATAGAGAATGCAATGTACAGTATCTAAAACTATAAATAGTGAACTCTATGTTATACGATTTTATCCATTTTTCCAATGAGAAGAGATAAATACATCAACTGTATAGGTGACACTGTTTTTTTTTTTGTCACCATAAATAAGTGAAATGAATAGACCTCTTAGGCTGGACTATGTAATACGTGCAATTCATGCTTGCTATCTTATAAGGAGTTATTTTTAATAGAAATCTTGACATGAGATTGAAAATATGTGATTCATAAGCAAAAGAGGGGGGGAGCCCCAGCTTTGTATCCTAGTGCCTTGTATTTCAAATTTCTGGCTGGTTTATAAGCTTCTTAAAGCCCATGTTATTAAGCAACTCAGTGTCAATGGCTATATGTGTTTAGCTAAACTAACTCCTCAACTAGCCAGCCAGTGATATTTTCTTCATTTTTTCCGTCTGTGTTTTTTCTCATCGTGCTTTTTCAGAAACGTTATTCCTATTTCTGTCACACTGTCACCTTTTAGTCTGTCTTGCAAGAATGTAACATCAGCAGCCAAATGAACCTAGGAAAGAAAAAAAATACAGGCCTGCGTTATTCATATTAAAAAAAAAAAACTCATTACATTTTTCTGTCTCTTTTTTCAGCTTTATTTACCACTCATAAAGTGTTGATTTTCCTTATGGAATAATAAAAAGAGCTTGTTTTATGGACGAAGAGCCTTTTACTGTGAGTCCTTCAGAGACAGTCTGGCTCTTTGTCAGCTCTGCAATACAAGTCTGCAAAGAAAAGGGTACTCGAGGCCAGGCCCAACTTGGACAACACTGGGGCAAGCCTAGAGATGTGGGCCCAGGCCAAGTTTTGCTCACAGGACTGAACTATAGATCCATCTCAAGAAGAACACAAATTCCCAACTCATAGATAGTCTTGACTCGATTTGCCTTGCAAGCAGCACTTCTAAAGATAAATGAATTCATGAAGGACTTGCCTTAAATCATTCTGTCATTAGCTAAATAACATAATCACTTGTCCTAACAACAAACATTTAGTAACCACTTATGTCTTTGAGATGTTTGAAAAAATATCAACTAAATAAATTATGAATGTAAAATTAAAGATTGAAATTACAGACATGAATATTTGATACCCAGGCCTTCTTTTCCTCTGTAAAGCATATCCCATTTCCCAGCTATTCATTAAAATGTATTCACATAAGAGCAGCATAATATTGCTGACCTACCCTCAGAAGAATACTGTTCAGCTATTTTAAGTCTTTGGGGTGAATAAGATAAATAAGCAAAAGTACTTAATAAAAGCAAATAATAGGTGTAAAAACTTGGGTCCAATAGGCAATTAATTAATATTTATTGAATTTTATCTGACTCACTCCCCTCTCTCACTAAAGTTTCCTTGACCACCCAGCCTGGATTTGTTAAACCATAAACTTTGGTTTGCCAGTTACCCAGCTCGTACATGGTACAAAAAAACATGCTTTGTGATGCCTACCACCCAACAGAAGGATACAGACTGTATTCTGAAATGTGGAAGATAAATTCACCCTCATTTTTTCCCTATAAGATCTTTTTTGTCTTTATCAAAATTTAACATAAAATCAATTAAAATAACAAGCAAACTACATTGAAGCTATCTGGATATTTGGGGCCATGTGAGGTCTGATATCTATTTGTCATTCAGCATATGTAATCAATTGCTATCCATGAAAGATGGATACTTTTTTTCTCCTTTTTAATTTGGTTTTATGGTTTATCCCATAAACTCCCAGAATTCTTCCCTTCCCCTTTCTTGATTTCATGGCCATTAATTGTAGGGCATGCCTTAAAAAATGGTAGGGTATGGAAGATCTGTGTGAATAAACATTATTTCTATTGTTTTACTCATTTGGATTACCTGTTGTATCTGTCCCATAATTATCACCAATAATTGAATATTATATGCGTGCCTCATCATTGGATAGGTCAACACATGTCTAGCCTTTGGTTACTATCTGGTACCACTTTTCAAAATAGCTAAGCTTCTGAAAAAATTAGACTTGACTATGACCTCTATCTAAGATGCCCTTGGTGCATCAGTTAGTCTTTGACAGATTGTCTTCTCCCTTCACTTTTCCAAAACAGCTTTATCAAGGTCCTTCCTGATCTTTTGGTCCCTAAATGTGAATACTTTTCAGGTCTTGTTTTATTTGGTCTCTGCTGTACTTGATCTTGTTAGTCATTTGCTTTTTTTGAAATACTCCTTTGTTTCTATGACTCCCTTCTTTCCTGGTATTTTTCCTACTTCTGGTTGCTCCTTCTTGGGATCCTTTGCAGTTTTTATATTCTCTGTTTAACTTATTATATTTTTTTGCTTCCTAGGGTTCCACGTGTGACTTCTTTTTCTCCTTACTCTACATTCTCTTTAGATATTCTTTGAGAGTTCCAGTGCCTTTTCAGTCCACCTTTCTCTGTGACTTCCAGACACATGTAACAACTGCTTAGCGGATCAAGTGTGTGTGTGTATTACACAGCTCAGTACCAGCAGCTTCCAGTCTGAACTCCTCATTTTGTCTCTCTCAACCCCAAGTGTCCTCCTACTGGTTTTGCTCATGGGTAATAGTCCAACCATATCTACAAGTTGCTCAGAAACCTGAAAATAGTTCTTTAAGCTTTTTCACAATCTTTTCCCTTTCAGTCAACTGATAATCTAGTCTTAAACTTGTTCTATCTTCTTAAAGTTACTCAAATTGGTCTTTTTCTCTCCATTCCTTGTGTCAGGGCTTTTTCTGGATTTTGTTTGTTTGTTTGTTTTTCTTGAGTTTACCATCATTAACTTTCTAACTATTCTCCTCCTCCCTCCAGCATTGTTCCCTCCAGTACACTTTCACTTTGTTGACAAAGGAGTGAAATTCCTAAGACACAAATTTTAAAATATAATTACCCTGTTTATAAACCAATAATGGGTCCTTGTTGTTTCAATATAAAAATCTGAATTCCAACTTGTCATATGAATCCCCCCCTTTTTTAAATCAGGCCTCTGTAAAATATTTAAATCTCCTTTCTCACGATAATCCCTCTTTCAATCTACATGTCAGTCATACTGAACTAATTCAAGTTCCTTGTTCCTTGAGTGAAATGTTCTTTTTGTGCCTTTGTACATGCTGCTTCTTTTACCTGGAATATTATTTTCCTCTGCTCTCCTTACTTCTTACATGGCCTTCACCTAACTCATATTTACCCTTCAAATGCCAAGTCTGAGTTTCTCTAGGAAGTCTTCCCTGCCCCCTGACCCCTCCCCACCCAACCCAGGTCCACCCATAGCCCTTAGTAACACTTCTTTACACATCTGATTTCTCTGCAGAAGATTCTTAAAGGGCAGAAACTGTGTCTTGTTCATCTCTAAGTTCAGTGCCTGACTCAGCAGATGCTAATATTGTCTTAGTTAAATCAATGAATAATTCAGGTGTGGAAGCCAGATTCCCAAATGGCCCACAATGATCCCCACCTTCTGTTATTCGCACCCTGACGTAGTCCACTCCTACTTTGCACCAGGATTGGCAACACCTGTTGTAATTAGATCTACAGAGAGGCCCATGTAGTTAGGCGCTTCATGAAGCCTCTGGCCAGCTGCCAGCAAGGCACAGAGGCCACTGAGCTATCTTGGAAGTAGATTCTCTAGCCTAAGTCAAATCATCAGAGGCTGTAGCCCTTACCGGCAATTTGACTGTATGTGTATTAAGCCATGAAAACCTCTGAGCCTAAGGAGCTCCCAGATTTTTGACCTTTAGAAACTGTGTGAGATCATAAACATTTGTTGTTTAAGCTGCTATATTCTTGGGTAATTTGTTACCCAGCACTAAATAATGAATATACCCAGCAAGTATGTGCTATACCATTTCCAGAGCACCTCTGATAATCCCACAGAGTAAATTGCAGTAGCACAGAGAGGATCGCCCAGCAGGCAGCTCTTCCACAAACTCTGCCAGAGGATTCTTGTCTAGAATCAGGGAAAATTCATTTCTGCTTGCATTGTTACAGGTCACACTTGGTGTAATCCCCAAATACATCTTGAAAGCAACCTAACAAAGAGGAGGAAAAATTAGTGAAACTTGGCCTAGAACAAGTATCTACGAATAGGGCACCCGAATACCCTGTTCCAGGCAGTGTAGTACAACGGTTAAGCCTATGGAGTTTGTAGTCATGAAGTCCAGGTTCACGCTTAGCTTTGAAATGTGCATTTATTTTTAAACACTTTTAGTTTTATGGAACATCTTTTAGTATTAAACACTTTTATTTGAACATCTTAAGGGACTAGTTTTCTATAGGAAAAGGATGGCTTATGAAACAGAGTTAAGCATTATTTCCAAAAATAATTTTTTTAAATAAATATCTTTTAGAAGGATAGGAAATTAAAATATTACTAATCATCAACATATTAGTATATTTGTCACATTGAGCCTAGTAAAAGATAAAATCTTGAATTAGAAGGGACCCAGGACACATCTGCCACAATAGGAGTGTGGTAGAGCAAAAGATGCTATGGGAACATTAGACCCAAGAGTGTGTTTTGGGAAGTGGAGGCAGTCATATCACTAAAGGTAACAAATCTCTAAGAAGGAGCAAAGGGTAGTGTTAGGAGGCATGTAAATGAGTTATAAAATAACTTCTCAAAAGTCTCTTGTTTAAGAGGCTTAAACATTTTTACAATATAAAAATGGAAGAAAGCAAACTGGGGGTCAGAGAAGTAAAATGACGTGGCCAAGGCTATACTATAACTTAGTTCCTTGACTACTAGTCCAAGGCACTCTTTTCACAAAACACACAGCCTGGAATTTGAAGTTTATTGATGAAAATTTATCAGCTTTTTATGTTGTCACCTTTCAAGTGCCTTAATTCATTTAATTTTTAAATTAACACCAGTATAAAAGATAAATGGAAACAATTACCTTAAACTTTTTTCTAACTAGAAGTACTAAAAGGTTCATTCATTCATTCATTCAATAGGTATTCAATGAGCACTGACTGTCTAGCATAGTGCCTGGCACACAGTGGGAGTTCAATAACTATTTGAAAAACAAATTATTGAATGAGCATCTATACTGTGTTTGACATCATGTTTAGGCTCAGAATACAAAAGTTAATAAAATGTAGTTCCTGTTTTATAAGAGCTCATAGCTGAAAAGGAGTTATAGGTATTAAACAAATAAGTGTGACAGTACGGTTAAGTCCTATAAGTACAATGTTATGTATTACAGGAAGTAATCCCAGAAATAATTGCAAAGGAAGAAAATTCTACCTTGTTCATGAATATTGAGTGAGAGTTTTTCAGGTGAACAAAGTGCAGCTGAGGGGAGGTGGTGGTGGTGATATTCTGGGTAGAACGAATCATGGGCATGAAACACCATAAGGTTCATAGGAGGTTGGCATTTATCAGCTTGTGGGCAGTGGGGATGTCCACAGCCATGAGTAAGCTAAAGCAGAATTAAACTTCTGTTTTAGAGGAATCTCCTTCCTGTCATCATGGAGGATGGATTTTGGGTTGAGGGGGCTGGTGGGTGGGCATGAGGTTGAACACAGAGATAGCAATCAAGAGGCTACTATGATAGCCTAAGAAAGAAATGATGAGGACTCTTCTCATTTTGTCTTTTATTCAAAAGTCAAATGCTCCTTAAACTTTTTCATATAAATTTCAAATAGCCCAGATCCTAAAATTTGGTTGAAGTCTGTGACACCAGCCAGCTTAAAAGGATATAAAATGAATCTCCCAGATTTTAAGTCAAGCAGCAAGAGAAAAAAACATCATGAAACTCCAGGCTTGGAGAATGATCTGGCTCTCAACCAACTGGCTGAAACCCATTTCTGCTAATATTGATTCCTCAGGCTGGAAAATTCTTTGGCTTTTATTTGTAAGAGAGAGAGAATTTCTTTCAAATTCTCAGTCTAAGCTGCACAAAAATAACATAAAATGGAGCCCGTGCACTTTGAATTCACTCTTAATTCTCAGTGTTTTGGCTTTAGTTCCATGACCCAATACCCAGCAGTAGGAGGCATTATCTAAACACAGTTGGGAAAGACTCATTCCAAGGGAATGACATTGTTTCCTTATCTGTCGGAATTCAGTCTGAGAAGGAGGACTGTTGTTTCTAATGAAGGAAGAGCTCCACCCTTGGCCACAGCCATAGCTGCTCTGCCAATAAATAAGGCAAAGCATTTTCCCTCTTTATCTCCAACATGGATGCTTTTCACGGGATTTTAAAATCCATCCTCAACCAGAAAACTGTTATTGGCTACAGCTTCTTGGCTCTGCTGACCCTGGGAAGTGAGCGTCTCTTTTCCCTGGTGGCATTTAAGTGCCCCTGCAGCACTGAGAATGTGGTCTACGGGCTGGTTTTCCTTTTTGCTCCTGCCTGGGTGTTACTAATCCTGGGATTCTTTCTGAATGGCAGGTCGTGGAGACTCTTCACAGGCTGCTGTGTGAATTCCAGGAAAATCTTCCCCAGAGGCCACAGCTGCCGCTTCTTCTATGTCCTCGGCCAGATCACTCTGAGTTCATTGGTGGCTCCAGTGATGTGGCTGTCTGTGGCTTTGCTCAATGGGACTTTTTATGAATGTGCCATGAGCGGGACAAAAAGTTCAAGATTCCTGGGGCTGATCTGCAAGGATAAGCCCAAAGAATGCTGGGAAGAACTTTACAAAGTGTCATGTGGCAAAACCAGCATGACACCCACGGTCACCGAAGAACTGAAATTGTCCCTGCAAGCCCAGTCTCAGGTAAAAAAAAAAAAAAAAAAAAAAGACAGACTCGCCTTTTCCTTGCAGCTTGCAGTATTTTCTCTCTGTTCTCTTTTTAGCCAAGGCTGAGTCTGAATCTTGCTAGAACATTTTGATACATGGAAATTGGAACAGATGCAGTGTTAAGACAATCTCAGGAAAAGCTTTTTAGAGGGTGGATGGCTCAGTAAAATTGATGATTGAATTGTCTTTTCCATTTCTGAAAAGAAAATATCCTCTGCGTTATGTATATGTAAATACTTTAAAACAATCTCTAGGGGTTGACTTTATAAATAATGCTAACACTAACTCATAATTGAGTGTTAAGGGCAGAGCTGTTATTAGAAATTACTGCCTTGTAGCAATGGTTTATTTTCAAACTGATTTCTCAGAAAAACACACACATACATAGCATTCATCTATTAAAATATAGCCGACCCAAATAAACTAATACTTTGCAAAGTTTCCTGTACTATAATTAATATAGAAATTCCTCTAAATGACTTTTAGCAATTGCTATCTCTACGTATAAATATTGACAGGATTGAGAAGAGTTTCCCATATTAGGAAATGACAGTCTTTAAATAGCCTTGGTGAAAAGTGATCCTCTCTCTAGAGAGGTTACGTATTATTCTCTTTGTGCTGCACAGCTAAAGAAGTCCTTACATTACTTTAGAAGCTGAAGATTTGGGGCATTGTTTTATTTAACAGAAGGAAATCATAGTTTTACCTAATTGATGAAGGGAAGTAGCTTGTCATCCTTCCAGGTACAAGAGCACAAATCCAGATGTGAAGCCTTGCCCTGGCCTCAGGAAAAGACTGAATTTCTACTTGTAAGTAGTAGGAATTTCATTTTCAAAACCAAAGCAAGCAATGAGAGTGGATAAACAGATCCCCAGTTGGTCAGGAATACTATTTGTTTCCGAATAAATGCACTGAAAATAGTATAATTTTACTTTTCAACAAGGACTTATCTTAACAACAACACATCAAGGCAAAGTCTGTTTCTAAAATCATACATTTCTAAGCTAGTTGTCAGTATAGTCATACACTTTTTATAAACTGATAAACCTAAAAATACTACAAAGTCTTTTGTTTAATGCACAAAACAAACATGCCAGGCTCCCAGACGTATTCCTTCTTTTGTTGAAGGAAGGTATTAATTACGAACTTTATGACACAATGAGTGATTTATGATTTATGTCCCCAGGCATCAGGCTCCATTCAGTTAGTGCCAGAGCCAAACACTGATCACTGTGTGGGCTTTTCTTCTCTAAACACCAACATAAGGAAATCATGCATGTGCTGTCATAGCTTAGCCTGGGCACACTGACCTGTTTGCTTTTCAGCAGCTTGAGAAGGACCTGGGGCTGATCCCTAGGGGAGGATGCCTGAGGGATGTGAACAGGAAGACCTGTAACAATAGCAGGTGCTGACCACAGTGGTTCACACAGGCCGGAGCAACAAACAGTCTAAACTAATAATTGGATATGTGACTGGGGTTGGAAAAAGTGTTCCATCCATGGGAGGGGCAGAGAAACAAGAAATCCAGCTGGGTGATGCTCTACTCTTAAAAGAGATAGAGTGTAGTAGTAGTGGAAAGAGGTTGGCCTTGGAGTTGGCTAGGCTTGGGGTGAGTCACTTGACTCTACCACTGACCAGCTATATGACCTAGAGCTAGTGTTTTGACCTCTCTGAGCCCTTATTTCCTCTAGTTGGGGGTAATAACACCTACCTTGGAGAGTTGCTGGAAGGTATATAGATAGCGAACATAAATGGCACAAAGCTGCTGACACGCAGTAGTATATGTTCTAAATTGATGAGAAAAGTTCCAGGGTTTGAGGAAGAGGCTCATGCAGAATGGAACATTACTGAGGGCTGGAGTGGGAGGATCTACCATGTCTGGTTACATGCTGAACACTATGAACTGAGGAAGACAAGAGGGCTCAGGAGAGCAAGGCAATGCTAAGATCATGCAATGGAGGGAGGGGAGTCTGAAGCTCATCAAATAGTATATAACTCAAACAGAATTGGCTCAGGTACTGAGGCGAGATGGCCTACTGGCCCACAGGAGGCCTAGAGATGAAGAACAAGGGAGGAAGAGGATAAAGAAAAGAGGAAGCTCTGAAGTAGCCAAACACAAATGATTCAAGGTAAATATAAGGATTTTCACACAATGGTAACTGTGCCCCTTTCATTAATCATAATGACAGAAAGATATGTGAGTTCAATAATGCTTTTACATACACCTATATACATTTGAAAAATAACACCATGTGACAAAGCTAATACTTACTGAATGCACCTGTATGTCTACATCATGTCATTTTAATCCCCCAAATTACCCTCTGAAGTAGGTAACCCTCATTTTTATGATTGAGGAAACTGAGGCACAGGGAATACTCATAGTAAGGGGAAAGCTCGTATTTAAACCCAACCAGTGCCAATCCAGAGTTGACATTCATGTGGCGTCTGAGACCTTTACAATGACTCTCTTGTCTGAGCCAGAGTGTGAGAACCACTGGTTTAAAGTATTGGAGTAATTTGTGGTCCTGTCACTGTCTGAATGGATTTATTTGCAGATTTTTTGTTTCTATTACCAAGTAGGCCTGTCTGCTGAGAAATACTAAGGGTAATTTCACTGAAATGTCAAGAGAAACTTTGAAAGACCCTTGTTAGTTGTCTAAATATGAAATTAATTCCAATTGTGAAAAGTACAATTAAAACAACAACAAAATTTTAGAAGATAAATTATTTAAACTTCCATTTTTAATATTCAGAAAAAAACCCAGCTGAACTGGTTCATATTCAGAGAGAAACTTATTTTCAAATTCAAAATCAATAATCCTGACAGTTTGAAATGACTGTGATTTTTTTTTCATCTTTTATGCAGGCTTTCAATTCTTATAGTTTCAGTTTCCTTATTGTATTATATTTGTCTTGCTTTATCATGAATAATTAGTAATGATATTTCTCTCAGAGAGGGTTACTGTTCCCTGCAAACAATAGAACATGGGAAAAAATCAGTCACTAACCACGTAAATGCATTTATCAATGCCTGAAAACACCTGGCTAAAGAACTTGTCATTTGCTCAAATGATCATGTTTACAATTCTTCCTCTAATAGCTAATACTATTTGAAGTCTTGGTTTATCTGATTTTTGAATAATCTATATTTTTTGTTTTTTTCAATTTGCCTGCCTTCCAGTTATTTCTTTGCATACCAGAAATGGTGGGCAGGATGGAGAATAATTAGGTAAACTCTAACTTTGTCTTGACTATTAAAAATGTGTCATTAAAAAATTAAGATGAAGAATTTCAACTGACTGTGGTGGTGATGTAGCCATATACTTCCCAATAACCTCTTCCCAGATCCATAGGAAGTGGCTTTGCTTTTACATGTCCTCAATATTTCTTTCTTTCTAAGATTCTAGGATGGTGCCTGATTTGTTCAGCATCTTTTTTCTCTCTGCTCACCACTTGTTATGCTCGCTGCCGATCTAAAGTAAGCTACCTTCAGATGAGTTTTTGGAAGACGTATGCCCAAAAGGAGAAGGAGCAGTTGGAAAAAGTGTTCCTGGACTATGCCAACAAGTTGAGTGAGAGAAATCTGAAATGTTTTTTTGAAAATAAGAGGCCAGATGTCTTCCCCATGCCTACTTTTGCAGCCTGGGAGGCTGCTTCACAGCTGCATTCTTTCCACCAAAGCCAGCAGCACTACAGCACCCTCCATAGGGTGGTGGAGGATGGACTCAGCCTTGAGGACGATGAGACTGCAATGGTCCTTGTGGGTACTGCCCAAAATGTGTAGCTTACCTGCTGTCGCTGACTCACGGTGTCCAGAAATACACTCATTCTGACATCTTCCTACTGCATCAACAGCAACCTGGGTAACTCTGTGTTTTCTCACAGTCAGTATTTCTTTACGACACATTAACACAGGGAAGCAGCTTTGCAGTTCCCAAGAGCAGACAGCATCAGGATGTGCTCAGGCTGAAGCTGAGTGACTGGTCAAGGATGGTGACAAAGGTGTTCTTGCATTGGTTGGTGGTCGGGCTCAGTGTCTTTGAGTTCTAAAATTTTATGATTTGACAGCAAGACTCATACCACTCTATGTACATATTGGTCATGGTATCTGGGGGCAGAAGTAGCAACTTGTGAGTGAGCCAGGTACTCTTAGTCAGCAGAAAACCTTGTCCTGGAAATCTATCCTACTGCCTTTCAAGAACATATAAAATTCTACCATTTGAAATTCAGAAACTGAAGACATCAGTTCTCAAATATAATGCATCAAAAGGATGTAATGCCTAGAATTCAGAGCTTTTCACTTTTCCAGTGTTCAATGAAAGTATGCCCCTGCAGGCAGGGCTGTATTATGACTTTTGTGGGCTCTAGGCGTTTTTGCCTTCATGGACCCCTTTCTACATTAAAATACACACACATATATTCATGGCTGTATTGACATAAATACAAATATATTAATCTTGTATATTTTTTTGCAACCTCAAAGTTCAATTATTTTCTTCTGACTTTAAAAAAAATTAAAAACATTTATGTGGGCCCCTGCAAGTATCATGGGCCCTGGGCATAATGCCTACTGAGCTGAATGGGTAAGTTGGTTCTGACTAGAGTCTGAGGAAACTGTCCAAAGCGGGGCCAGTGTAAAACTGTTTGGCAGTTCTATGTTTATCAGAAATAATGCAAATTTTTCATTCTCCTATGTAATATATTCACATTAGTTTAAATGTCTATGATATATGTAGATAGATATAGATATGGATATAGATATATTTTAATTCCCCCTAAATCTCTGAGTGGGACTGATATTTAAAGAAAAAGAACATGTGTTATGCTGTGGCTCACACCTTATGTCACTGAGAGTCCTTGTCTCTTAGTTGGAGAATCTTGGGAATGAACTCATTACCGTGGAACATTGTCACAAATTGGAGAAAGCACCATATAGGCATAAGCCCTGGAACATATTCTTGGTAATTTGGAGGTACAGGGGCAGGTGTGTGTGTGTGTGTGTGTGTGTGTGTGTGTGTGTGTGTGTAGGTGGAAAGGTGGAAGATGGGGGCTGTGAAGTTGCAGTATTTGAAATATTTGGGTTTCAAATAATGGTGTGATAAATGTTTAACAACTGATTCTCAAGGAGGGGAAAAAAAAAAAAAGGCCTGATTTGAAATGTTTGCCAATTCTATGATGTAATTTCAAGCTACTAAGGTGATGTAGAATCGCTGAATGCAGATTTAGAAAGAGATGCCAGCCATGGGCTCTCTTGAGCCAGTATGAACTTTCAAAGAAGGCTTTACAGCTAGTGGGTTTTTGTGTTGCTGTTGTTGTTATTTGTTTGTTTGTTTGTTTATTTTGCATTTGCATTGATTCTAGACAAACCAACTTTGGTGCATCTTTAGTATATCTGGATTTCACTTTCATAAAACCTAACCATGGTGAATTAAACATGGCTCAATGGCTCTAAATGAGAGATAGAGTCTCATTTTCTTCCCCTCAAATCTTGCCTTAATAAAACCTATAGAATGTAGCAGAAGTGAAGCCAGATTGTAGGAGCGTTACAGTTTATGCCTTGGGCTCTTAAATGCTCAACCTGGTGGAAGCCAGCTCCCATGTAAGAATTCTAGTTACCCTGAGATCCACAAAGCTCTGAAGAAGAGAAGAGAAAAGGAGAAAAAAAAGAGAGGAAAGGAAAGGAGAGACTTGGACAACCTCAACTGTCCCAGTCATTCCAGCTTAGGTGCACAACATGTGAATAAAGAAGCCATTTGGACATTCCAGCCTCAGTAGACCTGACATAAAGAAGAACCAGGGACCCAACCAAGAGCCAGAAAAAAAGACCCCAGAACTATGGTCCTAGTGAAGTGATTCCAGCCTTCTAGATTTGAGCCACACCATCTGAGGCTGAAGACATTATAGAGCATTCCCTACTATGTTCTATACAAATCCCTGACCCAGGAAATCATGAGCTTAAATAAATGTTTGTTGTTTTAAGCCACCAAATTTTGGGGCACTATGAAACAATAGATAGCCTGAACACAATACATGATAATCAGACTTTAAGAAAAGAGAGAAATAAGAGTCAAATTGGATTTATACATAGATTTATATACAGGTTCTTTATATACACAGGCTTTCCTTCATAATTTTTTCCCCTTTAGGTTCCAGTTAGTCCTATATCCTCTATGGCATGATTTGATAGGTGCTGAATAGGTTTCTCTTCAAAATATTTCACCAAAGCCTGAGATTAATTTTTAACTATTTCTGGTTAAATTTGGTTCAAAAGGAACACTCTGCTGTGGATTAAATTCTGTTTAAAAGAAATATACTACTGAGAGAAGTGACCTATTATTTGTTATTAACACCTAAGAAAAATGGAGTGGAGGGAATAGGATTGGTTGGCCTTGTGTAAATTAGAAACAGATTGGCCTTTCAGCCTTGCTCCTCCAAGTGTTGTCTTCAGAGCATCAGCATCACAAAGGAACTTGTTAGAAATGCAGAATCAGACCCTATTCCAGACCTGTTGAATCAAGTCTGCAGTTTAACAAGATGTTAGGTGATTCTTATGCAACTTTGAGAAGCACTAGCGCAGTGGTTCTCAAACTTTAGCTCAAGTCAGGATCATCCAGAGGGCTTGTTAACACATAGAATGCTGAGCCCCGCCCTAGAGCGTCTCTATTTTGGTAGGTCTGGGGTAAGGCAAGGGAATTTGCATTTCTAACAAGTTCTCGGATAATGCTGATGCTGTTGGTCCAGGGATCATATCTTGAGAACAGCTGCTCTAAAGCATAAAGCTAGAACAAAGTCAGAATATTGGGCCCTATCCTAGAACTTCTGAATCAGACACCTTGGTTTGTTGTTATCAACCTATCTAAGAACATGGGTGCCTTTGCATTTATTTTCCATTTATTAAAGGCTACCTTTTGTCACATAAGTTTTGCAAATTTTATGTATTTCTGGTATTCTTTGCTGCTATGAAAAATGGTTTCTTTTTTCCCATTATGTCTTTTAAGTGATGTTATTTGAGTACATAAAATGCTATTGCTTTATGCATATCAATTTTATACCTCTCTGCTTTACTGATTCTTATTTTATTCTTTAAAGAACTTTTCAGAATTAGAAAATAACCATTTTGAAACCCCTAATGACATAATGGATCTAAACAATAAATGATTAATTCTAAACTACTAGATGAAAGCATGATGAGGGGAAGGCCACAAAACTTACAACCACTCATCATCTATCTTAGCATCCCTAAACGTGGGACAACTGGGTATTATGTGCCTCCCAATGATGCAATGCAAGAGTGAGTAAGAATACAGTACCACCTGTGAAATATTGTTTTCTAAAAAAATTAAATCTGAATCAAAAGCACTAGGTTATTTAATCTGTTTGGAGAGGGTTTGGGACATCATTATTACAAAGATAAAAAATGTCATATTTGAGTCTGGAAGGAAATATGCTTTTAGGCAGCTTCAAATAATATTTTCAATGTTTAGTTGTTTGTTAGAATTGAGTTATGCAGAAAGAACACTTGTCTAGCTGTAAGAGAGATCCTATTCTAAATTTTGTTCTCTCACTAAAAAGGAAAAGGCAGAATTAATGTTTATAACAACGTATTATGTGCTGGATACTTTACATATGATTTATATTTAAAATTCACAAGTATACTGGAAAAAAGATATTTTTTTTATTTTTATTTTTTCTATTCTGTTTCTATTTTATGAATAGCACTAAAGTTCAAAAAGAGTAAGCTTAAGCCTCAAGTAAGACATAGAGCCTAAACTGGGACCTGAAATTATCTGACTCTTAACTTCCACTGCATAAAATGTTGCGTCATGTTGGTGTATTCTCAGATATTCATTTAGCTGTTAAGAGCACGTTTCCTCATTTTTTTAAGGCAGAGTACTACATTAGTACATCTCAGAATTTCTTTCAACTCTTCTGTCCTCACTCTTAACAGCCAGTAGTACATGAATTACTAGTCAAGTGGCTCCTTAGTGTACTTCTGGGAATTGAAGTTTATCTCCAGGTTTCCTGGCCTCTCCCTGGGCCTCCAGCATCTTTTCCATGCTGCACAGTTTTTTCACCTTTGGTTTCTAGATATTTGGGACACTTGTTCTCAAACTATATACTTCTAGTTCACTATACCAATAAGGTCAACTTCTTGCTTTATCTCCTTAGATAAAAATGACAATTGATAAAGAAGGAATTTTCAGCAATAAAGTTCATAAAAGATTTAGAATAGTCCCCAAATTTAAATGTTGATATATTATATTTTAGAGCACATTTCTGCCTATCTGTATGACTGGCTATCTTTTTATAGTTTCAGATGTCCTGACCCCACAGCCACACCAAGGCCAGAGAAAAATCTTTAAAAGTTTTAAATTGTAACGAAAACAGATTAAAATGGGGAAAATGCATTAATTAATTCATCTAATGACATTCTCTGGAACATTTCAAGGAATAGGATAAAGTAAGGAAAGTCTGAACTCAGGCGATATTGAGTAATTTTGTTTAAGAACAATAGCTCAAAACATATGCATCCTTTGGAAGAGGATATAACATATAAAATAGTTATTATTTACACTGTGACAAACTTTTATTCCTAGATTAAATATAAAGAAATGTGCTTCTGCAATAATAATGGTTGCCAATGGAATCAACCAAACAAGATTATTTCTCTCAGGGTTTTTTTTTGGTATTTGTGTTGTGGGAGGAAACGTGAAGGGTAGTAAACAATGTCTTTAAAAGGCTTGCTTCCTTAAACAATTGGCTAATTACGAGTGGATCTCACTGATGCTGTATGTGATATAAAGCAGTTAAAGCGATAAACAGTTATAAACCAGTATTTGATTAATATCTATCTTCTTTGGAATGAATGTCCTAAAAGACATGGCTTTTCTCCCTACCTCCTGCTCCAGAGATAAGCTAGTCATCTCAACCATTTGACTCTCCACTTCCACCACGTAAAATTAGGTGGGCTTTGTTTCAATCAAGTCCATCCTTTATTATATCTCTCTAGTGTTTTCCACTTTTTTCCCAAAGACATTTTATTTTATTTGAAACACTTTAAAGAGATAAAATGAGAGGTAGCTTTGGAAGAATCTAGACTGAGGTCTGGAGGAGTGGCAGCCCTCACCTGCCACCTCACCCTACAGCAATCGCCCTAGAGTGCCAAGGAACACAGTTTGAAAACCCTTAATTTAAAATAGTGGATGCCCATTTAAGATCATTGAGGAGCATTTAACAAATTCTGATGCTGTGCTTTATTCCCAGAGACCATTTAAGTGGTTAAAAGTAGGATCCGGGCATCAGGAGTTTTTAAGGAAAGCTCTACATGATTCTATGGAGAATTACCCTGGAGAAATCACTGAGAGGTTAGGGCAAGTCTGGACAAAATCTTACTTCTGACACAAACTAAGAATGACACCAAATGGGGTACCCAAGAGTTTGGCTGGCCCTTCTGATGTGTCTCTGAATCTTTAGATAGATTTTGTTTTAGTCTTCGTGATTTTGTTTCCCAGAGTATCTCCTCAATAATTTTCATCTCCTGGTAAGGAATTTTATTGTAAAAAAAAATTACATTAATGAAAAGCTTTAAAAGCCATTGCTATTTTAAATCTGTGAACAAAAAAATGGGGGGGGCTATATAGTAAATCTCAGGGAGTCCACATGGCAGGCCTGACAACTTCAGTGACCAAAGGTACCCATATAGGATAGTCTGATCATAAATTCCTAACTGGGCAGGCCATGGCAATTAGTCACATACCAGGCCTACAGCATCCTTAGCAAAGGTCTGTCTTTTCCGTAAGTGAACTCTGCCTATTGTTCTTATGCCTCTAGGATATCATACATTTGAAACATTGGAGTAATTTTCTTTCCCTGCCTCTTGAAGTCACAACCACAGGCACCAGGGCACAAGACCACAGAACCCCTCATTGTTATCTTGTTCCCCACATACCACCTCTATGTGCTGTAAATGTTAATTAACTACCCTGTACCCACCAATGTAAAAGAAGTATGTGTTTTTCCATATCCCAATCCTAGAGATTTCCCTGCTTTGCTTTCTCTACCTCCTTAATCTACCACCAATAGATTTTATGCACCTTCCTTAAGTCTTCTCCTTTGATTCTAATATATAAAATAAGCTGCAAAACTGTCATTCCATGGAGCATGTTCTCAATCCATTGAGATTTTGCTTCCAGTGTGTCCTCAAAATTTGGCTCAAATAAACACCCTTAGACTTATCTATAGGTTGGACATTCTTTCATGGACAAATCCACACACTTAAATTTGTTTCATAAGTCAGTCTCTCATCAGTTGCATCCAAATAAGTTAAGCAATAGAAACAAAACCAAGAATCTCCAGTGGAAAGTTAGAATAGACTAGATTTTTAAAAACCTTCTTTATTCATTTTTTTAATTAAATTTTTGGGATAACATTGTTGAATAACATTATACAAATTTTAGATTAGATTTTAATGTGCTGAGATATCTGGAAGAGTAAAAACTTTCCCCTAGAACATCTTCAGTAATAGCACCAAGGAAACAAGATGCCTAGTTAAATCGAGCTTTCCTGTAAGTTCTGATCATAAATGAGTGGAAGACGAACATTCATAAGTAAGGAGAGATGAACTATAGAATTTACCAGACTTGAACCTTAAGACTTGAACCCTGTGACTAGAGGAAAAATAATGTTACACAAATACTGTCATAATAAAAGTTGAAGGGTAATTTTTCCTGAAGGTGTCTTCATAATGGAACTCTGCCCTAAGTAATTGATGTGATCTGTTGGGTTAGACCCAATCAGTCTGCAAAACCCACAGACCCTGTGGCTATGCATACTCACTTTTCCACAAAAGAAAACTTCCTACACTTTTGTTCTTTCACCCTACCCAGAGGTACAAAGGAGAATAGTTCAAGTGTGTGGGTGTTTATATAAGGCAGTTCTTGCCTACTCAGAGGGGAGAATTAAGCCTAAATGGTTATGTTTGTTTAAACAAGTTTTTTATTTTTTAATAATTTATCTGCCATATTTCTGGCCCAAGTGGTAAGGATTCTCAAAATATTTTATGAATTACTCTTGCTGTTGATATTCATAATTTTTTAAAAATATTGAGAATGTTTTGACTATAAAGTATTTTTCTTTCCTTTCAATTTTTCCATTCCCTTATGCCCTGCTAAAAATGCTACTAAGTAGGAAACTGGCCTGGCATTCAGTTAAATGTGATGCCAGCCTTCTCTGGAATGCTGTGTGGTACTGTGACTTCCATGGAATTCAATCCATGTTTATCAAGGGCTCCCACTTATTTTAATATCACATATTAGAAAAAGTGGGGAAAAAACCAGTAGGCTCCTACCACTAAACTGTGAGTTAACCTTTGAAAAACAAAGAGACATGTTATATTTTAGGCTTAATCTGATTAGCTTCCACTGTTCGGCTGAGGAATTAAAAGAAGCAGTCATTCAGGAAGGTGTTGAGAACGAGGCACACATGTTTCTCCTACTCTTACATCCACTTCTGCCTCTTCTGTGCTGAGAACTGCTCTCTGTGACCTGGTCACCAGTTGCCACTCTGTTGGTTGTGAATTTGTATTTACAGGAGACCCTTAGGATTAATAGCTGAGCCTTTCACTTTTCTTCTCCCCACCCCTTGAGCTCCTTGCAAGAGTCACAAGGTAAGAAATGCCAGGCTCCCAAACCCCACCTAGGCTCTGAGAACTCTGCCATCTCACCACCTCAATTTCCCACTTCGCTTTTTTTGGGGTGAGAATGGGAGGCACATACAATAATGGCTAAATCCCAAGCATCTATTTACAAATTATTCTCGTATAAAACAGTGGCAAGATACTTAACTATTTTAGGACAGGGGGATCTTTATATCTAAAAGAGTCACAACTATTAGCTCTCTGATGTCAGTAAGATAAGTTCTGTGGGGTTTTCTGGCAGGTTGTCCTGGGTAAAGCACTGAGTTGCCTGAAGTGGAGTAGATTTGAGCTGAGTGGAAGTTGCCCTTCATTAGCATCTGTGTGGGGAGCACAGAGCCTCTTCTCTATGTCCAAGAAGGTAGAAGGTGAAGCCAGTGCACATTATCATCTGATGATGCTGACAGGTAGGCCTAGTGGTGATGTGCCCCCAGCCCTGATGAGGTGAAAGCAGCATGAATGAGTCACCTTTTGAGAGGATCATCAGCAAAAACCAGTCTTCCACATCAATGAGAGATTTTAATACAGGGCAAGAATTACCTAGTAATTAAAAATGTTCTAGGTCTCCCTCTATTTTTTGCCATTCAGGCTGCATTTCCTAGTCTATCTCTTAAAATAAATTGTTCGGAAGAGGAAGGAGTGGGTGGGGGGGGATGTGGTTGTAATGTAGGGAGGAGGCATGAGAACTAAATGTTAAATCAAGCTATATACAGAGCCTGCTGTGTGCTGATTAGACCTATGGTCAGACCATGAGGGAACTTACAGAACAAAGGAAGATTCCAGCTGGGGTTACTAAAAAGCCATTTACCCACACAGTGAAGGGAAAATAGAATCTTTAAGTCGTACCCTACACAAAGTAAGCCCAACCATTCATTCCTTAGGGCCAAAACCATACAGAACCTTTGGAACAAAGGCTAGCATGCTTTTCACACTACATACCCATTCCTTTCACACTGCATAGTCAAACCATGAAAGGAAAATCAGTAAACAAAGTCTTTAAACTGTAATTCATAAAAACTAAGAATCATACATAAACTAAATTCCATGAACACCGGGGCCTTGTTCTCTTGGTCCCTCTCCATCCCTCTCAGTCTTTCTCACTCTTTGTCTCTGAGAAGAGACCATGTTCTGTCTGTGGAGTATTATTCCTTCTCCAATAAACTTTCCTTTTATCTCTAACTCTGGTGTGTGCTTGAATTCTTTCCTGTAATCAGTCAACAACCCTCTCTCTCTCAGTGCAGGACTTGAGTTACCACTTGAGTGACCACTTGAGGGGATTCAGCCTGTCTTGTGTCAGTTGGGAGGCAACTTTAAAATTGAGATTTAAATTTTTATCCTGGTTTAAAAAAATGTCATTCCAAGAACAGGGACAAAAAAACCTCCTATTTTGTGCATAGAATTATATTGTCAACATAATTCAAGTGTGCATTGTACTGGGGGTATTACATTTAGGTTTATACTCAGAATTGTGAAAAATGATGATTTTGGGGGAAAGTATTTTTTTAGAAGCTACATTTGGAAAATGAAGAAAGCTAGATATAAAGAGGGAAAAAAAGAAAAGAGGGAAAATAAACTACAGAAACATAAAGAACAAAGCTGTTTTGTTTTTAAGAGAAAGATGAAAAAACCTAAGATATGCTGATGTCTCTGACTGAATGCCTGGTTCAAGTTCATTTCACTTGGGCAGGTTTTCTATTTACCTAAAAAATCAGGGCATCTCTGGTAACATTCTTTGAAAAAGACACAGAATGCCAAAAGAAAGGACTAAAAAAGATTTAGAAAAAGAAAAAAAAGCAAAAGCCCAATAGGATTAGAGAACCAGAGCAAACTTTTATGATTGGCTCCTTTATAAGAAATTCAAAACAAAATCTAATACTATCTATTGGAGCACAGCATCATTCTTCCCAGGAGATTTTGGTTATCTTCCTTCTACCAAAGTGTCTCTCTGGGTTTACTATTCTGAGCAATGCCTGTCCCATTATTGCTAAAGGTCTAAAATATTTACTTTCAACTAACAATGTGGTTTCCCCCAGAATGCTTCCTAGAGGAAACATTTTGGGGGGGGCGGGGACAGATGTGCTTACTTGATTATTATCTGCAAAATGCATAGCAAAGACAATTCTTTCTACTTCAAAATCTTAGAGTTAGCATGTGAAATGGAGGCTGCTATATTATTCTATGCAGGAATTCTAGCCTCTGGGACAAAGGAAAACAAACACCGGCACCAGTTAAGATAAATAATGTGAGCAGAGGGCTCATAGGCAAATAAGGCTCATAAATTACTGTTACTAATTTTCTAGACAGAATGAACAAAGTCTGTGACAATTATTTTGCCCTATTTTGGAAAATCTCAGTGTTTTTCATATCCAAACCTCTTTCCTTAGGGGTTTCCTATGATGGTCATGTTCTGTGTCTCATTATCCTTCTGTTCTGGCCATAGTTACTGAATGAAGATGGGCATTTGAGAGCCCAGGCAGTTGGCCCACAGTTTGGCTGCAGGCCTGGAAGTGGCCTACCATGAAAACTCTACCTAACAGACAGCTACTGATTGACTGAACAGGTTAGATAGAGACTCTCTGTTTGGGATGCTGAATATGAGAAAGCCACTGTTTGGATGATTGGGCAGAAGACAAAGAATACCCAGAGAAAAGAGAGTAAACACAAGACATGAGGCAGCAAAAACTGTGAGGTAGCAGAAGCACTGCGGTGGAGAGACGGAAAAGAATAGAAAACTATTAGTGAGTAGCTAGCTAGCTGCAAGAGAAAAACAAGCAGAGAATAGCTTAGCCACCAAAATGGCAGAGGACTGAAGGAGAGAACCGCAAATACCTGCTCCTGAGATAAGATAGCCTGAAGGATTTTCTTATTTCCGTTCTTTCATAAGGCCTAGCTGTTGTGTCCCAGAATAACCTTACAATAAACCTGTACGACCCGGCACAACCCAAAAGCCAGCAACCTAAAGGAATCTAGACACAGTTTGCTTCCATGATAAATTTTAGTATGCATTTTAAATATTTTCCATAATAATGGAAATGATTTATTTAAATTATTGATTTTACCTCTAGTTAGATTCTTTTAATAAAACTTAATTGTGTTTGGAAACCATGAAATATATTTTTGTATAACTCAAAAGATTTTTTTGGACCTTAGACCAGAGAGAGACGTAATTGTATTTTCTCTTTACCCTTATAATAAACTGAGAGAAATATATGCCTATTAAGTAAGTTAAGGGAAATGTAATATCTAATGATTTGCATTTGGTTATCACAATTGACCTCAGTGTAGCAAGGATAAATTTCCCTCTTCTCCTGAAACTTTCCACAATCATATATATAGTGAGAAAAAAAATAAAAAGTTTCAATAAAATTATAAAGATGAGTTAGTTCACTGTCTATTATTTAATGAGAATCAGCTATTTTCCTGTTCAGGATTCTATTGCAGTTCAAATCTTGTTATTGCAGATTTATTATTGTGAACAATCGGACACTCTTGGATTTTCAATGTAGTGAATGTTGTTTAAAATAAGGGGACTTCAGCAGGTCAGGTGGGAAGTGGGAGTAGTGAAAGAGGTAGGAGTTAATTTGAAGATAAATGTGGACTACTGCCCTCTTCTGGAAAAACATAGGAAGAGCAACAGTATAGATGTAAGAAGGTCTTCAAATATTTTCTCAATTCACTTCAGCAATATGTAATGAATGCCTGCAATTTTCTGGTTTGCCATGGCACAGTGGGCCAAACTCTAAGAATGCCTGGAATTATCCCTTTGAAAAGCTTACAGATGTAATGGGGAAATGAAATTTCCCATAAATAAAAGATAATTTCATGGTTAATACAATAAAATATCAAATCAAACAAAGTTTATATTATTGCCATAACTCAAAAAACTTTGTGTTATTCTCATTCTTTGTAAAACATTTTTTCTCTAGTTAGATGGGGAATAGAAATATATACAAAAGAATTCTTGGAAGATCAACATGCACAGACCACAATAAAATTGTATTTACAGACTGATTAAAACATTAAACTAAAATTAAGACTTACATTGCTCTATTTTAATAGTAAGATATTCTAGGTAAGGTTAATTAGGAGTTCTCTTACCTTTCCAAGGTTGTTCTGTCATGCTCCCTTATTCATCTTGACACTCAATTCCTGTCTCCTACGATGCAAACTAAGTTTCATGTTATGATCTATGAATGTTTCAGAAGTGGACCTGGTCAATTTAAAATCTGTAAGACCATTACACAGGCTATAAGACTAAGCCCCAAGGTCTCAGTCCATCTTTCACTGGGTGGGTGGTAAGCTTAAATGCCAATCTGCCATTGTGCCTTGCATCTTACTTCCTTGGAATTCCAAGGAAGACAGCACAAGGTACTGGCCAGCCAGCCATATTCTGAAGTTCTTCGCCACAATGTCATTTAAAACACTTGTAACCATAATAAGATAGATAGAGTAGATTTAATAATCATGGGAGAATGAGAAAATAGATTTGGTTGTAGAGACATTAGTAGAAAAAAGAGACGATGGCTGCAGTTAATAAATTTCAGTGTTTAACAGAAACTACATTTCCAAAGAAATGTTTATGCATTGAAAAGTGTGCTCATCTTCAGCCATAAGGAGAGATGAAATACTGCCATGTGCAACAACAGGGATGGACCTTGAAATAATCATACTAAGAGAAATAAGCCAGACAGAAAAGGTTGAAAATCACATGATATCGCTTATATGTGAGATATAAACCTAAAAGCAACAAACAAACAGGATAAACAAACAGAGATTCATGGACATGGACAATGGACTAGTGGTTACCAGAGCGGAGGGGGGAAAATAAAAAAAGAAAAAGTAAAAAAAAAAAGAAAAAAAGAAAAAAGAAACTTTCTTTGTAAAGAAAGGAATGGAGGAAGGAAGGAAGGAAGAAAGGAAGGAAGGAAGGAAGGAAGGAAGGAAGGAAGGAAGGAAGGAAGGAAGAAAGAAGGAAAGAAAGAAAGAAAGAAAGAAAGAAAATTGTGGCACGACCCTGATAAGGAAGGAATCTGTCTTCTTTTGCTACATCTTCCTTTACCAGCCAGCTAGAAATGCACTTAGAGGTGAGATTAGTTCCTTTATGGGCGAGCAGTTTGGATAGGGTCAAACAAGAGACCACCAAAGTAAAAAAAAAAAGAAATGTAAGTAACAATCACAATGGCTCAGGCCTTTACTGCCGGTTGTTGGATTGCTGCCTCTCAACTCCAAACCCACTCTTTATTGCCTTGCTTCTAATGCAACAGAACGGGAGGAAGGGACTACTTTTTCTGGCTCTCGTGTGCCTTTTCTTGATTTGCTCCTACTGGAAATGACTGGCAGTGCATGGCTACCCAGTGGCCCTCACTTTCCAGCTAGCTAGTGCTGGCCCATGGTAGCCTCACTGCCAGTGTCAGCCCACTTACACTCCAGTGGAGGTTCCCTGCTTATCGGTTTTGATCCATAGCTTCCTGCTTACCAGTCTCAGTCTGGGAACTCAAAGCCTTCTTCCACCTTCCATGGGCTACAAATATACCCTCTTCAAAGACATTTGAATGCCAGAAGAGGGATCCCCTTCAAAATGTGTTCCCTCTTTGGATATTCCCTCTCAGTATTAGGGTACTCTTTGGCATTTTTTTCTTTCTTAGTAGCTAATCCCCTATAAATTGTGTGTGTGCGCGTATGTGTGTGTTACATTGAACCTTCCCTGCTGAAATAATTGTGTGGTTTCTGTCTCCTGACTGGGCCCTCACTGGTTCTCCTTCCAAGACAAGCACACCCCTCCCTTTTGAAAATGTCTAATCGAGTCAGATTTGAATGTGCTTCTGAGCACAAACCTGTATGGCGATTGTTGTCACTATCTGAAGGGACTCGGGAGTTCAAGACTTCAAAATATTTAAATAACTTGTATAGATTCAGCTGTGACAGTTTTGTGCATTTGAATGAGAAGCAGGATAAAAAAAAATAATCAGTATGATTTGCTGGAATTCTTCTATAAAGATTAAATTCTAATATTAAATGAACCATCTAATATTAAATGAACCATTCTAATATTAAATAAAAATGACTCATCTATTGAAAAATCTTCTCTGTCATTTAGATTCCTCTCTGGATCATATTCCTAAATCTTTTGCTCACAACATTCACCATTTAGATTTCCTTCCCTGCTTTAGGCATTTTCATTTATATTGCCTCCTTGTGAACGTTTCCTCTCAATTATTTTATATCACCAAAAAAAAAAAAATCGCTTGTATTATTTAAGGTAAAATTTCAATTTATATTATTAAAGGGAAAAGATCACATTTTTCCTTCCTAAAATTCCAACAAGTACAGTATATTGGGTTCCAATTTTTTACTCAAAGATCAGAATTTAAAGTCTTAATAATATTTTGATATATCTTGTATATATTATATCATGTTTTTCTCTATTTAAAAATTTCATCTTACTGTGACAATACTAATGACATCATGTTTATAATAAAAAATTACAAATTCCGTTTGTACTCCTCGGAATAAGCATCATAATGACATTGACCTGACAGTAAGAAGCTTTCCCTGCTTTGATGAACAGTGTGTGCTAGGCCAAGCAGTTGTTAACACTGTCATTAATTAGAAATTATGGATGCTCTGAGGGAGGCTTTGGAAGCTACAACCAGGACACTCAGCTATTTGTGATTATAACTTCATGTCCAGATTTTAGCTAGAGAAAGCGATACCTGAAAATCGGGGCAACTGTAGCTAAAAGGTCTTGTTTGACAGATATGGAAACTGAGGTCTGGCTGAGCTAAATGACGCACAGGGTCACATGATAGGAATGTGGCTGAGCAGGATGTGGACTTTTATCTTTTACTCGAGTGCCTCAGATTTAGTTATACTGTGCTCTGAATCTAATGGGGATCAGAGCTCCTTGCATTTAAATTACTTTTCAAAGGCAACATTATAATATTTCTTGTCAAGCCTAATCTTTATGATCGTCTTGATTTAAATGATCAAGCTTATCTCTAATGAGTTTCTCCTAATAATAAATCTTTATCATCAATGTGTTTGGAAACCATGAAATACATTTCTGTGCAACTAAGGAGGTGCTTTTTAGAACTTAGGCCAGAGAGAGGTACAATTGTATTTTATACTTGCCCTTATAATAAACTGAGAGATTTTTTTCCTATCAAATTACAGTTAAACTCTCTAATATTTCATAACTATAACTAAAATTAGCTAAGGTAACTCTACTGCAAATTCCACAATTCCATTTTTCTCAAAACAATAATCATAATAGGAGAAAATCTTCAAAGGTATATTTTAAAGAAACAACTATTTTTTTGAAAAAGCAAATCTGGAATCAGGTCACAAAAAATTTCTAAGCTGGCTTTTCTAAGTGTGTCCAGGGTGATGTCATCTAGTCTTAATTACACCATCAGTAAACTGGGGCTCACAGTAGATGCTCTCTTTAGTTCACAAGGCTTTTATAAAAAAAAATAGATAATAGATGGGAATTGCTTCTAGCTTTTCTTCAGAAAGGCTCTGTATTACTAAACTTTTTCAATATCATAACACTAACAATTTTATAAATTATATGTCTTATTTAAAATTTGTTATACTTTGAGGCAATCAGCACAAAAAGTTGACTAGTATATAATAAAATCACATTTAAAACAGTTACATTGTAATGTTGCAGGAAGATTATTTGAGAATTAGCTTGTCATTTCTTTAATATATAAAATATAAGGCTGACTAAAAAATTTTTTAATCAATAATTTGGTTACTGTTATGGGAATTCTTTTTATACCACGAGATGACGCAATTTGAGGTCTATAGCCTGCCAAAATAATTTCTCAGAAGCTTAGAGATAGTTACCTGCCCTTTGGAAAAGGCGAAATGAAGAAAACAAGAGAGAGGGGAATGTTATTAATAACTGAAATTACATAATCTTCCTCTCCCAAAGGCAGAGGAGTGTAGAGTAGAGCATGAGGTCAGGAGACCTGTTCCTATTTGCATTCTTTCACTAATGAGTTCTTAGAAGACTCACTTCACTCATCTGGACATAGGTTTCTTCATCTAGTCAATTGTCTTCAAATACATTCTTTCTCTACTTCCCTCTTTCCTTCTCTGGAATCAGGACAGAGATAATTAGTTCTGTGTATATAGGTGCTAAGTATTGAGAAGGATGTTGGTAGCATTTGGTATAAGTACATGGTGTGAGAGGGCAGCCAAGCAAAATTAAAACCTATAGATTCAATTCCTGACCCTGCTATGCTCCATGGGCAGCATATGAGCATGGTAAACTTCCTCTGACCTTGCCCACTTCTCCATAAAACCAGCTCTGTAACATTTGACACCTGCCTCCTTTGAGGAGAGTTTACAAGGATTAATGAGATAATGCTGCCCAAGGCCAGACTTTTAAATGAAAGCAGCTAATTATAAGCAAAGTATCAGTAGGTGAGTATATACTAAAATCTAACCCTTCATTAAATTAAAATGCTCTGGGATTGGGTGACATCATTCCCACATATAAAAGAACATTTTGCTGGAGAAGGGAAAATGATTAAGAGGGAAGAAATCAGGCCTTTGAAGAAAAATTTAAAGGCCGGGAGATAATCCCTCTGCATAAAAGAAGAGTGACGGTAGCAAAATATTCTCTTCATTGATAAGAAGGAATATTACATGAGTGGAAGTTTTGAATCCATTTTGAGTTCATTTTTGTCGATAGTGTGAGATCCATTCTTTTGCATGTGGATATCCAATTTCCCCCAGAACCATTTGTTAAAGAGATTATCCTTTCCCCAGTGCCATACTCAGTGGTGAAAAATTGAATTTTTTTTTTTTCCTCTAAGATCAGGAAAAATGTAAGAATACCTACTTTCATCACTTCTACTCAACACAGTACTGGAAGTCCTAGCCAGAGAGAGCAATTAGGCAAGAAAAAGAAATAAAAGGCATCCATACTAGAAAGAAGGTTGTAAAACTGTATCTTTTTATAAATGATATGATCTCATATGTAGAAAACCCTAAAGACTCCACAAAAAAAAAAAAACTGTTAAAACTAAGAAATTATTTCAGAAAAGTTGCAGGATACAAAATTAACAAACAAAAATCATTTCTACATACTAATGACAAACTATCTAAAAAAGAAATTAAGAAAACAATCTCATTTACAATAACACCAAAAAAGGATAAAATACCTAAGAATAAATTTAGCGAAGGAGATGAAAGACTTGGATACTGAAAACTATAACCACTGATGAAAGATATTAAATGAAACATAAACAAATGAAATGACATCCTATGTTCATATTGGGAGACTTAGTATTGTTAAAATGTCAATACTATGCAAAGTGATCTGTAGATTCAGTACAATCCCCATTGAAACTCCAATGGCACTTTTACAGAAATAGGACACAACCATGTACATTTATATATTTCAAATATTTACTTTCTATTAAAATAACTAGTATTCTTGTAGTACTGCCCATAGAATTAGTTAAGTAAAAATTATTTTATTTTTCAAACTACTGCTTCAGGATCTTAGTGATATTCTGAAAATATGAAAGGGAAAAAAATCCATTTAGTAGTGTGGCAAACTCACGGTATTAGGACTTGAACCTTATAATATCTGGACCTTATCATATCTCATATCCATACATACTTTTTAGGTCTCCCACAAATGAACATTAAGAGGTTCATAACCATAGGCCTGTAGATTAAAGGAATTCTGGCTAAGGATGCATTTCCCAGTCTCATCTTATATCTAAGAAATTTGAGTTAGTCTCAGATGATTTCAAGCTGTCTCTCATATATTGGGGCTGTGAAAGTTCTTAGAACACATACATATACAGGAAGCTTTATTTTTCTCTTGGGAAAACATTGCTCCAAGACTGTTCTCTAAGACAGTCAAAGGCTACCTCCTTCTATGTGCTGAAAATGATCACATAAAGAAATTGGTCTGGGGAGTGCATGCTATAAGGCTGTCTTATTACACTCCCATTCTGTTTACCTTCTCAAAACGTTTTTCCCAGTGTGGGACATATAGCCCATACATACCGTTTGGTTAGAAAAATCGATAGATGCTTAAATGCTCAGAAGCATTTATCTGTGTTCACAATAGCCTATCTCTGTGCTGAAACAAAATGCTTTTTGATCAGAATCTCCTCTCTTAGCACCTAAAAACAAATACAGATGGAACCTGTTCAATCAGAGCAGAAAACCACCAAACTCAGGATGAATCAAAGATTTTCAAAACATATTGACAGAGCTAAAGATATATTTACCTGGGCAATTATGTCTGTAATTTCTGAATAACTGTGGCATCGTCTTACACAAGTTTGTGCCAAAAAGTTTTCCACTAACCGTGTTCCTATGCCATATCCCCTGTGGATGAAGAAAAGAGTCGTCTAAAAATAACATTTGAGTAATCAGTGAAGTTTATCAATGTTTAAGAATGGATTCATCTGTGTAGCACTTGTACAAATGGATTACAAATTAAACCAAATGTGGCAAGTCAAATGACTATTTGGCAGTGGGCCCCTTCTTTGTCAGACAAACCACAGAAACAGAGAGCAGTGCATCCAGGAAATATTAACTAGTCTACAAGCAAAGAGATTTGAGGAGTCGAGGATGGCCCAAACTTGGCAGTGTAAACTAATGATAAGGAAAGTTGGTTGGTGTTCATAGCTTAATGTTTCTCATCAGCAGCTAACTTTCTCCTTGTTAGCTGTTGGAAACAGAATGTGGGTCTAGCTAACTTGTCTGCTGTAGGTGTGGCACCTGGAGGCTCATTCTTCTCCTAGCATAGTTATCATGGTAGGAGGGCAGGAATGTCTGGGATGGGCTCTGGAAAGAGGGGAAGAAGGGAATAGAGAAATCAATTTTTGTTTCCAGTGCAGATTTCAGCAGTTAGAACTCTGAAGTTTAGAAAAAAGGGAAAAAAAGTCAAGATAAAAAAAAATTCATTTTTCATTCCAGGGAAATTTAATCTAAGGGACTTGAGAGAAAGTATTTGTATTAGCTCCACCTCACAGCAAATGGCTGTGTACAGTTCTGAAAGCATTTTATTGAGATGTGATCACGTAGCTAAAATGGCTGAACAGACACCCTCAACGAGATAAAACTAAGAACTTCCAATCTAATTAAGGAAATAGAACCATAACGGTGGAAAAGAAAAAGAATAAGACTGCTTTTGTCAAGCTTCTGACATAAAATTTGTCTTTTAATGTCATGCTACATTTACATAGATAAGTGAAACTATTTGAACAGAGCAACAAAAGGCCCAGCAAGATAAAGACACCAAAGTTTGTAGAGGCAATATTTGCTTCATAGGGTCTAAAAAGGGGGGAGATATTTGGTGACAGGGTGATTGGGGAAGACAGATTTGACATCAGAGTGCTCATGAACTCACTAAATCTATGAGGTAATTCTATTTATATTTCTGAGTAGTTAGAGACATTCAATTTAGCTTACTTGCCTTTCAAGAAAAGTGTTTTATTGTTCTAGTTAGGAAGTTCACCCTGAAAAGACTTTTAAAAAACACAATGCATACTTTACAGAAATAGTTGTACCAGGAGTTAAAAACTGTTTTCAGTGTTGTCTCATTTTTAAGTGTATACACAGGCTTGGTCACTGGGAACAGCGATGGGAAGCCAGAATGTAATGGTCAGTGTTGCATTTATATCTTGCTTTGGTCAAAGGGTAAGTTTCTGCAAAGTAGATGTTTTATGTATTTATATATCAGATTAAAAATGTAAGATGCTCTTAGCAGAAGCTATTAAGGAAATCCAAATGTGAATTGTTTTTCTTAAGGCAAGTCCTTTCTAAAACCTCTCAAAATTTATTCTTTAAGTAGTATTTCATCCATATTTGTTAAAATGTGCTCTCAAGTAGTAGCTAACAAGAGGGTTTCTTTTTTTTTTTAGTCAAATAAATGAATATCTTCATTTTCTAAAGATGTTCCACAAAACCATACAAATTTCACATAAGTTAAATAAAATGATGTAATGTATGGAAATGCCATGTGTCACAGGTATAAGTGTGACCTAAGTGTAAAATAACTTAAGCAACTCCTGCTTTTACAGACAGTTTAATAGAGGACATGCTCCTGACTAATTAAGAAGAAATGTAAAAAACAAACAAAAACAAAAACAAAAGGTATGTGGACCAAAATAAATAAATACAAGACAATGAAAAGGAACTTTTCAGTAGAAAAAAAAGATAAGCAATATAGAAAGCCAGAAAACCAAGGGTTTGGAGAAAAGAATCTTTCAAACTTTATGTTTTTCTTTTTCTATATTCTAATTGAAAATACAAGGAACTCTTTTTAAAAACTTTAAAATGTTTAATGAGACCAAATTTCCCACTCAACTTGTCTAACTAAATTTTCTACCTAGGGCAGGGTTTCCAGCTATTGTCCTGTTAGAATTCTTTTTAGGAAACATTATTAAGACATTCAAAAAATGTTGACAGACATTTGATGATTAGGCAATAATCTGATGATCATATAATTATTCTGAGAAAATTAAAGGCTGAATTTACGAAGGAATCTCCATTAATAAAGACAAACTTTATTTTAAAAGGAAAAAATGAGTTTCTCTATTTAGTATATATTTCAAGTAAAACATAATAATGGAAAAAGCATCCAAACAATAAGACACTAAAAGGAAAAAATAAATCTCCCTTCTACCCATAATCTCCCATCTTCCAGGTCCTTCAGGCAATAATCATTAGTGATATTTTTGCATATCCTTCCATATATGATCTGTGCTTATGTAAGCACATATTGACACTGGAAGGAGTTATGTTAGAACAAAATACTTCTGAAAAGAAGCAAATGTGATGATTCATCATATTGTTAAAAGAACAATTTCAGTTTTACCAAATCCTTAGCTTATATAGCTATCAAAAAAATGATTTCCAACTAAATGATTTCCATGCTTGATGCTCTTGGAAAGAAGTTCTTTCCTATTACTTTATACTTTATGACTATAAAATGGCAGCTATCAGAAATTATATTTAGCTTTAAGATGTTACTTATTGAAATAGAAGAAGAGCTGGTGAAATGGAGCAAGAGAAGTCATTAGAGGTGGACAAAATTCGAAGGAGGTTAAAAAACAATGTACACTCCACAAGAATGAAAGACTTCTACTTACATTTTATCTAAATATTTATTCACATCTTCATCTTTTTCATAATCCTTACACAGTTGGGCAACCAGGGCTCCATAAGTGAGGACAAAGAGATCTTTGTTCTGAAGAAAAATGGATGGTTTTACATTACAGGCAAAGTTGCAAACAGTATACTCTTCTTATTTAGAAAACTTTATTTACCTTTATTTACTAAACTTTCTAGTTGGAAGCAGCCTTCCAGATCATCTGTTCATTTTTTCTACCCTCCTACTAATTATTGCAACAATTTTAACTTTTAAGAACAAATTATACCCATATTTGGATACATAGCTAGAAGGAAAAAAAGCTGAGAAATAAAATTATTTTGTAACAAAAGGACATCTTTCTATGCATTTGCTCATATAACCTGCAACATATTTTCATGGGGAAGTTTTTTAATACTAATTGCTAATATAAATTCATTTCATTCTACAATGGCCTTGGATACATGCTGCCCATGTTTTCATTTGGAAGAAATAACTGGGTGAGACTTCTCACAAGTCTGTACAATGCTTAATGGGTTCCAGATCTTTCAAGAAGACCAACAGGATGAACCCAAATGCAAATTTGTGATATTCTTCTTTATACTTAGAGAAAAAAAATTCTTACTTTCCTCACGGATCTCCAAAAATATATGTCCTGTTTTCAGAGTAAATTAAACATTAAAACTAAAACCGACACTAATTGAGGTATGGTTTAGCATAGATAGGTTGAAAATATGAGAAACAGAAAACACAAAGCTCAATCAATCCATTTTTTAAAGTCTCTCTGTTTTGTGTCTACTACTGAATACTATCTAAGAAAGGAAAGGGGATATTAGAGATCATTTATTCCAATGCTCTCAATCCTACAAAGGAAGGAATGAGACCTCAGGAGAAATGAGTGACTTGCCCAACTAGCCAGCAATTGGCAGAGCCAAGGATGGAGTCTGAGACCGCAGGCTCTACTTTGACATAGGAATTATCTCCAAGGTGCACAAAAAAAGCCACTGTTCAGAGAAGAGGTGGGTGGGAGAGGGAAGTATGAAGGAGTACCACCATTGAAAACAACCTTATTTTGTGAATAATCTTGTATTTTTATGGAAGGTCAAATGTGGATTTCAGATTGGAAGAGGTATCCTTACCTCTAAGCCCAGGTATCTTGAAGAGTCTAATGTAGAGGGGAAGATAAAGCCTGAGAACATGTATTCAATTTCTTTTTAAAATCATGGGCAGAAATGGCTCAACAAACCAAAAAAATTATTTATTCAACAAAGTAGCTTCTATAAAATGTTATCTAATTTTGATCCAAATATTTCTAAAATTGGCCCAATGCCACCAATGCATACCCCTTTATGACATGGTTTATATCATGATAAATACTTTTTTTAATCAAGTAGAATATTTATCATCACTAAATAAGTAGATGAAATCTAAATATTATATAGCACATATGGACATAATTTATGTTGAAAAATATAAATTAAAATGTCATAAATGTATTTATAATATATGTTATATACATTAATTGATACTACAAGGACACTAATACATATAATTCGTAATAAATATATTAATATTTCTACCAGGAAACAGGGGATGTAAAGCAAGTGATCTGAACAAAAATATTGTTAAATCAGAGAAGAGTTATCATGTATTCAATTTTAATTCTGTTCTTATTTAAATTTTTCAAGAATCTAATCATAAGCCACAAGAAATGGCTGTAAATTATACATGAAACATCTGCCTAACATATAAAGAACCACGGCAGAAGATAAATTACTGCTATGTATCAATACTACAGTATAACATAAGCAAAGGTAAAGGAGAGAGAGTGGGAGAGAACAATAACATGGTTGTTTCGCTAGCAGTAAAACAAAAGAATTTGAAAAGGAGAGAAAATTATACCCTACCTACATGCAAGAGTCTTGCATGGTGTCCATTTATAAGGCCAAGCTGAAATAATGACATTTTCTTCTCTCTCTCTCTCTCTCTCTCTCTCTCTCTCTCTCTCTCTCTCCCTCTCTCTCTTTCTTTCTCTCTCTCATTATGATGGGTGGATACTAACTACATTTCAGTTGAATTTAAGATCAATGCCCACATAGGCCAGCTTTCTCCATTCTGCTTCATGGTGAAGGGCTATACTTCGAACTACTTGTCTAGTAGGGTCTCAGATCCAACCATATGACCACAAGAAAAATCAACGTAACTTTATCTGTTTTTAAAATAATCTTTTTCATATATGAAAAATGAAACATCAATAATTATTTCAGGAGTTTGGGGATAGATTAGGATAAAATGTATCTTTATCAAATGATTAGGTATAATATCAACTATATACATTATTTTTTTAGTTTTTGAGAGGCCCACAAAAAAATAAATCAAGACTTCAGATTGCCAGGGGTGGCATCTGCAGGCATTTCCAATTTAGGTGTGCATGGGTCAGTCATATAATTTTAAGTACCTATAGCTGAATTTGCTTAATTTTATGCAATGCCCATCAGTCTCCTGAAATAATGAACAGAGCTTTAAAATTAATGAGTTTTTACATATATAACTTCTGAATGCCTAAAACTACAATACAAGAGGATTAAAGAAGAACATACAAATCTAATCTGCAAATAATCAAGTTTTTAAAATAATTCCAAACTTGGAATATATAGAAAAGATAATAGCACATATTGAATTACAATAATGACCACTTACATTTAAGACTAAGAAACATATTTTTAAAGCCAATCTTTTAATATTGAGTTTTTATACCTATTTAATTTAATATATAATCAACTATTTTCTATACATTTTATTTTGTATTTCATGAAGTATGAAATACAATAAATTATAAGTATGAAATACAAAGAACTGCTTAACCTTTTCATATTTTCTGTAAGACACAAGAAAACCTTGACACTTTTGTAGATAAAACTAGTCAGAAGACCCAGAAATATGGTAAAGAATTGATTATTCTTTACAGTATGTAAGAGGTAATTGTAACTATTCCCAGAGGTATCTTTCGATTCACTCCACTAAACACTCCCTGCTCCACTAAATAACTACTCACAGCATCATCTTTCAAAATAAATCAGAAATCACTTAAGAAAACATTTCCTCTGACATAGAATAAAATATCTTTGAGAATGTTTATAAAAAGATCTTACTATTTTATGGTATTCTGGTCTTCTGTGCACAGGGCGAGACATAGTGCTTGATAGATGAAGAATGTGATCTTCGGTTTCTTTTCTTTGGCTTTGTTTTGTTTTTGCAAGTTCCTCTTTGCTTTGAGACACATGTGCTACTTGTGCACCGTACTGCTTTTGCTCTTTGCTGAACTGAAGAGAACAGTCATTAGCAGAATTGTGCTGTAGCCATGTACCTTGCCACCCATCAAATAAATACTGTTTGTGAGAATGAGTTGTACTATAGAGACATAAAAGCTGAGAGTGGGAAGTCAGACCAGAAGCATTGGCTACTGAAATTCTTTAACCCAAGGGAGTATGAGAGTGGTGTTTTGTGCTCATGCCAAGGCATTGTTTTAAAATTACAAACAGAAACCTTCACAATCCAAGATAGATCTAAATGTTAGCATTATTCAGTCTTCGTATTGACTGTTGTGTGAATTCGAGACAGGATCAGCAATCTGTAGGCATTAAACACTGGTTCAGACCTAATCAATGACTCTAATGGGTATTACATTATCCCCCAAATAAGGAGCATCACAGACCCCCCATCTTGTGTGATTACAAAATTCAAGTATATCTGGTAATTTATTTTTCATACACAGAAATTTGAAGTGATAGAATTTGGGTGCTGATATTTTCTTATAAAACTGTTGTTCAAAATGGACCTTTTAGTTTAATAGTATATGATGATTCTGGCAGAGAAAGCAAGCCCTCAGTTTTCTTTTGACAGTCCCTGAGATGTTAGTTATTGAAAGTTCTCTTTATTTACGCAGAAGTATAGAATTTAAAGTTAAAACAAGAAACTCCCTCAACTTGACAACTACAGGATATGGAGGATCAAAAACATTTCCAGAAATAGAAGCATAAAACTACGTTTAAGAAAGTAGTTTCCTACTTCTTTCAGCTTGAGTCAATTAGCACTGTGTGTTCTGGAAAATTCTCGCTATAAAGTGGTAGACTACTGATGACTTTGAAGAAGAGTGTGGGAGGATTTGGGAGGCTCAGGCTAAGCTGCAGTTCTGCCATTTACTGGCTCTGTGACTTGGGCAAGCCATTTTATTGCTCTCTGGCTCAGTTTCCACATCTGCAAAATGGCAATAATAATACCCACCTCACAGAATAATTGTGAGTATCAAAGAGATAATGTCTGGTATAAAGCACATTATAATGACTGTATAAACACTAATTACTATAGATTATTCTTGTAGCTTAATATACTGAATGGAATTCTACAGTATTTAAGGTATTTCCATTAATGCTATGTTTTATGACCCCACTCTCAGGAAATCGATTTTGCTGGGTTGTAGGGTATGGGAAGCTTTTCAGTAGCAAATTAATTGCACCTTATATTTCTATAAACTTTACAGTGTATGACATGGTTTTCATTTATCATTACCATGTTATAGGATAGGAATCTAAGTCAGAGAGGTTAAGAAATTTGTTCAAGGTTAGCTGGATAGGAGGCAACAAAGAAGGATTTAGGCTAAATTTGCTGACTCTAAATCAAAAAGAATATTTTTTTCTTCACACACTGTAATATGTTACAGCAAAATAGATTCACCAAGTTACTAAAATAAAGTGACAGCGTGCTGCTAGGCCCAGTTTGGGGCAATTCTGGGTTCTGGATGGGAGATCTCTGAGAAAAACATAGAAAAAACCTGTGTATTTTGGTGGGAAGGTGGCACAGGAATCAATTTTACTAAACTTTAATGGTGGCAATATGGTGACATCAGGGCCACCATGAGAATTCAGGACATTGCGGGTACTGGAAAAAGCCAGCTCTTCTTTCATACTGACGGGTCTCCCCCTCTCCCCTGGCCCTGCAGCCAGGACCATAGGGCTTACGGAAGGAGTCACTGCCTGGCATTACTGTACAAAGGCCCAATCTCCACAAGCAAAGCTGTGGGCACTGGCTCTGGGACACTGTTTGGCTGTTTTCCAGACTATGAAATTCAGTCACCTTCAGCAGCTCTTATAATCCAAGTAAGCTTGTGTCCCGCAGGTTCCTTCTTTTTATGTAAAATTACCCTTCACTTAAATAGAAGAAAGCACAGAGGTTGTTTCAAACACATAGACGATCCATGATGTCTACCCTGGCAGCAAACTAGAAAGAAGAGTAATTTTAAAATAACACAGAAGAGAAGATTTTCCTCTTTTAATAAGATTTCTTTCAGTGGCCTAGGATTGAATTTGGAGCTGGGGTTGGAAAAATTATGCATTCTTTAATCTCATCATATCTGTGTTGCAGTGCTAGTAAACCAAAGTAAATGGTGAATTGGGTCATTGCCCTATACTGGTTCTTTGGGAGGTACCTGAGCAACTGAGTAGAGACTTGGGGAGAATCTAAAAGAGCAGGACATCTACTAATCTGTCAGCCATACGATTACCATCTGAGATCATCCACAAACTCTCAGATAAGGCAAAGCCCCTTTCAGCTACCATAGCATCTGTCTGGCAGCTTGTTATGTTTTTGCAACTTCTTTTTCTATTTAAGGCTGCTTTTAGTGTTTATTTTAACTGAATTTTACATAAAATTTGTTGATTTGTTTGGCACCCCAACCCCTCTGAGGAGCACTACAACTGTGAAATCTGATTTCCCTTATCCGTGTGCCAGCATGCACACAGTGAGTGAGCTGGTGGGTCCCTGTTGAGGAGCAGACGTGTTATGTGGATAGACAGGGAACAGCGAGCCATCTTTAAGAAGGAAATTGTTTGGCTATAAATTCCGCCCCCCCCCCCAAAAAAAATTGATTACTTATAGATGTAATCATCCAAAATCACTGACAAGTTATACACTGGAGTCATTAACTCTTCCAACAGTGAACAACAATAAGGAGTTCAGAATTTGTCACCAGCAAACTCCTTTACAGTGAGACTTTGACACCTCGGTGGTGACTAAATCAATTCTCCAACCTTCAACCTTTTCAACATAGTTTCTTAAGAAAATGGTCTACAATTTTCTTCTCTGCTTCCTCACTTCCCAGATACTTTATTAAAAAAAAAAATTAAAGATGAAATTATAAACATAAGGAAGATGTGGTACTTACTACCAAGCTTTACTAAACAAGTTGCTCTATATATTTTAGGCTTTGTTTTAAGCAATAGAGCAGCACTGATACAGTTAAAATACCATGTATCCTCTTTAATCCTATTCGTTCCTCCTCAGTGGTCACCACTATCCAGAATTTGATATTCATTATTACTATGCCTGTTTTAAGATTTTGCATATGTTAGTAACCACAGACTATGTAACATTATTTTATTTTAAAACTTTACATAATGTATTATACTGCACGTATCCTACAACTTGCATTTTTCCTTCAAAGTTATTTGTTAAAATTTCTGCATCTCCGTAGCTGTCACTCTAGTTAATTTATTTTCACAGCAGAGGCCAGCAAACTTTTTCTGTAAAGAGTTGACTAATCAGTATTTTAGGCTTTACAGTGAAATAGACTGTAACAATTACTCAACTCTGTTGCTAGGGTGGGAAGGCAGCCATAGACATCTCAGGAACAGGAATGGCTGTGTGCCAATAAAACTTTACTTATAAACATTGAGATTTGAATTTTATGTGATTTTCACATATCACAAAAAAATTTTTTTAATGTCCAATAATTTAAATATGTAAAACCCATTTTTAGCTCAAAAGTCATATAAAATAGGCAGTGAGTCAGTTTGGTCCCTGAACTATAGATTACCAACCACTATTCTATAGTATTCTATTACCATGGTTTTTAAATCTGTTTAAATTATTTACTAGTAACTTGTAAAAATATTTATTTTCTATTTTTAGGGTATGAGATACTACATGTATCTTAGACAGAGCTTGCTAATTTTGTTCTACATTTTTTTTATTCTTTCTAATGTTTACTTGATCAAACATTTCTGATAAAGATATATTTAAAAAAACTATGATTATAAGAATTTCTCCTTATAATTTTATCAGTGTTTGTTTTATATATTTCAAAGCTATGCAGCCACAGACATATAAGTTGATGATTGTCATATCTTATAATGGAGTGTTCCTTTTATTGTGATAGTGTTCAAAATACCTTTATTTTTCAACATTTGTGTGTGCTCTAGTTTAGGTGGGTCACTTACAAGCACCATGAGTGTTTTTCAACTGCTCTGTAGGTAAGCTTACCCCAGCCCTGGTGTCGTGGTTAAGGGCATGTTCCAGGCCACCTAGGTCCTAATCCTGCCTCTTTCACTCATCTCCGTGTGACCCTGTGCAATTTTCTCAATCTCTCCACACCTCAGTTTTCTCATCTATAAAAAAGCTGAGGATAATATTAATACCTCATCATAGGCTTATGGTGAGAATTAAATAAGATAAAGTTCCTGACATATAGTAAGCATTCAGTAATTGTTAGCTCTTTAAAAAGTTTTTTGTGTGATTATTAATGTATTTGGTCTCATTTCTACCACTATTTTATTTTGTTTTCTTTTTGCCACCCTTTCTCCTTTGTTTATTCTCTTTTCCTACAATATTCCCTTTTCATTTCATTTTTTTGAGTGGACTTTATACATTGTATTTCTATTATTTGATAATTATACTTAAAATTTTACTGCTTTATTGATATATAATTGATGTACATACATATACCCTGAAGCCAACAAGTCAATCGATATAATTGACATTTTCATCACCTTGCTTTAACTGTGTTCTCTTAGATTCTTTGTCAATTGGCATCCATTAACTACAGTGTCACAGTAATGGCCAAAGTAATTTCCATCTCCCATACAACCCAGAGCCCATACTCTGAACCACCTTCTTATCTCTAATACACCAAGCTAATATTTTCCCTATTCTAGATCAACTCAAGCCCAGGTACCAGATCAACTCAAGCCCACATACCAGACAAGTAATGACAGCTCCTATCCCCTAAAGCCTACTAAAATCATTTAAAATAGCCAGTCCTAGCCTGGTTTTCCTGCCCTGTCTCGCCTTTTCCACGGAAACCCCCGTAAAACCTCTGCCTAGGCTTCCCCTTCCTCCTTTCTGCCTCCTGATCAAACACAGTGCTTCCCCATGTGGCTCTGTGTGGCCTGGCATGCCCCTCTCTCTTGGTAAATATAAGTAATAAATTCTTCTGTCAATGGCATTGGCCTTTATGTGTCATTACTGAGTCACCTCCATAAATTAAAATCTTGCTGGTACAAGTTGATATGATGCTCAAAACTCTTCTTATGCCCCTTGGTAATCTCTCTCTTCTCATTTCTCCTCCCCCATTACCTAAGCAAGCACTGGTCTATTTCCTTCAGTATAGATTAATTTACATATTTTAGAATTTTATAGCGTCACACATTAGGTACTCCTTTGCTTGACTTCTTTGATTCGAGAAATTATTTTGAACTCATTCTTGTTATTATGTATATCAATAGTTGATTTCTTTTATCTTGCTGATTAGTATTCCATTATATGGATATATAGCAATTTGATGATTCACTTATCCATTGATGGACATTTGTGTTGTTTCTGGTTTGCAGCTATTATAAATAAAACTGTTATGGACATTCATGTACAAGTTTTCATGTAGACAAATACTTCCATTTCTCTCGAGTAAATAAATGTGTTATATGGTAGATGTATGGTTAACTTTTTAAAAAACTGACAATTTTCCAAAGTGATTGCTCCATTTCACATTCTCATCATCAGTGAATGAGAGTTCCAGTTATTCCACAATCCTCACCAACATTTGGTATGGTTGGTCTTAATTTTAGCCATTTTAATAGTGACATCTTATTTTAACCATGTATTGCCTTAGTCCTATCTTTTAAATTAAAAAGTAGTTATTTCTATAACTAAAAATTAAAAGAACATCTTAAAAATATCATATTTGTACTCATCATTACTTTTTAACTCACATGTCTTTTCTCAGAGTTCATTTTTCTCCTTACTGAAATATATGCTTTAATAATCCTCTGAATGAGCTTCTTCTGTGTGTAGTAAATTCCCTTAGTATTATATCTTTATTTTGGTGTGTCTTGAGTGATAGTTTAGCTGTTATTAAGCACACTGAAGATATTTTCTTCTGGTCTATATTGTTACTGTTGATAAGTCTCCAGTAGGTCTATTGTCTTTCTTTTGTAGGTTATGTATCTTTTCTTTCTGGTAGCTTTTAATAATATGTCTTTATTTTTCACACTCTGCAGTCTTACTATGATGTGTCTATATATTGGTTTATCTTTATTTATACTGCTTATTATTATCAAACACTCTTCTAATGTGAGAAGTGTCTTTGATTCTGCAAAATTCTCAGTTATTTCTCTTCAAATATTGCTTCTCTGACTACTTCATTTTTCCTTCTGGAAATTCTATTAGATGACCATAGAATTGTTTAATTTATCTTCTATTTCCTTTCATTCATTTTTCAAATATTTTACTTCTTTGTCTTTTTGTACTTAACTTTGAGTGAACGCCTCAGCATATGTTTCACTTCATTAATTATATATTTAATCATGTCCAGTCAAGAGTTTATTTGACAAAAGAAATTTATATCTTATTCATTTTTTATAAGCCCAACCAAACCTGGTCCAGTGCCTTTTATATGGAAGTTATACAAAAAAAATATTTGCTGATTAAATAAATATAGAAAATGCCCTACATATTTGATCATTTTATTTATTCTTTATAGATACATAACAATCAATACCCCAACATCATATTTTTATATAACAAAAAGATATCATATAAACAAAGTTGTAACTTAACTTGTAAAGCAATACATTCGTATATTAGACTGTCAATACAAACAAATTTTTATGTAAAATTAGAATGCTTTTGTTGTGATTCGGCTTAAGAGGTATCCAAGCCTTGTTCTTTTCTTTTGAGAAAGCTTTTGGGATGTTCTGGCAGAACTCTTGGGTTATGGACACACTAAATAGTCCTCGATTTTGGATCACTCTAGTTTTTGATAATTCCCATTATTCTTTATGCCATAATTTTATGGTAACCAACTCCTGGACTAGTACAAAGGTAAGAATATTCTCTGTTTTGCTTCCAGTGCTCTATTTCCTGGTGCTGAGCATTTTGTGTCACACAACACAGCACATGGGAAAATGACAGCAGTCTGCTTTGCAAGTAAGCCATTTTCTTTTTAGTGGGAAGACACACTGGAGTTTTCCCTGTCACTCATACCAGATGAATCTCTTCTTTAATTTCTTCTAGCTGTAATCTGAAGTGCATTTATTAGCTCAGGATTCCCAAGGTACATAAGGAAAGATGATAGAACCCTTTAAACATGTAAGAAGTTGGATCGACTGACACAACCAGTTAAACCAGTAAGATCCCATAAAATGGTTATAGCCGGAGGAGTTTAATGATCAGAAAGGGCTACAAGTTGATTTGTGTAAGAGCTTCTCAATGATGCGCCCAACTCTCAACAGTATCGTATCTTCTCTGCAGAGAAGTGGAATATTTATCAATTCTTTAATTGCTGCTTTGACTATTGGTGGGCAACAAATATTCTCCTCTTTCACATTTAGATGTCCCTGTCAGGTTGGGAAAAACTTCTACTATGGTTCTGCTTTTCTAGTCATTCCTGCCTTGATCCTTCTGGTTGCTGGCTATGCTCTGAGAAGCCAAATGTGGACAATTACCAGTGAATACTGTTGCACCTGTGCCCCTCCACACCGGAGAATCAGCCTCCTGGAGCGCAAGCTGGCTTGCCTTAGTTTCTTCAGCATCACTGGGAGGGCACTTGTTGCTCCACTGACATGGCTGGCAGCAACCCTGATGACTGGCACCTACTACGAATGTGCAGCAAGTGAATTTGCATCTGTGGACCATTACTCAGTGTTTGACAATATCAGTGCCAACAAACGGGAAGAAATCGTAGCTGGGTTTCCATGTTTCATATCAGCTCCATCTGATGTGATCCCGATAAGAGATGAAGTAGCTCTTCTGCACAGATATCAGTCACAAGTAAGTTCCTGTTGTTTTTGTTTTGTTTTGTTTTGTTTTGTTTTGTTTGTCTGTTCTCCCATTCCATATTAACTACAGTCACTGGAAATATTTCACATTCCTGCAGTTTCTCATATCATCTGATAATAGAACATAAACTACATGGCATTCATCAAAGTGATTTCTACTGAGCAGCAGTGAAGATACTGGACTCTGGGTTTGAGTCTTTGCCACTTGTTAACCTGCAAAACCTTAAGCAAGTTATATAACTTATCCATGCTTCACTTATCTCAGCTATAAAGTGGGGATATTAATAAGATCTACAGCATGAGGTTAGCATGAGAAATAATGAGCTAATATATCTAAAGTGCTCAAAACTGTGTCCGGAAACTATATCTATAAAAACAATAAATTTTAGATATTGATGTTGAAATTATTTTTACTACATTACTAAATTTCATCTTGCTGAATGTATATTCTTAAGTATGCATTTTTATATATTAAAATATCATCTAAAATTACAGGAGGCTTAAATATAATTAAAAATAAACTCCAATGATGGTTTTAAATTTAGTATCCTTAGATAGGTTTGTGTGAGGAGTGGAGTGAGGTGGAGGGAAGTTCTGAACTAAATGCACTTATAGGTTAAATATAAAGAGTGTAAAATTGCATCTTTGTCAGTAAAAAGTCATTGGCTTTCATCAGTTTCTTCAAGGCATTTAGGGAAAAACACATTTTTCTCTAAAAAACATCGCAATACAGTAAAAATATGATCTTTTGAACTACTTATTGCAAAGGCATTTTTGACCCATTGCTTTTCAGTTATTAAAATTTACAAGTGTTAATGATATTTAGTTGAAAAAAATTACTATCAATGCACAAAACACTGAAGTGTTGCATATGTCCCAGTTTAAGCAAAATTAGAAATGCCATTAAGATAAGCTTTGTCTCAACCTTTTTATATTGGCCCTAAAGCTCAGGCAGAGGAGCTATGTGAATGTAGGTGAAAAGTTAGTAATCAATGGGGTAATTTTAACTTTGAAAAATGTTTTTGCTTAAGAAAAACTAAAAGGTAATATACAATGATAATATTTTCTTATAGTCAAAATAAAGTCTTAGTTAATGATAAACAGGCTTCTGTGAAAAGACAGTTTTATAGCCTGAATGCCTTAGCCAGTGGATTTTTTGATTTAGTGACAACAAAACTAATATATATTGAGATATTCATCATATACTGTATAAATATTTTATATCTTAACTCTAATCCTCATAATCTTAAGAGACAAGTAAAATCAACCACATTTTACAGATGAAGAAACCAAAGCTCAGAGTTTATATAACTTTCATAAGTTCATAAAGCTAATAAATAGCTGATTGAGATATTCAAAAATCATGCTATTTCCATTTCACCAGGTCATCTTCTGCAACTATCATGAATGTCAATCTCAATTGAGGAACATAAGCTGTATTTCAGTTGAATTATTCTGTGTTGACCAAGATGATACAAAGTTCAAATCCTTTCTGCACCCATACCTCATTCTAAAATACCTTCCTGAACTGAGTTTCACTTCATTTCAATCTACCTTTCACACTTAGGCCAAAGTTATCTTTCTAAATGCAGATTGTGATGAGCCCTCCCCTACATGCTCCATATAAGATCCTTCAGTGATTTCCTACTAGCCTAAGTACAAATCCAAATTATTGGCATGACCTACTAGGTCCTTTAGGGTTTGACCCCTGACCACTTTTCCACATGACTCCTATAACCCTGTAAATCCAAATTTCTTGAGGTTTTCCCAACTCTTCGTGCTCTTATTTTTCTGTCTTTTTCTCTTATTAGAACTCTCCTCAACTTCTCACACCTGGTGAATTCCTCTTTAAGTCTGAGCATCACCTCCAGAGAAATATTTTACTATATTTCTCACCTTGCTATTTCGTCTCCCTCTTTAGGCTTACAGACTGTGAAAAGAATGACTGTATCTTAAATTAGTCACATGTGAGTTCCCATAACCAAGAACCACACACAGTACATCGTGGTGGGGGAGTCAACCTGGAACTCAATAAATGATAGTCGATGAACTAATAGGCATCTGAGATGGCCTTTGCTCCTGCTGGCCTCTATTAAGTTTAATTGTGATGATTATCACTTTGGAGGTTTTAGCCTCCAAGAGTACAGCTATCCCGCTGTGCACACACTGAGAATTCTAGGCCTCTTGGTGAATCACAAACTGTGGAAGAGACCTTCATCCTCCAGACTGTGGCTACCTACCGCTGGCTTTCCTAAAAGTGTGGAACTTGTGTCTCTCACTTTACATAACAATAGCTAAATGTTGAAAAAAATGATTTAAAAAAAAGGATTTTAAGAGTAGAAACATTCACATCAGTCTTTAATGTTGGGAACTAAATAGTTGCAAGTAAGATCTAGTTCATTTTCATTTCAAAGTATATTTCAAAACAAGTCATAAAACTAATTAGCAAATGACTATTTGAAGGAAGAGGGGAATGAAAAGGAAAACCATAAGGTGCTAGATATTTAGGAACATAAGAGTTTGCTCACTGACTTCCTTCTTTGGTCACAAAAAAAAAATAAAAGGAAAGAGGAACTCAGGAAGAAATATCAATGACTATTTGTTGGCACATTATTGAAGATGTCTTAGGAGGCTACCATTATTATCTATCACATTATCATTTTCATCATCATCATTTACAAATATTTATTAAGCCCCCAGAGGAAGCACCTTTACCTGATGGTTCAAAAGTAAAGTTAAGCTAAAAACAAAGAACATAGTATATGTACCTTATGCAAGGGTAATTGGTGGGTTAAAGCATCTGCCACTTCAAAGACAACACTTAGAATTCCTTTCAAGTTAACTAGTTAAGTCTTTTGTAATCCAAAAACCAAATAGAAATGGTTGGGCCTATACATCACAACCACATTCATATCAAATGATCAGCACCTTGTTAATATGTTAAAAACTAGAAAAACAAATATCTTACTCACAGTTTAGTTCTCAGTTTTGTAAGACTCCCTCCTACTATGGCTGTTTCTTGAATATTTGAGGTAGTGATGTTTTCTATTTTTCCTTTAAATAATTACGTGAAGATGCTGGCCTGGATTTTGATCACCTTGGCAACCATTGCTGCCCTAGTTTCACGCTGCTTGGCGAGGTGCTGCTCTCCCCTCACCTCTCTGCAGCAATGCTACTGGACCAACCACCTCTACAATGAGAGGGAGCTCTTCGAACAAGCAGCAGAGCAGCACTCACGTTTCATCATCCTGCAGCGCATAAAGAAACTCTTTGGCTTCATTCCTGGAAATGAAGATGTCAGACACATCCGTATTCCTTCGTGCCAGGACTGGAAAGATATTTCAGCACCCAGTCTTTTCTGTATGGCTGATGACTTGCAAGGTCACTATAGCTTCCTTGGAGAGCAAGTGGATGAGCATAATGAGGAAAGCAAATTGGGAGATATTGAATTAAAACCTTGATTGTAGCACCTTTCACAATTCAAGTTGGTTAATAGATACTTCATTTTTACAATGATGGAGTTTCAATGGAATCTCTCATCCTTTTCTGTCTCTGATATTTCTTTTCATAAGTCCATCCAAAATGGCTATTTCCAAAGTCAGTTTGTCTGATAATTGTACCAGTCTCTCTTTTTTTAATTTCATTGATGGTCTGGTATTCCCTATATTGGTCTAATTAAAACAACATGGAATTTGGAGTCATATCAAAATTTGAATCTTGGCTCTGCTACATAGTTGTTGTGCAAAAATTAGTATTTTCGACTGCCACTTTGTTACCTGCACATAGAAGCTATCTCATAGAGCTATTGTGAGGATTAAGTCTGATTATATAAGCAAAATGCTTACCATGGTGACTTTTGTAAAAAAAAGTGCTAATAAATGTTACCTTCTCCCTTTATCTTTGCATTCCATGTCTTATATCACATTTCTCTGTCTCTAATTTCTGTTTTGCTTTGTTTTTTCTACCTCTGTGTAATATCCAGATTCTTCTCACTGCTTTTTCCTCTTTCTCCAAGCTAACATATCTGACGTTTTGGGAACCAGGATAAAAAGCCCTTTCTAAACTGGTAACTTGTAAGAGAGAAACCACGCAAGAAGGTCTTGAATCATCCTGCCATAACCAAGAAAAGGTGACACAGTATCATAAATATTATTTGTAACACCTTCATGCTAGGAGTATTTTTATAGCTATGACATATAAAGTTTATTCAAGAATGCTTCCCCATGTGCTCCACTACAGAGACACCACCTGTACTTTTTTATTATCAAATTGCAACTTTGCACTCAAAATCCACTTGGGACAATAAGATTGACACCTTTTTTGTATACGCATTATCTAGAACTCCAAAAAGGAAAACCTGTCTGACTCTTCTGCATGGTTTTGCACTTTTCATATTTGACAGTTTTCTAATTTATCTTGATTATTCCTGGTATATGTAGTGTCTTGTGTCTGATTTTTGTCACATTCAAGCAAGCAACTGGTTCATTGGGCAAAATAAGCAAAATGAGGGCCTTTATTTATTTATTTTTAAACCAAAACAATGGCTGCTTATTTACTGGGCAGTGGACCAACTGTCAATAGTCAAGCTGACTTTCAAGATTCACTTTCAAAGAGACCTGAGAATTTAACTATCTAAAATGCAATCAATTACTTGGTAATCTACTTTTACACAATTACGGAAGAGACTGTTTTATGTGAAATTATGGGTCCCTCAAACCGAACAGAAACAAATAGAAAATGAGTTTTAAGGAAACAAAATAATTTTTTTTGACCAGCAAGAGATGCATAGTATAGCATTTTACTAGGACAGGAGACCTATCCCTCCCTCTTCATTACTCATTTAGCAAGTCAGTCTCTCTGAGACTCAACTTTTTAATCTGTAAAACAGGGATAATGAAACCTTACCTGCTGGAATGCAAGGAAATGGACAAATAAATTCTTGGGGTCCCTTCTAAATCTAGTAAAAGTTCTATGTTAATGTTTACATGTATACAGGTCAATATGTACACAATTTTCTGGAATCATAGTAGGCCCAGGTTGTTTCTACTGAAGAAAAATATCTTTGACTTTGATTTTGAGCTTTTTTAGAAGACACTTGATGGCATTCCACTTTAAATCTTTTACAAGTGGCCAAGGAAAGTTATTCTACTTGTCACCTAACTATATACAGTACTAATATGACATTCCAAGAGGGATCTTTAAAAAATGGAAGTATGGATGGAAACTAGGGTTCTTGTCTAGCTCTGGTATAAATGAGCCACATAAACATAGAAGGTCATGTCCTCTTTGTTCTCTCTGGTCTCTTCCAGCTCTAAAATTCTATGGCTCTACATGTCTGAGAATTTTTGAAATTCCTCTATATTGGAACACACTAGTTAAATCAACACTTTACCGCATGCTTATGATGATTTTATTATTTTTCAGAGACTATGCCACAGTAAATACTCCAGTTGGCAGCAAAATCAAAGAGTTTATGAAATTAAAGAACTACATCATCAGAAAGAACAGAAAAGTTGTTTATATACTAATACCAGGAAACTTTCCACTAGATTCTGGAAGCCCTTTCTACATCAGATTCTTTCATAAATGAAATATACAATTTATATTTTGAATCACTTAATCATGATCTTCCACAATAGCTTTGTAGCAAAGGATTGTAAATATTCTTTGGCTCCTTTACATGGCTTCAAAGGATTTTATGCCATCTAGTGAACATTTCAAGGATGGTACACATCCTTGAGATTTCATTGTATATACATCCATTTCGAATTAAATAAATTAAATTCTCAGCTTTTTTTTTTTTTTT